>CM022299.1:105539778-106139778 GCA_011799875.1 Thinopyrum elongatum
CCCCCCATCTGGATCGGGATCCCCCCCGACGCCGCTCGCCGACGCCGCCCCGCTCCCGCGCCGATCGGCCAGCGCCGACGCCGCCGCCACACCGACGTCGCCCCGTCCTCTCCTCTTCCCCGACCAGCCGCCTGGCGCTCGGTCGCCCCCTCCCTCGGCTGGATCTGGATCGGGGCGATCCCCCGATCCCGTCCGCCCTGTCGCCGTCGCCGTTGGACGCCGCCGCCCGGAGCCCGCGCCTCCCCGCCGGCCTGCACCTCGTCTCCGTCGCCGTCGTCGCCGACAACCTCGTCCCCGACGTGCCCTCGCTCGGGCCCGAGCCCCGCGCGCTCGCCCCGACGCGCCCCGTCTCCGCCTCGTCTCCGACGCCGTCGCGAACCGCCGTCGCCCTTGGACCTCGCCGCCTCGCCGGACTCCACCGACGCCGGCCTCCCCGTCGACCCGTCGTCTCCGGCCTCCACCCCGAGCCCCTCCTCGCGCTCGACGCCGACGCCCCGCCTCGACCCCGTCGCCGACCCCCCTCCACGAGCTCGAGCCCGCTGCCCCGTCCCTGCGAATCTCGGTGAGGCCCCAGGCCTCCCCCTCCCCTGCCCCGTGCACGCGCCCCCGCTCCGGCCCCTGCCTCGCCTTCGCGCGCCCTCGCCGAGCACGCCGCCCGCCCGCACGCCGCACGCCGGCGCCGGCCCCCAGCGCTCCTCCCCGCGGCCGCCTCTCCACCGGCCACGGCCGGCGCGCCCCGCTCCGGCCTCTGGCCCTCGCCGCCACCCCTGGCCGGCCACCGCACCCTGGCCTCGGCCAGTGCGTGCGCGCGCGCGCGCGTTGCCCCCCCCCCACCGCGCGGACACGTCCGGCTCTGGACGGGCACAGCGCGGACGAGTCCGGCTGTGCCACTGTCCAGTGGGCCCATAACCCACAGGTCCCAGGATCGAAACCTGGCTCTGATACCAACTTGTGGCGCCCCCGGCTCGATCGTACACTAATCATGCACGCAAACGTGTACGATCAAGATCAGGGACTCACGGGAAGATATCACAACACAACTCTAAAACATAAATAAGTCATACAAGCATCATAATACAAGCCAGGGGCCACGAGAGCTCGAATACAAATGCTCGATCATAGACGAGTCAGCGGAAGCAACAATATCTGAGTACAGACATAGGTTAAACAAGGTGCCATAAGATGGCTAGCACAAACAGGGATACAACAGATCGAACAGGCGCAGGGCCTCCTGCCTGGGATCCTCCTAACTACTCCTGGTCGTCGGCGTCCTGGACGTAGTAGTAGGCTCCGTCCTGGTGGTAGTAGTCGTCGTAGGTGGCGTCTGGCTCCTGGGCTCCAGCATCTGGTTGCGACAACCAGCAAGAAGGGAAAAGGGGGGGAAAAGGAGGGGGAAAGCAACCGTGAGTACTCATCCAAAGTACTCGCAAGCAAGGATCTATACTACATATGCATGGTATATGTGTAAAGAGGCAATATCGGTGGACTGAACTGCAGAATGCCAGAATAAGAGGGGGATAGCTAGTCCTGTCGAAGACTACGCTTCTGGCAGCCTCCATCTTGAAGCAATAGAAGAGAGTAGTTGGAAGTAACCAAGCAACAACGTATAGCATAATCCTACCCGTCGATCCTCTCGTCGCCACCATGCGAGAGAGCGACCACCGGGTTATATCTGTCACTTGTAAGGGTGTGTTTTATTAAGTATCCATTTCTAGTTGTCATGAGGTCGGAATACAACTCCGGGTCGTCCTTTTACCGAGGGACACGGCTATTCGAATAGATAAACTTCCCTGCAGGGGTGCACCACATATTCCCCAACACGCTCGATCCCCTTTGGCCGGACACACTTTCCTGGGTCATGCCCGGCCTCGGAAGATCCACACGTCGCAGCCCCACCTAGGCTCAACAGAGAGGTCAGCATGCCGGACTAATCCTAGGCACTCTGGGGTCTGGGCCCATCGCCCAGTGCGCTCCTGCACGTTGCGTACGCGGCCGCGAGCAGACCTAGCAACCCACACGATCACGGCGGTTACGTTAGCGCGGTCCAACACGGCGCGCGCCGCTCAGTCGCTGACGCCAAGAAGGCTTCAGCTGATACCACGACGCCGGGATACCCATAACTACTCCCGCGTAGTTGGTTAGTGCGTATAGGCCAGTGGCCAGACTCAGATCAAATATCCAATCTCGTTAAACGTGTTATTATGAAGTAAACGCGAACGCCGACCAGGGCCTGGCCCACCTGTCTCCTAGGTGGTCTCAACCTGCCCTGTCGCTCCGCCACAAAGATCCACTCAAAGGGCCGTTGGGACAAAGGTCCTTTCAGCCCCCAATCCGTGAATCACTCGCGGGTACTCTTCGAGCCGACCCGACTTTAGTCACCATCTGTATAGTATGTATATATGTATAGTATACACCCGTGATCACCTCCCGAGTGATCACGGCCCGATAGTATAGCAAGGCAGACTGACAAGAATGCAGGGCCAATGATGATAAACTAGCATCCTATACTAAGTATTTAGGATTGCAGGTAAGGTATCAACAACAGTAGCAACAATGACAGGCTATGCAGCAGAATAGGATTAACCGAAAGCAGTAACATGCTACACTACTCTAATGCAAGCAGTATAGAGGAGAATAGGCGATATCTGGTGATCAAGGGGGGGGGCTTGCCTGGTTGCTCTGGCAAGTAGGGGTCGTCAACAACGTAGTCGGTCGGGGCACCAGCAGCTGCGTCGGTCTCGTAGTCTACCGAAGAGAAGAGGGGGAAGAAACAGTAAACACACGGCAATAATGCAACAGGGATGCATGACATGTCTAAACGCAGGGCCAGGGTGATATACAGCCTAACTAAGCGATTTAGTTAATTTAGGAATTTATTCGGATTTATTTAATTAGGGTTGGACACTATTCATTTATCGAAATCGGTCTAATTGTTCAACGTTCACATAGCTGCGGGCGTCTGACGGAGATACCGAGGGCGTATCCGGGTTCGTATCGTCGTTCTGAGCAAGTTTCATGTATAAAATATTTTCATCGGAGTTACGGTTTAAAAGATATGATTTTCTAAAGTTTTTATTAATTTCTGAAATTTTAATTAATTATTTAATTCAACATTATCCGAAACAGTAATTGATGACGTCAGCATGACATCATGCTGACGTCAGCAGTCACCTGACAGGGTGGGTCCCACCTGTCATAGGCTGTTAGGTTAATTAGGTTTAATTAATTTAATTACTGATTACTGTTTAATTAACACTAATTAGTTAATTAGATTAACCTAATCAGGATTAATTAACTAATTAATTAATTAATTAATTAATTATTTTAATTATTTTAATTATTTATTTTTATTTCTATTTTCTTAAAACTGTTTCTGGGCCGTGGGCCCCATTCGTCAGAGTCACAGGGGTTCGGGCCCCACTGGGCAGTGGCCCAGGGGCGGACACGTCCGGGGCGTGCCCCTTTCGGGACCGGACATGTCCGGTGCCCAAAAGGGGACGCACGGGCGGTCGGCGGGCGCGGGCGCCGGCGAGGCCACGGCAGGGCCGGAGGCGGGACGGCGGCGCGGTGGCTGGAGCGGCCGCGGGCGGCGGTCGCGCGGAGGCGAAGCGGGGGGGGCCGGAGCGGGCGGTTGGCGGCGAGGAGCGACGCGGGCGCGCGAGCGAAGGCAGTGGGCGGCGCGCGCGCGCGTGCGACAGAGGCGAGGCCAAGGCCGGAGCGCGGCGCGGCGAGGCCAGGGAGCGCGGGCGCGTGCGCGAGCAGAGAGGGGGGGAGAGGCCCGAGGCCTCACCGGGATCCGTAGGGACGGGGCAGCGGGGGTCGGGGTGGTCGACGAGGACGACGGCGACGGGGAGGCAGGCCGGCGGGGACAAGGCGGCGACGTAGACGAGGCAGACCGGCGAGGGAGAGCTCCGGCCGGTGGCGTCGTGCGGCGAGGGCGAGGCAGCGCGGTCGGGCGCGTCGGGGCGAGCGGCGTCGAGGGAGCCGGCCGGCGAGGGAGAGCGGGATCCGGGCGGCGGCGTCCAACGGCGACGGCGAGGCGGCGCGGTCGTCGCCGCGACCGAGGGACGGGGTCGTCGCGGCGACCTCCACCTCTCGATCCCGATCCAATCGGGGGAGAGGGGGGGATATATCGGGAGAGGGGGGAAGTGGGGGGGTGGCTGGTTAGGGTTTCCCCCCCCATGGGGATAAGGCAGGGGATGGGGCTGGGCCGGCCAGTTGGGCCAGGTGGGTCGGCCAGCTGGGCCGCCTGGCCCAGTTGGCCAGGGGGGCCTTTTCTTTTCTTTTGTTTTTCTGTTTCTTTTCCCTTTTCTTTACTGTTAAATGTTTAGGCCCCAAATGGTTTTTGTAAAAAGTGTGACCTATTTCATAAATACCATTGCATTATTCCTCAACACCTAAAATTAGTTTGGACAAAACATAATTCCATATTTATTTCAGATTTAATAAATGGTTATTAAATACCATCTTTATCCACTGTTTGAGGTTGTTCGAGTCACTTATCCAATTCCAATGATGTTGGTTTCAATTTTAGAATAGCCTCTGGAATATTTGTTACTTATCTGACATTTTAGTTTCTATGTTGGACAACTTTTATACTCCACTTTCATTTAAATTTGAATTTGACTTAGGAGTTGAAATGCAATATTATGCTAATGATGATTATGCACTATTAATCATGATGACATGGCCTCATCAAAAGGGTGATCTCTGTAGCTTAATACAGGGGGTGTTACAAATCTCCTCCACTACAAGAAATCTCGTCCCGAGATTTAGGAGGTAGAAAGAAACAAAGCGGGGTATTCATCGCGAAGACGATCCTCGCGTTCCCAAGTGGCTTCATCCTCAGAATGGTTTGACCACTGAACCTTGAGGAACTTGATAACCTTCTGGCGTGTGCGACGCTCGGCTTGATCGAGAATGCGGACCGGATGCTCTCTATAAGAGAGGTCTTGTCGCAGTTCAAGCAATTCGTGATCTACTCCGCGGATAGGGTCTTTGAAGCAGCGGCGGAGTTGTGATACGTGGAACACATCGTGAACCTGAGAAAGGTTCGGTGGAAGTTCCAACTGATATGCCACTCTACCACGCCTTTCAAGAACAGTGAAAGGACCAATATAGCGAGGAGCTAGCTTGCCCTTGATCCCGAATCGGTGTGTACCTTTCATCGGTGTGACTCGAAGATAAGCCTTTTCGCCAGGTTGATAGACCATATCTTTGTGTTTGCGGTCATACTGACTCTTTTGACGTGACTGAGCAGTCTTCAAATGCTCGCGGACAACGCGAACTTGATCTTCGGCAAGTTGGATAATATCCGGACCGAAGAGTGGACGTTCCCCAGTTTCTGACCAATTCAGAGGGGTTCGGCACTTTCTTCCGTACAACACTTCGAAGGGGGCCATCTTCAGACTGGCTTGATAGCTGTTATTGTAAGAGAATTCGGCATATGGGAGAGATTCTTCCCATTTCCTTCCGAAGGATATGACACAAGCTCGAAGCATGTCTTCGAGAACTTGGTTGACTCGTTCAACTTGTCCTTGAGACTGAGGGTGAAAAGCGGTGCTGAAGGACAGATGAGTTCCCATAGCTTCTTGGAAACTTGCCCAGAATCTTGAAGTGAATAAGATGCCACGGTCTGAACTGATAACCAGTGGAATACCGTGAAGTGAACAATTCTGGACATGCTAGGCGGCGCGCAGGCACGCGGTAAGGAAGTACACAACGAGACATAGCAAAGGCTACATCAACGTCGGGAAAAACTGGTGGGGCGAGGAATCTGCAAGTGACAACACAGGGTGCCCTCGATAAAAGGATCCTGTAAGCAGAACCTGGCCCACAATCTCGAAGCAAGGGGGGAAATTTTCAGAACTCCGGTGGATGTGATCACGAGACCCTAAGTGTCGGCGTTAGTAAAATTCATTTAACCCGAGTAGAAGAGAGATCAGAGTCCCAGAGTATAGACGAGGAATAAAAGATCCTAATACCACCCAGTTGGCAATGTGGGCCCGTAAGCCACACAGCCAAGTTAGTAAAACGGTTTTCTATGTCTAGACTCAACTTCGGCCAAGGAATTGGAAAGGGGGATTCCTACAGGCAGTCGGCTCTGATACCAACTTGTGGCGCCCCCGGCTCAATCGTACACTAATCATGCACGCAAACGTGTACGATCAAGATCAGGGACTCACGGGAAGATATCACAACACAACTCTAAAACATAAATAAGTCATACAAGCATCATAATACAAGCCAGGGGCCACGAGGGCTCGAATACAAATGCTCGATCATAGACGAGTCAGCGGAAGCAACAATATCTGAGTACAGACATAAGTTAAACAAGGTGCCATAAGATGGCTAGCACAAACAGGGATACAACAGATCGAACAGGCGCAGGGCCTCCTGCCTGGGATCCTCCTAACTACTCCTGGTCGTCGGCGTCCTGGACGTAGTAGTAGGCTCCGCCCTGGTGGTAGTAGTCATCGAAGGTGGCGTCTGGCTCCTGGGCTCCAGCATCTGGTTGCGACAACCAGCAAGAAGGGAAAGGGGGAAAGGAGGGGGAAAGCAACCGTGAGTACTCATCCAAAGTACTCGCAAGCAAGGATCTATACTACATATGCATGGTATATGTGTAAAGAGGCAATATCGGTGGACTGAACTGCAGAATGCCAGAATAAGAGGGGGATAGCTAGTCCTGTCGAAGACTACGCTTCTGGCTGCCTCCATCTTGAAGCAATAGAAGAGATTAGTTGGAAGTTAACCAAACAACAACGTATAGCATAATCCTACCCGTCGATCCTCTCATCGCCACCATGCGAGAGAGCGACCACCGGGTTATATCTGTCACTTGTAAGGGTGTGTTTTATTAAGTATCCATTTCTAGTTGTCATGAGGTCGGAATACAACTCCGGGTCGTCCTTTTACCGAGGGACACGGCTATTCGAATAGATAAACTCCCCTGCAGGGGTGCACCACATATTCCCCAACACGCTCGATCCCCTTTGGCCGGACACACTTTCCTGGGTCATGCCCGGCCTCGGAAGATCCACACGTCGCAGCCCCACCTAGGCTCAACAGAGAGGTCAGCACGCCGGACTAATCCTATGCACTCTGGGGTCTGGGCCCATCGCCCAGTGCGCTCCTGCACGTTGCGTACGCGGCCGCGAGCAGACCTAGCAACCCACACGATCACGGCGGTTACGTTATCGCGGTCCAACACGGCGCGCGCCGCTCAGTCGCTGACGTCAAGAAGGCTTCAGCTGATACCACGACGCCGGGATACCCATAACTACTCCCGCGTAGTTGGTTAGTGCGTATAGGCCAGTGGCCAGACTCACATCAAATATCCAATCTCGTTAAACGTGTTATTATGAAGTAAACGCGAACGCCGACCAGGGCCTGGCCCACCTGTCTCCTAGGTGGTCTCAACCTGCCCTGTCGCTCCGCCACAAAGATCCACACAAAGGGCCGTTGGGACAAAGGTCCTTTCAGCCCCCAATCCGTGAATCACTCGCGGGTACTCTTCGAGCCGACCCGACTTTAGTCACCATCTGTATAGTATGTAAATATGTATAGTATACACCCGTGATCACCTCCCGAGTGATCACGGCCCGATAGTATAGCAAGGCAGACTGACAAGAATGCAGGGCCAATGATGATAAACTAGCATCCTATACTAAGTATTTAGGATTGCAGGTAAGGTATCAACAGATGTAGCAACAGTGTCAGGCTATGCATCAGACTAGGATTAACGGAAAGCAGTAACATGCTACACTACTCTAATGCAAGCAGTATAGAGGAGAATAGGCGATATCTGGTGATCAAGGGGGGGCTTGCCTGGTTGCTCTGGCAAGTAGGGGTCGTCAACAACGTAGTCGGTCGGGGCACCAGCAGCTGCGTCGGTCTCGTAGTCTACCGAAGAGAAGAGGGGGAAGAAACAGTAAACACACAGCAATAATGCAACAGGGATGCATGACATGTCTAAACGCAGGGCCAGGGTGATATACAGCCTAACTAAGCGATTTAGTTAATTTAGGAATTTATTCGGATTTATTTAATTAGGGTTGGACACTATTCATTTATCGAAATCGGTCTAATTGTTCAACGTTCTCATAGCTGCGGGCATCTGACGGGAATACGGAGGATGTATTCGGGTTCGTATCGTCGTTCTGAGCAAGTTTCATGTATAAAATATTTTCATCGGAGTTACGGTTTAAAAGATATGATTTTCTAAAGTTTTTATTAATTTCTGAAATTTAATTAATTATTTAATTCAACATTATCCGAAACAGTGATTGATGACGTCAGCATGACATCATGCTGACGTCAGCAGCCACCTGACAGGGTGGGTCCCACCTGTCATAGGCTGTTAGGTTAATTAGGTTTAATTAATTTAATTACTGATTAATTAACACTAATTAGTTAATTAGATTAACCTAATCAGGATTAATTAACTAATTAATTAACTAATTAATTATTTAATTAATCATTTTATTTATTTCTATTTTTATTTTCTATTTCTTTTAAATCGTTTTTAGGGGGGTGGGCCCCATCTGTCAGCGGCACAGGGGGGGCAGGGCCCACCGGGCAGTGGCCCATACGGCCACACGGGGCGGGCGTGGGCGCAGCCCGAGCGGGCGCGTCCAGGGTGCGCCCGGGCGCTGGCCACGGGCGCCGGCGAGGCGCGGCTGGACGGGTCGGTGGTGAGCGCGGGGCCACGGCGCGCGATGCGGACGAGCGCGCGGGCGAGGTGTGGGGGCGCGCGCGCGTGCGGGTGGCCGCGGCGAGCGGAGGCAGAGGCGAGAGGACGAGCGGCAGCGGCGGCTGGAGTGGGCAAAACATAATTCCATATTTATTTCAGATTTAATAAATGGTTACTAAATATTATCTTTATCCACTGTTTGAGGTTGTTCGAGTCACTTATCCAATTCCAATGATGTTGGTTTCAATTTTAGAATAGCCTCTGGAATATTTGTTATTTATCTGACATTTTAGCTCCTATGTTGGACAACTTTTATATTCCACTTTCATTTAAATTTGAATTTGACTTAGGAGTTGAAATGCAATATGATGCTAATGATGATTATGCACTGTCGATCATGCTAACATGTCATTATCAAAAGTGATTACTGTTGCTAATCACCGGGGGTGTTACAACTCTCCTCATCTATTAAGAATTCTCGTCCCGAGAATTAAGAGGAAGACTGAAAGAAAGAGGGGTATTCTTCGCGAAGACGATCCTCGCGTTCCCAAGTGGCTTCATCTTCAGAATGATTTGACCACTGAACCTTGAGGAACTTGATTGACTTTTGACGTGTTCGACGCTCAGCTTGATCAAGAATACGGATGGGATGTTCTGGATAAGACAGATCTTCCCGTAATTCAAGCACTTCATGATCCACAGCTCGAATAGGATCCTTGAAGCAGCGGCGGAGTTGGGATACATGAAAGACGTCATGTACTTGAGAAAGGTTTGGCGGCAATTGCAACTGATATGCCACTTCTCCTCGACGGGGAAGAATACGGAACGGGCCAATGTAGCGAGGGGCTAACTTGCCTTTGATTCCGAACCGATGAGTGCCTTTCAACGGAGTGACGCGGAGGTAAGCTTGCTCGCCAGGTTGATAGACTATTTCCTGGTGCTTACGGTCATAGTTGCTCTTCTGACGAGACTGAGCAGATTTCAAATGTTCACGAACAACACGGACTTGTTCTTCAGCTTGCCGAATAATGTCCGGTCCGACGAGTGAGCGTTCCCCAGTTTCTGACCAATTCAGAGGGGTTCGACACTTACGACCGTATAGAACTTCAAACGGTGCCATCTTCAGACTAGCTTGATAGCTATTGTTGTAAGAGAATTCGGCATACGGGAGAGATTCCTCCCATTTCTTACCGAAGGAGATGACGCAAGCTCGAAGCATATCTTCGAGCACTTGATTAACTCGTTCAACTTGACCCTGTGACTGAGGGTGAAAAGCGGTGCTGAAAGACAGATGAGTTCCCATAGCTTCTTGGAAACTATTCCAGAATCTGGAGGTGAAGAGGCTGCCACGATCAGAACTGATCTCCAACGGAACACTGTGGAGTGACACAATTCGGGAAACATACAAGTCTGCTAACTGGCTAGCAGTGATTGTCTCCTTAACAGGCAGAAAGTGGGCAACCTTAGAGAATCGGTCAATGACAACAAAAATAGCATCATGACCCTTCTGGGATTTGGGAAAACCAGTAATGAAATCCATTTGGACCTTGTCCCATTTCCATTCAGGAATTTCCAGGGGTTGCAGAGTTCCTGCGGGCCTTTGATGTTGGGCTTTAACGCGGCGGCAAACGTCACACTCAGAAACATAACGAGCAATGTCTCGCTTCATATTAGGCCACCAGAATCTTTGACAAATGTCACGGTACATCTTTGTGCTACCAGGGTGAATGGACAAGGGAGTGTCATGAGCTTCCTTCATAACGTTTTCCCTCTCATTCTTGAACTTGGGTACGAAGAGACGGTGTTGGAAAAATAGGATCCCATCTGCATCAAGATGGAATTCCGACGGCTTTCCTTTCTCGAGGTATCGCTTGATCTTTTCAACTTCAGTGTCATACCTTTGCATAACCTTAATGCCGTGTTCTAGATCTGGTTCGACAACCAGGGTATTGAGATAACCCTGTGGAACAATATGGAGGTTCAATTTGCAAAGCTCTTCATGGAGAAGAGGTTGTGTTTCTTGAACCATAAGATTGTTGCTATAGGACTTGCGACTCAAAGCATCGGCCATTACATTAGCCTTGCCGGGGGTATATGAAATATTCATATCATAATCGGCAATTGTTTCGAGCCATCTTTGTTGACGAAGGTTCAGATCTGGTTGAGTATATAGATACTTCAAGCTTTGGTGATCCGTGTATATCTCGCAACGGTTACCGAGAAGGTAATGTCGCCATAGCTTCAAGGCATAGATAACCGCAGAAAGTTCAAGATCATGCACGGGATAATTTTCTTCATGAGGACGCAATTGCCGGGAGGCATAAGCAATCACTTTGCGCTCTTGCATTAGGACACAGCCTAATCCTTGACGAGATGCATCACAGTATATCACGAAATCCTTTTGGGAATCCGGGGGTGCTAGTACTGGGGCAGATGTCAATTTATCTTTTAGTGTCTGAAAGCTTTCTTGACATTTTTCTGTCCACTCAAATTTAACACCTTTGTGAAGCAGATTTGTCAATGACAATGAGAAGTTTAACACAACTCGGAGAGAAAGGTTAAACAAAACAATGGAAAGGAAAATGATTATCAGACTAATCAGATCAACGACAGGGAAATCGCACAGATATCCAGCTCTCCGGGTAGACGGGATTTACGAGATCCTAAGTGTCGGCGTTAGTAAAAATTTATTTAACCCGAATAGAAGAGATATTAGAGTCCCAGAGTATAGACGAGGAATAAAAGATCCTAATACCACCCAGTTGGCGACGTGGGCCCGTAAGCCACACAGCCAAGTTAGTAAATTAGTTTCTCGGTTTCTAGACTCAACTTCGGCCAAGGAATTTGGAGGGGGGCTTCCTACAGGCAGTCGGCTCTGATACCAACTTGTGACGCCCCCGGTTCAATCGTACACTAATCATACACGCAAACGTGTACGATCAAACCCAAGGACTCACGGGAAGATATCACAACACAACTCTAAACACAAATAAACGGAGGTCCACAATATTACAGACCAGGGATCCGAAGATCCGAATACATAAGTCAGTCATACAAATAATATCTGGGTACAGACATAGTTAGACAAGTTATGCCTTAAGAAGGCTAGCACAAACAGCGACACTAGATCGAAAGGCGTTGGCCTCCTGCCTGGGAGCCTCCGATCCTACTCCTGGTCAGCTGGCTCGATCCAGTAGTACGTGCCCTCTGGACCCGCCTGGTAGTAGGCTCCGGTGGTGGCGTCTGGCTCCTGGACTCCATCGTCTGGTGTATCATCAAGGTGGGGTATATGGGGGAAAAGAGAAAATAAAGCAACCGTGAGTACTCATCCGAAGTACTCAGCAAGCAAGGATCTATACTACATATGCAACATTATCAATGGAGAAAAGGCTGTATATGTGGACTGGGCTGCAGAAATGCCAGAATAGAGAGAAAGGCCTAGTCCTATCGAAGACTAGCATCTTCAAACATCTTCTCAAAGCCATCATCTTGCAGCAGTAGAAGAGAGTAGAATAGCATTTTATTTAGCAAACATGTTGAAGTACAGCTCAAAGATCCTTCCTCGACTCCCAGCGAGAAAGTAATCCCGAAGCTTCAATTATGTAATAAGTATCCAGTTTAAGTAGTAGATCGGGATACACAAACTGAGCGTCCTTTACCGTAGGACCGGCTATCGATAGAAGATTCATCCCTGCAGGGGTGCACTACTGTTACCCAACACGCTCGATCAACTCTGGCCGGACATACTTGCTGGGTAATGCCCGTCCTCGGAAGATCAACACGAAGCAGCGCTCTACCTAGGCTCAGCAGAGAGGTCAGCACGCCGGACTAACCTATGCACCCAGGGGTCTCGGGCCATCGCCCTGGGCACCCTGCGCGTTGCGTGGCTGGCCGGGGTGCAGGCGCGACACTGAACTCGCCAGTGAAGTATCCAGCCCAATCCCGACGATCAGCCCGCACGGTGAATCGTGACGTCTGATAAGCTTTCGGCGAAACGTACATCGCAGAGGGTGTAACACCCCCTGTATTAAGCTACAGTGATCACCCTTTTGATGAGGCCATGTCATCATGATTAATAGTGCATAATCATCATTAGCATCATATTGCATTTCAACTCCTAAGCCAAATTCAAATTTAAATGAAAGTGGAATATAAAAGTTGTCCAACATAGAAACTAAAATGTCAGATAAATAACAAATATTCCAGAGGCTATTCTAAAATTGAAACCAACATCATTGGAATTGGATAAGTGACTCGAACAACCTCAAACAGTGGATAAAGATAATATTTAATAACCATTTATTAAATCTGAAATAAATATGGAATTATGTTTTGTCCAAACTAATTTTAGGTGTTAAGGAATAATGCACTGGTATTTATGAAATAGGTCACACTTTTTACAAAAACCATTTGGGGCCTAAACATTTAACAGTAGAGAAAAGAGAATAAAGAAAAGGGAAAAGAAACAGAAAAACAAAAGAAAAGAAAAGGCCCCCCTGGCCAACTGGGCCAGGCGGCCCAGCTGGCCGACCCACCTGGCCCAACTGGCCGGCCCAGCCCCATCCCCTGCCTTATCCCCATGGGGGGGGAAACCCTAACCAGCCACCCCCCACTTCCCCCCTCTCCCGATATATCCCCCCCTCTCCCCCGATTGGATCGGGATCGAGAGGTGGAGGTCGCCGCGACGCCCCGACCCTGCCGCCCGACGCCGCCCCGTTGCCATTGCCGTTGGACGCCGTCGCCGGAGCGCTCCCCCGCCGGCCTGCTTCTCCTCTCCGCCGTCGTCCCCGTCTTCCTCCTCGCGCTCCACTGCCCCGTCCCTACGCTCCCTCGGTGAGGCCCCCGGTCCTCCTCTCTCGCTCGCCTGCCGCGCTCCCGCCGCGCCCACCGTTGCTCCGCTCCGGCCGTGACCACGCCTCGCGCGCTCCGGCCCCGCGCTCACCGCGGTCGGGCCGTGCCCTGGCCATGCGCCGCGCCGTCCGGCCGTGCCCGTCGCCCAGCGGTCACCGCGCCCAGCGCCTCGCCCCGCTGAGGCCTCTCTGCCTCGCCGGCCCCTACTCACTACCCCGCGCGCTGCCTGCGCCTCACCCTCGCCTACCTCTGCCGCCAGTCCCACCTCGCCCCTCTACGCCGCCTCCGGCCACCGGTCCTCCCCCCCCCCGCGGCTCCAGCCGCGCCGTGGCCGCCGGCCGCGCACCCTCGCGGCCATCTCCCGCGACCGGCGATGGCGCCCTGGCGCGCCCCATCGCCCGTGCCCGTTCGAGCGGGTTCGCCCGCCCGTTACCCGTACCCAGCGCCCGTTAAGTCCCCCTGGCCCATTGACATGTGGGGCCCAGCCCCAGAACGTTTTAATAAAAAGGAAATAAAAATAAAAATAAAAATAATAAAAATAATTAATTAATTAGTTAATTAATCCTGATTAGGTTAATTTAATTAACTAATTAGTGTTAATTAAACAGTAATATAATTAGTTAACCCTAATTAATTTAACAGTCTATGACAGGTGGGACCCACCCTGTCAGGGCGCCTGCTGACATCAGCATGATGTCATGCTGACATCATCGCAGCACTGTTTCGGATAATGTTGAATTAAATAATTAATTAAAATTTCAGAAATTAATAAAAACTTTAGAAAATCATATCTTTTAAACCGTAACTCCGATGAAAATATTTTATACATGAAACTTGCTCAGAACGACGATACGAACCCGGATACGCCCTCGGTATCTCCGTCAGACGCCCGCAGCTATGAGAACGTTGAACAATTAGACCGATTTCGATAAATGAATAGTGTCCAACTTTAATTAAATAAATCCGAATAAATTCCTAAATTAACTAAATCGCTTAGTTAGGCTGTATATCACCCTGGCCCTGCGTTTAGACATGTCATGCATCCCTGTTGCATTATTGCCGTGTGTTTACTGTTTCTTCCCCCTCTTCTCTTCGGTAGACTACGAGACCGACGCAGCTGCTGGTGCCTCGACCGACTACGTTGTTGACGACCCCTACTTGCCAGAGCAACCAGGCAAGCCCCCCCCCCCTTGATCACCAGATATCGCCTATTCTTCTCTATACTGCTTGCATTAGAGTAGTGTAGCCTGTTACTGCTTTCGGTTAATCCTATTCTGCTGCATAGCCTGTCATTGTTGCTACTGTTGTTGATACCTTACCTGCAATCCTAAATGCCTAGTGTAGGATGCTAGTTTGTCATCATTGGCCCTGCATTCTTGTCAGTCTGCCTTGCTATACTATCGGGCCGTGATCACTCGGGAGGTGATCACGGGTGTATACTATACATATATACATACTATACAGATGGTGACTAAAGTCGGGTCGGCTCGAAGAGTACCCGCGAGTGATTCACGGATTGGGGGCTGAAAGGACCTTTGTCCCAACGGCCCTTTGAGTGGATCTTTGTGGCGGAGCGACAGGGCAGGTTGAGACCACCTAGGAGACAGGTGGGCCAGGCCCTGGTCGGCGTTCGCGTTTACTTCATAATAACACGTTTAACGAGATTGGATATTTGATCTGAGTCTGGCCACTGGCCTATACGCACTAACCAACTACGCGGGAGTAGTTATGGGTATCCCGGCGTCGTGGTATCAGCTGAAGCCTTCTTGACGTCAGCGACTGAGCGGCGCGCCCCGTGTTGGACCGCGCTAACGTAACCGCCGTGATCGTGTGGGTTGCTAGGTCTGCTCGCGGCCGCGTACGCAACGTGCAGGAGCGCACTGGGCGATGGGCCCAGACCCCAGAGTGCCTAGGATTAGTCCGGCGTGCTGACCTCTCTGTTGAGCCTAGGTGGGGCTGCGACGTGTGGATCTTCCGAGGCCGGGCATGACCCAGGAAAGTGTGTCCGGCCAAAGGGGATCGAGCGTGTTGGGGAATATGTGGTGCACCCCTGCAGGGAAGTTTATCTATTCGAATAGCCGTGTCCCTCTGTAAAAGGACGACCCGGAGTTGTATTCCGACCTCATGACAACTAGAAATGGATACTTAATAAAACACACCCTTACAAGTGACAGATATAACCCGGTGGTCGCTCTCTCGCATGGTGGCGACGAGAGGATCGACGGGTAGGATTATGCTTTACGTTGTTGTTTGGTTAACTTCCAACTAATCTCTTCTATTGCTTCAAGATGAAGGCTGCCAGAAGCGTAGTCTTCGACAGGACTAGCTATCCCCCTCTTATTCTGGCATTCTGCAGTTCAGTCCACCGATATTGCCTCTTTACACATATACCATGCATATGTAGTATAGATTCTTGCTTGCGAGTACTTTGGATGAGTACTCACGGTTGCTTTCCCCCTTCTTTCCCCCTTTCCCTTCTTGCTGGTTGTCGCAACCAGATGTTGGAGCCCAGGAGCCAGACGCCACCTACGACGACTACTACCACCAGGGCGGAGCCTACTACTACGTCCAGGACGCCGACGACCAGGAGTAGTTAGGAGGATCCCAGGCAGGAGGCCCTGCGCCTGTTCGATCTGTTGTATCCCTGTTTGTGCTAGCCATCTTATGGCACCTTGTTTAACCTATGTCTGTACTCAGATATTGTTGCTTCCGCTGACTCGTCTATGATCGAGCATTTGTATTCGAGCCCTCGTGGCCCCTGGCTTGTATTATGATGCTTGTATGACTTATTTATGTTTTAGAGTTGTGTTGTGATATCTTCCCGTGAGTCCCTGATCTTGATCGTACACGTTTGCGTGCATGATTAGTGTACGATTGAGCCGGGGGCGCCACATCGTCAGGCAGGAGGCGGCGGTGGCGTCCGATCTCCTCGCGGCGGGCACGGCCACTCATCGGGATCGGCGGGATCGGCACTCGATCCGCGGACAGGTGCCAGTTATTGGGCAGGTGAACGTCGCTCCAGGGGAGTGGCGTCCTGGTCTCCCAATAACGGCGGCAAACATCCGCGTGGATGTAGTGCCGGTCGCGCTTGCCGGCGGCCGTAGGGACGATGGTGAATGCGGGCGGCGCGGCGGCCCTCCGTGGGGGTGGTGTGGGCTCTGCTTTGACGGCACGGCGGCGGCCCGAGGACGAAGCAGCCTCGTGGTCGTGCGCCCCCTTGCGGCCAGTGCTCCACCACACCATGGCTGCCGGCGACCGGCGAGCTCGAGGAAGAGGAGGGGAGAACGAGGGTTTGGGTGTCGGGTTTCGAGGAGGCAGCAGGACTGGAGTGGGAGCGTGGACTGCGACCGGTCCACGGCTTCCCATTTAAGAAGGACGGCGACCGCTCGCCTGAGCGGATGACAGGTGGGGCCGACCGCGCGTGCGCAGTTAAGTTGGGCGGTGGGAGGTAGGTGGCCGCCTGCCAAGCGACACCGAGGCGGACGAGAGGCGCGTCCGTTCGCCATCCGCCTGGACCCAAACCGGGCACATGTTTGCGCTCGAAATGGGTCGGACCGGACACAAAACGGACAAGATGGGTCCAGGCCGTCGCGCGCTGGGCCGTGGGGTCTGTCCGTTTTGCCCCAAACAGACGGGGCCGGACGGGATGGGGTCGTGCGCTGGAGTTGGCCTAAATGAATATAAGAGCGTTTGGATAATTACTTCAGTGATCTAAAAGCTCTTATAATTTTTTTACGGAGGGGTACTATGTAACGTAGATTTTGCTTTCAGTTTGCCTTTTTTCAAACGGTATCAGAAGTATAATAACACGCACCAAGGATCAGTTCTCTTGGACGCGAAGAGAGTGTGGTTCTGGCGTGGCAGGCACTCTGCAAATTTGCGAAATACAATTATACTCCCGCCGTTCCTAAATATAGACTACATATAGATATATATGGACGTATTTTAAAGTGTAGATTCATTCAATTTGCTCCGTATATAGTTTATATTAAAATCTCTAAAAAGACTTATATTTAGAAACGGAGGTAACAAATCCTACAAAAGACCTTAATCGTGTTTACCGAGATGTACACACACTCACTGACGTCATGATGATGATGTTTTTAATGCATGCACCAGATAGAGTGCATGATTAGGAAAGTGCATGGACGAACCCGAGTACATATGAACTCACTTTAGAAAACATATTTCTAAATGCTTAAAGAATATGAAAAATATTGCACGGGTACTTCTCCATTTTTTATGTGCGTGCATAAAGTTTCACGGAAAAATAATTTTTTTTTGGCATGAGCAAGACAAAAAATGGTGTCGTGGAACGCTATTTAGAAGCACTGAAATTTGTCTTTTTGCGAAGACAAAATAAAAAGGCATTTTTTTCACAAAAATTGTGCCGTGCACACACATTTACGAACATGCATGTGTGAAATTTTCTTTTGAATTTTTTGACATTTTAAAACATGCTTAAAATGCATTTTTTTTAAATGGGTGCAGATGCCCATGCGCTCAGGACGTTGCTTACTCTGCACGATTAACACTACAAGATTGGTTTTTCGCAAAACAAAACTTACAAAATTGTTGTCCAATCTTAGAGGCTCATTCGGGCTGTAGGATTTTCGATAGATTCCCATGGATTTTGAGCCTCATATTTTTTTTATGTATCCCGTTCGTTTCATATGAATGGAGATGATTCACTAGTATTGTGACAATATTGGTTTAACTCCTAAGAATTCTTAGCATTAGGTGACATGGGAAATTTCTAATGACCGGAGTGGGGATGACATCTTTCTATTCCTTTGATTTGAAAATCCTGTTTTTTAAGAGAGAGAGAGAGAGAGAGAGAGAGAGAGAGAGAGAAGGCCACCATGGCTAGCTTTATTAATTTCGAAAATCTTGTAAAGCCAACAGAAATCATGTAAAACCCGTTTGTGAGGTGTTTTATCCCTTACAAAATAGTCTTATTAGCGCCCAAAAAACCTAAGACAACCTGGAAAACAATTGTAATCCTGATGCCAACTAATTATCAATAAGGTGTTTTACCCCTAAAAAATATCATGTAAAGAAAATGAGCCCCACCTTTCAAAAAGTACTAGTAATATGAGGCATCGGATGCAGCGAAATGGATGGTTCATAATAATTTGGGGCCTCAAAAAATTTTTTTTGGTAATCTTCTCCATTTCGTTGTGGCTCAATCTGGTCTTACAAGACACCATTAGTGTATCAACGTGGACCGATGTGCAACTTCAGTTTGCTCCATAGTCTACATTGACCAAGCACCTTGCTTTGGTTGTGTGGAACTAAAAGTGGCCTACTTACTCATCAAATTGGTACTGATCTTACCGGTGGCGACGACGAGTGTTGAAAGAGTATTTTGGCAATGGATCGAGTGAAAATAAGTTGGGAAATAGTATGGGTGATGATCTATTGTACTATTTCTTAGTAACATTTATTGAACGAGATGGGTTCTCGAAGGTAAGTGAATAGGGCATAGTTGAAGCTTTCATGGTAATGAAAAAGCGAGAGTTACCTGGTGTTCGTGATTTTCTACTCGCGTATCTTTCATGTAGGACAACTTATATTGAATTAGAATGTTGCTAAGACTTGATTGAGCTATTTATATTATTCTTTTGCTGAATACTGTATGGCACTTGGATTATATAGATTTGTTTTTGAAGTATGCACAACCTCCAATTTATTCTTGGCTACGCCACTAAAAGTAGGGGTCCTGCAAACATATCATAGTGTGGTGGTGACACTCCCTTCTGCCACCGAGAAGGAGCCAGGGGACATCACACAACCTTCTTTCAATTCTGCCACCGAGAAGGAGCCAGGGGACATCACACAACCTTCTTTCAACTGGTGTGTGTGTTCAACGAGCATCACCAACCTGATCGTCAACATGAGACGGGTCAAATGGCTGCTACGCGAAGAAACAAGGATGTGTCTACAATAAATGTTCCTGGCCCGGTTGTCGGCTACGTAGCAGTCAGAGTTGTCCAAGATATGCCATTTTCATGCAATACCGTACACAAAAGGGCGGGCCGTAGGCTGTAGCAAACCACTCAAAACCTCTTTGTGACCGTATTTTAGGGTAAGTTGAAGTGATACGCGAGCTCAAGTTTAGTGACTTGTGTGTGCTATTTACTCTTATGTTCTTGTGTCATTATTAAGTTCATACTGGTTTTATGATGAAAAAACATTTAAATTCAATTATCATCTAAGAGTCTTATTCGGTTATCTTTCGACACGCCTCTCCATACTGGAGTAGTTAAGAGTTACTATGTGGAGTGTATTCATCTCGAGTAGGGATGCTCGTAGGCGAGTGGACACATATATTTTTCTAAATGTTTAAAACACATATACTTCATCCTTTTTAAAACAAGATTTCACCAATTCAAAGCTATCTTGTGAACACGACGTGACACTAGATATCTCGGTCTTCAAATGAGAAGGTCAATTATCAATTTTTATCTATTCTTTCGGCGATATGACATTGCCGATCAACGATTACTTGATTAGACGTCCATAATAATTTTGTCAATCTCAAGATCCGTCGCCCCAGTCTTCTTCTTAGGGTACACTGCACGCACACCGTAGAACATAGAGGTCTGGCGTGCGCGCACACATGAATGTGATAGTCTACAACCCATGCTGTGTTTCTAGAAATAAAATCTTGGAACCATTTATCACCCCTGGCCAAAACCAATCGAAACAAGGTGGCGTGTCAGCCGGGAACAAAGTTCCCGCACAAGATTTGGTTCCATCGGCGCGGTGCGCCCACCGGCAGCACGGATCCATGTTGGTTGAGGCCGATGGCGCAACCGTACGTGCGTGCGCCGATGATACGACGCGAGTCCCTCCCCGCGCGCCCAACAGTTCCACATCCTCGACGCCGTCCGCTGGCGATCGCGCGGCCGGCCGTGCAGCGCAAGGCACGGCGGGCCCCGCCGCTCGCCGCATCCGCGGGCCGCTGCAGGGCGCCCAACCGGCAGCCCGGGCCCACCCGCTCGCGCGGCCCGCCGTGCCGCCACTGTTCCGCTTTCTGTTCCGTTTCGGGAAAGCCGACCCCTGCCCCTTTTGCGCTCCGCACCTCGCGCTTCTCCGTTACCGCGGCTCCGTCCCACCGGAGGAAGGGAGCAGGGGTGTGAGTGGAAACATGGCGCGGTGCGTGCGTCGGTGCGTAAAGCTGGGCGCCGTGACCGTTGACCGCCGGTGACCGGTGGCAGGCAGCGCCCGCCCGCCTGGTCTGTCTATAACCAACCTGCCGCCTCCCCGGACCGCACAAAGCTGGACCAGAGGCAGCATTCGCGGAAGAAGAAGACGACGCAGCCGCCACCGCCGACGCGCGCAGAACTTGAGAGAGGCCGACGACGAGGGCGACGAAGCCGGTGGCCATGTCGGCGGAGACGGAGCGGAGCTCCACGGAGTCGTCCGCGGCGTCCGGGCTCGACTTCGAGGACACCGCGCTCACGCTCACCCTGCGCCTCCCCGGCGACCCCGACCGCAAGCGCGGCGCCTCCTCCTCCTCCTCCTGCCCCCTCGCCGACCGCTCCTCCCTCCTCGCCGAGGCTCCGCCGGCCCCCAAGTACGTGCCGCCCTCCCTCCCCCTCTGTTGTCTGTTCCCCGTAAAAAAGGCTTTCTTGCGACGAACTGCGCGGGAGTTCGTTGGGTTGGGATTGACCTGACCCGGGGTTTCCGTTGTTTGTTTGGCTCGCCAGGGCGCGGGTGGTGGGCTGGCCGCCGGTGAGGTCGTTCCGCAAGAACGCGCTCGAGAACGTCGCCGCCGGGTCCACCAGGGCGGCCTGCGCGCCGGCCAAGTTCGTCAAGGTGGCCGTCGACGGCGCGCCGTACCTGCGCAAGGTGAACCTGCGGGACTACGCCGGCTACGACCAGCTCCTACGCGCGCTCCAGGGCAAGTTCTGCTCCCACTTCACCATCAGTGAGTGCCTCAATCGATTCCTCCCCGCCTCCGGCCGCTGCTCATGCTTGCCGGCTTCATGTTCTGTTCTGAACTGACTATGTGCTGGATGTGCGCAGGGAAGTTCGCCAACGACGAGATGAAGCTGGTGGACGCGGTGAACGGGACGGAGTACGTGCCCACCTACGAGGACAAGGACGGCGACTGGATGCTCGTCGGCGACGTCCCCTGGAAGTGAGCTTCTTGCGCCATCCTCCTCTCCTTTAACCTTGATTTCGTTTCTTTACTTATGCAAAGTTTGTGTCCTGTTGCCAATTTCTGCTATGTGCTTGGATGATTGTTTGGACTGGGTTAATTTGTTTGTCAGGCTCTTGGACTGATCAAATTGGATATCCTTGATCTGGGTGAATTGACCAAATCCCATAGTACTTTTTACAAGTGGTTTTTGTTAAGAATTAGATTGCTTGCTTGCTTGAGATCTGCAACGGACATGGTTGTGATGAACTGATGCTTTACGATTTGGTTAGAAAACACTGAAATTGCTTTGCTTGGGGTTTAGAGCAAGAGATTGATTTTTCATGCACAATAATGAGATACCCAGGAGATGTTGTTGGTTGTTGGCACTAACACAGTGCATTGCGTGGGTCTGTAGCATGAGATTTGAACAGATTAATTGCTTCGCCGATTCTGTCTGTATTTATCTAACTGCGATGTTATTGTAGCTTGTAAGAATATGGCAGACCTGAGCACGGTGATTTGGGAACTAATAACTGAATACCATTTCAACAATGAACATAAGCTGTCCTTTTTTCTCCTGAAGTTAATCTGAATTCACCTAGTGGGGCATGGATAATCGAAGCAAACGAATATACTCTGCCTGATTTACTTGCATCTCTGTTTTGAGCTCATGTTACATCCAGAGGAATTGGCCCTGTGGGTCAGTTATAAGAATTGGATGTTTGGTTCTTTCTCGGTTATTCTTGCGCCTTGGAGTACATTACTACTATTTATATTCATATTCTACCCTAGCACATTAAGCAAACTTTGATGTCCGGCTTCTTTCCGGTAACAGGGCAGACCATGATGCCTATCCATCAGCCTATGTCTAACTAAAAAAGAATCCGCTTTGTAACTTTGTTAAGATATAGGCTGCTAGGGATAAGGTTTCCTTTCTAGTTTTGTTCTCCACTAGTATAATTCACTGTGCACCCTTCAATAGTTTCTTGACCCTTCTAGGAAGTGTGGTTACTGCTTTGTGTGGGTTCCAGATAGTTTGGCGGCCTGGCCCTCGTCAAGTTCTTCGTTATCTCTTATCTCGGTTGGATCGCAACGAACCACTCGAAACCGAAGATGACGAGAAGTGTTCTCATCGGACTTTTGTTACACCGACACACTCCTAACTTCCTAACCTCTGGTATGCTTACGCAGGATGTTTGAGGAAGCCTGCCAACGCGTCCGCCTGATGAAGAACTCCGAGGCTGTGAACATAGGTATATGCATGCTCGGTCGTTTTCGATACGATTTTCATGCTTCGCAGCTGTCGTCTCACGCTGTCAGCCATGTTGATTCGCTGAACTCGTTTCTGTTGCTGACAGCACCCAGAGCTGCCCGGTGAGGCATACTGCGTGGCCCTTACGGACGGTGCTGCCTGAAAGGAGGAGGAGGCTTTGCTCTGCCGAGGAGATAGGAATGTGTACAGCTATCTTCGCTTGCCGCTTTCTGTTACTTGATGCTCTTGGGTCGTGAAAAGTTGTTGGTTTCATTACTCGTCTGTAGCAGCACCACTATAGTCTCTACTACTACATATAGAAGATGGTGATGGTGAAAGTACTGGGAGCTTGAAATATACACCTCTACATATAGTCTGTTTGTTTGTTTGTCTCTTGATGAATAAGACCAAACTTGCATTACTCGGTGTTCTCTGCGCACCGTCGCGAGCGAGGTTACCTGTGACACCACAGGTGTTGCCTTTGGCTTTGGCTTGGTAAATCTGAGCTTTTTTGTGTCAAGCGATGGTTTTGTTTGAAGTTCATTTTTTATGCTAGGCTGCAAGAAATGTGTCCACCTTGTTCATACTACTGTATTATTTTGGATGTTTGATGCATACCTGAGCTTTATCAGTGGAGTGAAATATGCTATAACCCCATGCCACCGTGCTGCCAAATGGAAATGGATCGGTCATTCAAAATGGGACCAAAGCAGGGTGGGCCATGTGGCACCTGGCTGGCCTGGGTTGAGATCGGATCACCGGTTCAGTTTTCGACCATGGTGCACTATGATAAAATAATTGTACTACTGTGGTGAAGGAATGATTGTTGTGGACTTGTGGTGCTGAACTGAAGGCCATGTTGATGCTGCTGCTGCTGCTGTTCCACAATTCCCCTTTCTTTGCTTGAGGCTTGAGGTGATAAGCTCGGATGGGAGGTCGTTTTCGTCCCTTTTGCCCCCTTTCCCGCCAGTCACCTCGCTCTCTGGGGCCGCGTCGCGGTTATTCCGATCAGACCAGACCGGCCTGGGTGGCAGGCTGGCTCCTTTCCCTTTCGCTCGCCGGAGAAAACGACCCCGCCGCCCCATGTCGGGCCCGTCAGCGTCCTCCTCGTCTCTTCCCTTCCCTTCCCTTCCCCGTCGTCTCTTTACAGAAACGGTGGACAAAACTTTCAGCTGGGCACATGCGAGATCGTACGTGTTCAGACTTCAGAGCCCAGGCAGGAACAGGAATCCCCGAGTTCTACGGTATGGTAGCATCCATTTCCCTGCCGAAAAATTCCTGATGCTTTGCCGTGCGATGGGCGGGTCGCGGGTTCAAGGTCCTCGGCTCGATGCTCGTTTGGTCTCGGGGCAGGGGGAAAAGGTTTGGGAGGAGGGCTTGGCGCTCACGCGACCCGCCCGTGGTTTCAAGAGAGCAATGATCAAAAGGGGTTTTGGGGATGTGAAAACGAGCGCATCATTCCATCTTAGCAAAAGCAACCCAACACAGAGGAGCTTGCTTGTCCTAACAATAACCACTTCTTTTTCTTTCTATACTAGTATGTACAAGCAGGGCGGAGAAAGTTTAGTTATTTTAGCCATTTCAAGCTGGCGTTTCTTCTTCAGCCCTTTTACCAGCATTTTCCTTCGGATTTCTACAGTTTATCATGAGCATTTCACGTTTAAGTTGAACCGACACGTGGGACCAGCTTAACGGAACATGTTTAAAAGGGTAAACACAAGCTTGATTAAATTGGGTAAACAAATGTTTTTCAATTGAGTAATTCCAATAAGGAAGACAAAAGAGGGGATAAAAAAGGAAATTGCTAATGTACTATTCACTGTGAAAATACATGATTTCAAATAATTCAAATTTTTAGATTTCAAAAGATTCTGAAAAAATTACACACATCATATGAGAGCTACACAAAAAATAACAAAATCATGTTTTTCTAGCACATGTACTATTCACTATGAAAGTAAATGAATTTTGTATAGTTCACATCAGAACGTACTTCATGATGAAGTTTTACACACATCTAATATACATCTATAAGTACTTGTGTATTTATTTTAGAATTTAAAAATATTTTTTGATTTTTTGAAAATTTCAGGCTTCATGGAGCCCGAGAGCCAAAAAGCCCCAGTCGAGGAAAAAAAGGAATTAGCTCTAAAAGATTTAAAAATTTCAGGCTTCATGGAGCTCGAGAGCCAAAAAGCCCCAACCGAGCAAAAAAAAGGAATTATCTCTAAAAGTTTTAAAATTTTCAGGCTTCATGGAGTCCGAGAGCCAAAAAGCCTCAGTAGCATAAAAAAAAAGAGAATTAGCTCTAAAAGTTTTAAGGATCATGATCCTTGTCCCAAAAAAAAATTCTAGTTCCTACACCAGCTCTTGCATTTTGCTCCCTCTCCCGCTTGTCAAGTTGCCGCCGAAACACGGATGTGGTGTTGCCTCAAAGGGCTTGCGTTGGAGTCGTCGCCACCACATGAGTCACCTACCATGACGCAAGATCTAGAAGCATGCGGTATGCCCTGCAACCCGAAGAAATCCTCGCCTAACCTCACACTTCGACAAGCACCACTAAACCAAAAAACGAAGCTTGATATAGAAAAAAAAATGTTGACGAGGAGACGAGCCCGGTCTTGTGGGAGCCCTGCTCACCGGTGACCCAGATGATTATGTATTGTGCAGTGTGTCCATGTTATTTACTTCTTTTGAAAAAGACGCCAGGCTCCGATCATGATTAATTAATGGCAGTGAGTTTTATGATTTAATAAAAAGAGAAAACAATAAACTGCCGAATGACATGACAATTCTCGACCGTTGCACCTGATCTCCTATCATCCAACATCGCCATCATCGTCTCTGCAAGAACAAATTACCAGGAGGAGGAGGAAAGAACCGCTCGACAATCCAACGGCTACCGTACCACGCTCCCCATGATCGGACGGCCCAGATGAGCCGGATCCTCCATGCATCGCCACTGCGACGTTCTCTCCCTCACTCGCACTGTCGTCCTCCAGTGTGTGTCTGTGTACCACCGCCCCCTCCAAAACGCCAAAAAAATTCCCCACTTCTGCGCCCTTTCCCCCCTCCCCTCCCTCCTCCCGAGATCCCATCCATGGCCGCCTCCCGCCCCCGGATCTGGCCCTGAGGCCGCCATTGCTGGATCCGCCTCCCCCCCTCCCGCGCCGTCGCGTTCCCGGTTCCTCCGCGCCCCCCGTTGATTGAGGCGGCCTGTCCTTTCCCCCCTTTCTTGGCGGTGCGTTCGTCCGTTGGTTCTTGATCCGTCGCATTTGCGCCGGCGAGCTGCCCGAGAGCAAGGAATTCACCCTGAGATCTCCGGTCACCGTTGCCGTCGAAGTCCCCCCCTCCCTGCCATTCCAATCTCCTGTTGCTGTCGCAAGGTGCGTCTTTTACATATAATTTCTGCGAGGAATTTCACGGCCGGTTCTCGGGAGGACGGATTCCTCGCAATGGTTCTTTGATTGGGGGAGAATTTGATGTGGTGTTGGTGCCGCCGTATTCTGCCGCCATGTGGAAGCAATTTATCGGCAAGCTGTCGTGGAAATCGCTGAAATCTGGCCCTGGCGGCGGCGGCGGAGGGGGCTCGCCCACGGCGAAGTCCAATCCCATGTCTCCCAGGGAGAATGGGGCATTCGGGAAGCCCCCCGCCTCGCCCAGGTCCCCCTCGGGGGCCGCCGGGGCCGAGGGGAGGTCCAGGGAGGACGCCTTCATCGAGAAGGTGACCATTTGCTGCACGGTGTACGACTTCACCGACCGGGGCAAGGACTCGCCGGAGAAGGAGAGGAAGCGGCAGGTCCTCATGTCCCTCGTCGACTCCATTGGCGCCGCCGAGGAGCCCCCCACGGAGGCGATGATGTTGGCGTGCGTGCGCATGTTCGCTGTCAACCTCTTCAGGGTCTTCCCGCCCAAGGTCCGGTCAGGCAGCACCGCGTCGGAGACAGAGGAGGACGAGCCCTTCTTCGACCCCTCTTGGTACCACCTGCAAGTTGTGTATGAATTGCTTCTGCGGTTTGTGACCTCGCCATTTGTTGACCCCAAGGTAGCGAGGAAGTATGTGGACAGTTCGTTCATCTCCAAGCTGCTTGACCTGTTTGATTCTGATGATCCCAGAGAGAGGGACTGTTTGAAGACAGTGTTGCACAGGATATATGGAAAATTCATGGGAAACCGACCGTTCATCCGTAAGGCCGTGAGCAATATCTTCTATAGGTTCGTCTCCGAGGCCGACCATCACAATGGGATATCGGAGCTGTTGGAGGTGTTTGGCAGCGTGATAAGTGGGTTTGCAAAGCCATTGAAGGAGGAGCATAAGTTGTTCCTATGGAAAGCGTTGATCCCGCTTCACAAGCCTAAGACAGTGGGTGTATATCTGCCGCAGCTGACCTACTGCATAACACAATTTATAGAGAAGGAACCCAAGCTTGCAGGAACTGTGATTAGGGGTCTGTTGAAGTACTGGCCAGTTACAAATAGTCAGAAGGAGATGATGTTCTTGGGGGAGTTAGAAGAAGTGCTTGAGTTGATTGACATGGCTGAGTTTCAGAAGTGCATGGTTCCATTATTCCGGAGGATTGCGACTTGCCTCAATAGCTCCCATTTTCAGGCAAGTTTCTTCCCCAAGCCATTGATTAATATTTGTCCCTAAACCGTGTCTCCCCTGTAACAATTGCTTTTTGTCTTGCAACAATTGCTAGGGTTAGAAATACCGACAAGAAACAAGAAAAGCTTGTGAAACATCAGTAAGAATTTAGCATGAGTGTCCTCTGGTAGGAAGTTATCATCGTGATTATTTTGTAGAGTAGTTGCAAAGCTGTATACTGGTCCATTCTATTGCTTATTTTAGGTTTTTAGTCAAAGAATCTGCTTGTGCTCTTTCCTTTTCTTTGCACCTTTTAAATTTGCTAGTGTTACTTGCATGGTCCCATGCACCTTTTATGCAATAGTCTTTATTGTTTAGATATTTGATCAGTGGTTAAACTCATTCCTTGTTGGCTAAAGTGGGACCAAATACCTCAGTTGTCGCCTTGTTGGTTCTGGTGGAATTGATGGTCTGCACTTCACTTTGGAAGTCTGTAGAGAGTATACCACTCACATTTAAACATAGACATGAACTACCACATTATTATTTTGGCTCTATCTTATATTGGGTGGTTGCACAGTCACAAAAAGGTGAAATCCTCAATCCAAAGGCAGATAACTTGAAACTAGGCCCAATTAATGTGGCAGAATATATTGGTTGAGGTACAAGTTAGGATGATCACAACTGTTTGATAGCTTATAAGGTCATGTCATGGTACGAATTATGACTGCAACCACCCAAATAAATCAGATCCTGGGGTTTGTGGAGCTTGACAACCAATTAGTTAGAATTCTGCTTTCCATTTGATATTCTAATCAATTTATTGGGATATGCTAACCACAAACCATGATTTGGACTGAAACCTCACAGTAGAGAACATCCTTTGACAGCTCAACGCTTGAAAGGAAACAAATCAGTGATTGGCATTGACTACTAAAATACTAGTTAGTAGCAGTTGCTCTGGAAAGAACATCAGAAGATTTTTTATGTATACTGTCTTCTCCCCATCGATTTTCATGTTAGAGAAGTGCATAAATATAAGATTATGAATGACCTAGTAGCACTACTAATGTCTTGGTTCATGACAATTCCATGTCCTGGAACAAGTATTGCAGGTCTTCTCTTGCAGTTTTTGGCCAAGTTATTTGTTAAGATTCCATTTTTCTTGAAAAAAAGGGTTAATCTATTTCCTGTCTTTTGGCAGGTTGCTGAGAGAGCCTTATTCTTGTGGAATAATGAACATTTGTTCGATATGATCTCCCAAAACCGTCAAGTGATTGTGCCAATCGTATACCCAGCTCTGGAGAGAAATGCACGTTTGCACTGGAACCAATCGGTTCTCAACGTTACTATGAATGTGAGAAAAATGTTCTTCGACATGGACGAGAGATTGCTCCTGTCTTGCCAGAGCAACCTCCAAGCGGACGAAGAGAAGCGAGCCGTGGCGGAGGAGCGTCGAAGGCTCACATGGGAGCAGCTGGAGCGGAATGCCGACCCTGCATTCCGACCAGCCAACGCGCCCCCTTCTTCGGCCCCTCCGAGAGTCCCCACCGTGACATGACACGGGTCCGAATATACTCCACCCCACCTTCCCTTGCTTCCTAGCTAGCTAGATGAAGTTGCTTGCTTCTCTGGGATACAGAAGGCGTTTTGTTACCTTTGTAAACCCCCCACCCTTGCCACAAAGTCTGTAATTAATAGTTGTTGATTCGAAGACAATGGATTCTTGATTTTTTTATTTTTGCGGCGAATTCTCGAGTAATGGGCATATTGCTTTCTTGGCAAAATCTTGATTGAGATTTACCCCCCAGTGTTCTGTGAAGAGTGGGCGCTACTGACTTTGTATGTTAGGAGTGGCAATTTTGCAGCCATTTTTTTGTATGTGAGATTTCCATTCTTTTTACAGCGTAATATAATGTCAGATCCACTTATTTGTTTTTGAACAAAATGCCTTCTCTAACAACATATGCAAGTTACTGTACCTTTTATTGAGATTCACTTGTTTGTTTCTGAACAAAATGCCTTCTCTAACAACATGAGCAATGTGGAGTAGATGGAGGAAGAAAACAGGAGTTGCTGGAATCTCATGAATATCCCTTTTGGCAGCTGTTGGGCTTAGGCTATCCACTTGCTCTGCCCCTGTGCCTTTTCTATGCTCATGTGATCTCATGAAAAAAGAACATCGACAGGCACATTCTCAAAGGGTCATGTAAAGAAAACATTCATAGAACAAGCTATGTCATTCTCACCTGCACCTAAAGCTGAAATGGTATATCCAAATAAACCCTAGGCACCCGCTAACTCTTCGCGGTCATCGCTTCCTGCGAGGCCAGATTGGCGGTTCTTCTCAGAGTGGCATGTTGCAGGTGGAGCCTGTTCTTGAGTTTCCTTTTGTTTGGAGGCTACTTGAGCTTTGAGCTGAGCTCCCTATAAGAGGAGCCTCAAGGCACCAACCATGGATGCCATCTGACTGACCCTTCCATCTTCTTCTTTGCTTGCTTTTGCTCTTGGCCTTCTCTTCTACTCCCTCTACGTCTTACATTTGTTTACAGAGGGAGTAGTTACTACCTTGTAGTTGCGGTGAAAGCTTGGGAGATGTATAACCTTCCGGCTGCGCAGGGCATGTCCTACTACGGCCATGTCCAGAAGCGCCATGAGGGCAAAGGCTGCGTCTATGCATATGGTGATAATACTTATATTATATGCTACTCCCTTTGATCCAAAATAATTGAACTAAGACCACGACACTTATTTTGGATCGGAGAGAGTATAATTTTCTTCTGGCGGCCTTCCTGATCTCTGCTTTACATGAGCAAGAGTTCCAGCAGGCAGCAAATAAAAACCTATTCATTCAAGAGCTCTAGCTCCTGTGAATTCATTGTATTGCAGGCTCGCAAAAGGATTAGTTGGTGGCAATTTTCATGTAAGGAAGAGGAAGGGCTTTATTGTCTTATTACCTTTTATTTAATTTTGGTTTTTGATAGAGATGATTGGTTTCCTTTTGCAGCCTGTTCACCCTGTGCTGCTGTTTCTGCTGCTCCTCGTCACGATGAATATTTGAGTTTAATTAAGTGTCTTGTGATTGTTTGTATGTATTTGTACAATGGAATCTTCTGATTATTTGCAATGCATTCTTGAGATTTTGTACATTACACAAACTGGGTCCAACCATCTTTATGTGGAGTAGGGCAACCACTTCAAGGTAGGTGCAAAACTGCCCAACTTCTACAACATTGTAGATGAGTAGTTTGGTTGAGATTAAGCAGGATTTAATCTTCCAGTTATCTTGTACTATGTACTAGCAATTAAATAAGCGAGTTCTGGTTAATTGAGGAGGTGATCTTATAAGCTCCATAAGATAAACTAATCAAATGGCCTATACAAATAAATAGTTTCAGCGAAACAATATTCTTGTAGAACCATTCCTCTATCTGAATATTCAGTGTTACATCTGAATGGGATAACTACAACTGAATTTTTACATTAGAAGTCTATACTTGGTGTGAAACACTAATGCTAAATCATCAACAACCGCCAATATCACCGATCATAAATAAATGAACAACGCCACTATTCAAGACTCCGTGCTCTAATTTACCAATCGTGTTCCTTCCTATAGTTATCCTCTGTAATGTGGTGCTACCACTACAACCCAACTAGACGTCAGAAAATGCATGTGCACACCAAGGCAGTAAGCAGACTTGTCAAAAAGATCGACACTACATTGACGCCGTTGTTGTCCAGTATGTTCATTCCAGAAATCCTCGTTACTGTTGGACCATCTGCTCCAACCACCTACAGCAGCATAATACAGCGCCAAACAAACAATCAAACATGATTGCGGTATTTAACATATAGCAATCTACGATGCTTGGAGTGTCATACCTTCTTGCGAACGCTGCAGTATCCGCTGTACTGAACTGTTGCGCCCAGTAATGAATCGATCAGACTTCCACATAGGCCAGCAGCTGTAGCTAAGGGTATAACTAGCAGTTGCCTCCAAAATACATCAGAAGCACACTGAGTTGTTAAGAATCCTATTAGCACAAATGCAAGCCCAATCGAGAATCCAGCTGCTGCTGCTGCGAGAAGTCCATCGATGGTTACCCCGCCATTGGTCCCCTTCCGCACCCTCTAATCAAGTTTCATGTCAAAAGAAAAAGTGAGAGTATATTCATACTGAAGTTTTGTTCAATTAGAAAAGAAGATTTCATGCATACCTTGAATGTTGTGATAATTCGTGGTTCAGATTTGCTAAGTATGCCAAGCTCGGAAGACCATGTATCACCATTGCAGCAAGAGTAATGTCCAATAACACCACCAATAAGGGCAGTTACAAGACCTGACTCTTTTGAATCCAAGCATTTGTCTTCACCTCCAGTAATTAGTGCTATCAGGACTACCAAGATACTTGCGATACCACTGTTTGACAAGACTTGCTTCCTGCCAATAAGAGTGGTGCGGACCTGCATTAGAAAGATTCAGAAGGGAATTTTCTGAAGCTGAAAGACGCCTTATCTCAACAAGGGAGGTCATAATATTGATCGAATTTAGAAACATACAAACATAGGCATCTTCCGCATCTCATTAGATATGTTGAGTTTTTTTTTCACCTTCTTTATAAATATCTAGTCAAATCTCACAATCGGAGAAATCTCTGGGTGATAGGAGCTGAGATCCTACCAGGTCTAGGCCTCAGGTTGTAGGGGTGGAAGGGAGGTTGGCGTGGAGGAAGGCGAGGTTGCCGGCGCTGGTGCGCCGTCGTCGTGCGCGCGAGAGGGAGAGAGGGCGCAGGGGGCGGCGGCTAGGGTTAGGTCTCCCGGCTCCCTTCAGGAAGCCGAGCAAATATGATTGCTTCTGCTTATCCCAAAACGAGTCCTTACATGAGTTTATATAATCCTCCTAATATGATAACTGGGCTAAGCCCCTAATACGATAAGATAAATTGGGCCAAGCCCCTAATACGATAAGATAACTGTAGGCCGGTCATAACATCTCTCCCCGCCTGCACAAACAGCTCGTCCTCGAGCTGGAAGGCGGGGAAGCGCTTGCGGAACTCCTCGAAGTGATCAACGGGCGCCAAACACCTCCGCGTCAACTGGGGCGGGCAGGTCACCGAGCCCGGCGGCGGCGGCGTCCTCCTCAATGTAGTCTGCAGCCTCCAGGTAGAAGAGTCGCGGGCAGAGGTGGCCTGGCACGTAGGGCTCGTCGCAGTTGAAGCACAACCCTTGGCGGCGACGCTCGAGTTGCTCGGCCGGGGTGAGCTGACGGAACGGGCGCGCCGCGGCCGCGGCGAGGGGCGCCACGGAAGCCTGGGCAGGCCGACCCTGCGAGGGGACTTCCGGCCAGGGTGGCGGACCAACGGCCCGGGGCGGTGACGCCTGCTGGATGGCCACCGCGCGACGCTCGAACGCGCGGGCGTAGTACATGGCCGTCTGGAGGTCCTGTGGCCCGCGCATCTCCACGTCCACGCGGATGTGGTCCGGTAGGCCGCCGACGAAGAGGTCAGCCAGCTGACGAGCCGAAACGCCAGGGGCGTGGCACGCCAGTGCCTGGAAGCGGTCGGCAAAGTCTTGCACTGTGGTGAGGAACGGAAGGCGCCCAAGCTCCGCCAGACGGCTCCCGCGTATAGGCGGACCGAAGCGCAAGAGGCACAGATCACGGAAGCGCTCCCATGGTGGCATGCCACCCTCGTCCTGTTCGAGGGCGTAGTACCACGTCTGCGCGGCTCCTCGGAGATGATACGAGGCGATCCAGGTGCGGTCGGACGCGAGCGTGCGCTGCCCCCTGAAAAATTGGTCGCATTGGTTGAGCCAATTCAGGGGGTCGACGTTGCCATCGTAGGTTGCGAACTCCAGCTTGGAGAATCTCGGCGGTGGTTGGGCGTGGACAACGGGCGGGCGCGTGTCAGCCGCGCGGAACAGCGAGGGCGACGGCGCCGAGTGTGCGGGCTGCAGAGTACCGCCGTGGAAAAGGGGCCCGTCCACACCATCGTAGGGACCCGCGGCACCCAAGGACCCGCCGAACTGCATGGTCGGGGGCGGCGCCGGCGGTGACAGCACGTGCGGCTGTCCTGAGGCCATCGTGTAGACCGGCTCGATGGACCCGGCGAGCCAGGCCGGTAGCGGAGATGGCGACGAGGGAAACCGGACCTGGTGGATGGGCACCCCGGGCGCCGTCGTCGGAAGGCCCGACCCCGAGATCGCCGGTGGCGGCGGCGGCGGCTGTTGCTGCTGCGGCAGCGGCATGATGGATGCGACGGAAGTCACCGGTGGTGGCGGCTGCCACGGGAGCTGCTGCGGCCCCGTGGTGGTGGTGACGAGGGCGGGCGGCTGCAGCCCATATTGCCCCGCGAGGAAGGTGCGGATGCCCTGGACCGCCTGAGTCAGGTCCCGGATCGCCGCCATCATCTCCTCCGGGGTGAGCACGGCGGGGGCGGGCGCGGGTGGCGTCCAGGCAGCGAAGGAGACCGGCCCGGTTAGGGACGGCGTGCTGGCCGCGGTGGTCATCGGCGGCGAGGAGGCGATCGGCAGCGGGACGGTGGTGGTGGGCGAAGGAGCGGACATGATCGAGCCTGAGACAGCTGATACCAGATTGATAGGAGCTGAGATCCTACCAGGTCTAGGCCTCAGGTTGTAGGAGTGGAAGGGAGGTTGGCGTGGAGGAAGGCGAGGTCGCCGGCGCTGGGGCGCCGTCGTCGTGCGCGCGAGAGGGAGAGAGGGCGCAGGGGGCGGCGGCTAGGGTTAGGTCTCCCGGCTCCCTTCAGGAAGCCGAGCAAATATGATTGCTTCTGCTTATCCCAAAACGAGTCCTTACATGAGTTTATATAATCCTCCTAATATGATAACTGGGCTAAGCCCCTAATACGATAAGATAAATTGGGCCAAGCCCCTAATACGATAAGATAACTGTAGGCCGGTCTTAACACTGGGGAAGGTGTAACAGATTGCATCAAGTAGCAAATATTCATGATTTTTAGTCGGTGTTCTAGCAAAAGTTCATTCATGGTTCAACACTTCAACTTGATGCAGCAACCAAAAATACAGCTACTGGGCTGAAAGAAAATAGACACACCTCAAGATAAATGGCCAAATAAAACCAGATAATTGAAGGCCTCGTAAGTTCTCGAGGTTCTCTATAGAAGAAAGTTGCTTTTGTTCTAACCAAAGTTTCTTATTCACATGCAGACTGAACCACATGCTTCAGGTTTAAACTCTACAGAATTAGAACCACACTAGCTCTTCTGTAAAATGAATCCATGCAAATTAACAAAGGTTTCTGTCTTTCACATAATATAATCATATAAAATGCATTCTTCCATATAATCAGACTCGCACCTGAAATCAATGCTACTCAGGCACGCAATTCGTTTGTTGAACATTTGAATTACAAACGTTTTCCACTCAACAGTGAAATCTCTTTTGACAGATTATATCATTGTCCTGCTCTACAATTGGAACCAAACTCATTAGAAGTTTCTTCTGCCAATGTAAAGCGTCATAACTTGTCGAAGTTGTTACTGAATTAAAGCACTAGGATTACCACAGAACCAAAATCAAGCATCCCTAACAATACCAAGACCAGCTTTCCAAGATCTGCCCGTCCCCAGAGAGTATCGATTGACTGCAGGTACTAGGTCACTGGCACATATGATAAATAAGAGAGCAACGGAAGGAGCGATCCGGGCTCACCAGTTGCGCTGGCCGCCCTCCTTGAACTCGGGATCAAGCGCGCGCTTCCTCGCCTCGCCGATCCTCGTCACCCTCGACGCCGTGAAGAAGAACACGAGCAGGAGGCCCGCGAACCTGCAAAGACGCGAGACCGAGATCCCCGTCACGAACGAGTCCAACGGAGAAGGAATAAGATCTCCAAGCTAAGCGCGCGCCCTCTCACCTGTACCCGGCGACGGTGTGGGCCACCATGGCCGGGACGCCGGCGAAGACGGCGGTGAAGTCCACGGACTTGCGCCGGACCGCGCGCGCCGCGATCGCGCCGCCCGCCGCGACGGCCACTGCCGCGCGGATCCACACGCCGCCATTGACGCCGGCCGGATCCATCGCGGCGACTTCTTGCCCCTGCGGATCCTACCACCCGCCGCCGATTCCCCGACTCCTCCCAAATTGCCTTCTCGAGCTGGCCGTGGGTCCGATTTGGAGCTGCAGCGCGCGAGGCGAAGGCGAAGGCGGCGGTGGTTTGCTGCACTGGCTCTCGCGCTCGTGCTCGTGAGATTCCTTCAGGTTTAAGAATTCTACTGGAGAAGATCGTTATGTTTTGGACTTTTTTCAGGAACCACCTTGACGTTGTTCCGAGTTGTAATCCGTGCCCGTATTTTCTAGCAAGGGCCCACCTTGATATTGTTCAGAATGTCATGTGGGATTTTTTTACAGAATTCTTTTGTCACATGAAATACAAAACAAGTTTCTTTTTTATAAGAAAACAGAAGAAGAAACAAGTCATCAAAAAAGTTTGATTTATTGTCAACAGTTTGAAGTTCAGAACATCTGCTAATTCCACAAATCCATGAGTACAATCAAAATTTTCCATGGAAATATACATGTTGCTTGACTTGTTTCTGAACCCTTAACATTTTGCTAGCTAGCATCAGGTGAGGCAACTCAACTCAGAGTGAAAGGAACATGCTTCTTAATAAAGAGTTAAAAGGTTATCATCATCAGATACTACTACAGAGAGAAGCTTTTAAGATGACCATCATGACACTACCGCCTCCGTTTCAAAAGGTGTTGATGCTCATCAATACTACTATTACTGCCACCATCTCTGAAGATTGGAGAGTACCCTAGAAAAAAAAACAGTTTTGAAACCGAGCTAAAATCTTCCCCTGCCTCGACCTCGTCCTCGGCCCCTTCCCCGCCCGCGCCCTCGGAAATCTCTTCTACCGCCACCCATCTCTTCAGGGCTATTGAAGCTGAACATGTTCATACGCAGGCGTTCGGCCTCTGAGGTCACGGGCATCGCCTGAAAAACATCGCATAGCCGTTTAATAAAACGATATTTCTGGACCGCCATTACTGGATGCTTTTTTAACAGCAAAGCAATAGGAGATGGGAGTCGAAACTAACGTGGGAATCTTCTAGATCTAGTTGTTCTTGGAGCTGCCTTGCCAGTTCCTCGTCTCGGCTCGTGTCTTGTATATGCCTTTCTGCTGTGGACACTGAACCGCCTGCTTTTCTCCTCTCCCATTCATCGAGGGTAAAGACCGGAGTATCTTCCTGCTTACTCCTGCCCTTGAATCGACCCCGACCATGCCTATCTTCGGGGATAGCCATTTTCTGCAGTAGTTTCTGTGCAGCAGCTTGGTTCTGAACAGGGACAGCTTCGCTTACTGCATGATGCAAATGAGTAAGCTTTAAAGTTCTAACTGTGCCAAATACCATGCCCAGTAAATTTAGACGAAATGATACTAGGGTTTTGGAGGCCAACCTTCTTTTGGTCTGATATCTGCAGTAGACTGTTTGGATTCAGCTTTGCTAGCTGTATTCTCTCTGTTCATATTACTTGAACCCTCATTTGTAGGTTTTGAACTGGAATTAATCGACACGTGGTCATGAGCGACTCCAAAGTTGCTAGCCTTCTGGTCTGCTACGACATAAGATGTAAGTCAGGGTGGTTCACAAGTTACAGCTACATCACCAAAGGTTTTGCAAAACATGCAATTGTCGCCCGGATCATTTTATATGCAGAACCAGCAAATTTAGAAAAATGACAACTGTGTAGATGTGCAAAGATGCTCATAACTAACATAGAAAAATATTTTTTTTGGAGGAAATTGTTTAGAACATCATGATCCTGCCAAGCATGTGGATTTCACCAGTCAAGTCCCATACAAAATTTTACACCAATTTACTTAAGATGCTATACTTTACTGAAAGTAGACAGCTACACGTCTACACATAATGATAGATTTTTAGTGAACATAAAGAGAAGAATAATGAATCATTACCAGTCCAATATAAAATCTTACGCCTATTTAAGATGCTAAGCTTTCCTGAAAGTACACGGCTCATGCAACGCCTAATGACATCATTTTAGTGAACATACAAGAAGAAACAGAAAGAGAAGAAATATGAATCATTACCAGGGTGTGCTTGCAACTGGAATGTCCTGTTTGGACGTGCTTCGATATCTAATTTCTCAAATGGTGGAGGCCCAACTCCATCGTCATCTTGTGACAGCCTCAATACTGGGCGTGATAAGCCCGAGAATTTCTGGTTCATTTTCCATTCTTCATACAAAGATTGGACAGTTCCCCCGATGACGCTCACATTTTTTGCACTCAGGCACAATATGCCATGATTTACTGGAATCTTGTTCTCAAGACGAATCTACAGAGAGTGGAAAGAAAATAAGAAAATGCATACTAACGTCAATATTTAACACGTAGAGAAAACATAAAAAATGCAGATATTTTATGTTATTTTAAATGTTGTAGATTTGAGAAAATAAATTAGCGGCACGGAAAGGAGAAAATCACCTTCAACTATTTCCTAACCAAAAGTCAAAAGTCAAAACTTAAGATGTACTACTAAAAATGCTAATGAAGCAAACTCGAACAAACTGTGGGATAGAGAACCAATGAGAATTAGTAATACTACATCCACACCCAGTCTCATGCTGCACCATACATCATTTCCAAGTGATTTGCGCACGGAGCAGTAGCTTGTTTTCCAACGACTGGTTTATGTTATATTCATACTAGATGAGTGGAATAACTCCAGGCAAAGCCACTGAGCATTCCGTTTGCCCCGAGTGATTGTTAAGTAATTGCCAGGCTTGTCTCTAGTCTCTAATCCAAGTTGAATTAATAAGCAAAATTGAACTAGCAGTCTAGTACAGCACATATACACGCTTATTAAACCAGGTACGGTGACTGTGCATATTGCCTCTGGTATAAAACAGTTCCAAAAGAAATTGCCGCTGCACAGCTAGAAGCTTGAGACAGAAAATATGGTGAACTAACCTTTGTACCTGGGGCTATCTCCTCGGTGATGAACGGGATAGGGGAAAACTCAATGGCCACTGCTTCAGAAATACCATCAGTGAGACCAAACCGCAGAAGACGCCGTTGCTGTGGGTTCTTAAAGGAGGAATCGACTCTGCTGCTATATATATCCCTTACAGAAACTACCTGTATAAATTCGAATGAACAGGTTAACATAGAAAGTGGATCAAACACATCCCAGACAGCATATGCTCAAACACTAGTAGAATGCAGACTAGGCCAAAATGTAAGGTAATGAGATCACTGTCTGACAAGCCAACACAGCTATTTCCTCCCAAGCCACGTAATTCATAAGTAAATGAGGTATTTCCCCGACTTGAAAACTAAGAACAAGTGTTGGGCATGGTGATTTCAGCAGTGTACCTGCAGGACGACCGGGCCGTGGAGGTAAGAGAGCCGCTTCGTGGCGGTGGCGGCGGCGCGGTCGGGGAGGGACTTCCCGCCGAAGAGCCTCAGGTCCGTGTCGAGGAGGTCGGCCTCCAGGGCCTCCGGCGACGGGGAGGGGGAGGCGTGGAGGAGGGCCTGGATGGACTCGTCCGCGGTGTCACGGAAGCGCCAACCGCGCGCGGCGAGGGACCGCAGGAGCGAATCGTCCTCGCGGAAAGCCAACGAGCTCGACGCTTCCGCCGCCATCGCCGTCGGCGGGGTAAACTCTACGGCGAGGTTTGGGTCACGGGTAGGAATTTGGAAGCTCTAGAGGAGGCGCACTGTAAATTTTGCTGTGGGCAAAGAAAGAAGGCAGGTTTCTGAAATCCGTAACCACTAAAGGAAAGCGGGTGGTACTGAGAGAGCTAAACAACAATTTCTTTTTTTCTTCTAGGAAAATGACATCATGGCTAGCTTTATTTCAACTCAAAATAGAGAAACATTGTCAACAGTCAATCCACGGATAGATTGAGGTGGGTGACGGAGGATGAATCGTAGCCATACTCGCAACACTATTTGTCTTAGACATACAATGCAATGCTCGATAATAACATTCTCAAACCACTGTATACATAATTCAAAGCAATCTTCAATGATTGAAGCAGCCACGATAGGAGCAGGGAGAGGAAATATCTAGTACTCCCACCCCTAGGGTGCTCCCGATGCTGACTAATGTATTTTCCTCTCGAGACCTAAAACCCCTTGGGCGATTAGGGTTTCGCGGTGGACACGACGGCGGCCGCCGGATCTGCTCGGGCGGGCCGCACCAGAGCTCCGACGAAGGATGGCAGCGCCGCCCTCAAGCGCAAGTGGAGGGGCGGCTCCCGACTCTCCTCGGTCGGCTAGGGCGAAACTAGAAGAAGCACTTGGAAAGCTGGGCATCACCGACGAGGAGGCGACGCCTCTGGTGATTGATGATGCTGATGAAGGGAAGCCGAAGAAGTGGCTATTGGCAGGGAAGGTGCTCCATCGTCATCTACTCCACATCCAAACCATAGCCAACGCTCTTCGGCCAGCGTGGGGAAACCCATAGGGGTCTGCAGTTCAGATCCATGGGAGAGAACACCTTTGTGGCAGAGTTCGAGACCCAGAGAGATCGAGATCGAATCTGGACGGGCTCGCCTTGGCATGTCAGTAAACATGCAGTAATTCTTGCTGATTTTGAGGATCACATGAGGCCTGATGAGGTCACTTTTGACCGTCTACACATGTGGGTGAGGATCCCAAACCTGCCCTACAATATGAGAGATGATTCTTGGGGGCGTCTGATAGCTCAACAGATCAACAAAAACGCCACGTCAGTTCAGTTTGATCATGTTGGAGGTTTTCTGTGAGCAAGAGTATCAATAGATGTCAATAAACCTCTTCGGAGGTGGATTTTGATCAACTCAGCCAAGAGAAAGAAAGAAGAACTATACGATATTCAGTATGAACAGGTACCTCACTTCTGCTTCTCTTGTGGCCGCTTAGGGCATAATGATCTGTATTGCCCAGCACCTGGTCCGCGAGACAAAAACGGCGACCTCATGTTTGGACCAAAGCTGAGAGCACCTGAAGATAAGAGGAAACCTGCATCGGGTGAGAATCAGAGCAAAGAGCAACAATCCGGCTCGAGTAGCAGGAGAGAATCCAAGAATTAAAGCAATGTGGGTGAGACTGCGGAGGTGAACTCTCCAATCAAAAACCGTGTCAACGCCAAACGGAAGGACGCATCGAAGCAGGTCTACCGCAGAGTAGAGACCCCCCTCCTCCTTACTGCCGGCGAACAACATCATAGTGAAAACCCGGATGGAGTAGAGGGACGAGATGGGGATGATGATGAGGGGGAACACAAGGGCTTGGAGAGAGAGCCAAAGAAGAAGAGGCCAACACCAGAGAAGTCGGCAGCAGCTGCAGAGCAGCGCTGCCAGTCCCAATGAGTATCATCAGTTGGAACTGCCGGGGGCTTGGGAACCCCGAGGTAGTTCGAGAGCTTCGCAGTGTGGTGAAGCAAGAAGGGCCTACTGACGAAGACATGTACCTAGGGTAGGGTAATAGGCCTGACCTAGACACCCTTACCCGAGGACACTGCCCTAAGGCCAAGGACATTCAAAGGATAGCATCATCTACCGACTGAAATCACCACAGGGTGCAACCCACTCGATCAACAGTTCACTCGGACAACCCAATTCCATTCGACCGGGGTGTACTCACTCGACCACACCAGAAACCACTCGGAAGACAGAAGGTCTAAGGTCACTCAGGATGGCAAGGGTCAGGCGTTCACTTCGTAGTCTTAATGATCATTCATTTGCCTTTATTGCTGGCGTTATCAGTAACGTCCTGTCTTTATGGACATTGAACCCCTTGTAACGTGGGACGGCTGGGGTCCTGGCGCACTCTATATAAGCCACCCCCCTCCACTGGCACAAGGGTTCGCACCCCCTGTAACTTCACGCATAATTCAATCGACCAAGCCTCCGGGCACCGAGACGTAGGGCTGTTACTTCCTCCGAGAAGGGCCTGAACTCGTAAATCTTGCGTGCACAACCTCATCGTAGCTAGGATCTTGCCACCTCATACCTACCCCCTATTCTACTGTCAGACTTAGAACCACGACAGTTGGCGCCCACCGTGGGGCTGGTGTCTTAGCGACTTTCCGGTGAGGTTGCGATTTTTTCCGATTCCCATTATCATGGTTTCGGGTGGAGGTTTGGCTGAGGGCCACAAGATCTGTCTCGGCGCGCTCGTCTTCATCGCCGACGACTCCGCCTGGCTCTAGGAGGCCCCCCTCGACGTCGAGACGTTCCCCGTACGCAGGGCGACGCACTTTCACGCATGTGTCCGCGGCGTCCCGCGGCGTCCTTCTGCGGCAGCCGTCGACCCAATATCGGTCGTTTCCTACGGCATCTTCGTTCCCCGCTGTTCAACGTCGCAAGCAATCCGGTCGATCGCGGCTTCAGCGGTGGGTGAAGCATGCAGTGGCACGTCAATCGGCCACCCCTCAAGTCGCGGCAATCGAGCCCGATGAATCCCTCTACGGCCTGTTCGATCTGTCGACTGGCTCCGCCGAGACTCTGTTCGAGTGCGACAGCAGCGATCCTGCGGCGGAGGTCCTGATGGTCGACACGCCGCGTAGCCCACCTGGCATGCGTCGCAACGGAGGCGGCGACAGCGGTGGCGATCCGTCGCGTGTTCACGAGGAATACCACCCCGAAATCCTCTCTTCACAGCGAAGGGAGGAACTTCACCGCCGTAACGAGGAAGCACTCCACACGCCCATCATCGGAGAGACCTCTGAGGCTCGGGCCTTGGAGGCAGCGCGCTTGGCCACTTTGGCTGAACGCACTCGACTGGAAAATCTTCAGCATGCACTCGACGAACGTGCTCGGCAGCGGATTCCTGAGTCCAGTCGACGGCGGCAATTGTTCCCTCCTGAACCTCAGGTATACCGCACTCCGATTCAGAATCTTGCAGCCGCAGCTCGTATAGCAGAATCCATCCAGCCATCCCAGTCAGAAGCTGGACGAGGTTTGATGCAGATCCGGGCTCTGCTCCGGGCGGCAGGAGACCAAAACACTGTAGTATCACAGTCGCGTAACAGAATCCATAGCAGATCTGTGGTGGCTGACACAGTTCAGTCGGCTCACAGCCCAAGATCGCCTCCGCAGCGTGAGGGGCGGGTGCATCGCTAGGATCAGCACTTGGGTCGGATCCACGAGCAGTACGATCATCGACTCGGCCGTGATGACCGCCGTCGAGCGCTTACACCCCCTCCGAGAAGCGGATCATATGTGCCCCGGCACTATGATGACAGGCACCCGTACAGCGGAGGGCGGAGGACGCCGGTCGACCCAAGAGAGCCAGGGTTTGATGCGAGGTCAATTTTAGTGCAAGGTTTGGTCGACAGGAACCGAGCACACAGAGAGGGGCAAGGCAGGGATCGCCCGAGTGGAAGCAGGATTCATGTTTCGGGGCCCGAGTGTTTTAGCAGAGCTATCAGAGCCGCTGAGATCCCCCCCAACTTCAGGTTGGCGACTGGGGTTAGTAAGTTCATCGGTGAGTCGAAGCCTGACACTTGGCTGGAAGATTACCGAGTGGCTGTCCAGATCGGTGGTGGAAATGATGAGGTAGCTATGAAACATCTTCCTCTCATGCTGGAAGGGTCGGCCAGAGCATGGCTGAATCAGTTGGCTCCAGGCAGTATATTCAGCTGGGAGGAGTTAGCCCGAGTGTTTGTCAGGACATTTGAGGGCACATGCAAACGACCTGCGGGGTTGACAGAATTGCAACATTGTGTACAGAAGCCGAATGAAACTCTGAGGGATTACATCCAAAGATGGACCACTTTACACCACACAGTAGAAAATGTATCCCAACACCAAGCAGTTTGTGCCTTCAAGGAAGGCGTTCGGTATCGAGAGCTTAACTTGAAATTCGGTCGGACAGGAGATATGTCTCTGACCCGGATGATGGAAATAGCCACCCGGTACGCTAATGGTGAAGAAGAGGACCGACTCCGCAGTGGAAAGGGCAAACCAGCCGCCCAAGACACCGGAGTGGGTCGGAAGCAGAAACGCAAAGCCGAGCCAGCAGGTCCAGGTGAAGCTGCAGTTGTAACTCAAGGAAAATTCAAGGGGAAGCCCAAGGGACCCTGGATCCCCAAGAAGGTGAAAGATCAGGCTGGGAATGATGTGTTGGACTTGCCATGTCACATTCACACCAAGAAGGATGAAGAGGGAAATCTGATTTATCCCAAACATACCACTCGACAATGTCGGCTCCTGATCCAGCAGTTCCGAGAGAAACAGCCCAATGAAAAGGAAAAAGAGTCTGACAAGGATGGTGATCAGGAAGAAGATGATGACGGTTTCCCTAACGTCAATTCCACTTTGATGATTTTTGCTGACATTGAGAGTAAAAGTCGGCTGAAAGTCATCAACAGAGAGGTAAACATGGTTGCTCCAGCAACGACGACATATTTGAAATGGTCAAAGACTCCCATCACATTCGACCAATCTGACCACCCACCGCACGTCGCCACCCCCGGGAGGCAAGCGTTGGTGGTCGACCCGGTCGTTGGGGGCACCCGACTGACCAAAGTCTTGATGGATGGTGGCAGCGGCTTGAACATTTTGTATGCAGAGACTCTTCGTGGGATGGGCATTCCGATGTCCAAGCTCAGTGAGAGCAACATGCGGTTCCACGGTGTCATTCCAGGGAAGAAAGCTGATTCACTCGGACAGATCACTCTTGACGTGGTTTTCGGTGACTCAAAGAATTACCGCAAGGAGAAGTTGACATTTGAAGTTGTGGATTTTCACAGTGCCTATCATGCTATTCTGGGCAGAACTGCATATGCCCGTTTCATGGCTCGACCGTGTTACGTGTACCTCAAGCTGAAGATGCCTGGCCCCAGGGGCGTGATCATGGTCACTGGTAATCGGCAACGAGCAGAAGAGTGCCTCCAAAGGGCTCTAAGATTGCCGATGAACAGATGGCAGCGATAGAAATGGAAGAATATAAGAAGACTGCAGATCCGAGTGATTTGTTGCGCGCTAAGAAGCCTGCTTCTGAGTCTGCATTTCAGTTGTCCGGTGAAACAAAGCCTGTTCACATTCACCCGACCAATCCCAGTGCTGCTCCGACTCATATCTCAACAACACTCGACAGCAAATAGGAAGAAGCGCTCATCCAGTTCCTCCGTGAGAACTGGGACATCTTCGCATGGAAGCCGTCTGACATGCCGGGTGTACCCAGGGGGCTGGCTGAGCACCATTTGCGAGTCGATCCAAAGGCAAAACCCATGAAAGAGCACCTCCGTTGGTCCGCTACGGAGAAGAGAAAGGCAATCGGCGAAGAGGTGGCTCGGCTTTTGGCAGCTGAGTTCATCCGCGAAATTTACCACTCCGAGTGGCTCGCCAATGTTGTCATGGTTCCCAAGAAGGACGATTCACTCCGTATGTGCATTGATTTCAAGCATATCAATCAGGCCTGCCCGAAAGATCATTTTCCTCTCCCCCGCATCGATCAGATAGTCGACTCAACTGCGGGATGTGAGCGGTTGTCCTTCCTGGATGCATATTCCGGGTACCATCAGATACGACTGTATGGACCTGATGAAATAAAAACAGCTCTTATCACCCTATTCGGGTGCTTTTGCTACATCACCATGCCTTTTGGTCTCAAGAATGCTGGTGCCACATTCATGCGCATGATACAGAAGTGTCTGCTAGCTCAAATCAGTCGGAATGTAGAAGCATACATGGATGACATCGTGGTTAAGTCGCGCAAAGGTTCCGACCTGCTGACTGACCTTGCCGAAACCTTTGCCAATTTGAGAAGATATGATATCAAGCTTAATCCGTCGAAGTGTACATTTGGAGTTCCAGGTGGAAAGTTACTCGGTTTCCTCGTTTCCGAACGTGGGATCGATGCAAACCCAGAGAAAGTTGGTGCAATCCTCCGAATGAAACGCCCTGTGCGTGTACACGACGTTCAGAAGCTTACTGGTTGTTTGGCCGCTTTGAGTCGATTCATCTCTCATCTCGGTGAAAAGGCATTGCCTCTTTACCGACTGATGAAGAAATCTGATAAGTTCGAGTGGACTCCTGAAGCTGACGCAGCGTTTGCAGAGCTCAAAGCCCTGCTTTCCACCTAGCCGGTGCTTGCTGCTCCAATCAGCAAAGAGCCTTTACTGCTTTATATAGCAGCCACTGGACAGGTTGTCAGTACAGTACTCACGGTCGAGCGGGAAGAAGAAGGTAAAACCTACAAGGTTCAACGCCCAGTGTACTATATTTCTGAAGTCTTAACTCCATCCAAGCAGAGATATCCACATTATCAGAAGCTTGTCTATGGAATTTACTTGACCACAAAGAAGGTTGCACATTACTTCTCAGATCATTCGATTACAGTCGTCAGCGACGCTCCGTTGTCAGAAATTCTGAACAACAGAGATGCAACTGGCCGAGTGGCAAAGTGGGCGATTGAACTCCTTCCGCTGGATATCAAGTTCGAGGCAAAGAAAGCGATCAAGTCTCAAGCGATAGCAGATTTCCTCGTCGAGTGGATTAAACAACAGTTACCGACCCAGATACAGTCGGAACATTGGACTATGTTCTTCGACGGGTCCAAGATGTTGAATGGTTCAGGCGTTGGAGTAGTCCTGGTATCTCCACGAGGCGACAACCTCAGATATGTTCTTCAGATTCACTTTGATTCCTCCAACAATGAAGCTGAATATGAGGCACTCTTGTATGGGTTGCGTATGGCCATTTCACTCGGCGTCCGCCGCCTAATGGTTTACGGTGACTCAGATTTAGCGGTTAATCAAGTGATGAAGGAGTGGGACATCAGGAGCCAAACTATGACTGGTTATTGCAATGCGGTGAGAAAGTTAGAAAAGAAGTTTGAAGGGCTAGAGCTCCACCATATACCCCGACTGAAGAATCAAGCAGCTGATGACTTGGCGAAAATAGGTTCCAAGCGGGAGCCTATTCCCAGCAATGTGTTTTTGGAGCATATTCATGCACCATCAGTTCAAGAAGATCCCTTCACTGAAGAGCCCCCACAGCCTAAAAGTTCCACTGATCCGACTGAAGTTGAAATCCCAGCTGTGGTCGACTTGATCATGGAAGTTTTGATCGTTATTCCTGATTGGACAGTGCCGTATATCGCATATATTCTCAGGAAAGAGCTTCTAGAGGATGAAGAAGAGGCTCGCCAGATTGTCCGTCGATCCAAAGCCTTCACAGTAATGGGGGGGGGGGCAACTCTATAGAGAAAGTGTCACTGGGGTCATTCAGAAATGCATCACTCCGGAAGAAGGCCGAATGATCCTCGATGATATTCACTCGGGAACCTGTGGTCACCATGCGTCTTCTCGGGACATCGTGGCCAAAGCATATCGAGCAGGGTTTTATTGGCCGCGGGCAAATGAGATGGCAAAGGAAATAATTGACAAATGTGAGGGCTGTCAGTTCTACTCCAACATGTCCCACAAACCCGCTTCAGCCCTGAAGACCATTCCACTCGTCTGGCCATTCGCTGTTTGGGGTTTAGATATGGTGGGACCTCTGAAGACTGGCAGGAGTGGTTTCACCCATGTGCTTGTAGCAGTCGACAAGTTCACCAAATGGATTGAAGCTAAACCTGTCAAAAACCTGGATGCAAGTACTGCAGTCAGCTTCATCAGAGGGTTAACATTTAGGTACGGAGTCCCACACAGCATCACCACGGATAATGGGTCGAACTTTGATTCTGATGAGTTCCGAGCTTTCTGTGCGTCCCAAGGTACTCGGGTCGACTATGCTTCAGTCGCCCACCCTCAGTCGAATGGACAAGCAGAAAGAGCGAACGGTTTGATTCTCAAAGGGCTAAAACCTCGATTGATGCGCGACCTCAAGCATGCGGCCGGCGCTTGGGTAGATGAGCTACCGTCAGTCCTTTGGGGATTAAGAACAACACCAAATCGGTCGACTGGTCGAACCACCTTCTTCATGGTCTATGGGGCTGAGGCTGTGCTGCCGAGTGACTTGCTTCACAATGCGCCCCGAGTAGAACTTTTTTCAGAAGCCGAAGCAGAACGAGCTCGTGAAGATGCTGTTGATCTTCTGGAAGAAGAAAGAGAGATGGCCTTGATCCGATCGACCATTTATCAGCAAGACCTTCGTCGATTATATGCCAGAAATGTGAAGGGTCGAGCATTTCAGGAAGGGGACCTTGTGCTCCGAGTGGACCAGCAACGGCCTCACAAACTTGCCCCCGCTTGGGAGGGTCCCTTCATCGTCACCAAGGTGCTCCACAACGGGGCGTATCACCTCTACAATGTAGAGCATAATAAAGACGAGCCACGCGCTTGGAATGCGGAGCTACTCCGCTGTTTTTATACTTAAGTGTTCAGACTGATGAGATGTAATAAAGAGTACCTTTCAGTTCGTTTATCAAAGACATGGTTTTACAGTCTCCTAAATGATTGTTGTTACTAATACATGTGTCCAAAATCCCCCAGTGGGTGGCTTAGCCACGAATCCGATTCGCCTAAGTTCAAAAAAATTCTACCAAGTAATGAGCAACCCTCTCACTCGGGGGCTTAGCCGCGAATCCGATTCGCCTAAGTTCAAAAAATCCTACTGAGTAATGAGCAACCCTCTCACTCGGGGGCTTAGCCGCGAATCCGATTCGCCTAAGTTCAAAAAATCCTACCGAGTGATGAGCAACCCTCTCACTCGGGGCTTAGCCGCGAATCCGATTCGCCTAAGTTCAAAAAATCTACCGAGTAATGAGCAACCCTCTCACTCGGGGCTTAGCCGCGAACCCGATTCGCCTAAGTTTTAAAAATCCTACCGAGTGATGAGAACCCTCTCACTCGGGGGCTTAGCCAGTCCGATCGCCTAAGTTCAAAAATCCTACCGAGTGATGAGCAACCCTCTCACTCGGGACTTAGCGCGATCCGTATCGCCTAAGTTAAAAATCCTACCGAGTGATGAGCAACCCTCTCACTCGGAGGCTTAGCTGCAGTCCTGTACTCGCCTAAGTTTGTAAAATCCTACCGAGTGATGAGCAACCCTCTCACTCGGGGCTTAGCTGCAGTCCTGTACCGCCTAAGTTTGTAAAATCCTACCGAGTGATGAGCAAAACCCTCTCACTCGGAGGCTTAGCTGGCAGTCCTGTACTCGCCTAAGTTTGTAAAATCCTACCGAGTGATGAGCAACCCTCTCACTCGGAGGCTTAGCTGCAGTCCTGTACTCGCCTAAGTTTGTAAAATCCTACCGAGTGATGAGCAACCCTCTCACTCGGAGGCTTAGCTGCAGTCCTGTACTCGCCTAAGTTTGTAAAATCCTACCGAGTGATGAGCAACCCTCTCACTCGGAGGCTTAGCTGCAGTCCTGTACTCACCTAAGTTTGTAAAATCCTACCGAGTGATGAGCAACCCTCTCACTCGGAGGCTTAGCTGCAGTCCTGTACTCGCCTAAGTTTGTAAAATCCTACCGAGTGATGAGTAACCCTCTCACTCGAGGGCTTAGCTGCGGTCCTGTACTCGCCTAAGTGTAAAACACGCTCCATCCTGATCTGCAAGGACGACGAGGTACAGGTCGTCCGCGATCCTCTCCTCAAAACTGCATCTGTTCCGAGTGAAGATACAAGTTCCACTCGGAAATAAAAACAAGCATATTTAAGGGCAAACTAAGTTCGGACGAAGGAACTTAAAGTACTCGGGCATCAGGCCCGAAGGAGTTTTACGGTTACAGAATCACTCGGCATACCGAGGCAAATTGAATCAGATCATAAAAGTTTCATTCACTCTGCAGAGGGGCTGGCAGGCTCGACAAACTCGTCCAGGTCGATTCCATCTGCGATTCGAGTGGCAGCAGCAATGAAGGTCTGCATGAAAGACTGGAAGTCGAGTTTCTTGGTGTTGGCGACCTTGATTGCCGCTAGCTTCTCTTCTCTGGCTTCCTTGCAGTGGACACGAACCAGGGACAAAGCTACGTCAGCACCGCATCGAGCAGCGGACTTCTTCCACTCCTGCACTCGACCAGGAATCTCGTTGAGTCGAGTCATCAGAGACTCGAGATCGTTTCGGAGCGTGTCCCCTGGCCAGAGCGCTGTGTCGATCCGCGACACCGCAACCTTGAGTCGAGCAAGATATTCCAAGGCACTGGCAAGGCGAGACTCCAGTCGGAGCACATTCATGGCTGCTTCATCTTTGACAGGGGAGTTGATGGGGTCCAAGTTCGTCTCGACTCGCCCAGTCTCTTCCTCGAAGTCTTGACAGAATTCTGCACTCGCAGAGAAATAATGAGTCGACAGCAGTATGATGAGTCGACGAAAGCAAACCAATCGTACAGAGAAAAGTACCTTCAAGCATGAGGAATAATTTTTTGGCGAGTCCTTCCAGGTAGTTCTCCAGCTCGTCCCTCCTGCGGGTGATGTCTTCTACTTTGTCGGTCAGGGTCCGCTTGTCCTTCTTCAGATGAGTCACTTCTTTGTTGGCTTCGTCAAGAGCAGCCTTCAGCTTGGCATTCTCTCCCTCCAGCTGTCCGACTGAGGCCATCTTTTGGTCGGCAAGCGCCGTTTTGTCTTCGGCGGTTTTCTTCGCAACCGCAAGGTCAAGGTCCTTCTTCTCCAAAGCCTGTCTCATTGTTTCTAGAAAGAATAACATTTGAATCAGAAAAAGGAGGAGAGAAGACGGCAAGAGAACCGGTCGACAAGCTTTCCTTACCAGCAGCGTCATCCTTAGCCTTCTGCAAGTTGTTTCGAGCCAACTCCAGGTCAAGATTGAGCTGGATTTGCTTCTTCTCCAAGTCGGCAAACCGGGCTCCAAGATCACAAGATTTCTGTGTTCAGAAGATAGTCAGTTGGCAGACACAAAGATTGGTTGCTTCCGAGCAATAAAGTAGCAAGTTCAAATAGTTCTAAGACTACTACCGAATCAAACATTCGCCAATAGTCTCAGGGACAACACCCAGTGGGTGCACTCAGCGTGCCCCCACTGGTCCGACTTTTTCAATCGACTTGGTCCGTCCAGTCAAAAAAAAAACTCAGACCATAGCCGACTGCCCGCAGTCGACTACGGTCTCGGGGACTACACCCAGTGGGTGCACTCAGCGTGCCCCCACTGGTAAAGGTTCCATTCGGCATGATCTGCCCAGACCGAGTGGAAAAGATCTGTTAAAAGACCCCCGCCGAATCAAACATTCGACGGCGGTCTCGGGGACTACACCCAGTGGGTGCACTCAGCGTGCCCCCACTGGTTCAGAGATTCAATCAGCACAACCTAGTCGACTCAAGTGGAAAAACTACTCAACAGAAATTAAAACACCCACTGGGTGTGCAGACTGACAATGGGTGTGCAATTAAGGTTCCAAAACGCTCATCCACGGACGTCTTGCGGATAAGGCGGCAGTTTCTAAATATCATATCCTAACAGAACAAGCGTCAAGATGGAGTTCAGTCAGAAGTAAGCTTACCTGGACATTGGCCTGAAGTGCTGAGCTGGCATCATAGGCAGCTTGACTGGCCTCGCGCACCACCTTCATCTGCTCCATCATAAAGCCAGCCTGGCGTATAGCCTCCTTGGCAGCACTCACTTGGTCTTCTGGGACGTGATGGGCGGTGGGAGGTGCAGTCGGTGTATCAGTTGTAGTAGCTTGAGAGCTTGAGGCATGAAGTTGGACAGATGAAGCAAGGGCCGGCAAGTCGACGACGAAGGACGAACACTCGACAAGGGATTCGCAAAAGTAACGGAGGCACGGTTGAAGTCCCCGGATTGCTGGATAGCTGGTTCCGTCGCCGGCGTCGACTGAGGCGTCTTGCTAGCTGGTACCTTCTTGACTGAGGTCCTGCTCCTCCTACCCACGAGTTTCTGTGGCTCATCTTCATCATCGTCTTGAAGTTCAATAACATTTTGCGGAGCTGCAAAAGAATCGACCACAAGAGTTCAGTCGACTGTAGAATCGGCTAGCAAAGAAAAGACGAGATAATAGGGGTCATACCCGCTTTGGAGGTGACCGCGTCCTCCATCTCCTCGTCACCATCATCTTGGTAAGCAGAAGTCCCGGAGGTAGCAGCGCTGCAAATCTCAAGGTTCACTCGGTCAAGCAAGTGAATGGGTCGACAACTGATATAAGATTCTTCGAACAAAGGGTGAAAATGAAACGCTTACGCAGAGGCGACGGGAACGTCAACCTTGATCTTGGGCAAAGCCTTCCGTGGCTTTGACGGCGCGGTCTTGAGCTGCTTCGGAGCCTTCTCAGTCGGCACCGGAGAAGATGTCCGAGTGCGCTTCGAAGTCTGTCCAGTCGGTGCTGCCACCTTGCCCCGGATACTTGCTGTGTCGTGCTTGTGCTTGGAACGCTTTTCCGTGCGAGGTGGAGAATCGACCTCCTCATCACTGCTCGAGTTTTCGTGCTCTTCATCACTCTCCCCATCGGAGTTCCAGTCGCCGCTGTCGCCTCCGCTCTCTTCTCCTTCCTGGATCTGCTCCCCGTTGGGCATCGAGTACATCTCAGTATATATCTGCGAAGCAAAGAATCAAACAAGCATCAGTCGGTTCCAAAGACAGTTTACAAATTAGAGTAAAAGTCACTCGACATCGAAGGTCTGACCTTGTCTGGTTCGTTATCAGCGCCAAGTGGCGGAATTCTCCTGGGCCCCCTGGGGTTGTCTTTGTTTCCGGTAATGCCCTGCAGCCACTGCGCCACCGTCTCCTCGGCAACTTCCTCCGGGTGGATCCGAGCAGAATCATCGGCGCCTGAGTACATCCACATAGGATGATCGCGGGCCTGGAGCGGCTGGATGCGGCGAGTGAGAAACACCTCTAGCAAATCCATGCCGGTCACACCATCGCGGACAAGTTGAATCACTCGGTCAACCAACATAGTCACCTCCGCCTTTTCTGCTGGAGTCACTTTCAAGGGAGAGGGCTTCTCAATTCGCCCCATGGTGAAGGGGGGAAGGCCAGTCGACTGACCAGGAGTTGGTTTGTCCTTACAATAAAACCAGGTCGACTGCCACCCTCTGACCGAATCGGGAAGAGTCATAGGTGGAAAAGTGATTTTTCCTCTCATCTGGATCCCTAGACCTCCGCACATCTGGATCACATGCGTCCTCTCGTCACTCGGATTGGCCTTTTTCACAGACTGTGAGCGGCAAGTAAAGATGTGTTTGAAGAGACCCCAATGCGGTCGACAACCCAGGAAATTCTCACACATGGAGACAAACGCGGCGAGGTATGTGATGGTGTTCGGAGAAAAGTGATGAAGTTGGGCCCCGAAAAAGTTCAGAAAACCTCGGAAAAAAGGATGAGGGGGCAGAGAAAAACCACGGTCGACGTGGGTCGCGAGGAGGACGCACTCACCCTCCTGCGGCTGCGGCTCAGTCTCATCACCTGGCAGCCTCCAGGATCCATGGGCGATCAAGCCCCCCTCGACCAGGTCCTCCATATCCTCTTGCTGGATCGTGGAGCGAATCCAGTCGCCCTGGATCCAGCCGGGCGGCAGGCCGGATCTTGACGACGATCCACCCTGACTCGTCTTCTTGCCCTTCGCTGCCGCCGTCTCTTTCTTCGCGCGCTCCAGGGCCGCCGTCTTCTCCTTCCCCATCGCGGCAGGCTGCGCTCGGGCGGGGCGGCGGCGTCGAAGGTGGCGGCGAATGTGGTGGTGAAACAGGAGAAGAGGAAGGGGATGGGGAGCACAGTGCCAGGCTCATCGGCCCCGACGCCTTATATGGGCCTGCTCCCGAGGCTGACTTGTGGGCCCAGGCAATCCAGTCAAATCCCGCAACAGTCGCGCGCTGGATACGTGGCGAAAAAGGTGGCACGAGAATCGAGGCGTTCCTGCCTAACCCACTCCGTTTACTGCGGTACTCTCCGTCCCGCGCGCTTCTCCAAATTTCGAATCCCGGGAGATCCGGAAGCGGTAGCGTGACCAATCGCGCCGAAGATTTTATACCATACCAACACTCAAAGCTTATCAGCAAAAATCACTCGACGACCTCTGAATGAACTCAGGCGACTGAAAATGAAGTTGAAGTTTTTACAAAGATCACCGGCCCGGTTAGGATGCCTCTGAAGCATATAAATCGGGTCGGAACCATCTTCAACCCCTTCTCCACTCGGACCCAGATCCATTCGGGGGCTAATGACGAAGACATGTACCTAGGGTAGGGTAATAGGCCTGACCTAGACACCCTTACCCGAGGACACTGCCCTAAGGCCAAGGACATTCAAAGGATAGCATCATCTACCGACTGAAATCACCACAGGGTGCAACCCACTCGACCAACAGTTCACTCGGACAACCCAATTCCATTCGACCGGGGTGTACTCACTCGACCACACCAGAAACCACTCGAAAGACAGAAGGTCTAAGGTCACTCAAGATGGCAAGGGTCAGGCGTTCACTCTGTAGTCTTAATGATCATTCATTTGCCTTTATTGCTGGCGTTATCAGTAACGTCCTGTCTTTATGGACATTGAACCCCTTGTAACGTGGGACGGCTGGGGTCCTGGCGCACTCTATATAAGCCACCCCCCTCCACTGGCACAAGGGTTCGCACCCCCTGTAACTTCACGCATAATTCAATCGACCAAGCCTCCGGGCACCGAGACGTAGGGCTGTTACTTCCTCCGAGAAGGGCCTGAACTCGTAAATCTTGCGTGCACAACCTCATCGTAGCTAGGATCTTGCCTCCTCATACCTACCCCTATTCTACTGTCAGACTTAGAACCACGACACCTACCTTACTCTTTGTTATGGAAACGAAGATAAGGGCAGCAAGGGTGGAAAATCTGAAGTTGACTTTGGGTTTTGAAGGATGTTTTGCAGTAAACAGTGTTGGTTTAAGTGGAGGCATCGGTCTGTTCTGGTCAAAGGATGTCTCGGTTGAACTGAAAAACTTTAGTACCGGCCACATCGATGCAGTGGTGCGGAAGAAGGATCAAAGCTCGTTTGAGTGGAGATTCACGGGGTTTTATGGTGCATCAAGAGTCGAGGACAGACACCATAGTTAGCGTTTTCTTCGTACTTTGTATACCATACCTCATAATGCATGGGTATGCATGGGTGATTTCAACGAAACACTCTACGGGGAAGAACACTTCAGTCGTGCGGCTCGGCCAGAGGGGCAGATGAGGGCGTTTCGGGAAGCTATCGACGAGTGTGAGCTCCAAGATCTCGGCTGGTCGGGGGTGCCATTCACTTGGGACAACCGACAGGCGGGAGGGGCCAATGTTAAAGCGCGAATTGATCGGGCCTTCGCAAACGAGGCATTTAGGCAGCAGTTCGGGCACAGTGCAGTTCGTCACATCAGCGCTGTTGAATCAGACCACTGCTTTGTTCACATGGAATTTCGGGAGCAGCGGGGTGACACAATTGGAAGGGGTTGTCGACCCTTTCGGTATGAGAATGTGTGGCAGACACACCTGGACTATGAGGAAGTGGTGGCTGAGTGCTGGCTAGCCCAGCAACGTTCACCTAACCTGCAAGGCGTTGTGGATTCTTTGAGTGCCATGCAACGGTGACTCGAACCATGGGGTAAGAAAGAATTCGGCTGTCTCGCAAGGACAGTGCGAAAGTTGCAACAAAAGTTGGACAAACTCCGGAGGCAGTCCGTAGGGCGAGGCCCTTCGGATGAGGAGAAGAGCACGATGGCCAAACTCCGAGAAGCTCTTCGACAGGAGGAAATCTGGCTTCGTCAACGATCGCGAGTGCTCTGGCTACGCGATGGGGATCGAAACTCGGGCTACTTTCAAGCGCAAGCGAGACAAAGACAGAGAATAAACAAGGTATCCGGGCTGCGGAGGCCGGATGGATCAGTTTGCGCTAATGCCGAGGAGGATCGGGTGGAGATCATGGATTTCTACCAGCAGTTATATACTTCGCAGGGGCCTTCGGACACCAGCGAGCTATTATCACATGTGCCTGTGCGTGTCACACCCGCCATGAATGATGCTCTGAACAAACCTTTCGAACCGGGAGATGTGCACAAGGCTCTCTTTCAGATGTCACCGTCGAAGGCACCAGGCGTCGACGGATTTACGGCAGGCTTTTTTCAGAAGCATTGGAAACTTCTTCGTGATGATGTAACCAGTGCAGTTCTGGAATTTTTGAACGGCGGCGAACTACCGGTGGGCTTGAATGATACTTCAATCACACTAATACCCAAAGTTCGGAACCCGCAGTCAATTTCTCAGTACCGTCCAATATCCTTGTGTCCGGTCCTATACAAGTTAGAGGTGAAGGTCATCACTAACAGACTTCGGGAATTCATGGACGAGATCGTTAGTGAAGAACAAAGTGCTTTCATTCCCGGGCGACTGATCACCGACAACGTCCTAGTGGCGTTCGAGAGCATTCACACTATGCGGAGAAGGAAGAAGGGGAAGAACTATACATGTGCTGTCAAACTTGACATGATGAAGGCGTACAACCGCGTCGAGTGGAGTTACTTGGAAGCAATCCTGCTCAAGTTTGGCTTCGGTGCAAATTTTGTTAGACCGATCATGAAGTGTGTGACTTCAGTTCGGTTCTCGGTTCGTGTAAATGGGGAGTTATTACCTTTTTTCAGTCCCTCCAGGGGTTTGCGACAAGGATGCCCCATGTCACCCTTTTTGTTTCTCTTATGTGCTGAAGGATTCTCTTCACTCCTCAAGCATTACGGCGTCATCGACAGAGGTATAAGAGTAAACTTTCGGGCACCCTGGGTGAACCATCTGCTATTCGCAAATGACAGCCTCATTTTTGTGACGGCCGACGCTTGCAGTGCGGCTAGACTGAACAGGATCCTGCATATCTATGGAGCGGCTTCGGGACAGAGAGTAAACAGAGAAAAGAGTGCAATATTTTTCAGCCCGAACACACCACATGGATACAGGCAAGTTATCAAGACCATACTGGACGTCCATGTTGAGGCATTCAGTGAGAGGTATCTGGGTCTCCCAACCGCAGTGGGGAAAATCACTAGCGGCACTTTTGATCACATAGGGGAAAGATCCAGAAGTAAGATGCAAGGCTGGTCAGAGAGACTTTTTGCTTGTGCAGGACGGGAAACTTTGTTGAAGTCCATCATTCAGGCAATTCCAACTTTCAGCATGAGTGTCTTTCTGTTAACCAAAAAGGTATGCAAGAGCTTGACTTCTTGTATGGCCAAGTACTGGTGGAGCAGTTCGATCGACAAGCGGTCTATGCACTGGATTTCTTGGAAGGGACTGGCAACACCAAAATGTAAAGGTGGCATGGGATTTCGGGATCTCCACCTTTTCAATGTGGCACTGTTGGGTAAGCAAGGATGGCGCTTAATATCCAACCCTAATACCCTATGTACAAGAGTACTCAAGGGCAGGTATTATCCTGACACAGACTTCATGCAAGCTTCAGTTCCAGGCTCATCCTCGGCTACCTGGAGGGCCATTATTGCGGGCAGGGAGGCCTTGCTCACGGGGCTCATTAAACGAGTGGGGGATGGCTCTACCATCTCGATCTGGGATGACAAATGGATACCATCTACACACACCTTAGCTCCTCTGTTTCGTCCACCTACAGCAAATGTCACCTTGGTAAGCGATCTCATCGACACAGATAATTGGACATGGCAGAGGGAGCTCATTTTCGACACTTTTATCACTCCGGATGCGGAAGCAATCTTGAACATTCCGCTGCGTTCGGGAGGTGGAGACGATTTTTTAGCATGGGCACATGAAGTTTCAGGCAACTACACCGTCAAGTCGGCGTACCGAGCTCTAGTGACTCGTAACGAGCTTCAAGCTCTAGAGGAAGGGCAGGATACCGGATCTTCAGTAGATAAACAACGGATGTGGAATGACCTATGGAAACTGAATGTTTTGCCCAAGGTGAGAGTCTTTTTCTGGCGAGTGCTGCGAGGTATACTACCAGATGAATGTACTCTAAAGCACCGGCATATTCGGCAACAAAACCTTTGTAAGATTTGCTTGGCTGATCAGGAGGACCTGGAACATGCACTTTTGAAGTGCTCTCATGCTAAGCAGTTCTGGGAAGAAGCACAACAACTGTTTGACTTCAGGCTGCCGTGGCTCCATCCTGTAACATGGGCCGAGGACATTATATGTGATGATCGACTTACTTCCAGAGACCGAGCAGTGGTGGTCTCGGTCATGTGGTCGATTTGGCACTCGCGGAATAGACTGACTCACGGTGAAGATCAGTTGGACCCGGCGAGTTCGGTACGACGTACCAGGGAGGCGCTATCTCTCCTTGAGGTGCCGCGGCAACTTGCACTAGTCATGCCTGGACATGGGTGGCGCCCTCCCGACCCAGGCTTTATCACAATTAACACTGATGCGGCAATACAAAGAGAAGATGGCAAAGGAGGAGCTGGGGGTGTCGCCCGGTCCTCTAACTCATTTCTGGGGGCGTGGAGCAAGCCATACCCCGGAGTCACGGATCCCTTCATTGCAGAGGCGATGGCAGTGCGCGACGGAGTTATCTTCGCAAGCTTGAGGGGTTTTTCAAACTTCATCGTGGAGACGGACTGCTCGGAGGTCGCCAACCTCTGGACCACTCGCCATGACTCTCGTTCAGTCGTGGCCCCTATTTTGTTAGAAATTGGAGAGCTCTCTGGTAGTTTCAATTTTTTTGATATTCGTCATATTGTAAGATCGGCTAACGGTCCTGCTCATATTTGTGCTAAGCATGCTTGCACAATTGACTTGACCGAAAGCTGGATCGATAGTACTCCAAGCTTCCTAAACAGTAGCCTGTTGGCGGACTGCTCAGCGAACGCCTTTAAGCAATAAAGCTCTCACTATTTCCCCCGCAAAAAAAAGGGTGCTCCCGGTGCTCCAAACTCGGTAGCACATTTGAAAATGTTCAAAAAATTCTAAAAAAAATCCACCACATTGACATAACATCAATGTATGTTGTTAAAAAAATTCAAATCAAAATTCGAAACATTGCTCGAGATACAAAAATGACAAAATGGACATCATTGTGATGATGAGCTAAAGCCCAACTTAAGTTGCGTACTATTTACTGTCGGAGTTTTCATTTATGTTTCTCAAGCTACGTTTCGAATTTTGATTTCAAATTTTTTGACAACATACTTTGATGTTGCGTCAATGTGCTGAATTTTTTTCAGAATTTTTCGAACATTCAAAAATGTGCTACAGAGTTTTGGAGTATCGGGAGCACCCTAGTGGTGGGAGTACCAGATATTTCCCCGGAGCAGGGGCTCCCATATTCATAAAATTCACCAGCACCGCACAATCAGAATGCAGCACGAGGTAATGGACTCCAATGTTCGAAGCCAGCTTCATGCCTCTCTTGAGTGCCATGGCCTCCGCGATTTGAGCATCGATGGTCGATCCAAGGTGCAGGTTCTGTGTCGTGTCAAAATCCCCTTTGTCATTCCACATAATGGCTTCACAAGTTACAGAGTCGTCCTCGTACAAAAAGGAAGCATCAACATTGAAAAGTTTTTTAGTTCAGTTTGAAACAATGAAAGAGAAGACTTTCTCCTCGTTTTCTCCACTAACCCTAGATGGCTAGGGCAAACTTTTTCCTTCAAACTTAACTGACGAGCCCGTGGATTCGCCTCCTCTCTACCTGTCGTTCCGGTGGTTGGTGGCTGGGAGGAGAATTCTGGTGCCTCTACTCCTGTTAGTGGTTTAGGTTAGGTGCTAGTCCTCGCAGGTGCGGCGCTTGGGTGGAAGGCAACATTTCTTTTTCTTTTTTGAACACAGTACAGTCGAAGCCGTTCACATACACTCCCCCCTATGAACGCATGCACACCCTATCCCTATGAGCACCTTTGAGAGACTGAGCCGGCGTAGCATCTTGAGATTTTACGAAGTCACCCCAGGCGCCTCGCAGTCGACAGGAACGTCTCCTTCCACTGAACGAACATCGCCGGAAGCCTGAAAGAAATTAAGGAAAATACGAGCACAAATGTCAAGTCTAGGACTTGAACCCTGGTGCGCTGGACATTTGTCTTCCGGACTTCGATCCTCGTCGAGTTTGTCCATTTGGACGTATACAACAGAGCTCCGATGTAGATTTCTGTTGTCTACTTGAGACGGTGAGGTTAGGGTTTCTCATCATGTGACAAGATTTGATGTTAGGTGCTTTAGATCTATGCAAGGGTTCAACGGCGACGGCTGCGGCTTCAGGGCGCTGGTCCTTAGGGGCACGTGCACGGAGACTTTTTGGCTGTCATCGACAAGGTCGAGCTGGCTCCGTTAGGGGAGTGACGACAACGACGCGTTTTGGCGGCAGTGGTGGTCGTTCGGTAGTCTCAGAATCTCGATGTAATTTTTTATCATCCAAACATGCTTTATGCTTCTGATGAATTTTTATAATAGATCTGATCCTTTTAAAAAAAACATTGATAAGTATTTTTCTAACACGAGCAAGAAAGTGATAGCCAAGAAAGCAGTGACAACATGTCAAAAAAGGAAGAGAGTGGTTCCCCACAAAAAAAAGAAAAAACTAGCGGCATAAAAAATTATGACGTGAAGAAAGTGAACTGTGTATAGTCTAAAGTATGGTTTATTGTACATGTCCAAGGGCAAGGATAAGTGTCTAATTTGAATCCTCATTTCTCCACAATCTCTATTTATCCGGGAATGTTTGGACATGGCGACAGACGGGGTTGGATCCCCATTTGTCCGTTCTGGTAACAACACCTCACCCGCACCCACCAATTTTTTTTCACCTTCTTCATACCCATCTAGGTCATACACGTAGATCATTTAACACAATAACTCAACAAGTCAACAATGTAAACAAGCCAACATGATCGATGACAAATAAAATTCAACAATTTATACATAGTCGATAAAACGAACGAATCGAACGTTTTCTTTTTCCGCGTGTTGATGATCCATTCCTTAGCATTGGCATCCATGAGGCTTGTGTCGGCCAACATGATCCTCGCCTTTCCTCTCTTGATGCACTCCATGTTTGACAATGGTGTCACAGACATCCCCACAGACTTTGCTGGTACAAGATCCATGTGGGCGAACGGCAGCGCGTGTGGTTAGGACGGGAGAGAAGAGGTCAGAGGGGGATGGGGGACGTTCCATTTGGGATGGGTTGGTGTGGGGTCGGATTGTTGGGTCTGGACAATCTCATTCTCGATTCACATATGGTCTGGGTTTGGGGCGCAGTCCAAACAAATGGGGGTAGTTTGGGGAGGCCTATTGAGCAGTGTTTCTTGTCCGGACTGTGTCGCAACATAGGAGGATGGGTTGAGGCCCCGTTGGAGATGCTCTAATAGGACTACAATTTTGGCTATGACTAAAAATCATGGCACCAGCTAGAAAATATTTTTTGAGCCCTAGAGTTTCCCAAAAACAAGTAGATAAGATCTTCAGAGAGACGAAAGGAGCAAGATTTCTTCCTTTTCTTTCCTCCTATTTCTTACACACACACAGTCATCTCGTGTGGTTGTTGAGTCGGGACAAATAAAAGAGGTAGATGAAAACACAAGAGAATAGGACGAACAAAGAAAGCAAGCAATGCGAACCAGAGGATTACGTACTACTCCTTCCGTCCCAAAATATAAGAGCATTAGCATTTATATTATCTTCAGAGAGACGAAAGGAGCAAGATTTCTTCCTTTTCTTTCCTCCTATTTCTTACACACACACAGTCATCTCGTGTGGTTGTGGAGTCGGGACAAATAAAAGAGGTAGATGAAAACACAAGAGAATAGGACGAACAAAGAAAGCAAGCAATGCGAACCAGAGGATTACGTACTACTCCTTCCGTCCCAAAATATTATGGCTATTATTAGGAGGACAAGATTTTACTAGTTGACTACTGTAATAAGTTCAAGAAGATGCATTTCATTTTAAGAGAAAATCAAAGTACACATGAGTAGGCCAACACGGTAAATAAGTGCAAGAAGATGCATTTCATTTTAAGACGAACACAACATTTTGTATATAAATAAATAGTTAATCACAACACGACATGAGCAGAAACACTAGGTTGATAGGCCAACACGATAAACCAGAGCGTCAAGGTCACAACAAAATGGAGGGCCATATAGCAAGTCCACACCACACCAGGCACATCCATCATTGCTTCCCGCAATTACCTACAGCAACTAAACGACGACGACTAACGAACACACCACCAACCAGAATCATACCAGTGACAGATAATCGCCCGCGCAAAAGGAGTCGACGGGCCCTCGTAAGATCAAGTGCTCATGACTTGGGAGCAGACCGGGAGCGCAGCCTGCTCGCCACGCAGTCAGGGCTTCTTGCTTCGACCCACTTCCTCTTCTTCTTCGGCTCCGGCTTAGATGGAGTGACGCAGCCGACATCCTGGTGACATTCCAGAGAATCAAATGTCACCCCGGACTCGCTCCTGCCATCATCCTTGCAGACCACATCAGCAGTGATCTTCTTCCTCGGGGCCTTGGCTTCATCCTTAACAGCTGCTGCCTTCTTCTTCTTCATGTTTCCTTCCTTCTGCTCAACTTCACCAGCATCATTCATCGCGTTGCTGCTCATATCAGCATCCTGCTTGGCAACTGGTGCGTGCTCAGAGACCTCGTCAGCAGATGGCAGCTCGTTTGAGGAGTCAGCTGAGCTTGAATCCCCTGAGTTTGCTCCTGCCCGATTTGTTGCAATGAGATAGTGTGCCACAGATTTGTACCCAAGCCTGACAACCTGCATGATAGAAAAAACACCTGCTTGCTTAGCACTGTTCGAGCAATTAGCAAAAAAGAATTTATAACCCCAGTAAATGATTGTAACTTTGACTCTGTTATGTTTCTAAAGTACAACTAACAGTCATGGAAACACTATCGCATTCCATTCTGAAAGCATATATGCTGTAGTATATTACCTTCCGGTACGCATTGCCAGTAGGGAACCATCCTCTCTTAGTTCTGCAGATGCTGCAATTGCAAATGCCACGGCAAACTGGACATGTCCAATTAGGATTGCTCTTAGCTTCCAGCACATTCTCACCATACCTGCATCAGATATAAAATGTCAGTCCAACGAAAAACACACAGCCATTGGCTAATCTTTCTGTTACAACATCGCAGTAAGAAAATGGAGGTGAAATCTCACATCAACTTGGAACCAGTGAAAATTTAGGGAGTTTCAGTTCAATGAATTCAAGATCAAATTCCCCATCCCTCCCCTGTTTTCATCCCACAAGCTTTTCCAAATAATCAGAACTAGGACCTCAGATGGCATAAGAAAATGGAGGTGAAATCTCACATCAACTTGGAACCAGTGAAAATTTAGGGAGTTTCAGTTCAATGAATTCAAGATCAAATTCCCCAGCCCTCCCCTGTTTTCATCCCACAAGCTTTTCCAAATAATCAGAACTAGGACCTCAGATGGCATAAGTTGAACATTATAAATCATATTTGATTTACAAACTGCAAGTCGGCTTTCAGATTTTGTTCTAATTTGCATACTGTCAATCTTTATTAAAATATGCAGATACAAACTTGTAATAAAGAGATGCAGCCCTACAAGTGATAAATTTATCAGAGACAGTGCCATTGTAAGCATTTAGCGACAAAGATGGCAGACAAGGAAGCATTTCCAGGAAACACCAGTGTACACATACATAATCATAGATTGCTAGACAGACTGGCAACAAACATTTCACAGAAACGTGTGTACTTACAGTAAATTAACTTGAACATTATAAATCATACTATCTGATTCACAAACTGCAAGTTTGAATGTTTTCATTTTTTGTTCATTTAACTTGAATACTGTCGACCTTTATGATGCAAATACAAAAAACCCTATTACAAAACATTAATGTATGCATAATCATAGATTACCAGACAGAATGGTAACAAACATTCCACAGAAGTGCACAGTAAATTAACGTAAATTGTTGGAAAAAGAACTCACCTCATGTACAAACAATCTCCACAGAACTGCCCTTGGACAATCTGGCAATTACAGCATCTTGTATGATGACCCAGAGTTTTCTGGCTGTATCATAGAAGGATCATATACATTGTGTCAAGGTTAAACAAAGATGACAAACAAAAACAAAGTTACTATCATACATCCTCAAGAAAACTTCTAAATCTTTTGTTACATACAACCCACCAGTTGTGACTGCAATAGCTTCCATACATCACTAGAAACTCACAGGCTGTGACTGAATAACTACTTAATTTTTACATTCTCTTCACATTAAGAATATCAAACCCTTTTTACCACACAGTAAGTGTTATAGGCTCATCTTAATGCGTTCAGCAAACTGCACATATGAGAATGGCCTAGCAAAGGAACGTGTAGAAATTACAACAATCCCAGATAGTTCTTGGGGGAAAACTTACCGGCACTGATGACAGGTTTGGCCCCTCACTTGATCGTAGATGCGCTTACCGTCCTTGCCATAACCGTCCACAAAGAGAGTCCAGGGTGTGCCACATGTACCTAAAAGCTTCTCATGCTCTTCAGTGTAAACTTCTTCCTTGCATCCTTCCTCAATCGAGAAAGGCCTTCCACCATCAAGACCCTTCTCCTTCTTTTCGCAAATTTCAACATATCTAACTGGCTCCACGCTCTTCAACCTAAATTGAACATGATCCCAAAAGAGGAAGATCCACATTAATGACACGAAAGGTACGCCTGCGGTGAATGAATGTTGAGGATTGAAGGAAATGAATATCAAAAGCTAGCAACCAACCAGCTTAAACTCAATCAACATAACTACAAGAATTCTTCTGTAGTTGCCTAACCTAAACCGTTGAAACAAATAAAATAGACGCCCCAAAACAACTTGATGTACTGTAAAAGGACTGCCACTATTGAATCTGAACTTGTGGCATGAACTGGACTGTAAATATCCCATGAGAAATCAACCTATTCCAGGAAACTAAGGATTCGAGGTGCTAATTTTAGAAGGTAAGCATTAAAAGACTGCCAAAAGTAGTAGTCGGAATGAAACAAACGGTCAGGAAGGGGAATATATATGGAAGTAAATAGTGGACAGAATACCGGATTTGGCGTTATACTAGCAAATTTATACAACATGAAAAAGGTCATATACTCATACTGCGAAAGGGGAACGAAATCAGCATGCTCATACTTGATGACAGACGCACAAGAATAATAAGCTGCACAAGAAGAGCATTTGCAGTGGGATGAAAATGATGAAGACAAGAACAATAAGCTGCACAAGAAGTCCGTGGATTCCTCCCATAAACCGAACAGGAGAAGTTACATGCCAAGAAGATTAGATTCGCCGCAACCGAACCTGAGAGACCGGCGCGCCGGCGTCGGGGAGGCGGACTTGGTCCTGGGAGCGGCGGCGGAGGGGGAGCCCGGCGTCTCCGGCCTCCGTCGCCAGCGGCCGCGACCGGTGCCGGTGCCGGCGGGGGTGGCGGACTGGTTGAAGCGGGTGGCGAGGTCGACGAGGCCGAGCTTCTGCATCCGCTCCATGTTCTCCTTGATCCTCGCCTCCCGCTCCCGCTCGTAGCCTTCCGCCGCGGCCGTCAGCGGGGACACGGGCGACGGGGTCCTCGGCGCCTCGACCTCGGCCGCCAGCGGGGCCTTGGGCGGCCGGCCGCGGCGCTTCGCCTGTGCTGCCGGGGAGGCCTCCGCGCTGGCGATGGGCTGGGTGGTGGCCATGGCTTCTTTCGGCGGCGGCGGCGGCGGCCGGGGTTTCTCTTTCTCCGAGGTGGTGCGGCGGCGAGGATTTGGGGGGAAGGGGAGAATTGAGAAAGCCGGGAAACCCCAACGGTTAGATTGAGGTTTTGCCAGTGCGTGCGTGGTGGGGTCATATATAGCGCGACCGCCCGGTTTACCCCGCCGCGTGCTGCGGTGACCGTTGGGAACCTGCTACTGAGACTGGCAGGTGGGGCCGTGCCTCGCGGAGCCGTGGGCCACCACCGGTCAGTGAGCGGAACTGTGCACGTTCGCGGCGCTCGTGGTAGTAGTGGTGGAGAGTGGGTTCACGAGACGCACCGAAGCCTAGGTTGTTGCGCTTCCCGCCGTTCGCTGGTGGGTCGTGTGTACCCGGCGGTACGGGCTGAGTGCGTGCCGAGTGAAGCAATTTTTTTTGTTGTTATTATTGATTGAGTAGCTTTTTTAGTATTTTACATTTGATTTTAATTGGACTTTGTTATTTTACATTTGATTGGAATTTCTAGTTTCAGAGTCGTGGACCTAAGAGCAACAGGCGCGATGGAAAAAACTTTTTTTTACGCGCGCGGAGTCGAAATGGACGCTCCAGTAGCCGCGCAAAAATCACACGTGTAGTATAATGGGTTCAGCGCGCGGAGGAAAACGATATCGCGCGCCGCTTATTTCGTGCGCCCGATCCCGCGCGCGACTTCCACCAACCGCCAAATCTAGACCTCCAGGCGTTGGCGCAGCCGCCCGCACCTTCCCCATTTGCTTCGGCGACCCGTCGGCGCTTCCCCCGCCTATCCCCGCGCGCCACCGCTGCTTCCTCCACCTCCTCTCGTCGCCGCCACCCCTCGAGCGCACCACGAACAGCGCCCGACGGCCCATTGCAGCTCGGCGCCCACAAGGTGTTTGACAAAACCTTGCAAGGTATGTATTGCTTCAACTGTATATTTTGTAGATGAATTTGGTGCATGTTGTTTGTAGTTTTATAAACTAGTTGAAATTGAATATTGCAGATGTAACACCCCTGTGTAACTACCACTGTGATCAACTGCTAATATTGTCAAGTCATACCATTTGCAGTGCCAAGTTACATGGGTTAAGGATCCAATTCAAATTCGATTATGGAAATCAACTCAAATTCAAAAGTGCAAAACAAGTTTGCTCAAACACCTTTGGAAAAATGTTCACTAATTAGCAAATATTTCAAGAGCACACATAAAAATAACACCAGTAGCACTTGGACTAATTAAATGACTTAAACAAATTAAAACAGCACCAAAACAACCATATTTAATCCATTTAAAATCATTTCAAATCCAAACAAAATCTTGTATCGCCCAAACCACTTTTTGGTGAGAGCTAATATTACACTGCAATATTTGGGCCTAGTCCCATATTTTACAAAATAACAAAAGTGGCCTAACTATTACAAACGGAATTGAAATAAAGAAAAAGAAAACAGAAAAGGAAAAGAATAAGTAAAGGCCACTGTGCACTAGCCTAAGTGCACAGTGCCTGGAGCCCAACTCACCTAACCCATTACACCTCCCTCCTCCCCGTGTCGGCCGCGCCATGGCCGCGCGCGCGCGCCAGCCGGGCGTCGACACGGCGACGGCTCCGGCACCACCGACAGCCGAGGGGGATAAGGACGAGGCCCGTCCATCCCCCTTGGACCCCCTCGCCACTTCTCTCCCTCTCCTCAGCACTGGCTCTCTCCTTCCCCTCTCTGGTCGAGCACCGCCGCCACCGCACCTCCGTCAACTCCGCGGCCACCGGCGGCTCCGTGGTCGTCGATCTTGCCCGTCCTCTCCGTCTCGAGCTTCTGCGTCGATTGGTGTCCTCTGAAGGAGCTGGGAGGCACCACGACGCCGAACCCCTTCGTCCCCATCTCCGGCCACTGCGACGTCGCCGCCGTCGATTCGGCCCTCCTCTGCACTTCCGTTCACCCGAGGGCCTCCGTGTGCCGCGCCGTAAGCTTTCCCCTCCTTCCTTTTCTCTCCTCGCGCCGCGTGATGCCTTCTAGCTCGCTCGCCATTTTGCCGAGCTCTGACCATCGCCGCCGTTGCCATTAGCGCGCTCCCGAGTCTCTACGGCTCGAGCCAGTGGCTCTGGCGAGCTTCTGGAGTGCTGCTGCTGCTGCCTAGCTAGGTAGCTCAAGCGCTGGCGCCGCGCTTCGCTGATTCCGCCCGAGCCCGAGCTCCGACGCCGTTTCTGCTTGTCACCGGCGCCGTTCCGGCCACTCCCACGTCCCCGCGCTAGCATAGATGGATGCGGCGCTCGAAGCTCGTTCGAACGAGCCTGCGCGCGGGCCGAACGGCCTCCTATGGGCGATTTCCGCCCAACTCCGGCGGTGAACCACCGCGGCAGAGGCTCGCCGGAGCTCTCTCCGGCGCCACTCCGACGTGGCAAGTGGTGGGGCCCGCCCAGAGACACTGACCGATGGACCCCACCGCGTGTTTGACCAGATTGATCGGGTCAACGCGTGACACTGTTCACCTCAGTCACTGACCAGTGGGCCCGTGTGGTTAATTAAGCTAATAACGTTTAATTAAATAAAAGCTAATTAGTTTAGTCAAATGGCTCACTGACATATGGGGCCCACTCCCTAATTAACCTGCTAATTAAACTAATCCACTGTTAGTCTAAACAGAGACTGACATGTGGGGCCCACTGGACCCACATGTCATGTTTGACTGGTCAGCGACGCTGTTGACCGCTGACGTCACAGTGACGTCACACTGACGTCATAATTCATTTCTGTAAATAAAATAATTCCAGAAAATCATTTAAACTTCGAAAATTAATAACTTTTAAACTGTAGCTCAGATCGAAAAAGTTAAAACATGAAAGTTGCTCAGAACGACGAGATGAGTCTGATCATGCCGTCTGTTTCCTTGTCGGAACCCCCTACGTAGAAGAACTCGTAACTCCGAGCCCGATTTCGGTAGATGAATAGTGCACACACATCGGTTAATAAATCCCAGATTAATTCTAAATAACTAAAATGACTTAGAGGCATATTTAGGCAACCCTGCACTGCATCATGGCATCGCACGCACTGTGTTGCATTTGTTTGCATTATATTTACTTGTTTCCTCCCCCTCTTCTCTTTCGGTAGACCCCGACGTTGCCGTAGCTCCTGAGTCCGACGCCGCTCCGGAGTACGACTACGTCCTCGAGCAGACAGGCAAGCACCCCCATTTTGAGCATTCCGATGTCACCTATTCTCTTTCCTCTTATGCTTGCATTAGATGTTACTGCTGCTATTACCATCCTATATCTGTTGCATAGCCTGTTTAATTGTAGCCTACTGTTGATACCTGTCTGCTATCCTAAACTGTTTAGATAGGATGGGTAGAGCCTGATCAGAGACCCACTTGTCCCGACTGCCCCGCTGGACTCTCAGAAGACCCGAGCAACGGGATCGAAGATTAGAACCTGGCACCGCACGTCACTTCCCCTACGATGCTCGACACTGCTGGGTTACTATCGAGTGCCGAGGGTGATACCTCGTCAGCACTTCTGATGATAACCTTGTAGGTTAGTTAATCGGTCGTGGTAAGCGAGGGTGATTCCTCTTACACCACCCCCGATACCGACGCCGTCGCGCAATCTCTCAAGTGTGGACCTCGAGGGTGATTCCTCCTTCGTTCACCTTGATGTTAACATCGAGCGGGAATTCCATCGAGGGTGATTCCTCAGGGTTCCCTTCGGTGTCAGACACACAGCTACCTTGGATATTATAACTTGACTATGAGCCATGATACTAAAGACGGGTCGGCCCTGAGGGGTACCCGCGCGAGCATGAATGCGAAGTGATGTGGAGTCGGGTTGACCTGAGAGGTGCCCGCGAGATAACTACGAGGCGTGGCCGGGCAATCTTAGCCCTTGCCGCAAGTCCTCGAGACAGGGCGACGGGGTCACATCGATCGTGAGTCTCTGCTCGTTACCGCGCGCTCCTAATCCACTACGGTTTGGATATTTGATCCGAGGGGCCTCTGGCCCGATAGCACTAACCATCACGTGGGCATAGTATGGGCGTTCTGCGTCGTATACATCAGCCGAAGCTTATTTGACGTCAGTAAGGAGCGGCGCATGCCGAGTTGGATTGGGAACGCAACCGCGCTTGTATAAGGGGTTGCTAGGTCTGCTCTCAGTGGCCCCGTAACGTGCAGGAGTTCTTGGGGCGATGGCCCAAGACCCCTGGGGGCATAGGTTTAGTCCGGCGTGCTGACCTCTCTTATAAGCCTAGGTCGGGTTGCGGCGTGTTGCTTAGCCGAGGCCGGGCACGACCCAGAAAAGTGTGTCCGGCCGGAGTTAAGCGAGCGTGGTGGGTAAGTTGGTGCACCCCTGCAGGGAAGAAACTTCTATCGATAGCCTGTCCTACGGTAACGGACACTCGGAGTTGTATCCCGATCGGTACAACTAGAACTTGAGATGAGAACTGGATAGTACGGCTCTGGGATTGCTTTCTCGCGGGGAGTCGAGGAAGAATCTCTGGCCGAGGTTGATGACATTACTGCTATACTTTACATTATGTTGGTCTGCTCTCTTCTAATGCTGCGAGACCGTTGAAGACGCTGAAGATGCTAATCTTCGATAGGACTAGGCTTTCCCCCTTTATTCTGGCATTTCTGCAGCCCAGTCCACATATACAGCCCCCTTTGAAAATGTTGCATATGTAGTGTAGATCCTTGCTTGCTGAGTACTTCGGATGAGTACTCACGTTTGCTTTATTTTCCTTTTTCCCCCTTTATTCCTTTGTCGCAACCAGACGACGGAGCTCCGGAGCCAGATGTCCCCGTCGACGACTACTACTACTACCAGCCTGGAGAGTACTACTACTACGAGGAGCCGTCTGACGACCAGGAGTAGGATCGGAGGGTCCAGGGCAGGAGGCCCACGCCTTTTCGATCGTAGTTTTATTTTGCCCCGCCTCTGTGAAGGCTTATCTCTATGTTCTGTAATATATCTGTACCCAGATATCTGACACTTCCGCTGACACTTGTATGCCATCGAGCTATGTATTCGAGCCCTCGAGGCCCTGGCTTGTAATATTAAGCTTGTATGAATTTAATTATGTTTTAGAGTTGTGTTGTGATATCTTCAAGTGAGTCCTTAGGCTTGATCGTGTGCATTTGCGTGTATGATTAGTGCACGATTAAGCCGGGGTCGTCACAGCAGATAAGTACGTCCTACGATTCTTCCGATGAAGAATTTGATATTCAAGAGGATGAGGACCTCACAATGATCGTAGCTATGCACGTCAATAAAAAGCCAAAGCACGGTGATTCGGTTATGGGTCGTCAGAAATTTTGGAGGGATAAGATCGATGCCTACAACAGATTGATGAGGTACTATTTTGCGGAGAATCCCACATACCCCGAGTCCTACTTTCGGCGCCGTTTTAGGATGAGCATCGAGTTGTTCAAACGCATTGCAAAGAAACTGGCGAGCCATTGTCGGTTTTTTCAGCAAAGGAGGAATGCCGCCGGAGAACTAGGGCATAGCACCTTTCAAAAGGTGACAGCCGCTTTGCGTATGTTGGCATACGGTATTTCGGTGGATCTAGTTGATGACCACTTGACCATGGGTGAGAGTCAAGTCATCATGTGTGTCAAGCGCTTCGCAGTCGGAATTTTCCAAGTGTTTGGTCCGGAATATTTGAGAGCTCCCAATGCTGAAGACACTGCAAAGCTTTTGGAGATAAACAAAGCTCGCGGGTTCCCAGGTATGCTTGGCTCAATAGACTGCATGCACTGGAGTTGGAAGAACTGTCCTAAGACATGGCATGAACAATTCCACGGCCAGGAAAAAGGTTCCACTATAATCCTTGAAGCAGTGGCTGATCAGGAGACTTGGATTTGGCATGCTTTTTTTGGAATGCCTGGATCTTTGAATGACATCAACGTTCTTAATTGGTCACCACTCATGAATAAGATTGCAAATAGTGAAACTACACCAATGGAGTTTGTAGCAAATGGCCATACATATAACTATGGCTACTATCTTGCGGATGGCATCTACCCAAAGTGGCAAACATTTGTGAAGCCATTGAAAAAACCAGAAGGTAAGAAAAATCTTGATTTCCACAATGCTCAGGCGGCGGCTAGGAAAGATGTGGAGAGAGCTTTTGGGATTTTGCAAGCCCAATTTGCTATTGTGAGAGGACCGACTAGATTTTGGGATCAAAAAATCCTTTGGTACATCATGAACGCTTGTGTGATCATACATAACATGATCATCGAGAATGAGCGTGGGCAAGATTTAGACTATTCTTATTATGAGTTGTTGGGACGTCCCGTGCGAGTGTGGAGGAGGGCTGAGAGGGTGGGCCGATTTGTTGCCTCCTATCATGCCATTCGACGTGCTGAAACGCATAATGATCTTCAAAAGGATCTAATCGAGGAGTGGTGGGCATGGAATGGCCGAAAAAACTAGTTTAATGCTGTATTGTTGAACTATTTGTTGTATTGGAAGATAAATTATTTGTTTGAGTTGTAATAAATTGAACTATTTATTGTTGATTTATTTTTTGTGTGTTTGATCTTATTGGTTCTATTTTGAGTGTGAAATGTTGTTTGTGCTCGGCGCGCGCGATGTAAATTTAGCGCGTCTGCTGGATCTGCTCGCGCGCAATATTTTGCGGCGGCCACTGGAGCCAGCGCCCTGTTGCGCGCAAAAAAAGCCTATTTCAGCGTTGTAAAAAAAATTAGCGCGCAGCGCAGTTGCGCGCCTATTGAAGATGCTCTAATGACGAGATTCAGAGTTGGAGATCCTCCGGAGCTAGGTGTTTTCATAGTCTTGTGGGGAGTTTGCTTTCTTCTTTTTTTAGGAGCTGTGGTGTAATCGGTAGCTTCCTTTCTGTGGCTTTCCGAATTTTTTTGTAATATATTCCTGTCTTTAAAAAAATTATGATACGTGATTTGTATACTCTTGGAGATAAAGAATTTCTAATTTCAATTTGAACCATCCAAAGAGTGAATAAAAGTAAACCGAACACTGAAACTTAATTCAAAGAGCCGAATCTTATAATAGGGGGCGAAATTCGTCACATTTACGTATAATTTGCGACTAAATATGTCGACAATCGACATTTTGCATTGCTAAAAATGGGCCAAATCGATATTCGACATTGCTAGCTACTACTAACATTCCGACGTTGTCTAGTCCTCGCCGGAGGATGAGGGGGGAGCCTCGTGGAGCCCATCTTAAGAGGAGTTGACATTCAGCACCTCCCCGGCGGCCCATCATCGATCTTCCTGTCACTGCTCATCCTCGATGGACCTGCAAGCGGTGACCTCGAGCTTCTGTAGCTGGTCGGTCTCGTCCCTAGGGACGGCCTACAGGAGACAACGCTCCTCCTCCCGGGTGCGACGCTCCTCCTCGTCACAGACAGACTGATCAATTGCGGCAATGACAAGGCAGGTCTCATCCCCTTTCTCAATGGGGGCGGGGATGCTGTCGGGGGCGAGGATGAACTCCTCTTCATCGGAGAAGGATTCACACCAGTGGCGCGTCATGGGGTGGGGGGCATGGCTATAACACCCCAATAATCATGCTACAGTAATCTCCCCCTAATGGATGTTGTCGGTGTCAAAACCGGCGGATCTCGGGTAGGGGGTCCCGAACTGTGGATCTTGGATCGATGGGGAACAAGGGACGTGGGACACGATGTTTACCCAGGTTCGGGCCCTCTCTAAGAGGTAATACCCTACGTCCTGCTTGATTATATTGCTTGTGTATATGAGGATTATAGAGTTGATCTACCACGAGATCAAAAGAACTAAACACTAAACTAATAAGATGGTGATTATTCTCTAGCCTCTACGGACTAAGCCCCCTGGTTTATATAGACACCAGGAGTATTAGGGTTACACATAGTCGGTTACATCAAGGGAACAAGCATGCCGAATCTTCCATCTTGTCTTGGAGTACACACCAAGGACAAAAAGGTCTCTCGTCCGGATACAATGTCGCTCCGTAGTTCGGTCCATCAGCAGCTATAGTGCGGCCCATCTGTCCGGCCCATGAGAGATAGGCCGGCATCCCGAGGACCCCCTAGTCCAGGACTCCCTCAGTAGCCCCCGAACTAGCCTTCAATGCCGGCTTCTCGTAATGCTCACATATGCAGTCTCCGGCTTGTAGGCGAGTTCCTCCTGTGTATTCGAAATAACCTTTTCCAACCGAGCCTTTAGAGGGTATCCGGCCCACATGCATAGTTACACCGTATCCGGCCTCCGAACTATCGATTTTACTTAACCTTGAAGGCCAACCGTTCAAATATACGCAGTACCTTCAACTGACATTTTTTGGCGAAGGGTCGCGACCAGTTATAAACATCGAACCGTCATGAGAACTCGATGCGCGGCTCGAGGCAGCCCCTCTATTGGCATGTCCCATCGAGGTGGAGACCGTGTCCCGCTTTTCAAGGGATTTGATCAATGATTCCCAGTATCCCACTCGCGCATAACGCCACGAGTATATCGGGAAGCAGCGAGGCCAGCGGCGCGTTTAAAGGAGTCTTGGTACCACGACCGCTTATAAAAAGAGACCAGCCGTAGTTATCCCCACACGCCTTCTTCTTCATCTCGCCACAGCCTTTAGCGAAGCACCAGCGCCCCAACTCATCTTCCCTCAAAAGATCCCCTTCCCCGCACTCGACCATGGTTGGATCCGGAGCGAAGGGTAAGTGGGAGGCCTCAAGCGTCTCCAACAACGACATCGAGGACCTGAAGCGAGAAGGCTACCTCTCCCCCAACATTGTTCATCGGGCCCCTTAGGAGGGCCAGGTCGTTGTAACACCCCGAGACCGACGCTCCAGACGCCTTCCATGTATTTTGAGTTTCGTCGTGCGTGTTTTATTTGTTTGTTGCATTCTTCATAGCATCATTTGCATTGCATCATGTCATCATGCTTCATCTCATTAATTTTTGCAACTCAAATAAATAAATCGTGTGGATCTTCGATCCATTTAAATGGAGGGTTTTCACATGGTGATTTCTCTTTATAACATATACCTTATCCTCCCAATATTATTAGGGAGCTAATAAATATTCCACTATTTCGAAATCACCCATAAACACACTTGCAAAATAATTCCGTGCCTCTTCTGCTTCAAGTTTGGTCTGCAAACTTTGCCCTAAATTCTTTCATCACTTTCCCGAGCTCCACCAAAATTCTCAACATTTTTGGACCTACCGAATACCCACTTCTTTCTCACACTCATTTGAATTAAATTCAAATGAGGTTGAATTCAACTTCACGCCCATGCTCAGTTTCTATTTTTCTTGGATCAAGCTCATTTTTGCGAGTCCAGGAAAATTTATTTATGCGCAAATTCTTTCCCTAACCCTATTTTTTTTTCTCTCTAATGCTTTTCTGCTAAAGAATATGAGGGAGAGAGAGAGCCCAGCCAGCCCTCTACCAGGCCGGCCGACCAGCAGCCCAACCGCACCGCGCCGGCCCATCTGCTTTTAGGCCCATGGCCTTGGCCCAGCCCCCTCCTACTCTTAACCCTAGCCCCCCTCGCTCGATCCTCACCTCTGCCTCGTTCCCACACAGCGCTGCCAGCCTCCCTTGTCCCATCCTCCCGATCCGCTTCCCCACGTCGACGCCCCGCCGCCTTGCGCCCTCGCCGGAGTGAGCCCCGCCGCTGATGGCTGCCGTCGCCCCGCTACCTTGGATCCGCACCGCCGCCGTGGGTCCACGCCGCCGACATCTCCAGCGCCTCCGCGTCCCTCTGCTGCCCGGATCCCGCTGCTGCCTCGCAGCCGTCGAGCTGCGCCGCAGCGCCCCGCCCTTGCTGCTGCCGTCTCTGGAATCACCAAGGCCACCGTAAGCCTTCCCGTCGGCCCTGCTTCTCCTCGCCTGCGCCTCGCGTGCCCGCGACCATCGCTGCTTCTTCGCCACAAGCCGCCAGCAAGCTCCGGCGCCGCTGCTGCTTGGACCTCGCCGTGCCACTCTGCATCGCGCTGCCTGAGCTGCCGGGGTCCTGTGCCATGGCCTGGACTCCTCTGCGCCCATGAGCCTCGACGCCCTTGCTGCCGCTGCTAGACCACCACGGCGCCATCATGGAGACCATGGCCACCACCGAGACCCCCTGGACCCGTCAAGTCCTGTACATGAAACACCAAGTCTGAAGACTACCGTGGACGTGTGCCTGGTGCCACTTGGATTCGTCAGGATTGCCAAGGCCCTCAGTTTGACCCGTGTACGACTACCCGGATTCGCCAAGTACCCCACGGCAAGACCGACGCCCGAACAAGCACACCGGCTCCGTGGATTTCGGCAAGTCCCTCGACGACCGAAGCTTAGTACCACTACGTTTGCCATGTACATCTACACCAAGCCCGGACCAACAAGTACCCCGACAACGTGTGTACCTCTACCGTCGACCCTGTGGACGTCAAGTTCCTCGCCGTGACCCCGATCATCTATGGAGTGTGTATGACTATGAAACATGAACCACTACTTTCACTACCGTCGCCGTGTACCACTACTTCCACTACGACCGTCCCGAGAACATCTACTTCCTCTACTTCGCACCGACTCGATCCGCTCCGAAAATGCACACTTCGAAGGTATAACCCCGAGATGACGCCCGTGAACGAATGCATGTGTGTTGTATGAGATGCTTGTGTTTGCGCCGTGTCCGAGTTGTCATTGCATGTTCCTCCTCGTTTGTCATGCCGTTGACCTGTGGGAACCCGGTAACCGGGATCACCCCATCATCTTTTGCATGTTCCGTACATCCACACTTTCTTTTGCACCGACATCTCGACGAGTTGTCGGATTATCAATGTTGCCATGTCACCATTTCCGTTGTCGTTGTCGTGGCACCCCTTTCGTTCCACCAAATGCTTCATAACATGCTCATGTCAACATTTTCATAAAATTGCATAAAAACTTGTATATGTCATCCGCATCATGATAACAACATTTAAAATGTTTAAAATTGTTGTTTGCATTAAATTGCTAAATGACATGTGGGGATTTACTGGAATTGTTGTTTGTTGTTTCCGGTCTCATTTAAACTTGCCTAGATAGGTAGTTTAATTATGTTTCACCTCTTGCCATGTTAACCAACATTTAATATTGATGAGTAGCATTAACGGGTGTGAACTAAATAATTGCATGTGGTGTTTCGTCAATATGCAACTCGTTGCATATTGAGCTCCACTTAATTTTGTAAGGTAACGCAGCAGAAAACAAAAAATTTCCGACCTACGCACCAGCCCAGGACCACTATGGAGACTGCATACAAGGTTTGATCATTTTCGTTACCGACTCGTAGCGCAGCGGAAGTAGAGTCGGTGACGATCGGCGGTGCAGATCCCCGCAGCTAGGATTTACAACCTCCCAACCGCGAGGATGTATACCCTCATCCGCGCCCAAGACAGCCCTCCGGGAGGCGGTTGAACAGTCCCCCGGACAGTGTCGCGGACAGCCCTTCGGGAGGACCCACAGAATTTGGACCGTCACTTGAACAGCCCTTCGGGAGGCACTCTCGAACAGCCCCTCGGGCACTAAGATCGAAACTACGACCTCTCTACAGAGTTGCACACATATGGTGTCATCTATCCGGCAGGGCTTCGCCGTCCAGAACTAGTTCCCACCGGAACCCAGACAGCCTTTCGGCTCTACGAAACTATTTCGCGGGGAGGGAGAGAGAAGCCAGATCATTGCAATGGCACTTGTATGTGAGAAGGAGTGAGTCTTTAGGCAGCCCCCTCCACCCCTATTTATAGGCCAAGCCCAAGGGTGGCTTCTCCAAGAAGCCAAGGGGAAAAATACCAAAGGACCCTCAAGGTGGCTTCTCCAAGAAGCCACCCAAAAAGCACTTTCACTATTCACGATGACATTTTTCAGCGTCCGTTCGAACTGAAAATATTTATGTGGGCTTAGAACATTTCCAGTACCCACTAAAATAATTTTCAACGCGTTCTGGAACAATTCCAGATTAGTGATTTTCATCTGCGAAAAGCATCTGAAGTGGTTCCGGCAGCTCCGGAACATTTCCGGTTTTTCTTCCAGAAAATTCCCAAAAGTTCCCAGAATGATTCTGGCACCCTCCAAGAATTATCGGGCATGTGCCGAAACCAATTTGACTTTATGGTATCCTCTGAAACAACTTTTCAGTTTCACCGGAACTCATCCGGTGACCTCTCTCTGCGGAACTTTTCCGCTGTCTGAAACTTTTTCGGTGTCCGAAACTTTTTCGGTGATTTTCTCTCAGACTCCCTGTCTAGTATTCAGCAGATAGATGACCCTTAAGCGTGTGACCCTATAGGTTCGGTGAAGTATAGACATGACACGGAACCCCTTCCGATCAATGATCAACATCGGAGCCGTGGACACCCATATTGACCCCTATACCCACACGAATGAATATTCGAGTGAACCTCCAGTTGTCGTGTGCTATTCCTGTTGCTTCGCGATATGTTACAAATACCCGAGGTGAGACATGTTGGCATTCCCGTGGATCAACAACTTGTCCACTAAGCCAGTTACCTCGTTACCGGTATTGTTCTCTTTTCTCGTTACGTGTTCCAGCATCCCCGTGATCAAATCACACAGTGTCTGGCCAGACGATGATGGACACCGTAACACCGAGAGGGCCCAGAGATATCTCTCCATCGTCGGAGGAGCAAATCCCAATCTCGAGCTATCTAGTTACTTGACATACTTTCCCATGAACCCGTAAGCCGCCGTAATAGCCATCCATTTACGGATGACGTTTAACAAACCCCAAAGTTCATGAATCAAGCATGAAGAAACTCGATACTCTCATGGTCTAAGGAATCATGCAAACGTTAACCATCTCTGTGTTATTAACCATTAACTCATGACGAATGTATCTCATAGCATAACATTAATTCGGGTCGATTCAACACAAGTGTTCTCCTAACATTGTGCCCTCAAAAGTTGTTGGCATAGACATGCCCATGATCAGGAAAACAGAACCATCATGCAACACTTGAGCTAGTCTTAGAGGCCAGACTAGGAATACATTTTACCGTTTATTATTCCACACGTGCATATGAGTCTTCCTCCAAGCCTCGTTTTATTTGTAGACTCGAGAACCATAGCAGTTATAGCATAGAACATAAACCTAATTATGAACAGGGAGATATATAATAGTATTTATTATTGCCTCTAGGGCATATCTCCTACAGACTCCCACTTGCACTAGAGTCAATAATCTAGTTAATGCTAATGCACTTTACACCTATGGCACATTGGTGTAAAATATGCTTCGCATGTGGTATAGCCTGATGTCCAACGGATCTGACGACTTCAGCCCCGTGTGTATCTTTGCATATCCTTGCGTTTTCACGCTTTCACAAAATTCATATTTTGTGTGGACTTGGCTTTGTATGTATGTGAATCACAGGTCGAACCTGGATTCCTCAGACTGAGTTTATGGAGCAACTACCTACAGTAGTGTCCCATTTACAAAAGCCATCTTGGAACCATACTAAGTTCATGAATGAACTATATGATTCAACATCTTCTTTGTCGTTTTTAAAAGCGGCAACATACTTCGCCTCTGTTATAGAATTCGCCACAGTAACTTGTTTGGAACAATTTCCAACTACCGTGCCACCATATTGTGTATTACACAAAAAAAAACCCTAACTTAAATCGAAAATCGCATGGAGCATTGATGAAGACTGTATCGATGTAAGCTTTTACAACGAACTCTTCATAATCTCCGCTTGCGAGAAAACATGTCATCAGTGCTACTATAGTACTCAATGACCCTTTTTCACTGTTGTCCCATGATCAGTACTTTTTGATCACTTTGGTATTTATACTCGCAACAACTTTGGGAGTATTGGACATGTCTGGTTGTTTTACATACCATGGAATACATGATTAACCCAAACATGAAGGTGTGTGGAATCTCCATCATGTATTTTGCTCATCAGGGTTTTTGGGACACCGAGTCTTGCAAAAACTCTTTCCATGTGACTTCGGCAAGAATTACTCCTTGACGTTTTTAATGCTAAAAGGTTTTAGCATCTTGTCAATATGTATCTTTGCTCAGCCCCATTAGGTAAATCTATCTCCATAGATCATCATGCCTAATATAAAGGCTATTTAGCCCAAGCACTTCATCGAAAAACTATTTTCAAATGAAGTCCTAATTCGTGTCAAGAAATTTATTTCCAATTAACAATGTGTCAAGCACACAACGTTTTTAGAAATTTTATTATGCTCCCACTTACTTTCTTGAATCATAAGCATTTTCGTTACCCATTGATGAAGTCAAACCCCTTTTGACTATTTCATCAAAACACGAAGATTCCAACTCCATTTTGCTCTCTTCTGTCCATTGCTGGAACTCTGAAGTTTGCATACTTACTAGCATCCTCTGGATTGACAAAATACCTTGGACTGTAACACATGCAAGTCCTTGGTTTCATTTCCATCAGATGGAAATCCTATTGTCATCCATGTTTCATATCTCATGATTGAAATATGTATTAATTGTTAGTTCAACCCGAACTGACTTTAAGCATCACTACGATGAAACAACCTTATCGTAGTCAACTCCTTGAACTTGTTATTGCAACAAGTCGAGCTTTATGGATAAAACATTTTTATTCGTATCAGTTTTAAGTTCCATAAATATTCGTTAGACTCTAAGTCTTCCGAAAGGTGTATCAAGGTTTTAATCTTGAATCACTTATATGGAAACTAACTCGGGTTGTATTGGCATTTAGACAATTCCGGAATCAGGGCCCATCAACGCTTCCTTGTGTATCGTAGGTATATTGTTGTCTAACAACAATATCTCGCTTGCGCACCTGAGAGGTTTGCACGAGCTTTTGCCTACGTGGTTCAGCTGCAAGTTCGACCGAAGTCCATACATTTTATTGTAGAGACTTCCGTATCAGTCGCAGTAGGAAAACCTGGAATTACTTCCAAGGTCTCTTTCCTTTGATCTGATGACGAAGATACTGTTTATCTCGTCGAGTTGCACTATTCTCCCACTCACCTTTTTGAAAGAACCATTTTCTTCAAAAAGCATACCATTCTTTGTGGCAAACCTATTTGCCGCGGTATAGTGAGGGAGGAATACCCAATTACTTGGGATAACCTACAAAGTAGCACTTGTCTGATTTGGAATAGGTTTGTAACCTTTTACACAAGCCCCATATTCCAAATGTTTAAGAAAAGATATAACATGGTTGGGCGTACCATACCATGGCGTCATTTCAACAGACCTGATGGAGCTCTTTTCAGTGTAAAAGCCGCAGTCTCTAAAGCATCCCTCTTTAAAAGGGGTAATGGCAAATTTATTTATGTCATCTTTGATCTTACCATGTCATAAATGGTTCGATTACATCTTCACGGACTTTCCACTTGCAGTGGTGTTCCGGGAGGTGCAAGCTATGAAACCCCTTTCACAACTCATCAGACATTCGCTAAACTTGTAACTCAAATATTCCTTTCTGCAATCGAATTGTAGAAACATAATTTTCTTGTTACAATAACTTCTACTTCATTTTTGAAAACCTTTCGAATGATTTCAAAAGATCCAGACTTACGTCCCATCAAGCAAATATCCATATATCTACTTGAGTCATTTCTAAAGATAGTAAATCCACTACTTGCAACATTTATCGAACTACACACATCAAATGTATGATCACCAATAAGTTTGTTGTTCGTTCCTTATGGCCTGTGAACGGTATTTCAGTCACTTCACTTTTCGGAGAAAAGTTGCAAGTGTCAGATGATTCAAAATCAAACGACTTCAAAATCCATCATAATGGAATTTTCCATGCAGGTTTCTCCAATGTGACCAAATGCAGTGCCACACTTGTGTGGTATTCTTTTAGTCTTGCGACATTTAGCGTCAGTGTTATGGATGTATCATATTACCATCAATATTCATAACATACGTCCCATCTTGGATGGAAGCATGGCCCTTCATGTTATTCATAATACTGAACAACAATTGTTCTTTTTATGAACAACCCTTTTGCAACAAACATTTTGCAATGGGCTAGAGTGTATGAAACTCTAAAATGAATTATGAAAGTAAAAACAGAGGTAATATATTATTATTATTATTCATAACATACATCTCATTCTCAATGAAAGTATGGCCCTTATGTTAATCATAACATCGAACATAAAAAGTTCTCTTATGAACAACCTTTTTGCAAGATTCCTTATGCAAAGGGCTAGAGTGTATGAAACTCCAAAATGAATTATGAAAGTAAATACACAGGGAATACACCGATGGAAGGTATAGTAACATTTACTATGTTCCCTGTGTATACCTAAACCTCGTCCCTGGCTAGTCTTTCAGGCCATAGTAGTTCTTACATCGAGTTGCAACAGAATGCAATCGAGTGGGTATCTTTGTGATTAACTCACAATACCCAAGAATCAGTGATTAACAATTTAATCATAATTCTCAAGAACTATATCTTTGACCAGCTTTCTATACATCAAAAACTTGTATGACATTCATACATGAGCTGGATATTCCAGTCTTCTTTCTTATTGTCATTATACTTCTAACAGTTTAACTTTTAGCATTTCTCCTACTCTCAGAAGAAGCACCCAACTTAAGAGTGGTGTTAGCCCTGGACTTCCTAGGCATGAAAGTTTCACTAACACCCTTCGGATACTTCCTTTCTCTTTAAATTGTTGTTTTATTCACCTTTCATCATATGACAAGCGTTCTTCTCGATCCCTTTCTTATCAGTCTAATGCATAGTAAACTCCTTTACTAATAGTTTGCAAACAAACATTGCTTTGGATATCTCATATCTTTTAGCCTTTGTCTGTCTCTGAAAATGATTTTCAGATTCCATGAATATCACATAACTATCCAAACTTTCGAAGTTCGGGTCTCATGGAAGCAAATGTATTGCACTTGACTGAAATGGAATTCTAGCTTTTGGATCGAAGGACGAGAGTCATATGATCCATAGCATAAGCGAGAGAATACCAAAGTATGCGATAGGACAAAGTCCTTCTCGGCACTCTTGAGGACAATCATCACATTACGTTACCAACCGTAAAGTTTTAACCAGATATTTAACAGCTATTCAATTTTAATAGGGAAGGTGGAAACGCGAGCCATTATTCGACAACTATTACGCAAATCACACTTAGACAAAGTTCATAATTAATTGCACTGAGAATTAAAGATGTTAATTCAATAGTGCGCTCCCACTCAAATCAATATCTCTCATAATTGATTGTGAGTGATACAAGACCCGCATTTCCATTCAACGCCATTGAACGAGATGAACACTGATGGCGTGAACTTCAATCGGTAGGCAAACTTGCCGATCACATCTCTATGTGACTCTTGTTCATCTTTCGATGGGCGTGTTCCGAGCTCAGGGAGATCCTTCCAGAACGTCAAGACAACCAAGTGATCTTGCTGCGAGGTCTCAACTCACCCGCCTCACACATCCCTAATCGTTCGTACCCAGGGAGATCCTGTGATACCCCGAAAAGTTAGGTGCCGTGACGGTGCTACACTTGGGAGAACACTAACTACTTGATATTTTTGTGAGAGATCACCCTAATAAAAAGCGACTACCGCACAATCAAGAAGGGTGCATCATAAGGGATAAACATCTCAAGCAATTCATAAAAGCATGATATGGTATAGCCCTTTCTGACGGAGAAGTCTTGTATTTCTTCGTCTTCGGCATTCGCGTCGGTGTTCACCTTCGCGAAGATTGCCACCACCTTGTCGATGCACCAGATAATATTGCTATCTCTATAGCTAATAAAATAATGCATTACTTAAGGTTGACACGTAGGTCAATAAAGTGACAATCATATGGCTCCAGCCATCATGCCGAATCATGACACACAGGTCATGTTAATCAATTTACATTATATAGTCATCTCATACATAATCAAATTATTATGAGCACTGCTATACCACATCACATGCACATGCAAACCCTCCTGCAAAACCAAGTTAGACGCCTCTAATCGGTTCAGCAAAAACTTGTTTTACGTGGCTTCTAAGGTTTCGAAACAAACCGAAGCTACCAACGTCCATCATCAAGTATGATAATCCAAGTCGCTAGATTAACATCGCGGGGTGTATGAGACACGAGATAATAAAATCTCGAGCCCCATACTGAACTTCGTCATACGCATGACCCCCGTGCAGATCATATCTACATTGCCCTTTCGTCTGCGAAATTTCATCTTTCTTTTTAACTACGATGGAATTCAATGAACTGTTAGCACTTCGTTGATCAATCAAGATCGCGGATTGCCAGAACATTGAAACTCCACCATGCTGTTATCAAGATCAGAAATATGCAAATTCCAGGGAAGCAACAAGAATATCGGGTAACAGATTTCATCTGCTACCCGCACAAATAATTTTCAGTAATAGAACTCATCTACTACCTAATTATATTGTGCAACACCCATACATCTCATGTATTCTATATCGCAACCTGCATCTACGCATAGCACGGCTCATGATGCCACTGTAGGGTAACGCAGCAGAAAACAAAAATTTTCCGACCTACGCACCAGCCCAGGACCACTATGGAGACTGCATACAAGGTTTGATCATTTTCGTTACCGACTCGTAGCGCAGCGGAAGTAGAGTCGATGACGATCGGCGGTGCAGATCCCCGCAGCTAGGATTTACAACCTCCCAACCGCGAGGATGTATACCCTCATCCGCGCCCAGGACAGCCCTCCGGGAGGCGGTTGAACAGTCCCCCGGACAGTGTCGCGGACAGCCCTTCGGGAGGACCCACAGAATTTGGACCGTCACTTGGACAGCCCTTCGGGAGGCACTCTCGAACAGCCCCTCGGGCACTAAGATCGAAACTACGACCTCTCTACAGAGTTGCACACATACGGTGTCATCTATCCGGCAGGGCTTCGCCGTCCAGAACTAGTTCCCACCGGAACCCAGACAGCCTTTCGGCTCTACGAAACTATTTCGCGGGGAGGGAGAGAGAAGCCAGATCATTGCAATGGCACTTGTATGTGAGAAGGAGTGAGTCTTTAGGCAGCCCCCTCCACCCCTATTTATAGGCCAAGCCCAAGGGTGGCTTCTCCAAGAAGCCAAGGGGAAAAATACCAAAGGACCCTCAAGGTGGCTTCTCCAAGAAGCCACCCAAAAAGCACTTTCACTATTCACGACGACATTTTTCAGCGTCCGTTCGAACTGAAAATATTTATGTGGGCTTAGAACATTTCCAGTACCCACTAAAATAATTTTCAACACGTTCTGGAACAATTCCAGATTAGTGATTTTCATCTGCGAAAAGCATCTGAAGTGGTTCCGGCAGCTCCGGAACATTTCCGGTTTTTCTTCCAGAAAATTCCCAAAAGTTCCCAGAATGATTCTGGCACCCTCCAAGAATTATCGGGCATGTGCCGAAACCAATTTGACTTTATGGTATCCTCTGAAACAACTTTCAGTTTCACCGGAACTCATCCGGTGACCTCTCTCTGCGGAACTTTTCCGCTGTCCGAAACTTTTTCGGTGTCCGAAACTTTTTCGGTGATTTTCTCTCAGACTCCCTATCTAGTATTCAGCAGATAGATGACCCTTAAGCGTGTGACCCTATAGGTTCGGTGAAGTATAGACATGACACGGAACCCCTTCCGATCAATGATCAACATCGGAGCCGTGGACACCCATATTGACCCCTATACCCACACGAATGAATATTCGAGTGAACCTCCAGTTGCCGTGTGCTATTCCTGTTGCTTCGCGATATGTTACAAATACCCGAGGTGAGACATGTTGGCATTCCCGTGGATCAACAACTTGTCCACTAAGCCAGTTACCTCGTTACCGGTATTGTTCTCTTTTCTCGTTACGTGTTCCGGCATCCCCGTGATCAAATCACACAGTGTCTGGCCAGACGATGATGGACACCGTAACACCGAGAGGGCCCAGAGATATCTCTCCATCGTCGGAGGAGCAAATCCCAATCTTGAGCTATCTAGTTACTTGACATACTTTCCCATGAACCCGTAAGCCGCCGTAATAGCCATCCATTTACGGATGACGTTTAACAAACCCCAAAGTTCATGAATCAAGCATGAAGAAACTCGATACTCTCATGGTCTAAGGAATCATGCAAACGTTAACCATCTCTGTGTTATTAACCATTAACTCATGACGAATGTATCTCATAGCATAACATTAATTCGGGTCGATTCAACACAAGTGTTCTCCTAACATTGTGCCCTCAAAAGTTGTTGGCATAGACATGCCCATGATCAGGAAAACAGAACCATCATGCAACACTTGAGCTAGTCTTAGAGGCCAGACTAGGAATACATTTTACCGTTTATTATTCCACACGTGCATATGAGTCTTCCTCCAAGCCTCGTTTTATTTGTAGACTCGAGAACCATAGCAGTTATAGCATAGAACATAAACCTAATTATGAACAGGGAGATATATAATAGTATTTATTATTGCCTCTAGGGCATATCTCCTACAAATTTGTAGTATTGTTTGTTGCACTTTGCCATGCCATGCATCTTTAAACCGGACATGCATCATACTTGATTGTGCATCATGCCATGTTTATGCTTGTTTGTTTACCATATTGTTTGCTTTTTCCGGTTGTGCTTCTTCTCGATAGTTCGGTTTCGTTGTGATTGTGAGGATCCGTTCGACTACGTTGCTTCGTCTCCTTCATGGATTCGGTCTTCTTCCTAGCGGGATTTCAGGCAAGATGACCGTTACTCTGGATACCACTACTATCTTTGCTTTGCTAGTTGTCTCGATGCTATCGCTATGTCGCGCTACCTACCACTTGTTTATCAAGCCTCCCAAATTGCCATGACAGCCTCTAACCTTTTCCACCTTCCTAGCAAACCGTTGTTTGGCTATGTTACCGCTTTGCTCAGCCCCTCTTATAGCGTTGCTAGTTGCAGGTGCAGTTGCAGGTTGTTCCATGTTGGGACATGGATATCATGAGATATCACAATATCTCTTATTTAATTAATGCATCTATATACTTGGTAAAGGGTGGAAGGATCAGCCTTTTGCTTGGTGTTTTGTTCCACTTTTGTCACCCTAGTTTCCGTCATACCGGTGTTATGTTCCTTGAATTTTGCGTTCCTAACGCGGTCGGGGTTTATGGGCCCCCCTTGACAGTTCGCTTTGAATAAAACTCTTCCAGCACGGCCCAACTTTGGTTTTACCATTTGCCTAATAACAATTAAAACTTGCATAGGGACCGGCTAGCACCCGAGGACTCTTAATCTACAACCCGGGCCAGTGCTCCTCATGAGTGTTGGTCCAAAACGGGCGGCCTGCGGGGCCACCACGGGGAAACTCGAGGTCTGGTTTTACTCGTAGCTTGTCCCATCCGATCGTGGCCTGAGACGAGATACGCGCGGCTCCTATCAGGGTGTCGGCACGTCGGGAGGTCTTGCTGGACTTGTTTTACCATTGTCGAAATGTCTTGTGCACGGGGATTCCGAGTTTGATTGGATTGTCCCCAAGATGGAGATTTGCCTCCGCTGATCGTGAGAGTTTGTCATGGACTAAGTTGGGACACCCCTGCAGGGTTTGATCTTTCAAAAGCCATGCCCGCGGTTATGTGGCAGATGGGAATTTTTAATATCCGGTTGTAGAGAACTTGACACCAGATCCGAATATAAAATACACCAACCGCGTGTGTAACCGTGACTGTCTCATTTCGAGCGAGTTCGAGAAGAGAACATGGTGGGGTTATGTTTGACTCGTAAGTAGTTCAGGATCACTTCTTGATCATTACTAGTTTGCGACCGTTATGCATAGTTTCTCTTCTTACTCTTGTACTCGTAAGTTAGTCACCATACAATGCTTAGTGCTGCTGCAACCTCACCACTTATCCATTCCATACCCATTAAGCTTTGCTAGTCTTGATACCCATGGTAATGGGATTGCTGAGTCCTCGTGGCTCACAGATTACTACAACAACAGTTGCAGGTACAGGTAAAGCGATGCTATGGCGTGAGAGCGATGCTTGCTTGTTTTGGAGTTCTTCTGCTTCTTCTTCGATCAAGGGATAGGTTCCGGGTCGGGAGCCTGGGATTAGCAGGGTGGATGTCATTCTTCTTTTTCGTTTGATTTCATCCGTAGTCGGATCCTGCTCTTCTGTATGATGATTGCTATGTATTGATGAACTGTTGTATTGATGTTGTAGCTTGTGGCGAGTGTAAGCTTGTATCTTGTATTCTCATCTATTCAGTACATGGTATGTTGTAATGATATCCACCTTGCTATGCGCTCGAAATGCGATTGTGCCCCAATCATGAATTCATCACATGATCGGGATAGAATCGCATCTTGGGCGCTTTAGTCGTGCCGACGCCCCACGCCGGTGAGCGGGTGGTGTTCATTCCCCACTTTATCCGGGGACTGGGTTTCCCACTCCACCCGTTTGTTCGAGGGTTAATGTTCTACTACAGGCTCGACTTCCATGACTTGGCTCCGAATTCCTTCCTCCACATCTCGGCCTTCATCACTGATACGTCTCCAACGTATCTATAATTTATGAAGTATCCATGCCATGTTTACAACAATTCTATATGATTTTGGTATGATTTGATTAGAACTAACCCGGACTAACTCTGTTTTCAGCAGAACTACCGTGGTGTTATTTTTTGTGCAGAAATAAAAGTTCTCGGAATGGGCTGAAAATTTACGGAGAATATTTTTGGAAAATATAAAAAATACTGGAACGAAAAGATATCGGAGAGGAGTCCCGAGGCAACCAGAAGGGTGGAGGGCGCTCCCCCTGCCTTGTCGTCGCCTCGTGGGCCCCCTTGACTTGTCCCCGACGCCAACACCTCCTATAAATACCAAAACCTCCAGAAATAAACCTAGATCGGGAGTTCCGCCGCCGCAAGCCTCTGTAGCCACCAAAAATCAATCGGGAGCCCGTTCTGGCACCCTGCCGGAGGGGGAAACCATCACCGGTGGCCATATTCATCATCCCGGCGGTCTCCATGACGAGGAGGGAGTAGTTCACCCTCGGGGCTGAGGGTATGTACCAGTAGCTATGTGTTTGATCTCTCTCTCTTGTGTTCTTGATTTGGCACGATCTTGATGTACCGCGAGCTTTGTTATTATAGTTGGATCATATGGTGTTTCTTCCCTCTCTATCTCTTGTTGTGATGAATTGAGTCTTGCTCTTTGAGGTTTCGTTATGTTGGATTGAGTATTGGATTTGAGAACACTTGATGTATCTCTTGGATGGGATATCTGTGGTGACAATGGGATGTTCTATTGATTCACTTGATGTATGTTTTGGCACTCAACTCGCGGATTCCCGAGGTGACATTGGGGTAATCTATGCATAGGGGTTGATGCAAGTTTTCGTCCTACGTTCTCCGATAGAAACTTTGGAGTGATTCTTTGTTGCACGTTGAGGGATTGTTATATGATCCAATTATGTTATCATTGTTGAGAGAACTTGCACTAGTGAAAGTATGAACCCTAGGCCTTGTTTTCAAGCATTGCAATACCCTTTTTGCTCACTTTTGTTACTAGTTACCTTGCTATTTTTATATTTTCAGATTACAAAAACCTATATCTACCATCCATATTACACTTGTATCACCACCTCTTCGCCGAACTACTGCACCTATACAATTTACCATTGTATTGGGTGTGTTGGGGACACAAGAGACTCTTTGTTATTTGGTTGCAGGGTTGTTTGAGAGAGACCATCTTCATCCTACGCCTCCCACTGATTGATAAACCTTAGGTCATCCACTTGAGGGAAATTTGCTACTGTCCTACAAAACTCTGTGATTGGAGGCCCAACACGAGTCTACAAGAAGAAGGTTGCGTAGTAGACATCAAGCTCTTTTCTGGCGTCGTTGCAGGGGAGGTGAGTGCTTGAAGGTATATCTTTAGATCTTGCAATTGAATCTTTTAGTTTCTTGTTTACCACTAGTTTAGTCTATAAAAGAAAACTACAAAAAAATGGAATTGAGGTTGCCTCATATGCTTCATCTTTTTAATATCTTTCGTGAAAATGATGGAAAGGAAAATTGTGCTCAAGTGTTAGAAGAAGAAGTCTATAAAATGTTTGGCACTAAATTTTTGAATGATGAGCATGATTGCAATGTTGTTAGTGTGAATTCTTTGAATATCCATGACGCTAATGATATGCAAAGATATAAGCTTGGGGATGCTATGTTTGATGAAGATGATATTTTTAGTCCCCCAAGTTTTGATGAGAATATTTATTATGATGATAGCATGCCTCCGATTTATGATGATTATGTTGATGAAAGTGGGTTTGGAAGAGTGTCAACTCTAGTTAATGACCCCACTATTTTGGAGGGTGTTGAATCTTATTGTGATAATTATGAAATTGGATTTGGAGAGGTCATGACTTTATTTAGTGATGAATCCACTATTTTGGAAGAGGTTCCAATTGATTATGAGAACAAAGTTGCTATCTATGATGATTACTGTGATGACATGTATGCTATAAATAATAATGATAACCATGAAACTTGTCATCATGATTTTAATTTTCAATTGGATTATGCCTCACATGATAGTTATTTTGTTGAATTTGCTCCCACTACTATTCATGAGAATAAATTTGCTTATGTGGAGAGTAATAAAATTTCTATGTTTATGTATCATGAAAAGAGTGTTTTATGTGATAGCTATATTTTTGAATTCATTCATGATGTTACTGAAAATTACTATGAGGGGGGAACATATGCTTGTAGGAATTGCAATAATATCAAGTTTCCTCTCTATGTGTTGAAAATTTTGAAGTTATACTTGTTTTGCCTTCCTATGCTAGTTGATTCTTGTTCCCATAAGTTGTTTGCTCACAAAATCCCTATGCATAGGAAGTGGGTTAGACTTAAATGTGCTAGTCATATGCTTCATGATGCTCCCGTTATGTTTCAATTCTTATCTTTTATGTGAGCATCATTGAAATCATCATGCCTAGCTAAAAAGGCATTAAAGAAAAGCGCTTGTTGGGAGACAACCCAACATTTACCCCTACTGTTTTTGTGTGTTCACATGATTATGCTACTGTATTAATCATGTTTTATAGCTTTTGTTTGAATAAAGTGCCAAGTAAAGCCTTTGGGATAGTGTGGTTGATAGTTGATTTGATTCTGTGCAAAAACAGAAACTTTTGTGTCCAGTACAGAAATTCCTATCTTTCACTGGAACGTGAAAAAACACTGAATTTTTTACAGAGGATTTATATACAAAGTTTCTACGTTTTCCTAAGTTTTCAGATATTTTGGAGTAACATAAGTATGAGATTAATTCAGATCTTTACAGACTGTTCTGTTTTTGACAGATTCTGTTTTTGATGTATAGTTTGCTTGTTTTCTAGTTTCTATGGCTTATATTGCTTAATATAAATTTTAGAAATGATAGGGTATAGTAGGCATCATGTGATAAATTTTTTGAATCTTGTCTTGACAGTACGAAAGTGAATGATTTGTTTTATCATACGAACCCATCTCATGAAGTTCCGTTAAGTTTTGTGTGATTGAAGTTTTCAAGTTTTGGGTGAGATATCGATATGAGGAGAATAAGGAGTGACAAGAGCCTAAGCTTAGGGATGCCCAAGGCAACCCAAGGTAATATTCAAGGAAGATCAAAGCAACTAAGCTTGGGGATGCCCCGGAAGGCATCCCCTCTTTCGTCTTCAACATTATCGGTAACCTTACTTGGAGCTATATTTTTATTCGTCACATGATATGAGTTTTGCTTGGAGCATCATTTTATTTTATTAGTTTTTGCTTGCTGTTATTTAGAGTAATGTTTTGCACCTTTTATTTTAATAAAAGTGTCAAGTATAGCCTTTACCATGCTTATTTTGCAAGTCTATATGTTGCTGTTTTGAAAACAGAAAGTTTTCTATCGTTGTCTGAATTCTTCTGGAAAGTCAGAACATGATAAAATCTTGAAATTTTTACACAATGAGTAACAACAAAGTTTATACAGTGTTATTATTTTTCAGAATTTTTTGAGTTAGGGAAGTATGAGTACAATTGCACTCTTTACAGACTGTCCTGTTTAGACAGATTGCTGTTATGTTTGCATTGTTTGCATATGTTTGCTTGATTAATGATTCTATTTGAGGATAGGAGTATTAAATATGCAGAGGCATTTAGTATTCAATGTCAAATTATAATTTAGTGATTTTCTACAGTAGAGAATGATAAGGTTTTGCATTTGATTTATACTAACTTTTCTCACGAGTTCTTGTTGAGTTTTGTGTGGATGAAGTTTTTAAGATTTAGGGAAACCGTGATATAAAAGGAATTAAGGAGACACAAAAGCTCAAGCTTGGGGATGCCCAAGGCATCCCTAGTTAATATTTCAAGAAGTCTCAAGCATCTAAGCTTGGGGATGCCCCGGTAGGCATCCCACCTTTCTTCATCAAGAATTATCGGTTAGTATCGGTTGAGCCTAAGTTTTTGCTTCCTCACATGATGTGTGCTATTTTTAGAATGTCATTTTATTTTATTTTGCTTGCTATTTGAATAAAATACTTAAGATCTAAATTATTATTTTTGAGAGAGAGTCTTCACATAGCTACTTAATAATTTGACTACTCATTGATCTTCACTTATATCTTTTTGGAGTAGTTTGTCATTTACTCGTGTGCTTCACTTATATCCTATGAGTAAGTGGTTGAATGAATTGAATATCATAAATCTGAAATTATATATGTTTCATATGCTTATCCCATGGGGAGTAATGACTTCACATATAAGAAGTGGAGGTGGTAAATTTATTGAAAGTTAGCAAACATAGTATTGGTCACTTAAACAATTCATGAAAGAATATTGAAGGAAGAGAGATTTCACATATAAATATACTATCTTGGACATATTCTATGATTGTGAGCCCCATTAATTATTTTCAAACTTGAGCAAATTAGTTGAAGTTGGACAAGGAAGACAACATAATGAGTTATGCTTGGGTATATTTGCATAGAAGTTATATTGTTATGGATCCTCCAACATGTGGTGCTTGCTTTTTAGAATATTTTGCTAGCCAAAATTTCTGTACTAAGCGGGAGTACTGCTTGTGCATCCAAAATCCTTGAACCAAGTTTCTTCCATGAGTGTCCACCATATCTACCTATATGCGGTATTTACCTGCCGTTCCAAGTAAATTTGCATGTGCCAAACTCTAAACCTTCAAATAATAATCTGTTTTGTATGCCCGAATCGCTCATGTAGCGACTAGGGGCTGTTAGTATCTTCCATGCTAGGTGGGTTATTCTCACGATGAGTGTTGATTCACTTGTCATTCACGAGAAAGTGGATGGTAATCGGGATGCCTAGTCCCGTGCTCAAAGTCAAATCGAAATATAATCATCAAACAAAAGTCCCCCAGGATTGTTGTTGGTATGGATGGTACCCGTTGTTTCGGACCAGCCATGGAGTGTGATTGTTGGTGGAGGGGGAGTAAAAAATTTACCATTCTGTTTGGGAACCGCCTATAATGTATCTAGCATGGAAGATAGTGAGAACTCTTGGTTGTTATGTTGACAATGAAAGCATACCTCTCAAAATTATGTTCATTTCTGTTTTAAAAGCTTCGAGCTCTGGCACCTCTGCAAATCCCTGCTTCCCTCTGCGAAGGGCCTATCTTTTACTTTTCTGCAAGAGTCAGTAGTATTCCTTCCCATTCCAATCTACTCTTTAGTTGGCAAGCATCATGTGATGGGGAAAGATCTAAGCATATATGGCCATTCAAATATATTTGATCATGAATTATTATTGTTGACAATTATCTATATGATAAATAAGTTGGGAGGCGAAACACTAAGCCCCTATCTTTCTCTGTGTTCGATGGATGCTATTTGTTCTAAAAATATGCTTTGAGTGATAGCAATCATGGAAGACTATATGATAGTTGAGTATGTGGGATTTGCTAGATCAAAGCTCTTACATAGACCCTTCCTAAAAATAAGATGAATTGTAATTGTTTGATGACTAAGAACTTAGTTTGTTAGTTTTTAAGAAAGTTTATTATCTATGCTTTAACATGTGAATAGCTTGCTACTTGATCATGAGAAGTTTTATGAGATGAGCTACTGTTTATGATATATAATGATGCTAGAAAAAGTGATTGAAATTTTATTGATCAAACTTGTGCACTTTCTAGCATTCACACTTCATAAATTATTTCTTTTATCATTTACCTACTCGAGGACGAGCAGGAATTAAGCTTGGGGATGCTGATACGTCTCCAACGTATCGATAATTTATGAAGTATTCATGCCATGTTTACAACAATTCTATATGGTTTTGGTATGATTTGATTAGAACTAACCCGGACTGACGCTGTTTTCAGCAGAACTACCGTGGTGTCATTTTTTGTGCAGAAATAAAAGTTCTCGGAATGGGCTGAAAATTTACGAAGAATATTTTTGGAAAATATAAAAAATACTGGAACGAAAAGATATCGGAGAGGAGTCCCAAGGCAACCACAAGGGTGGAGGGCGCCCCCCCTGCCTTGTCGTCGCCTCGTGGGCCCCCTTGACTTGTCCCCGACGCCAACACCTCCTATAAATACCAAAACCTCCAGAAATAAACCTAGATCGGGAGTTCCGCCGCCGCAAGCCTCTGTAGCCACCAAAAACCAATCGGGAGCCCGTTCCGGCACCCTGCCGGAGGGGGAAACCATCACCGGTGGCCATCTTCATCATCCCGGCGGTCTCCATGATGAGGAGGGAGTAGTTCACCCTCGGGGCTGAGGGTATGTACCAGTAGCTATGTGTTTGATCTCTCTCTCGTGTTCTTGATTTGGCACGATCTTGATGTACCGCGAGCTTTGTTATTATAGTTGGATCATATGGTGATTCTTCCCTCTCTATCTCTTGTTGTGATGAATTGAGTCTTGCTCTTTGAGGTTTCGTTATGTTGGATTGAGTATTGGATTTGAGAACACTTGATGTATGTCTTGCGATGGGATATCTGTGGTGACAATGGGATGTTCTATTGATTCACTTGATGTATGTTTTGGCACTCAACTCGCGGATTCCCAAGGTGACATTGGGGTAATCTATGCATAGGGGTTGATGCAAGTTTTCGTCCTACGTTCTTCGATAGAAACTTTGGAGTGATTCTTTGTTGCACGTTGAGGGATTGTTATATGATCCAATTATGTTATCATTGTTGAGAGAACTTGCACTAGTGAAAGTATGAACCCTAGGCCTTGTTTTCAAGCATTGCAATACCGTTTTTGCTCACTTTTGTTACTAGTTACCTTGCTGTTTTTATATTTTCAGATTACAAAAACCTATATCTACCATCCATATTACACTTGTATCACCATCTCTTCGCCGAACTAGTGCACCTATACAATTTACCATTGTATTGGGTGTGTTGGGGACACAAGAGACTCTTTGTTATTTGGTTGCAGGGTTGTTTGAGAGAGACCATCTTCATCCTACGCCTCCCACGGATTGATAAACCTTAGGTCATCCACTTGAGGGAAATTTGCTACTGTCCTACAAAACTCTGCGCTTGGAGGCCCAACACGAGTCTACAAGAAGAAGGTTGCATAGTAGACATCAATCACCGTCTGTGAAGCTTTACTTCGGGTCCCGCCACACTTTGGCCTATGGCTGAAGGTCTTCAACATGAAGCAGAAGATCATTGACGGTCAGCACGCGGATTGCGGGGGCGATATGGTTAGCAGGCTCACCCGACTCGGATGGCCGGAGGGCGTGTTCATAGACACGGTCAAGATCTGGCAGAAAGAATGGTTCCACATCACAGAGCCCCATGGCGTGGCTTGGACGGCCGCTCCGGAATTCAGATCCGGACCCCCTGCGAGGTTAACCTCGTGGACCAAGAAAGGCCTTGACTGGGGGTCTACTACCGAGGTGGAGGCGCTGCCAAAACACGTCTCCAATATGATAAAGGCGGGAGCCACGCTGACCAGCGTGGTCCAGATCATGCTCCACCGCCGTCTCCTACCTTGCCAACTTCGGGCCGCCCCAATGTGGTCCTGGAAGGCCGAAGACCCCCGCACCGTGCATCACTTCTATGGCACCACCCACGAGAAGCTGTGGAAGGTGCTGTTCAAGCCGCAGAAGACGTGGCCGGCCGAAGGGGAGGACATCGGCCTCGACACCGAGAATCCCCCTAAGGAGGTAATGTAGTATTATTCACTTTATTTTCGGATATTTGCATCCCCGCTATGGTCCTTAACTCCTTTTTCTCGTTTCCATAAGGCTGACTTAAGAGGGCCGTGCGGATTAACAGTCTGGCCCCCCTGCCCGAAGACCCTAGGTCGGCTCACTTGGAAGAGATGCTGACCGTGGCGCCTTACAAGGCGCCAGAGAAAAAGGAGAAGAAGAATAAGAACCCCACAAGGGAGGCCCGGGAGGGCCTCCGCTCACGAGTCCCTCTGGACACCAAGTCTGGGGACACCCACGCCCCCTCCGCACTCGAGGGGAGCAGGATGAAGAGGAAGAGGAGTAGGATAGCGACTCCTCCTGCACTAGAAAGAGAGCGGTGTCGGACGAAGCCGAAGGAGAGCACCCTTCCCCGGCTCCGAAGAAGAGGAGCAGGGGCAAATTGGCGCTGCTCGATGATAGTTCGGACTCTGATGAGGAGTCCGCAACCTCCGAGAAGGTCCCGGAGAGGGTTCCCAGGGTCAAGCCTCGTGCTGAGAGGTGAGAATCCAAAGACTATCCGGGTGCCGTTTTTACTAGCCCATTACTAAAAGCATGTATGCTCTTTGTGTTGCAGCCCGCCGCATGACCTTCCCACTAACCAGATCTCGGAGGGTACTTCTCCGCCAACCAATCTGGTGGAGAGCGGAGGCACATCGCACTCTGCGCCTCCTCTGGTCATCGGGGAGACCGAGGTGCTGTCCCACAGGAACCCACCCGTGCCGAGCACGGGGGGCGATGGCGACATCAACATGGCCGAGGCTAACGCTTCGGCCGCCGAAGACCAGGAGAGGGAGCTCGGGCAAGCCGAGCCTTCTTAGAAGACGGTTCTGGGACTTTCACGGCCTTCCGAATCATCACAGCCACCCCCTACCAAAGGGGGAGTCGGGGCCCCGTTGCCGATGCCGAACACCGGGGACCGGGTCATGGCAGAGTGGCCGAACATGATGGAGGAGGCTGTGAACAGCTCCTCCATAGTCGCGGAACACCGCGCCCTGATGGGTGCGGTTTTGCAAAGCGTTCGGTTAGTTAACATCGAACTGAAAGAAGCTTTTGGTGACCTCCTAACAGGCTTTGAGGTAAACAAAGTAATATTTTCTTTGTAAAGAATGTTCTCTATAAACAAAATTTGAACAATACATAGCAGCCCCCAAGACTCTGGCAGGTTTTGAAAAAACCTGGCAAAGGATCAAAAATCATTAGAACAGTGGCCTAAATGTCATGTTTGTTTTATTCGGCAGGCTTCGGCGTTGGCGGCTGCTGCCAATGCCGCGGAGCTGGTCGAGATAAATCGGAAACTTAAGTGTTCCGATGAGGAGCTCAATCTCGTCAACAAGCGGTTTGACGAAGCACAAGGTTAGTCTATTCAAAACATAGTCCTTTGCATGTTTTGTGTTAGGTAGGGTATTCGGGACTGTCCCTGAGCAAGAAATGATTGCAGCTGTCGCCACAGAGGTCGAGGGCCTCAAGGCCGAGCTGCGGAAGGCCAAGGCGAAAGCAGCTGAACAGAAGGCGGCGGCCGAACAAGCGGCCGTTGAGCTTGCATTGGTGAAAACCGACTGTGAGAAGCATGAAGCCAGGGTGGCCGAAGTGCAACAAGAGCTCAAGGATGCCATCACTAAATGTGAGGACCTTGAGCAGAGAAATAAGGATCATGCCACCGAGCTGGCAAAGATGAAGACAGAGGTCCAGGAGGCGCGGACGGAGACACGAGGCACTTGGGAAGAGCTCCGACAAGTAAAACAGAATGCAAACAGTAAGTAGTACTTGCTGCAGAGTGTCTTTGGCGACCACAGATTCGCATTGCTTACACGGATCTGGAGTTCCGCAGGCACCTTTGCGGAGCTCCCGAAGAGTGCGGCTGATGCGTCAAGGCACTATGCGGCTCGGGAGGGTGACACCATGCTGAGGCTGTTCTGGGCGTAGTTCCAGGCGCCCGAGTACCCTCCCCTCCTTGTTAATCAAATGAAACAATTGATGGAGCTGCACCGGATGGCGGAGCCGTCCATGAAGGACCTCTGTGTCTGGCTATGGCTTGCCGAGCCCATACCAAGCATCTATTTTGGCCTGGTGGCAAAGTTGTGTGATGCTACCGCCTGCGTTGATGCCGTTAAGCGCTCGGTGTGCATTGAGGGGGCTTGGATGGCGTTCTCAAAGACCATGGTGCATTGGCCGAAGATTAAGCCTGTCAAGATGGCCATCGGACCTCCCCCAGCTAGAAAGGAGCATAGGCGCCCAGAGCAATACTTCTCCGCTGTGATGGACGGTGCTTGGGCAGTAGAGGCACTGTGTCCAAAGGATGTACTCCGCTGTGGTTCTCCCTTTACCTACTTAGCCGAACATGCGGAGCATAAGAAGGTAAGTACAGGAGTGGGGCAACCCAACTATTGACCCAAGACATAATTTGGAACCGATGCATATAATGCGACATCTAAGACGCCAAACATAGGGGGAAAGGGTGCCAGACTTGATGTATAGGGCGAGCGTCAAGGTCAAGCCCCCGGTCTATTAGCCGGTTTATATATAAAATCAGATATGTACCATGCTTGATTAAGACAGGGTCGAAGAGCAGGAAAAGGAAAGCGCAGTATAGATAACTATAGAAGAACCGTAAAAGGTTTTTTTTATTTCCAATAAGCTCATGACGTCTAGACGTACAATTCGAACTATCAAAAGAGACATCTGACATGAATGCTTCAAAAAAAGGAAGAAAAATTTACAGATGAAAGGTTTACGCAGGGCCTTGACGTATGGGTTGACACCCTCACTGCGCCCTACTGCATGTCTGCGCCTTTGCTTCTGTTTGGCGGAAGGACTCTATGGAGAGGATGATTATTCGACGACGGGCCCTTGAGAGGGAGCTTCAGGAAGTCGCCGTGTTGTTCGGGCTTGATGCCGGATAGGTCCTATATGGTACCTGTTCGTCGTCCGAAGACGCGTTAGTCCATGGTACGGTTGAGCCGAACTCTTGGTGTTTAAGCCCCACAGCTGCCCATGGTATTTTGAGCGCGAAGTTGTGATGTCGAGGCACGTAACGTGCCACTGGGGTGAGCATGCTGTGGGGGGCGTATCCCTATGTGCGTCGGATGCAGGGATGCCCCTTGGCTGGAGATGAGGCTCTGGCTTGTTTGCTTGGCTCTCGCGCCTTGATGGCGTGCTGGCACTTTGGCCCTTCGGCACCATATTGGTCTTCGGCTGCCAGGGCCGCGGTGTGTTCCTCTGTCTGGAGAGAGCGCTCTGTATTACCATTGACTATAATGACGCCTCTTGGCCCGGGCATTTTTAATTTGAGGTAGGCATAGTGGGGGACGACGTTGAATCGAGCGAATGCCGTGCGGCCTAGGAGGGCGTGATAACCACTGCGAAAGGGGACGATGTCGAAGATCAAGTCTTCGCTCTAGAAGTTATCCGGAGAGCCAAACACAACCTCCAAGGTAAGGGTGCCCGAACAACGGGCTTCAATGCTAGGGATTACCCCCTTGAAGGTGGTGTTGTTGGGTTTGATCCTTGACGGGTCAATACCCATTTTCCTTACGGTATCTACATAAATCAGATTGAGGCTGCTGCCTCCGTCCATGAGGACTCTGGTGAGGTGGTACCCATCGATAATAGGGTCTAGGACCAAAGCTGCCGATACTCCGTGACAGATACTAGTCGGGTGGTCCCCGCGATCGAAGGTGATCGGACATGCTGACCATGGATTAAACTTCGGGGCTACAGGCTCTATGGCGTAGATGTCCCGAAGTGCGTGCTTCCTCTCCTTCTTGGGTATATGAGTGGCATAGATCATGTTCACTGTTTTAACCTCATGAGGGAATTGTTTCTGGCCTCAATTGTTCGGCCTGCAAGGTTCCTCATCGTCCTTGTTGCGGGGGCTTTTGCCCGTGTCCTCGGCTGTAAGTTTGTCGGCCTGCTTAATTACCCAACAATTACGGTTGGTGTGGTTGGCGGGCCTGTCCGAGCTACCATGTATCTGGCAAGGCCTATCCAGGATGACGTCCAACTTGGTGGGTCCGTCCTGGTTTCCTTTAGAGGGCTTTTTCTGCGGCCCCGACTTAGAATTGTGGAATCCGGCATTTACTGCCGTGTCATCGGCCTCGGCGCCGTTGTGCCGACGCTTATTTTTATTGCGTTGTGGCTTCCCATTGCCATCCCAGACCTCCGAAGTGCTAGGGTCTTCCGAGTTGGTGCTTCTACGAGCTAACCAGCTCTCTTCGCCCGCACAGAAGTGGATCATGAGGGAGGTGAGAGCTGCCATTGTCTTCGGCTTATCTTGGCCGAGCTGTCGTGCGAGCCATTCATCCCAGATACTGTGTCTGAACGCGGCTATGGCTTTGGCATCCGGGCAATCGACTATCTAATTCTTTTTGGTCAAAAACCGATTCCAAAATTGCCGGGCTGACTCGCCGGGCTGTTGGACCACGTGGCTCAGGTCATCGGCATCCGGAGGCCGGACATAGGTGCCTTGAAAGTTGGCTCGGAAAGCGTCCTTGAGCTCTTCCCATCTTCCTATGGAGTCTTCGGGGAGGCTGTTCAACCAATGTTGGGCTGGTCCTTTGAGCTTTAATGCCAGATATTTGATGGTGTGGAGGTCATCTCCTCATGCCATATGAATGTGGAGAAGGAAATCTTCAATCCACACGGCCGGGTCTGTAGTTCCATCGTATGGCTCGATGTTTACGAGTTTAAACCCTTCTGGGAATTGGTGCTGCATCACCTCATCGGTGAAGCACATTGGGTGAGTGGCGCCCCTTATTCGAGCCACATCGCGTCGAACCTCGGATTCTATCCTGGCCCGGTGTTAATCCCGAACTCTATCATTTCGGTCGAGCCATGCTTGGTATCCGTCTCTTCTATTGGGAGGGTAACCTCTTGATCCATAGATGGACCTTGACTGACCTGCTCTAGCGGCCAGGTCGTGTCGCAGATCGTATTCATATTCTGGCTACGCTTTTTCCTTGCCTTTAAGGCGAGGCGGAATGGGTGGGTATTTGGCTTCTCCAGCCGGCCTGTCTTGGCCTCGAGGGGGGCAGGCTGGCTGGTCACCTTGAGTTCGTCTGGGTGGTGCGGGCTCCATGGCCTCATTGTTGAAATGCGGCAACAGCTTCCACTTTGGGTACCTTTTGTTTTGTTGATCATAGCCATACCCTTCTTCGGCTGCCAAGACTTTTGTCCATCTGTTATTGAGGTTGTCCTGTTCGGCCTTGAGCTGCTGTTGTTTCTTCTTTAGGATGCGGGCGGTGGCAATAAGTTGTTGTTTGAACCGTTCTTGGTCGAGTGGATCCTCAGGGACTATAAAGTCCTTGGCTCCGAGGCTGACCTCCTCCTTGGAGAGAGGGAGGTAGTTACTGTCCTCGGAGTCATTGAGGTCCTCGGGATTGAACTCATCCTTGCGTTCCTCCGAGCCGTCGGGCTGCTGGTCGGGGGTGGGGTCGCCGAGGTCTTCGATATTGTCCAGGGTGTCACCCTCCCTGGTGCCCGTGTTGGTTTCCCTTCTCCTTTGTCCCCTGGAACATCGGCGATGTTGTCAGTGTTTGTGTGGCTCATCTCCCGGCTTATCTTTCCTGGGGGTGCCATCACCGTTATTGGCGCCGTCGCCATTGTCCTTGGGGGTGTCCACCATGTAAACATCATAGGTGGAAGTTGCCGTCCACCGGCCCGTGACGGGGGGGGGATGGCTTCAGTGTGGACCATTGATTCGATGTGGTCGTCCATGTATTCGGCCTCATCGGAGGCGTAGTCCAACATGTCGGTTAAATCTTTGACCGTGGCTACTAAGTGGATGGTGGGTCGGATGTAAAATTCCCAATGGCCTGCCTCCAGGCCCTGCTGAACGCGGGCCGAGGACAGGTCGTCTGTGATGGTCATCGTTTGGATCCGATCAAGGGCCTTGTTTATCAAGGCGAGACCGGCCGGATCGGTGTTTAGGATCCTTTCGGAGTTGATCTCCGGTGCGATGATGACGTGAGGGGTGGATTTGGCCGGGGTCGACTCCTGGTCTTTGGATGCCGAGCTAGTGTGGGGGTCCGAAGATTGACCCGCGGTGATGAGGGAGAGTTTGGCAGGGACCGGCTCCCGGTCCAGGGAGGCCGAACTTGCCTCGAGGCTCGAGGCCTGGTGTGTGTCAGTGGTCGATCCGATGAGCGGACCAAGGTAGGATTCGGAAGCCGAGGCTCCTGGGTTTTCTGGCGTCTCAGGCGAGGCTGAGAAGCCAGTGAAGATTAGATCGCCCCGAGCATCGATGATGTGTTCCAACTTGCCGAACCTGATACAGTGCTCATGGGCGAAGTTGTTGACCAGGTCAAGACGACCGGTTGAATTGGCATGCAGAACGATACTACCGAACGCAAAAAGCTGGCCGAGGACGAAGATGTCCCTAGTGTTGATGCCGTCTGTGATGATCAGGTGAGCCATCGATCCTTCGGCGATCCGACAGTGGAACTCTCAATGAAAGCACCAATGTCGGTGTCAAAACCGGCGGATCTCGGGTAGGGGGTCCTGAACTGTGGATCTTGGATCGATGGGGAACAAGGGACGTGGGACATGATGTTTACCCAGGTTCGGGCCCTCTCTAAGAGGTAATACCCTACGTCCTGCTTGATTATATTGCTTGTGTATATGGGAATTACAGAGTTGATCTACCACGAGATCAAAAGAACTAAACCCTAAACTAATAGGATGATGATTGTTCTCTAGCCTCTATGGACTAAGCCCCCTGGTTTATATAGACACCAGGAGTATTAGGGTTACACATAGTCAGTTACATCAGGGGGACAAGCATGCCGAATCTTCCATCTTGTTTTGGAGTACACACCAAGGCACAAAAAGGTCTCCCGTCCGGATACAATGTCGCTCCGTAGTTCGGTCCATCAGCAGCTATAGTACGGCCCAGCTGTCCGGCCCATGAGAGATAGGCCGGCATCCCGAGGACCCCCTAGTCCAGGACTCCCTCAGATGCCATGTTATCATGATTACTATGCAAATTGCCCCTTGATTAAAAGTCAATTCAAATTCAAATTCCAACTCAAATTAATATTTCTTCAAATAGTAAAGCTAAAATGTTCACATTATTCTAAAAATTCCCCTGATCATTTGTCATGTTGACACCAACCTTATTTGACTCACCAATTAATCCCTAGCAAATTATGAAGTGGTCCAACAGCAACTAGCATAGTCATTTCAAAATAAATAAATGTTTATGCATTTCCAAACCACTTGAAATCTTGTGTGCTAACTCAAGATATTGCCTACTATTTATGTGCTGAATGTTAAGCCCAACAAAAATCATTTGCTATTTATAAAAATGCAAAACAATGGAGAAAATACAAAGTAGAAAAATAAAAAAAGAGAAAGCTAAAAGCCTACTGCTACACTGGGCCCTAGTGGCCACAGTGCAGCCCAACCCACCTAGGACATCCCCTACCTCGCTACAGGAGGCAGGGGGATCGTGGCGTCCATCCGTCGGCCATGGTTGCGCCATGCCGTGCGTGGCGGCCATCCCCGACCTCCCCGACGCCTATAAAGCCATCTCCCGCCATCCCAGCTTCCAACCCTAGCTCTGCTCGCCCCCATCTCCCTCTGCCCTGCTCACACCCACCACCGCCCGCGACCCCCATGGACGCCCCACCGTGAAGCTCGCGCCCACCATTGTCCACGCGCCCCGCCACGGTGTCCAGGAGCTCCGCCATGGACGCCCACTTCATCATCATCAAGTGGATCGAGCCGGGACGCCACATCGCCACTGTCTTCGCCGTTCTTCCCCGACTGCATCCACCACCGACGACGCTTGATCGACCACCTACCATCAAGCACCGCCGCGTCTGGGCTCGCCACAAGCTCCGGGGTGAGTTTATGCTCCACCTCCCCTTTTCCCCGTGCTCGCACTCGCCTCTAGCTCCGATTTTGTTCGCTAGCCGTCGCCCCATGCCGTGCGAGCTCTGGCCGAGCACGCGTTCATTGGCCCTTGTCCGCGCCCCCTGACCATGCCCGGCGCGCCCCTGCTTGCACCCTCGTGCGTTCGCGCCCACGCGTGGCCCCGCTGCCGCTTCCTCTGCCCTACTCTTGCTCGCTGAGCCAATCCACACTGGCCAGCGCTTCCACCGCCTGCTGTCGGCCGCGCCCAGCCAATCCTTGCTCGCCGCGACCGCCTCTGCCGGCCTGTGCTGCGGCCTCCCCACGCTCGCCACTGGCCGTGGCCACGGCCATGGCCACTGTCACGCGTGCCCAGCCGGCCCCCTGATGAGTTAGTGGGGATAACCCCATATTAGTTTAGACACTAACCCCCTGCTAATAATCACTAACGCATGGGCCCAAGGCCATTAGGTTAGTTTAAGTAGCAGAGTTAATTAAAATTGACCCTCTAACGTTGACCCGTGGGCCCGCCTATTAATTAATCTGATTAAAAACAAATAAAACCCCTGTTAAAAGAATGTGTCACTGACACGCGGGCCCCTTGGCCCGGTTGACCTGTCAATGCCAACTGGTTGACCTGCTGAATGGGTAGTTGACCTAGTCAACTAGCCCCACATGTCAGCCTCTTTGGCTGTGTACCCAGTGGGTGCATTTAGCAAATTCTCATTTTAATTTGACTTAATAATAATTCCAGAAATTCATTTAAACTTTGAAAAATCATGTAAAATAATCCGTAGCTCGAATGAAAATTTATATATGAAAAATGATCAGAAAAATATAAAATATATGAATACGCCATCCACATACCTGCCACATGCCTCTAACATAGCAAACATGGCTCGGTTGACTTGTCAACGCCGACTGGTTGACCTGCTGAATGGGTAGTTGACATAGTCAACTGGCCCCACATGCCAGCCTCTCTGGCTGTGTACCCAGTGGGTGCATTTAGCAAATTCTCTTTTTAATTTGACTTAATAATAATTCCAGAAATTCATTTAAACTTTGAAAAATCATATAAAATAATCCATAGCTCGGATGAAAATAATTTATATATGAAAAATGATCAGAAAAATATAACAAATCTGAATACGCCATACACATACCTGTCACATGCCTCTAACAAAGCAAATATGGAACCTTCCCCTTCGGATCAATACCGAAGAAATTGCCCGGAACCGGGAAGATATTCCCGGATATTTTCCTGCTCCGTCTAAAATACCTAGCACTGCATTAGGGCCCCCTAGCGTAGCTTACTGCCATGTCATGCATTGTGCTGCATTTGTGTGCTTTATATTTACTGTTTCTCCCCCTCTTCTTCTCCGATAGATCCCGAGACCGACGCTGACGCCATTGAGTACGACTACGCTGCAGACGTTCAGCCACTTGCAGCAGAGCTTCCAGGCAAGCAAAACCCCCTTGATCATTCCTATATCGCGCCATTTTTTCTCTCTCGTGCTTGCATTAGATTTTGCTACTGTTGTTAGATAGTTCCTATTCTGATGCATAGCTTGATTTTGTAACCTGTTGTTGATAGTTTACCTGTTGTCCTATATGCTTAGTACAGGCTGGTTAGTGATCCATCAGAGGCCCCACACCCTTGTTCGTGTTGCCATGCTCCACTACCGGTGATACGATCCATGTGATCGAGGTGCAGAGACCGAACACAGACCAGCACCCCCCCTTAGTTGTACGACTCTGTAGAGCTACTATCGAGTGCCGAGGGTGATGCCTTGTATCCCACTTACGATGATATCTCTGTAGTGTAGCACATCAGGTGTGGTTTACTAAGGGTGATTCCTCGCTCATCACGTCCGATGATGACTCTGTCATGTAGCACCTCAAGCGTGAACCCATCAAGGGTGATTCCTCCAAGTTCACCTGGACATTTTACCTCAGGTGTGAACCTATCGAGGGTGATTCCTCTGAGTTCACCTTAAGGGTATGGACTCACAACTACTTTAACCATTCCACGTTAACAGTTACTGCGGGACTGAAGGAACATGTGGTACGGCCCTGGTAGAGGTGTACCTGAGTTCCCGATAATCTCTTGATAAGTCCGATCGGCCCCAAGGGTACCCGCGAGAGTTATTGACGCTGCACGACCGGGCATGTAGAGACCGCCCTAGAGAGGGATGGGCCTGGCCCTTGTCGTAAGACCGCGAGATGGGGCGACAGGAGTATTGATCGTCACTGTGAGCTCCCAACAGACTAACGGGTTTGGATATATGATTTGAGTAGGCCTCTGGCCTTTTCACAGTAACCACCACGTGGAATAAGTTATGGGTACTCGGCGTCGTACGATTCTTTCGAAAGCTCTTCAGATGTCAAAGTTCAGAGATGTGGGCTGATTGTTGGGGTGGACGGTAACCACCTACGCTTATATAAGGAGGTGGGTATGGTCCCCGGCGAGTCGCGCAACGGTCAGGAGTGCTCAGGACGATTGGCCCATGACCCCATCACTCTTAGGATGTAGACCGACGTAATTGGCACATTACGTTATTGGCGGTGGCGCTCCAATAAAGTTGTCAGTAATTGACTGCCGAGCTCACCTAAGCTAGTCTTCGAGGCTAAGTAAAGTTTACACTTCGGATGAAGGTAGATGCATCTGGCCTACACATGGCCGGGCTTGTTTGGGTCTCCCTAAAAATGATGCCTGATTGAAGGAGCTTGCAAGTTTCGTATGGTGGCCATCTGAAGATGAGGAACTTGCCTGCCAAGCCGAAGACATTACCCGACGAAGATGGACAACCTCGGCTTCGAAGACAAGTTCGGGGGCTACTGATGGTGTCCTGGACTAGGAGGTCCTAACCCAGCCGGACTAATGTATGGGCCGGATTACTAGCCCATCGAGGAAGCAAGACTCTGGAGGCCTTCAGAGTGTGGCGACCGAAGACTTGGCGTGTACTCTAAGCATATTCGACTAGATTCGACATGTAAATCTTTAGATGGCAACCGACCATGTGTAACCCTAGATACCCCTGGTGCCTATATAAACCTAGAGGTTTGGTCCGTAGAGGGGGATCCATCCATACACCCATTCATCATACCCCTAGGGTTTAGACCACAACTTACGATCTCGCGGTAGATCAACTTTGTACTTCGATACCTTCATAATATAAACAAGAGCATGCCATAGGGTTTTACGTCCATAGAGAGGGCCCAAACCTGGGTAAACTCCTTGTGTGTTCTTCTCCTGTTACCCATCGATCCGATCTAATAGCTCGGGCCCCCCTACCCGAGATCTACCGGTTTTGACACCGACACTTATGGTTCAGATTTCTCTTTATGTTGCTCGAGGACGATCAAGTTTAAGCTTGGGGGAGTTGATGAGTGATATTTTTTTTACATTCATTCACCTTTGTTTAAACTGAGACATTTTATTTTAAAAGAGATATTCGCTCCGATATTGCCACTAATGACTAATGAATGCAAAGGATTCCACAAATCCTCTCTTTGATGTGTTTCCACGGGAAATGGGCTAAAAAGGGAAGAAATCACGTGTGGGAATGGAAAGGAAGGAGAATGGAAGAAGAAGGAATCAACAGGAGGCGTATGTGCGAAGAAAGAGTAAAAGACGACATTCCATATAGGCGCGGGCGCCCGTATGAGCGCTCGTTTGGCGTGGAAACCGAGGCAGATCGTCCACCTGTACAACTTTTATAGAGGGGACCCCATCGAAATGTCAACAAAATGAGCACGGGGAGAACGTCATCAGCATCCAGAACACCTTCATCATCATCTTCATCTACAAACCCTAGCTGCCGCCATTTCCATCTCCATATATAGCCACCATCACCACCATAGTGCTTCCTCATCTAGTTCATATTTGTAATCGTGCATCGCACAAGGCATCCATTGTAAGACATATTTGCAATCAATCAATCTTCAATATGTGTTCTTCAATGTTTTCTTCTTGCGATCTGATCTCCATGTGTGAGTAGTTCAGTAAGGTATGGGTTGAGGCATGAGCCTTGCAACCCGATGTATTTGTTGAGGGGCTCAATTGAAGGGCTTTGACATAACGTCCCGTATGTGGGAAATAAAATTCTTTTGTAGATGTTCTCTTGTCTTGTCCGCGATCTTCATCCCTGCAGGTACTCAGGATCATGGAGATCGAGCACCGGTGAGGCTAGGAGCAAGGAGACCGTGAAGTGTTATATCAAACACCGGTGACAATAAGGTTCGGTAGGGTAACATGGATCATATCCTTGGGGATGCATGAGGTGTAGTCATTAAATGCCCAAAGCTCTTGTCTGGTTTTATTATCGTAATTATTGAGGCAACCCCGCGCAATGGATAGGGCTTGCGGTAGGATAATTGATTCTTGTTGCGAGACTCGTGCCGGTCAAGATGTTATTTGGATACATCCCCCACTTCGATCTGTAACAAGCATATCTCGATGGGTGACTTCCAGCACACAAATTAATATCTTATTTGATCCCTGTAAGCATTAAGACCTCATACCCGTACCTCTTTTTATTATAAGTGTTTGAATCACTATTTGCTTGTTGATCCGGTCAAAAGCTAGATTTGACACTTTGATAAAAGCTTGCTAGAGACCATCGCTTCAAGGGAATCTTCCTCTCATGGGTTCGATAACCCAGGGTCACCTATGGGGAAATAGGTGTGGGATACACTTTTATGTTCCATTACCGGATCAATATAAGGAGGTATCAAGCCCTTTTTCTGGCGTCGTTGCCGGGGAGGAGTTTAGTATTCCTAGTCTTTGTGTTTAGAGTTTTTGTTAAAGTTAATTTTCACTTTTTGTTTTTGCTTTTCTATTTTTAGTTTAAGTTTTTTTTTTGCAAGTCTTGTCAGTTGAGAAAAACCAAAAAGATTACTATGGTTCATAATCTTGGGAGCTTTGCTACTCCCAGCAACAACTCATGCGCGAACCTATAGCACAACCTGAGGTTGCAGCCACTGAGTATGAGATCAAACCGAACTTAGTTTCCATGGTTCAACGGGACCAATTTGGAGGCTCTACTTCTGAGGATGTCGGTCTGCACTTGCGTAATTTTACTGAATTGTGCAACATGACACGCATTAAAGATTATGACCCTGGCGCTCTAAAATTGCGTCTATTTCCTTTCTCTTTGAGAGGAAAAGCTAAGGAATGTCTTCTAGCTCTACCTAGAGGCAGTATTACTTCTTGGGCTGATTGTTGCAATAAATTTTTATCCAAGTTTTGTCCACCTACAAATCTTTGACCTGCAAAACCAAAACTGTGAGTATGAATCCATGTTTAAAAGGATGAGCTTGGTTGTAGCTTTCAGGATTCCATAGACCCGTTCTTCTTTCTTTAATTGAGAGCCCATGTCGTGGAAGACGGAGGATAAGCCTATGACTTCATCGCCACCACCATTACCGAAGAAGGAAACTTGAAGTACACGGGTATGGGCAACAAGCTTGGCTTGTTCCAAGCTTGGGGGAGGTGCCCCGGTATCGTACCACCATCACTTTTATAATCATTATCTCTATTAATTCGATCCTTATTTATTCCCTGATTTAGAAGAATAAATTATTAGCATGAAGTAGTTTTTGAGTGCTTGTTTCGTGATCACTCTATCTCTGTAATCGTGTGTGCAAGTTATATACTCCCTTCGTTCCTAACTATTTGTCTTTCTAGAGATTTCAACAAGTGACTACATACGGAGCAAAATGAGTGAATCTACACTCTAAAATATGTCTATATACATCCGTATATGGTAGTCCATTTGAAATATCTAAAAAGACAAATATTTAGGAACAGAGGGAGTAATAAAGAGTAGTATGAGTATTGATACGTCCATTTTGCATCATGTTTTCCTATTGTTATTTATAGTGTTTTTAACCATTATAACACTTTGTAGAGCAATTCTAATGCCTTTTCTCTCTTAATATGAAAGATTTACATGAAGAGGGAGATTGCCGGTAGCTGGAATCCTGGACCTGAAAAAGCTACGTTAGAGATACCTATTCTACACATCTCCAAATGAGCTGAAATTTCACGGAGATTTATTTTGAAATATATAAAATTTATTGGAGAAAAGAAATACCAGACGGGGCCACCCAAGGGGTAGGCGTGCCCTGGTGGGTAGTGGGGCCCCTGGCCAGCCTCCGGTGCCCATCTTCTGGTATATAAGCCCATTTTCCCTAGAAAAAAAATAAGGAGAGTACTTTTGGGACGGAGCGCCGCCGTCTCGAGGCGGAACTTGGGCAGGAGCACTTTTGCTCTCCGGCGGAGCGATTCCGCCGGGGATACTTCCCTCCTGGAGGGGGAAATCGAAGCCATTGTCATCACCAACAACCCTCTCATAGTGGGAGGATCAATCTTCATCAACATCTTCACCAGCACCATCTCATCTCAAACCGTAGTTCATCTCTTATGAAAGGATCGATATGGTTGACTAGAGGGGGGTGAATAGGCAACTACCAATTTTTATCTTTTCTTAACAAATTAGGGTCAGCAACAAATAGGTTGTCTAGATATGCAGCTAGGTGAGCAACCTATATGATGCTAATAACAACAACAACAAGCAAGCAAGCAAGGGATACAACACAAGTAAAGCTTGCACAAAGTAAAGGTAAGAGATAACCACAAGTGGATCCGGAGGAGACGAGGATGTGTTACTGAAGTTCCTTCCCTTTGAGAGGAAGTACGTCTCCGTTGGAGCGGTGTCGAGGCACAATGCTCCCCAAGAAACCACTAGGGCCACCGTATTCTCCTCACGCCCTCACACAATGCGAGATGCCGTGATTCCACTAGTGGTGCCCTTGAAGGCGGCAACCGAACCTTTACAAACAAGGTTGGGGCTCTCTCCACAACCAAATTGGAGGCTCCCAACAACACCACGAAGCTTCACCACAATGGAATGTGGCTCCGAGGTGACCTCAACCATCTAGGGTGCTCAAACACCCAAGAGTAACAAGATCCACAAGGGATTAGAGGGGGGAATCAAATTTCTCTTGGTGGAAGTGTAGATCTAGGCCTTCTCAACCAACCCCTAAACAATCAACAAGTTTGATTGGCTAGGGAGAGAGATCGGGCGGAAATGAGCTTGTGAGCAACAATGGAGCTTGGGGTAGGAAGAGGTGAGTCAACTTGGGGAAGATGACTCCCTTATATAGTGGGAAAAGGAATCCAACCGTTATGCATCCACAGCCTGTGCACAAGTGGTAGTACTACTCAGGTGAGCGTTACTTCCGCTGGCACAGAAGATCTGGCCGCTGCATACAAAAGAGCAAGTCAGGGGAGCGGTAGTTCTGCCGGAGTGGTACTACCGCTCTCACCAGCAGTACTTCCGCTTGGTGTGGAGCAGCAGTCGGAGCCCGCGGTAGTAGAGGGAGGCAGGGCGGTAGTGCCGCCTGGGGCGGTACTACCGCTAGGAACTGGCGCTCTACTTCCGCCTGTGGGACAGATGAGTCCATAATGTAGCGAACAAGCGGTACTCCCAATGGTAGTTCCGCCGGAGCGGTACTACCACGCCAAGGAGCGGTACTTACGCTTAGCATGTGAATGCCCAGTAAACCCGCGGTAGTAGGGTGGCAGTTAGGCCCGCAGTACCGCTGGAGTGGTACTACCACGCCGAACTACCACTCTACTACCGCCCATTTACAGAACACCCAAAGCAAGTGGAAGTAGGGACCGCACTACTCTGCGGCAGTACCGCTGGAGCGGTACTACCGCTTAAGCAGTTCTGAAAGGGTCCAAGCAGAAAGGAAGGACAAGCTCAAGAGCCAGGAAAGAAGAGAGGGTGCAAGGAGACAGTGTACGTGATGATTCCACCCAAACCTTTCCGAAGCAGACCCACACTCTTAATGGTACGGTGTTCCTATGACTCAAGTCCACCGAAAATGAAACGCAAGAAAAACACCGTCTTCACAATGGCTCCGAGGGGCTCAAATCGTCTTGTGCCAAATGATAGTTTATCTGAAATGCTCAATGCACACGATTAGTCTGCAAAAGCATTGTCATCAATCACCAAAACCACTAAGGGAGAAATATGCCCTAACAATCTCCCCCTTTTGGTGGATTGATGACAACAAGGGATTGCACAAGAATAAGATAAGATAATATGCAACCCCAACATCTACAAAATATAGACGGGCTCCCCCTAGATGTGTGCACTATTTGGGTATGCCTTTGGAATGCAAAGCGCACACACTAGGATCAACACTCCCCCTATATTTTATAGACCGACACTACTTGCATCAACAAAATGAGATGGATAAGCAAGGATATGCAAGTAAATAGCATGTGAGCATAAAGATAGGGCACACGATAAACAACATCTCACAAGCTAATACGGTACTTGACATAAAGATAAAGATAAGGTAGCATATGTCTCACACCATATGATAGGTACTAAAGGTTCCACACACGAACATAAATCAAACCAAGCGAAAAAGAATTCACGAGAGAACGAAAGCAACAACAAAGAAGACACACTCGTGACTTGACAAATCCCTAAACTCTCTCCCCCTTTGGCATCTAGACACCAAAAAGGCAAGGATCACTAACCACCAAAAAGGCAAGGATCACTAACCACGTCCAAGGTGATGGATATGCTCCAGAGCATCAATACTCCTCGTGCTCATCTGAGTCCTCGTGCTCCTCAGACTCCTCTGCTGCAGCTGCCTGATGCTCCGCCTCTGAGTCTGATGACTTGCAATGCTGCGAGATCCAGTTCTCCTCATCCATGACCCGCTCCTCAGAGCCGCTAGTGATTTCTTGACCCAGGGCCCTCATCATGTTCTTATGGCGAGTGCGAGCAGCCTTCTCAGCCACATGAGCCCTGTACTGACCCTTGGCCTCCATACAAAAAAGCCTCTTCATCTTCGACTTGAGCTTAGATGCCCAAGATGGTACCTTATCTGGAGAGGGAACAAACTCGTAATCTGGCTCCGCCTCATCATCAGAGTCAGTAGGGGCAATCTCCTCACCGGGGGCAGCAGGCACAGTCCCCCAGTTCTCCTTTTGGCGCAGGTTTAGAACCGGATGAGATACCATGTGCTTAGTAGGAAGAGCTTCCCCTGGAAACTCAGCAACCCACTTCTCCTCAATCAGTTTAAATAGATAAGGGCCATAGATGGGCACCTTCCGATCAAGCACGGCAGAACGGAGCTCACGCCACATAATGTGGGAGATGTCAAGAGTAGATGACTTGCCCTTCTCCTTGATGCACATTAAGAGAAGATCCACCAAGTAGGAGTGCACCTGATCCAGATTCCCAATGCGAGGGAAGAGAGTGTTGCGAAAGATGCGGTGCATGATGTCCAAGAACGGGATGAGCTCTGTGCGAGTGGCCCCCTTTGTAGTAGTCACGGTCCTGGAGTACCGAATAAGCTTCGACTTGTGAATAGGGAGGGTATCCTTGTGAGGTCGGAGACCAACTGGGTTTTCTTCTCCCTCATCAGCAATGCCCAAACAGTCCATGAATTCCTTCCAATCAACCTTGAATCTCCTCCCTCCGATCATCCATGTCATAGATCTCTCCTCATTAGCATGAAAGTGAACCGTGGCATAGAATTGAGCCACAATCTCTGAGTCATTGTCCTTGTTGTAAGAGATGAAAGGAATGAGTCCCCATTGTTGACACAGAGCAAGAGCCTCTCCAAAGTACTCCAGACCCTTCTCCATCCGAGAGATATCAATAGAATTGACAGTCACAAACAAGTTCTTCTTGGCCTTCAAAATGTCAAAGTAGATCAACAATTGCTCCTTGGTCCAGAAGGGACGACCAACAAGAGCCTCATCCTGAGGACGACAATACGGGTTGCAAATGCAAAACTGTCCAAACTCCTTTGCAGTCATCTCATCAGGTGGGGTGTACTTCTCCTTCTGCTTACTTATTGTCTTCTTCACATGTTGCCTAGGAGGACCACTGGAACTGGCAGGAGTGCCATCTACGGTACGGTAGCGCTTGGAACCACTCGGACGCTCTGGGTTCTTGCGACGAGCATGATGAACGGAGCTGCCATCTCCTGGAACCCAGAAACACAGAGCGAGGGAAAAGCAGGTGTAAAGCCATTGCATAAGCCAAAGGACATAAAATGAGAATAGAAGTAAGTGCAAAAAATTTGAAAATCCAGATCACAGGGGTAGTACCGTGCCCAGCAGCGGTAGTACCGCCGAAGGGTAAGCGGTAGTACCGCTGGACACGAGTGGTAGTACCGATGCAAGTGGTAGTACCGGCCGCGTCCCAACGGGATAACTTCCGCGGTGTGGATCCGGTAGTACCGGTGACATAGAAGTGCAAAATCTTGGCAAAGACTACTATACTCCTATCTAGCAGTCATCCTGCATCCTGCTCATGCCTAGATTTAGCCAAAAATCTACGAATACCACATGCATTGCCCTAGAACCAAGATTTAAAAAATAGAACCGTAGGAGAGTAAAATGAGGGCAATACTGGTATCCATGGCAAGAGGAGAAGGTGGGGATCAATCCCACCGGTCGATAACGGAGAACCGTAGGAGAGCAGTTTTTGGCCGCCTAAGAGAGAGAACACGGGAGGAGAAGAAGTGAATGGGTATGGGGGAGTTAGAACTCCCCGTGCCCAGCACTTAACCCGCTCGCGGGTCCCCGAAGCGGTAGTACCGCTGGGGTCAGTGGTAGTACCGCATGAACGGTAGTACCGTGCCCCACAGCGGTAGTACCACCCCAGTGCTTTCGACAGGAGGTCGGCACACTGCACTCAGCGATAGTACCATAGGCCTGCGCGGTAGTACCGTCGGAGCGGTAGTACCGTGCCTGCCAGCGGTAGTACCGCTTGCTACTAGAAAACTGCAATGGACGAAAAGGGGAATATGGGCTTATGCAATTCTAAGAGGTTTGAGGAAGGGAAGGCTTAGATTGGAGACAAGAAAACACATCAAATGGAAAGTAGTACTCCAAGGTCAAACGGAGCCAACCCTCTCAAAGAGAGGGCGGTGACCAAGGTCACCTATGTTTGAGTCACTTGGTATGGCACCGTGAAGATTTTAACCTTGGGCATTTAAATAGCGGATAGCGAGATGGTAGCGGATTAGGGTTGGCATAGCGGATTGCGGATTGCGGGCGATATTGCAGGCGCTATCTCCGCATAGCAGATTTGTAAAAATACCAATAAATTTTAGATTATTGTGTATAATTCTATAGCATTGACAACAAATATGATACTTAATTGAATATCCATCATTTAACTATAAGCATAAATACTATAATTGGTACCAACAGTGCGAGCTCTTTTCTTAGTAGCCTACTGGTGCAGAAAAAAGAAACAAACATCAGTTATTTGACTCAAGTACAGGCATAGATAGTTGATTCCTTTAGTGTAGAAATTATAAGTAAACTGAATTTATGAAGGCAGTACAAAAGAAATTAAAAGTAAACTGAATTTAACACTGCCTGTGCAAAAGAATTCAGCAACATGATTTTGAATGGCCTGGGGCATTGCGTGTTGGGCATCATACACGAAGAACAACATGCTTGCAGGCAAGGTCACGTGCCTGTTATCAAACTTGAGAAAACTTGCAAACATGATACCATTGCTATGTATACTATTTTAATCACCAGAATAATCAAGACAATTGTTTCATGAGCCAAGATCCGCCTAATTTTGTCTACTGTAAGTATAACTGTGTGCTACATCCTACATGGCAGTAGGATAATTGTATTTATGTTGGACCTTCGTCAGTATAAACAGAGCACTGGCTGGCGATGCGAGGCGCTTGAGCCGCTCGGGTCAACGCCGTAGGCAGACGGGACAGCGCCGACGATGCGCAGGAGGCAGCGGAGAGGCACGGGACGACCGGCGGCGAGGCTTGAGGACGACAGGACGGTGGGGCAGATCCGGACGACGGCTGTCCGTGGAGGCGTCGACGGTAGGAGCTCGAGGCGGCGGCACGGATCCTGTAGAGAGTGTAGAGACATGAGAGAGATCGAGGTGAGGGAGAGACGAAGAGGAGGTAGGAAGGAGGAGGCAGGGGGAGAGGGGCAATGCTGTTTGGTGGTTGCCAGCGGCGACACAGGTCACCGGATCTGCTGCTTGCCGCTGCTGCTGGTTGGCACCGGCGACGGTCATGACCAGAGGCGGGGCACAGCGCGGGGAGACCAGCAGGTGTCAGGTGTCGCCGTCCTTCTGCCACAGTGACCGAGAAGGGAAGCGGGGCTATCCGACTATGGGAGGCGCGCCATCTAGTGAGCCTTGCTCTTTCTCTCTGTTAGTCATCTGCCGCGCCGCCGCTGGGCATGACGGCGAAGGCACCAGCCGCCAGCCGCCGGCCGCCAAGAGAAGAGGACGAGGAGTGGGTTGATTTAGGTCTAGGATTGGGTGTGCATGTGTCTCAAATTTATACAGCGGCCCATTTTTCTTCTTAGTAGTCCGCTACGACCGCAACACAGCGCTACAAAAAAGCCCGCTATTGCGGCCTCACACGCGATATTGCGCCCGCATCGTGCCAATTGCGCTATTTCCTAGCACAGCCTGCAACGAGTAGCGCTAGGTTGGCGCTACCGCTATTGCGCCCGCAATAGCGGTCATAGCGGCCGCTATTTAAAACCATGGGCTCATGACCAAAACTCATCTTTGAAGCACAAGTACAATCAAGAATGGCTAATGTGAAAGACTTAATCAATCTATGCATAATGGGGGGAGGGAGAGTTCATTGAGAGAACAACACTCCCCCTATGTCCATGCCTACATCTAGAACAAGATAATATGATGAATGTGATGGGGTGTGCCTAGATTCAAGCCACATTGCTCAAATCAATGATATTTAGCTCATGCCTTAACTCACGAAATCTTGCTTCATCCAAAGGCTTCATGATAATATCCGCTAGTTGCTCTTGAGTTTTGATGTAGATGATCTCAATCTCTCCACGCTTGATGTGATCCCGGATGAAATGATGACGAATCTCAATATGCTTCGTCTTGCTATGTTGCACCGGACTATATGAGATCCTTACGGCACTTTCATTGTCACATAGAAGAGGCACTTTGTCACAAGTGACACCGTAATCCTTTAAAGTTTGCCTCATCCATAGCAATTGTGAACAACAACTCGCGGCGGCTATACTCGGCCTCGGTGGTGGAGAGAGACACACAATTTTGCTTCTTTGAGGACCAACTCACCAAAGAGCGACCAAGTAGTTGGCATCCTCCAGAAGTTGAATTCCTCTCCACAATGTCTCCCGCCCAATCCGAGTCCGAATATCCCATGAGATCAAAGCTTGCTCCTTTGAGGTACCATAAGGCCAAAGTTTGGGGTATGAGCTAAATATCGAATGATTCGCTTGACCGCCACATAATGACTTTCCTTAGGTGCGGCTTGGAACCTTGCACACATTCCCACACTCAACATAATATCTGGTCTAGATGCACAAAGGTAAAGCAAGGATCCAATCATGGAGTGATATACCCTTTGATCCACCGCTTTACCATTGGGATCAATGTCAAGCTTGCATTTGGTTGGCATTGGAGTCTTAGCCGGCTTGACATCATCTAGCTTGAATCTCTTGAGCATGTCTTGGGTATATTTGGCTTGATTGATGAAAGTCCCTTCTCTTCTTTGCTTGACTTCGAACCTGAGAAAGAACTTCAACTCCCCCATCATAGACATTTCAAACTTCTCGGTCATGAGTGCGACAAACTCATCATTGAAAGCTTTGTTAGGAGAACCAAAAATAATATCATCAACATATAGTTGGCATATGAACAAGTCCCCTTAAAAAGAGTGGGATCTATTTTCCCAATTTCATACCCACGGTCTTGCAACAACTTGGTAAGGTGCTTATACCACGCACGTGCGGATTGTTTAAGGCCATAGAGTGCCTTATCGAGTTTGTATACATGATTGGGGAACTTGGGATCCTCGAACCTCGAGAGTTGCTTGACATATACCAACTCATTAAAAGGACCATTAAGAAATGCACTTTTCACATCCATTTGTTGTAATTTGAAATCATGATGAGATGCATAAGCAAGCAACATGCAAATATATTCAAGGCGAGTAACGGGATAAAAGGTTTCACCATAGTCGATACCCTCAACTTGGGAGTAGCCTTGTGCTACCAATCTTGCCTTGTTGCGAGTGACTACATGATTGCTTATATCTGCGTTGGTATTTCCCCGAACAGGAGAGGATGATGCAGCATAGCAACGGTAAGTATTTCCCTCAGTTATGAAACCAAGGTTATCAATCCAGTAGGAGAACCAAGCAACACTATGTAAACGGTACCTGCACACAAATAACAAATACTTGCAACCCAACGCGTAAGAGGGGTTGTCAATCCCTCCCCGGTAAAAAGATAGATAAAATTGTATGAGATTGGATATTTTGGGTTTTTGGAATAATAGATCTGAAAACAATATGATAAAAGATAGACCCGGGGGCCGTAGATTTCACTAGTGGCTTCTCTCGAGAAAATAGCATACGGTGGGTAAACAAATTACTGTTGGGCAATTGATAGAAGAGCAAATAATTATGATGATATCCAAGGCAATGATCATGTATATAGGCATCATGTCCAAGATTAGTAGACCGACTCCTGCCTGCATCTACTACTATTACTCCACACATCGACAGCTATCCAGCATGCATCTAGTGTATTAAGTTCATGGAGAAACAAAGTAATGCAATAAGAACGATGACATGATATAGACAAGATCTATTCATGTAGGAATAGACCCCATCTTTTTATCCTTAATAGCAACGATACATGCGTTCCTCGCTACCCCTTCTATCACTGGGTGAGGACACCGCAAGATCGAACCCATCACAGAGCACCTCTTCCCATTGTAAGAAAAATCAATCTAGTTGGCCAAACCAAAACAAAGTTTCGGAGAAGAAATATGAGGCTATAACAATCATGCATATAAGAGATCAAAGAAGACTCAAATAATATTCATAGATAGAACTGATCATAAACTCGCACTTCATTGGATCCCAACAAACACACCGCAAAAAGTCATTACATCAAATAGAACTCCAAGAACATCGAGGAGAACATTGTATTGAGAATCAAAAAGAGAGAACAAGCCATCTAGCTACTGCCTACGGACCCGTAGGTCTATGGTGAACTACTCACGCATCATCGGAGGAGCACCAATGAGGATGATGAACCCCTCCGTGATCGTGTTCCCCTCCGGCAAGGTGCCGGAATAGGGCTCTAGATTGGATCTCGTGGTTCTGGAACTTGCGGCGACTGGAATTGTGTTTCGTCGACTCCCCTAGGGTTTTTGGAATATTTGGGTATTTATAGAGCTGAGAGGCGGTGGAAAGGACCTCCGTGGGCCCCACCACCCATCAGGGCGTGCCAGGGGCCTCTGGTGCGCCCAGGTGGGTGGTGGGCCCCATGGGCCTCCCCTCGTGCACTTCCTTGGCTCCCAAGTTGTCTTCTGGGCTGAAAAAAATCTCCAAAAAGTTTCGCTGCATTTGGACTCCGTTTGATATGAATATTCTACGAAGTAAAAAACAAGCAAAAAACAGCAACTGGCACTGGGCACTATGTCAATAGGTTAGTCCCAAAAATGATATAAACTTGCTATAAAATGAAGGTAAAACATCCAAGAATGATAATATAACAGCATACCCAAGGCCAAAGTCTTTCGTTTTGAGAACTACTAGGTGAATCTTCCAAGTTCTTTGGAGTGTGTTTCAGAGGTTTGGAATAGGCCCACGGGGAAACTTTCTGCTGCTGCTACCATTTCCGCCAAGTTTAAGGCTCTTCGTTATGCTCTCAAAAGATGGCATGTGAATTTATCCAAGGTTTGACATGGCCAAAAATGAATTTCAGAAGAATTGTGAAACTTAATTTAGAGGAAATTATTCACTTGCAATTTATATATTGGAAGCAACGATGTACTATTAGGTCCATAAAAATTGGAGAAGAGAATACCAAGTTTTTCCAGGCCATGGCTACTGAAAGATACCGAAAAAACACCATCTCCTTGATTAAAAATGCTGCAAGCGATGTGGTGACTGATCATCAATAGTTGGCGAGAATGTTTAGGCCTGATTTCAAACAACGCATGGGCCACTCTAAGGGCATACAAATGGGCTTTGATTTGGACAACCTTTTGTCCAAAGTGGATGGACTGGATGCTTTGTCTTAGCCTTTCAATGACAGTTGTTGGGGCTCTGGGACTGGGGGTACCCAGGCACGTCTGCCGGCGGCCCATCGCGTGGCATCGTCAATGGGCCCAGCGCGGCCCAGCATCAAGACTTCACGAGCAACGCCCTCGCGAGGGCCCACACCCCGCGAGGCGAGCATCAGCAGGCGTCGTCAGGTGCCCCGAGGGCTCCTTGAGGGGCGGCCTCCCAAGGCCCCTTGCAGGGCAGACATCTCTAGGCTCACCCCCGCCTCGCGCTGCACATGGGTGACGTGAGCCACAACGAGCGTCGCCAGGACCAGTGCCAGCGGGCGCGGACGGTGAGGCTTTCCTCTTTGGTGCTAAAGGGACAAGGCCAGCTCGCGGGTTCCCAAGGCAACCCCAAAGGTTACCTCTTCGGTGCAACAAGACCAGGACGGCGGGCTCGCCAGGACGGAGGTCATCGCCGGTCCCACCTGTGCGTCATGGCCAGAAGCTTTGCAGGCGAAGACCACCTTTAGTCAGGATAGGGTGTACTACTGCCCCCCTTCAAAATTGGTCGTTGTGGACTCCCTTCCCCCCTAGAGTTTTGGGAGAAGAGGGCCAGACCAGTATAAGTGTAGCTAGGCCACCGCCGTAGAAGAAGGTTGGACCAAGGTCGACCCTTGAGCCCTCGGAAGGCAGTTCATCCTTGTACTCTCATACTCTTCCACCTTGCGAGGCAATCCACCACAAAGCAGGAGTAGGGTCTTACACCGCAAGGTGGCCCGAACCTAGGTAAATCATCGTGTTCCTCTCTTATTCCCTCTCGCTCGAGCATGTCGAAGCAAGGCCGTGAGGCAGTGAGCAGCAAGCTGTAGCGTAGTGGAGTTCTTCGCACACACCCGAGAGTTCGAACCTTTCCTTGGGTCCCTGGAGCCCCAATTCTGACATTTGGCGCGCCAGGTAGGGGTGTGCCGGAGTTCTTCCGCTTCGTTCCAGCCCCGCTCCACCGTCCCCATGGCCGACGCTCGTCGTGTACCTACCGAGCGCCGTGCGGCTCGTGTCGCCCAGACGGAGCCGGCGGGCCGCGGCGGCTACTGCCCTCCACGTCAGCTGTGGCCACCTCTGACCTGGCTGCTCATGAGCAGCATGACTCTTCCCTGCCGCCCTCCGTGCAGTGTGACGGCCGCACCGCCACGCCTTCTCTCACCACGGCCATGGCTTTGTCTTCGCATGCTCGCCGCGGGTCGGCGAACGCGCAGGCTGCGCTGCTCATGTCGCGCGAGCTACTGCGCTACCACCCCGCTAACGAAGGCTACGACGCCTGGCTTGGCCGCATCACCGAGCTCGTCAACGCCGCGGGCGAGGCCCCAGTGCCCTCCCATTCACTCCATCCTCCGCCATCTCGTGCAGGCGACGTGGCGCATGGCGCCCCTCCGCCTCCTCCCCTGCGCAACAACGACGCCGAGCCTCGGCACGACACACGGCCGCGCAGCCCACCGCGTGGAGCACCGGTGCTGGCTCGAGACGAGGCCAGTTGCCAGATTGTGCATCAGCCACTGCGCGACGCGCATGCGCCCCCCGCGACGCCACATCAAATCCAAGACTGAGCTGTCCAGGAAGCTGCGGTGCACGGGCACCAGAACCATGCCGCTCGTGACCGCGTCGCTCCCGCGCGAGGCCCGTGGGTGAGTGACAACCCACAAGTATAGGGGATCACAACCGTTTTCGAGGGTAGAGTATCCAACCCAAATTTATTGATTCGACACAAGGGGAGCCAAAGAATATTCACGAGTATTAGCAGTCGAGTTGTCAATTGAACCACACCTGAAAGACTTAATATCTGCAGCAAAGTATTTAGTAGCAAAGTAGTATGGAAGTAACGGTAACGGTGGCAAAAGTAACAATAGCAGTTTTGTAGTGATTGTAACATCAACAGCAAAGAAAGTAACTTAGCAAAGATCAATATGCGAAAATCTCGTAGGCATTGGATCAGCGATGGATAATTGTGTTGGATAATATTCATCATGTAGCAGTCATAACCTAGAGTGACACAGAACTAGCTCGAATTCATCAATATAATGTAGGCATGTATTCCGTATATAGTCATACGTGCTTCTGGAAAAGAACTTGCATGACATCTTTGTCCTACCCTCCCATGGCAGCGGGGTCCATAAGGATACTAAGGGATATTAAGGCCTCCTTTTAATAGAGAACTAGACCAAAACATTAGCACTTAGTGAATATGTGAACTCATCAAACTACGGTAATCACCGGAAAGAATCCCAATTATTGTCACCTTGGGGTATGCGGATCATTAAACGTAATAGGTGTCTACAACTTGCAAGATAGGATCAAGAACTCGCATATATTCATGAAAACATAATAGGTTAAGATCTGAAATCATGGCACTCGGGCCCTAGTGACAGGCATTAAGCATAGCAAAGTCATAGCAACATCAATCTCAGAACATAGTGGATACTAGGGATCAAACCCTAACAAAACTAACTCGATTACATGATAAATCTCATCCAACCCATCACCGTCCAGCAAGCCTACGAAGGAATTACTCGCTCCCGGTGATGAGCATCATGAAATTGGCGATGGAGGAAGGTTGATGATGATGATGGCGATGGATTCCACCCTCCGGAGCCTCGAACGGACTCCATATCAACCCTTCCGATGAAGAATAGGAGGTGGCGGCGGCTCCATATCGTAAAACGCGATGAATCCTTTCTCTAATTTTTTTCTCCTTGAATAGGTATATATAGCGTTGGAATTAGGGTTGGAGATGGTCCAGGGGGCCCACAAGCCAGGGATGCGCGCCCTGGGGGGGTAGGCGCGCCCCCAGGGCTTGTGGCCTCTGGGTGGCCTCCCTCTGGTATCTTTTTCCGTCAGTATTTTTTATATATTCCACAAAAATTCTCCGTAAATTTTTAGGTCAATCGGAGAACTTTGATTTCTGCACAAAAACAACACCATGGAAATTCTGCTGAAAACAACGTCAGTCCGGGTTAGTTCCATTCAAATCATGCAAATTAGAGTCCAAAACAAGGGCAAAAGAGTTTGGAAAAGTAGATACAATGGAGACGTATCAACTCCCCCAAGCTTAACCCATTGCTTGTCCTCAAGCAATTCAGTTGACAAACTGAAAGTGACAAAGAAAAACTTTTACAAACTCTGTTTGATCTTGTTGTTGCAAATATGTCTAACCAATGTTCAGGTTTTCAGCAAAGATTATGAACTAACAATATTCACAATAACACTTAGGTCTCACATTTACTCATATCAATGGCATAACCAACTAGCGAGTAATAATAAGATATCTCGGATGACAACATTTGTTTCAAAACAATCATGATATAATATGACATAATGGTATCTCGCTAGCCCTTTCTGAGACCGAAAAACATTAATGCAGAGCACCCCTGAAGATCAAGGACTGACTGGACATTGTAATTCATGGCAAAAGAGATCTGGTCACAGTCATACTCAATATCAAATAAAAACAAGGCATATAAATAATAGTGGTGCTCTCCAGTTGGTGCTTTAATAAGAAGATGATGACTCAACAATAAAAGTAAATAGATAGACCCTTCGTAGAGGGAAGCAGGGATTTGCAGAGGTGCCAGAGCTGGGAGCTTTTAAAATAGAGATGATATAATTTTGAGCGGTATGCTTTCATTGTCAACATAACAACCAAGAGATCTCACTATCTTCCATGCTAGACACATTATAGGCGGTTCCCAAATAGAATGGTAAAGTTTTACTCCCCCTCCACCAACAAACACACTCCACGGCTAGCCGAATCCATGGGTACCGTCCATACCAACAACAGTCCTGGGTTTTTTTGTTTTACTATTATATTTTGGTTTTGATTTTGATCATGGAACTGGGCATCCCAATTACCAGCCACTTTCTCGTGAATGACAAGTGAACAAACACTCATCGTGAGAATAACCCACCTAGCATGGAAGATACTGACAACCCCCAGTCACTACATGAGCGATTCGGGCATACAAAACAGATTATTATTTGAAGTATTAGAGTTTGGCAGATGCAAATTTACTTGGAACGACAAGTAAATACCGCATATAGGTAGATATGGTGGACTCATATGGAACAACTTTGGGTTTAAGGAAGTGGATGCACAAGCAGTATTCCCGCTTAGTACAAGTGAAGGCTAGCAAAAAGATTGAGGAGCGACCAACTAGAGAGCGACAACGGTCATAAACATGCATTGAGATTAATCAACATTGGGTACAAGCATGAGTAGGATATAAATCACCATGAACATAAATATCATGGAGGATATGTTGTTTTTTATTTCAACTACATGCGTGAACATGTGCCAAGTCAAGCCACTTGAATCATTCAAAGGAGGATACCATCCTATCATACTACATCATAACCATTTTAAATGCATGTTGGCACACAAGACAAACCATTATCCACTCCTAGCTAATTAAGCATGGCATGAGTAACTATAATCTGTAATTGTCATTGCAAACATGTTTCATTCATAATGGGATGAATCAGGAACGATGAGCTAATCATATTTACAAAAACAAAATAGGTCGAGTTCATACCAGCTTTTCCTCATCTCAATCATTTCATCAAATATCGTCATTATTGCCTTTCACTTGCATGACCGAATGATGTTAATAATAATAATAGTGCACGTGCATTGGACTAAGCTGGAATCTGCAAATATTTATTCAAAGGAGAAGAAAAGATAATATGGGCTCTTTGTTAGATCAACAATAATGCATATGAGAGCCACTCATCATTTTCATCGTGGTCTTATCCTTACGACCCAAATAAAAAGAAAATAATTTCAAAGAAACACACTGAAATATTTTTGGAGTTTTTGTTTTTATGAAGCAAGTAAAACAAAAATGAGATAAACTATTTACACGGGAAAGCTCCCAACAAGTAAAAGAAGAACAGGAAATCTTTTTGGGTTTTCTTTTAATACTACAACTAAATAAACTAGGAAGAAAAACTAAAAAGAAGCGAGAAATATTTTTGGGTTTTATCAAAGTTTTTCAAACACACAAGAAGAAAGCAAGAAAAATAAACTAACGTGGATAATACAATGAAAAAGTATGTTACCGATAACTGGAATGAATGTGTGATGCATGAATGTAATGTCGGTGAGAGATATGTACTCCCCCAAGCTTAGACTTTTGGCCTAAGTTGGTCTATGGCCACTGCTGGCTCGGATAATATCCAGAGTTGTAGTTGGGGTTGTACTCAATTGCAGCTGCCACCGCCTGGCGAGTTGCCTCCTGGAGGCGAGCAGTCTCCCTCGCCCTTTCGTAATTGTCTGCCTCCTCTCTAAGTATGAAATATATTCATTTTACCTGAAAGTCAAAGAAGGTAGGAGCAAGAAGCGTAACATAGACAGCGCGTGCCGGGGCTGGGACATAAAATCCCAGAAATTAACCCCTCGTTTCATCACCAGCCCAGGATTACCGTTACTGGTGGACACGTCCTTGTTACAGATAACCAAACTATTACAAGAATGGGATACAAGACCATGAAGGTCTAATGATACAACGATGATTCTGGTGGTGGATGACGGAGTTGTCTCGTGGTTCTTCAACGTCGATGGGGCTCCATTCCCACAGGAACGGCTGACCTGGATAACTCCTATCCCGTGTGGCTGCCATCCTAGGCTCCGCACAGACGTCGCTGTGGTACTCCTCGTAGAACTCCTGACTTGGCCAAGTAAATAGCCAGGGACAAGCCTGTGAGTATGTTTGAATGTACTCGCAAACATCATGAACAAAAGATATACCGAATGCAACAATTAAATTATATGATCATGATGAACCATACTATATGCGTATGCTCATGATGGTCTTAAAGGCATGTTGTCAGGAATTAAATCATGGCATGATAACATATTAGCATGTGCAAATAGCTGGATATAAAAATATTAGTGATAAACAAGGAAAGTTAAAGGAAAATATAATAAAGGAAATGCCGGTCGGATGTCTAAAATGGCACCACGGTAGGTCTTGAAGAGAAATGCCAAACGGGTGTCTAAAAGAGAAATCGGACGAGACAGGACCATCCGAGAACTCAGGCGACGCCACGAGAGGTCTTGAAAAGAAATGCCAGTCGGGTGTCAAGTGACGCCACGGTCGGACTTGAAGAGAAATGTCAATCGGGTGTCTACAAGAGTAGTGGCGTGATGAACCGCCTGTTAACTCGAGAGATGCCACGAGAGGTCTTGAAAATAAAATCGAGTGCCCGGGGTAGTCTAGCCAGCCCCTGAGACACTCAGGAAAATTCAAAATAAGAGAAACGGGTTAGTCCTCAATATCATGCATGACCATAAAAATATTTAACAAGCATAAAATATTCATGGTAGCAACAGGGTGTCAATAATTATCTTGCAAAATATTGCATGGCATGTCATAATTATTTTCCTCCGGAGATCGACACTAAGACCGACACTTGACCAACCCAGACTGTAGCCCTTAACCGTGGACACGGCTATTCGAATAGGTTTAAACTCTGCAGAGGGTGTACTCTTTACCCACAAGTATAGGATTTCTTTAGTCAGCACTGAGACGCTGGCTAATTCCCATTACGGCCTTTGGGCTGAAAACACACCTAACCAGCACACACCAGATTAATCGTCCGGATACCAGGAATCACCCAAAGCATCGTTTCAGAAAAACTCTAAGTCGGGGAGACAACAATCTCGAGTAGCATGTGATCACTATTAATACGCGCGGATTCCAAGGGGTGCCCCCCTCTCGGCTACACTAGCCGGATACATCCATGCCCCCTGACCCGATGACAGGATTTAGTCCATGGCCATGGAAACTCTCATCGTGGCCCTCTGTACGGTGTGTGCATGGAAAGGGGTTAACAACTTACTAAACCATACCCCACCTGTGGCAGGGACAAGTGGCAGCACGAATCAAGTATGGGGGGTTACCGGAACAAGACTCGATCTACGGTCGACTCAGGAGGCTCAAGTTTCCTGCAACGGTTAGCACAACAAGTATTCCTTCAACAGCAATACCAAACAGGGCCACAACCCTTGTATGCTCCAACATGCATAACAAACAGGGCATGATCACGCTCCAACGTGATCACCCTTTTGCCGGTAACGGTGTTTCTCTTATGCCTGCTCCTGCAGCTTAGTCATGACGAGTACACAATGCACGGTACGATGAAACATGCCAACACCACATGCAAATTTTACCCAAATTCAAACCATGCAAGCACTACTAGCAATATGCCAAGTTAATTTGAATTCAACATAGTCATGTTCAAATTATTCTAGCAAATAATCTACCATGCATTCATCATATCAAGTGTTCAAGATGCTTGCCTTGAGCATGCAGAAATACTGGGTTTACTCCAAAAGTCTGAAAAGTTTTCTTCCCTCCATTTTTCCTATTTTGAAGAATATAGCAATTACCACATAATTCTAAAACAGTGCCAAAAAGTGTTTCCAATATTTTTGAAATAAAAACTAAAATAAACTAGATGAAATATGAGGAATAACAGAAAAGGAATCAATTTATTTGGAGCTCATATGAATTAGTTATGGAATTTCTAAGCTGGAAAGAACGAAGAAAAAGACTATTTAATAGATACAGTAGGAACAAGTCTTAGGAAAAAAAAGTTCACCTAATCTAGATTAATAGAGCATGTTTTTATAAGACTTTAGAAATTTGTATCACTGGATTTGGATTTGAAATAAAGGCTGTGGAATAATTTGAAAATTACTGAAAAAGAAAAAGAAGAAAGGCAAAGGCGCGCTCTGAGCGGAATTTAACCGTCTGGCGCTCCTGGGCCGAAACTGCTGGTGCTGCTGGGCCGTGACTGTCGGACTAGCCCAGCCGCACCGACAGAGGGAGAGAGAGGTGAGGCTGACGGGAGGGGCCCGGCTGTCGGGTTTGACCAGGTCCACCCCGCGTCTCCTCTCTATCCAAGCAGAGGCGGCGTCTCCGGCGAGGCTCACCGGTGAACGGCAGCGCCGTTCGGGGATCCGAGGCCACCGTTGTGTTCGGGAGGTTGGGGCGGTTCTCCTGGTACCCTCCACAGTCGCTGGAGTGAGCGGAGTGGCCGGCGGTGAGCTTCTCGACGGACGACGGTGTCGGGCAAGAGGGGGCTTTCGCCTTGGAGCTTGCTCTGGTGAAATTGAAGGGCGGGATGGATCCGCGGAACCACGGGGAGGCTTCTGGTGCAGAGACGGGAGAGGGGGAGGCACTGGAGAGGTGGCAAGCTCCGAGGCGGAGGCGGCGGCAGTAGATGCCAGAGAGGGGGGAAGACGGCCCTCTCCGGTCGCTTAGTTGCTTGAGGGGCTTACAGGAGGTGGAGGAGAGTTCCTGACGAGGAGAGGGAGCTCGAGGGAGGTTTTTATAGCACGGCAAGGTCGGTTCCCGTGGCTTCCCAGAGAAGTCATGATGGCGGCGCGCATTCATGGCGCCGTCGAGGCCGGTAAGGGTCGATGGTGATCGATACGTGGTCGGTGATGACGTCGGCGACCGTAGTTAAGGCGAGGATGTTCTGGCGGCTGCGGATTCGGCCACGCGTCATGGGCGGCGCCGTGACAGCGACGGGTGACGGCGGTTGGTGGCTCGGGACGGTGGAGGGCAGTGCCAGGGGGAAAGCTCCGGTGCGGGGAGGGTTAGGCTGGTGCAGGTGGCTGGTGAAGCGTGCGGGGCAAGCCAAGGGAGGGCAGCAGCGGGGCGGCAGGGCTCGTGGCGCTCGAGCGTGCAATACACGCGCTCTGGGCGTGCTCTGAGCGTGCACCCGAGGTGCTCGACGAAATGTCACGGCGCCCTAGGATGCTTTTCTGCAAGTGATACTTAACAGGGTGGAGCTCCTATGAACTATAATGGTTGTAGATAAGATGATTTGGCCAGAGGATCAAGTGCCATATGCAGTTTCATAAACTTGCATAATTCTGTCATGCACACAAGGTGCTTGACCAAATGCTAGGGCCACCTAGGGACTCTTGTTGATCATGGAATTTGTCAGGATGACGTCTCCTTAGATGATAGTGAGGGTGGTGGGGTTGGTTTGTGAAAAGAGGAAACTTGCTAATGCAAGTTTGGAAGGATTTCTGTTCTGGACAGAAACTTTAGAGGAATATTTGGTGAACTTAAAGGATGCAAATGGAGCTGATATTCTGGACTTAAGGTTTTTGTTGGGATTACTATAAGTGGGAAAAAAATTCAGGATTTTTGGAGCAAGGAAGAATAGGGTTGTAGTTATAACCTAGGAAATGGACAGAATTGAAAAGAGGTTGGTTTACTTAAAATTTTCTAAAGACTAAGATAGTTTTTTTTGCATAAAAGTGATTTATGGGCATCACATGACCTCCCATAATTTTTGTGGAATTTTAAAATAATTATTTAAAATGGTTGTAGTGCAACAGAGGCATTTAAAATGTTGAAATAGCTATTAAAAGAATAGTTTTGGGCAAATTTTATTATAAAAATAATTCCTACTGTTATTAAAGTAGTAATGGAATGGTTTTAAGAAAACTCCCAAAGCCACAATATTATTTTCAAAAATTTCTATATGGAGGGAAGAATTTTGAAAAATAGAGGGCAGAAAATACTCCGAAAATAACAAAGGTCTTAATATAATTCAAAATTTTATTTCTGGCCAAATTTTTATTTAGTAAAAACATGATTAAATTTTTGGGGTGTTACAGCGCGCTGCCTGTCAAAGATTAGTCTGCACTGAAAAGGCAACTCGCTTCTCTCAAGAAACTGGTAATGTTCCATAGCATCATAATCAAGGAAAGCAAGCGGCAACTGAATATCATTTTCCTTTATTTGAACTCCAAGATGATGAGCTAAACGCGTGGCATAAATTCCACCAAAGAAGTCCCCAGCTAAAGCATTATTATGTAACCGCCTTGCAATGATAGCCCCTAAGTTAAATTGTTTATTATTCATTACCGCGCTCTTAAGGACAATAAGATCGGATGCGTAAAGGTGGCTATGGTCATGTTTACCGTTAATGCATCTACCTATAAAGAGAGCAAAATAATGTAATGCAGGAAAGTGAATGCTCCCTATAGTAGCTTGTGTTATGGTTCTGGTTTCACCTACAGTAATGTTAGCAAGGAACTCAGCGCAGTCAGATTTACGAGGCTCAGTATATATGCCCCATTGCGGAATTTTGCATGCATCATTAAATTCTTCAAGGTCCATACTAAATGATTTATCATATAGATAAAATAAAATAGAATGTGTATTGCGCTGGACCGAATACTTAAATCTCGGCACAAAGGAATCAGTAAGGTTGTAGTACTACAAACACTTATTTGACACGAAGTCTGTCAGGTCGGCGTTATGCACGAACATATCAAATTCTTCCTTGAAACCAGCAGGAGTCATGAAGTGATCCGACGGCCATTCACAAGGCTGCACTAGAGCTTCCCGTGGTGGTTCAAGGTCCGGCTCACGTATCGTGAGCCTGGGGGCTTTCTTCTTCGACGAACCACCTTGGAACATTTTCCTAAACATTTTTCTTCCTCTGAAAAATTTCTGAAATTTTTAGTAACTCAAAATAAAAGTGAACCAAACTCAACAAAACTAATAGCAACTACTCCCTCAAGTGTCTAGAGGCTATATCATGCAACAAAACTACTTTAGACCATATAAATTTGACATGCAAGCTCAAGAACATGGTCACCACAGCAGCAAAAATTTGCAATATATGAAGCACTATAGCAAAAACTAATTGGACCAACGGAGGAGTCACATACCGATGAACAATCCCCCGAATCAGTTTTGGAAACGGAGCTCCGAGCAAGGAGATCGAAACTTGCAGCAAGATGAGCAAGAACACGGGTTTGAGCAATGGTATGATTTTTTCTGGAGGAAGACGAAGTGGATGGGTGGCTGGAATAAGTGAGGGGACCCACGTGGGCCCCACAAGCCTCCTGGGCGCGCCCAGGGGGGTGGGCGCACCCTGTGGGCTTGTGGCTCACAGGTGCACCCACCGTGGGGTGTGTTCAGTGCCAAAAATTCTTAAATATTGCATAAAAAATCATACTAAATTTTCAGGGCATTTGGAGAACTTTTATTTTCTGGTCATTTTTTAATGCACTGGTAATTCAGAAACAGTAAAATAATAGCATTTCTTCTTTATTAATTCTAAATAATAGAAAGTAAAAAGTGGGTACAGAAGGTTGTGTTTACTAAATTCATCCATCTCATGCCCGTAAAAAAGAATCCATTAACAAGGTTGATCAAGTCTTATTAACAAACTTCTTCCGAATGACATGAAACCGGAGAATCTTCGTATAGCACTAAGTTACCTCAACGGGGATATGCATGTCCCCAATAATAAGAATATCATATTTCTTTTTGACAGTAGGAATAGGGAATTCAAAATCTCCAATAGTAATTGTTGAAAATTTTCCAATAGAATTGATACTATTCACTTGAGGTTGTTTCTTCGGAAAGTGTACCGTATGCTCATTACCATTAACATGAAAAGTGACATTGCCTTTATTGCAATCAATAACAGCCCCTGCCGTATTAAAAAAGGGTCTACCAAGGATGATCGACATACTGTCGTCCTCGGGTATATCAAGAATAACAAAGTCCGTTAAGATAGTAACATTTGCAACTACGACAGGCACATCCTCACAAATACCGATGGGTATAGTAGTTGATTTATTGGCCATTTGCAAAGAGAGTTTAGTGGGTGTCGACTTATTCAATTCAAGTCTATGATATAAAGAGAAGGGCATAACACTAACACCGGCTCCTAAATCACATAAAGCAGTTTTAACATAGTTTCTTTTAATGGAGCATGGTATAGTTGGTATTCCTGGATCTCCTAGTTTCTTTGGTATTCCACCCTTAAATGTATAATTAGCAAGCATAGTGGAAATTTCAGCTTCCGGTATCTTTCTTTTATTAGTAACAATATCTTTCATATACTTAGCATAAGGAGACATTTTCAGAATATCAGTCAAACGCAAGCGAAAAAAGACAGGTCTAAGCATTTCAACAAAGCGCTCAAATTCTTCATCATCCTTTTTCTTGGATGGTTTAGGAGGAAAGGGCATGGGTTTATGAACCCATGGCTCTCTTTCGTTACCATGTTTCCTAGCAATGAAGTCTCTCTTATCATATCTTTTATTTTTAGGTTGTGGGTTATCAAGATCAACAGCAGGTTCTATCTCCACATCATTATCATTACTAGGTTGAGCATGAACATCATCATTATCATTATTACTAGGTTCCTGTTCATCACCAGATTGTGTTTCAGCATCAGAAATAGAAATATCATTTGGATTCTCAGGTGTGTCTACAACAGGCTCACTAGAAGCATGCAAAGTCCTATCAACATTCTTTTTATTTTTAGGACTAGGTGCATCAGTATTGATTCTCTGAGAATCTTGTTCAATTCTCTTAGGATGACCTTCAGGATACAAAGGTTCCTGAGTCATTTTACCCCCTCTAGTCACAACTCTAATAGCATGATCATTATTTTTGTTATTCATCTCATTAAGCAAATCATTTTGTGCCTTAAGAACTTGTTCTACTTGAGTTTTTACCATGGAAGCATGTTTACTAACAATTTTGAGATCATTAACAGTTCTAAACATATAATCACCCAAGCGTTCAGTCATATAAGCATTTCTTTTCAATTGTCTACTAACATATGCATTGAAGTTTTCTTGTTTAATAATAAAGTTATCAAATTCATCCAAGCATTGACTAGCAGATTTATTATAAGGAATATCACCTTCATCAAATCTATAGAGAGAATTTACCTCTACTACCTGTGTCGGGGGTATTAAGACCATGTATTTCTTCAATAGATGGTAAATTCTTAACATCTTCAGCTTTAATACCTTTTTCTTTCATAGATTTCTTTGCCTCTTGCATATCTTCAGGACTGAGAAATAGAATACCTCTCTTCTTTGGAGTTGGCTTAGGAGGTGGTTCAGGAAGTGTTCGGGATATAACCCCGAGGTATGACCCGCCCAGTAGGGGCCAGGTCACACCGTTGGTGACTCAATGCACCAAAGGCCCAGGTAGAACCCAGATGGGATGTGAAGATTGGTGGCGGCTTACATGGTGGGCTTGTTGAAGGCCCAAGACCCAGCGGTTTACCAAAGCTCGCCATCAACGATGACCTGTGCATGGCACCACAGCTGTTCAACCTGGCCGACAAGTGCGCGAGGGCGGAGGTAGGCTGCCTCTCCCTTCTCAACAACCCCGACGTCGAGCCTGGAGACAAGAAGGCCAAAGCCAAGGAAGCGAAGCGCAAGGGCCTTGCTGTGCTGGCAGCAGAGCCCGAGCTAAAGCGCGGCCGTGACCGTGACGAGCCCGCCAAGGATGTTCGCCCATTTTGCATCTTCCACAACGTGCGCACCCACAACACCGACGATTGTCAGGAGCTCAGGGCGCTCCGTGACGAGCGCTTGGGCCGCAACCCCGAGCACAGCAACCATGGCTTCGGCCGTGGAGGAGGCCGTGGTGGAGGATGATGGGACAAGCGCAACCCCCGCCAGGGCTGGCGTGACCAGCCTCGCGAGGATGGCTGGCGCGATCAGCCTCGTGACGGCGCCTGGCGCGATCAGCCTCGCGAGGTCTGTCCTCAGGGCAACGCGGGCCTTCCGCCGCTGCCGCCGCCCCCCAGGAGGAACGACAACAACCAGCCAGACGAAGGGCCTGGGGGCTACCAGGAGCCTCGTGCGATAGCCTGCATCCTCGGAGGATCTAAGGCCCCCACGTCAAACAGCCTCTTCAAGCAGTTCTCTCGTGAGGTGAACGCGGCCCTCCCAAGGCTTGAGGCTGTGCATCCCCTCAAGTGGTCGCAGTACGCCATCACCTTCGATTCCAAGGGCCACCTCAGGTGTTCAGCCACTGCCGGCGCGCTCCCCATGTTGTGCACACCCACCATCAGCAACGTCTCCGTCACCAAGACCCTCATCGATGGCGGCGCCGGCCTCAACATCATCTCAGTCGAGACCTTCGAGATGCTTCAAGTGCCTTATGACCAGCTCGCGCACACCAGGCCATTCTCCGGGGTGACCGACAGCTCCACCACTCCCCTGGGGCAGGTGCGCCTCCCAGTCAGCTTCGGTACTCACGAGAACTACCACACCGAGCTCATCGACTTCGACGTGGCCCACATTGGCCTTCCCTACAATGCCATCCTAGGATATCCTGCCCTTGCCAAGTTCACAGTGGCTACCCACCATGGCTACAACATCCTCAAGATGCCAGGGTGCAGCGGCGTCATCGCTTTCACTTGTGATGAGAAGGATGTGGTCTGCTCCCTCGAGCACGCCTACCGGGCCGTAGTGGCCGAGAATTCCGACGGCGAAGGTGATGTCACGCCCCCGAGGCTGCCCCCGCATAGAAGAAGCAACTCCTCCCCAAGAACCATCCCGAGGCAAAGAAGGCACCGACCGGCGACACCTCAGGTGCCACTCCTGCCGCCGGGGCACGCCTCCCTCCTGCATAGGAAGGCGCGCCCGATGCCACCCTCAGGACAGGCTCGAGGGCTTCCACCTGGAGAGCATCTGACCTGACCAGTGCGACGAGGGAGGTGCTCGAGCACAACTTGGAGGCATGCCTCGACGCACGCCCCCATGAGCAAGGAACACGGCGTGAGGTGCCAGGAGCACAAGAATTCATCACCAAGGCGATCTGCGTGCTTCAGGAAGCGCGGGCCATGCGCGGCGAGTGTCACCCCGCATGCCCCACCGGCTCAGCTGTCGCTCCTGACGCGAGCGGTGAGCTGCGCGTCTGCGTCGACATCCCGGGCCTCAACAGAGCCACTTCGCAGGACCTCTTCTGGCCGTCGCGCGTCGGCCGGAGCAGGTGTTTCCCCTGCAACTACATCTGCATGCCCTTTAGCCCACTGAACGCGGGCGCCATGTACCAGCGGTTAGCCCAACTCGCGTTGGTGTCTCACGAGGCCAGGCGCTCAGCGCTGGCGCCTCATGAGGCCCCCACCCCTCGCAAGCCTCCCGAGCCTCAGGAGTCGCCCGGCTCGTGAAGGGTGAACCTCCGTAGCATGCTTCATGGACTACCTCGACGCTCCCGCAGCAGCATTGCCAGGTGACTTTTTGGTTTGTTCAATTGAGGGCGCCCTGCGGGCTGCACCATCCTCAGGCTACTTGGGGCTAGCCCCCGCAGCTGTCTTATCTTTTGGCTATGTATCAGAACTGGCTATGCTTTTGTTAATTGCTATGACTGCCCATGATACCGCATCGCCTCCGGAGGCATCGCCCCTTGGACCCCACGCGCTAGTAGCTCTCCTCTTGAATGCCCCATGAGAGGGGGCTATTGGCACATCATCTTTGCTCGAGCCCGTCCCTGTAGCGCTGATAAACCTAAGCGACCGAGCTCTGGCACGCGGGCCGGCCCCGCGCACGTCACCTTATCAGGTCCTTAGTGCCTTGTCTTCTCACGGAACAATCACGAGTAGATCGGCAAGCACGCGTTGTCCTATCTACCTTGTAATCTATAAGCTTGCAGAAGTTCTAGGAGCCAGGCATTCGGCGATGCTTGAGCAATGCCTCATCGCCTCAGGAGGACCGGCCTCGGTCGAGCGACGGTCTAGTCCGCATCACCAGCCGCAAAAAGCTAAGTACAACCATCTCATACCCTGTGTCATTGCCAAACGGGATCCCTTCCCCTACGACCTTGCAGAGCATGTCGCCTCTTTTCCGTGCAAGTCGCCTGCACGTTAAAAGGGGAGCTCTTGAGCATCGTGCCTCAAGAGCTCTTACTGGCTCTCGAGCCCTTACCCCTGGCCTTGTCCCAGGCATCACGACCTGACATACCAGCGGCGGCTGAGCTTCACTCGAGGGCCGGGTCTTGAGGAGGTAGAGCACCTTAACGAGCAAGGAAAAGAGAGGCAGGCCTCGCGAGGAGGTCTGGATGGAGGGTTATAGTTTAGCTGCATTTATATCGATTAAGATGCAAAGGACATCGATTGTTCACGCACCCCTCACAGGACCTGTGTTAATTTGCCACAGAACGGAAGGTGGACAGGAAGCCAAGCTCTAAGGAAGCACACCCGCATGTTGCAGGATTCCCAACAGGCCGCGGATTCCCCCACGCTACACCCTAAGCTAAGTCGTCCTCTTTGCGCCATGCGCGAGTCTTATCAATAACGTTTCGCCTTTTCTTTCGCAATCTCGTCTGGGCGAAAACCCTTTTTCTCTCGTGAGCAGCTTGCGCGTCAAGGGGGGCCTCTTGAGCATCGCGCCTCAGGAGCTCTTACCGGACCTCGAGCCCCTCACCTCCTGGCCTTGCCCTAGGCATTGTGACCTGGCATACCAGCGATGGCTGACGCTTGCTTGGGGCCTGGGTACCGGCAACGCAGAGCACTAAGCGATCATAAAAAAGGGGCTAAGCCCAAACAAGAAGCGCCACGATAACTTAAACACGAGCTAGCAGCATTTAAGATAAGGGCGCAAGCGCCGGAGTCTCTTACACACCCCTGTGGGGCTCCTGACAGTTTTGACGCAGGAAAAGAAAGAAAGCAAAAGAAATCCCCTCAAGGAGGCCGCTGCTCCCAAGACCTGGGCTCCAGCGTCGCCAGTGCCTAGTCAGAGTCCTCCTCCGTCTTGACGTGGCGGCGTGGGGGCTCGTCAGAGTCGTCGCCGCTCCCGCTTCCCTCGGGGGAGGTGCTTCCGTTGTCGTCGTCGCCGGAGGAGTGGCCGTTGCTGCTGTTGTCGCTCTCCATGCAGCACTCCAGGCAGCCACCGGCCTCCCCGAAGATCTTCACGAACAGGGTCGCGGCCCCGTCAAACTTGAAGTGAAGGTTGTGCCCCTCCTTCAGGCCATGGGCGTGGCCGAACGACTTCCACCCCCGCGGGGGGAACATGTAGCTGGATGGAGTGAACTCCGCCGCCACCCAGGAGGACTTGTTGCAGCAGCCGTCTGGCTGCAGCCACAACCCTAAGGGTGCGTCAACCGCCAGCTCCTCCGGGAAGGAGTCCGGGAGCTGGAGCCAGGTGCGGGGCGGGTTGTCCATCCATACGACAAACTCGCGAGCTGAATCGGCAGAGTGGGCCCCTTCCTGAGGCGGCAGGGCTGTGCCACTTCTCCCTCCTCGGCCGCGGCCGCGCCCGCGCCCGCGGGTGGGGTTCGTCCCGCGGCTGCCCGAGCCTGTGCGAGCCGCCAACGGAGGATGCCCACGTCCTTGGGGAGGCGCGCCAGGCGTAGTGGAGGACTTTTGAGGGCAGCCACGCCCTCTCGCCGGCTGCGGTGACTCTGATCCCTCCACCGCCACCTTGCCCTTCTCGGCAGCGGAAAACCTTCTCGAGGGTGCCATGACTACAGCAGTAGTGGTTGAAGATGGAGATGCGAGAAGACGGCGATGGGCCGAGGGGTCCGACCCCTCGCCCTTTTATAGCGATCAAAAGAAGCCGGTCCACGCCCCTTCACCTTCGAAGCAATGATGGCCCCGCGCAGCGTGTGCCAGGCTTTATGTCAGCTTGGGCAGTTGTTGAGGCATCGAGGGGAAGTGGGGGCGTCCCACGCCCCATCGTGCGCCACGTGTAAAGCTTGGCTCGCAGGCGGTTGGGCCTGCATCGCTTCGCCCCTCTCCTCTTCGTCTCTGCCGTAAGCGGAATCGTGCGCACTACGGGCCCGGGGGCTACTGTCAGGGCTCTGGGACTGGGGGTACCTAGGCCCGTCTGCCTGTGGCCCATTGCGTGGCATCGTCAAAGGGCCCGACGCGGCCCATCATCAAGACTTCATGAGCAAGGCCCTCGCGAGGGCCCCCACCTCGCGAGGCGAGCATCAGCAGGCGTCGTCAGGTGCCCCGAGGGCTCCATGAGGGGTGGCCTCCCGAGGCCCCTCACGGGGCGGACATCTCTAGGCTAACCCCCCTCCCCCGCCTCGCGCTGCACGTGGGTGACGCGAGCCACCACGAGCGTCACCAGGAGCGGTGCCAGCGGGCGCGGACGGTGAGGCTTTCCTCTTTGGTGCTAAAGGGACAAGGCCAACGCGGGGGTTCCCAAGGCAAGCCCAAAGGTTACCTCTTCGGTGCAACAAGACCAGGACGGCGAGCTCGCCAGGGCGCAGTTCATCGCCGAGCCCACCTGTGCGTCATGGCCAGAAGCTTTGCAGGCGAAGACCACCTTTAGTCAGGATAGGGTGTACTACTATCCTCCTTCAAAATTAGTTGTTGTAGACTCCCTTCCCGCCTAGAGTTTTGGGGGAAGAGGACCAGGCTAGTATAAGTGTAGCTAGGCCACCGCCATAGAAGAAGGTCGGACCAAGGTCGACCCTTGAGCCCTCGGAAGGCAGTTCATCCTTGTACTCTCATACTCTTCCTCCTCGCGAGGCAATCCACCACAAAGCAGGAGTCGGGTCTTACACTGCAAGGTGGCCCGAACCTGGGCAAATCATCGTGTTCCTCTGTTCTTCCCTCTCGCTCGAGCACGTCAGAGCAAGGCCGTGAGGTAGTGAGCAGCGAGTTGTAGCATAGTGGAGTTCTTCGCGCACACCCCAGAGTTCGAACCTTTCCTTGGGTCCCCGGAGCCCTGATTCCGACAACAGTGAGGTGGATGATGTTATCAAGCATATGCCTATAGACCGAGCACCTGGGCCGGATGGGTATACTGGGCTTTTTATGAAGAAGTGCTGGAGTATTCTCAAGAATGACTTTATGAACTTGGTTAAGGAATTTTATGATGGAAAATGCAATTTGGAGTGTCTTAACACATCCCTCATTGCCCTCATACCCAAGAAATTAAGCCTTGAATTTGTTGGTGACTTTTGGCCTATCTCACTGAGAAACACATGTTTAAAATTCCTAACCAAACTACTGGCTAATCGTTTGCAGAAAGTTATTCTTCAATGCATCCACCGAAACCAGTATGGTTTTCTTAAGTGTCGCTCTATCCAAGACTGTCTCGCTTGGTGTTTTGAGTATATACACCAATGCAAAGCTTCCAAGCGGCCAATTGTCTTGCTAAAACTTGATTTCACCAAGGCCTTCAACACGATTGAACATGATGCCATCCTTAGGATTCTGCAATGTAAGGGTTTCGATGATCGATGGAATGGTTGGGTCAAGAGCTTGCTATCGTCTGGATCTTCCTCGGTTTTGCTCAATGGAGTCTCGGGCCAACACTTCATGTGCAGAAGTGGAGTCCGCCAAGGGGATCCTTTGTCCCCCTCCTTTTCATAATTGCGGGCGACCTTCTATAGTCTGTGGTCAATGACATTTGTAGAAGGAGCATCCTCACCATGCCAATTCCCACATGGTCTAATGATTACCCAATTGTTCAATACACCGATGACACACTTATAGTTTTGCCTGTGGTTGATAGCCAACTTATTGCTCTGAAGGAGATGCTTGAGATTTTGCTGTCTCAATGGGCTTGCGAGTAAATTTCATTAAATCTTCCTTGATCCTGATGAACATGTCTGATGACAAAGGGGCCAGGATTGCCAGCTTGCTTGGGTGTGAAGTTGGCTCCATGCCCTTCACGTACCTGTGTTTACCTATGGGTACATACAAGCCAACAATATATGACCTGATGCCACTTGTTGACCACATTGAGCGACGTTTGTCTGCATCCTCGTGTCTTCTAAACCAAGGGAGTCATTTGCAGCTACTACAGTCTGTGCTTACTTCTATGCCCATATATTTTTTCTGCTCGCTGTCAATACCCCAAGGCATTCTTAAACAGATTGAAAGGATTGAACGTCAGTGTCTTTGGAGAGGCAATTCAGATACTCCATGTCAGTCGTTGGTTGCTTGGGACTTGGTCTACAAAACAAAGCTCTACTGCTTAAGCATCTCTTCAAATTCTTTAACAAACTAGATGTGCCTTGGGTAAACCTCATATGGGACTCATACTATCACTCCTCGGCTCCACAAGCCACTCAGAGTTGTGTATCTTTCTGGTGGCGTGATGTGCTTAAGCTATATGATAAATTTTGCAAACTGGCAACTCCACAGGTATACGTGGGTGATATATACTGTGGTTTTCTGGCTGGATCGTTGGAAACTTGATGACAGATCCCTTCCTTTAAAGGATCATTTCCCACGGCTGCATTCTTTGTCATTGATGATATGATCACCGTCAAAGATTTCTTTGAATTACCAAACATGGTTGAAAATCTCCACCTTCCATTATCCTCGGAAGCCTATCAGGAGCTCGGTCAGCTTCAGTCCTTGCTGCATCCAATCATCTTAGAACCTGATGGAAAGGATATTTGGAGCTGGCCATCTAAATCAGGGAACTTTCAGTCTAAGATTTACTATGAGTTCACCTTCTCCCATCTAGTGATTGATCCCATTTTTAAATGGATCTGGAAATGCTCCTGCACTCTTAAGGTTAAAGTTTTTGGCTGGTTGTTGTTGATGGATCGACTAAATACAAGGGATATGATGCAGCGAAGGCACTGGAATATTCCGGATGACATATGTGTTCTCTGCCACTCACTCACCCACGAGGACAGAGTCCATCTCTTCTTCACCTGTAACTTTAGCCAGCGCGTTTGGAACTACCTTGGGATATCCTGGAATGCACAACCAAACCAGTCAACCTTCATGATGGCCTCGGCTATCAGAAAGGATTTTGATAAACCTTTTTTCTCTGAGGTGGTATTCACTGCAACCTGGAACATTTGGACACAAAGGAATGGGAAGATCTTTAGAAATGAGACACCTAGTTTCAGATCCCGGAGAAGGAATTTTGTACATGACCTTTCTCTTCTAGATCATAGGATCAAATGTAAATATAGAGATAGGCTGTTAGCTTGGATAGCCTCTCTTCCTTAGGTAGCTTTGTAAGTATTCCCTCCCTCTTTACTTCCTTGTGTACTTTCGTTACTATTTTTTTAATAAAGAGTTGTCAGGCTGTTGCCTTGCAGTACATAGTCAAAAAAAAACTTTAGCCATTAGGCAAGTCGTTGTCTTAGTGGGTCGCTCCGAGAAGTTAACCACATAGAGACCATTCTTGGCATGCCCAACAAAAGCTACTTTAAGAGTCTTGCTCCACAAAAGGGCCACGGTATCAAGATCAAAGAATGTTGCAAAGCCCATAAGTGCAAGTTGACGAACGGAAAGTAAATTGTATGCAAAGGACTCAACAAGCATGACCTTCTCAATAGATAAATCTTGAAAGATGACCACCTTGCCAAGACCCAATACCTTAGATATTGAAGCATCACCAAATTGGACATGAGTGGGCATAGATACATCCTCCACCAATTCCTTGCTCCCGGTCATATGATTTGTTGCTCCACTATTGAGCAACCATGTCACCCCACCGGAAGCAAACTCCTACAAGAAATCAATGCTTGGATTTAGGTACCCATTTTTGAATGGGTCCTTTGAGGTTAGCAACAAGGGTCTTAGGAACCCAAATAGACCATTCAATGTACTCATAAGAATAACCAACAAATTTTGCATAAACATGTCCATCACTAGCACGACACAAACCATAGGAAGGATTAAAGTCACTAGCTTTGTTAGAAGGGTTTTCTTGCCCTTCTTGGCATTACCACCCATACCCATGTCCTTCTTCTTCTTCTCATGAGCTCCCTCTCCCGCCCTTACGAAGACTTCTTTGAGTGGGAGAGTTTGCTTGGTCTTCTTCTTCTTCTTCTTCGACTTGGGTACAAACCCAACACCTTCCTTGGCCACAGCTTCCTTTTGATTGCTCAAAAAGTCACTGGGATTCTTCTCACCTTGTATGCACGTCACAAGGCCTTTCTCAAGTTGCTCTTTCAACTTGGCATTCTCCTCCACAAGATGCTCATGCTCACAACAAGGGTTAGTAGTATTTGCATTATCAATCAATACAAAAGGAGGACAAGTTGCTATCTCCTTCGTTAGTTTCACTTGGAGTTGATCATGAGACTCCTTGAGAGAAGTATGAGCACTCCTCAAGACCTTGTGAGCCTTGTCGAGTATTTCAAACTCCTCTTTGAGTCTATCATGGCCAACCACAAGTGCAACTTTCTCAGATTTAAGAACACGAGAAAGAACAATAGCACGACCAAGATCTTTTTGCAATTTAGCACGATCAATGTTGTGTGCCTCCTCAAGAGTAAAATGAAGACCTCGCTCTTCCTCAAGAGCAATAGAAAGATCCACAATCTCATCGGCATAGTCACGACTATGCCCCTCTAACTTGGAGATCGTATCCTCATGAGATTCAATGATATCATTTGCCTCACCAAGTTGTTCCAAGAGAGCAACAAAGTGCTTCTTGGTCTCACCCTTGAGCTTACTCAAGAACTTTTCAAACTCATTCTCATCAACCTTTACCACCTCACTATCATCCACACAATCCAACAAAGAAGGAGTAGTAGTGATGGTGGTTTTGATGTTGGGGGTTACCTTGTTGATACCTTTGGCCATGAGGCACTTGGCGATGAGGTTCTCATTGGGGGCGTCGAAGAGAGACACCTTGGTCGGGGAAGAGGTGGCAATGTCCACGGTTGCCGTTGCCATTCCTTCACCACTTGTATCTTCATCATCATCATCGAAGATGTACTCTTCTTGTGTCACCAAGGCCTTTTGAGGTATCTTCTTGGTGAAGTTGTTCTTGTTTGGGAAGGACTTGGCTTTGTCTTTGCGAATGAGTTTGCCAGCATTGTCCTCCCTCTTCTCATAAGGACAATCCACCACAAAGTGACTCACATTGCCGCAATTGTAGCAAGTCCTCGCTTGTTGCTTGCTCTTTGTGCCACTTGAGTTGTTCTTGGAGAAGTTGGGCCTTGAGTTTCTCTTGTTGCACCAAAATTGCCTTGACGCAAGAGCCATGTGCTCGTGCTAAGCATATTTGGTGTCTTCCGGGCAACACTCTTCTTCTTCCTCTTCTTCTTCTTCCGGAATCACCTTGGCCTTCAAGGCAAGGTTGGGAGAGGCTTTCTTTGACCGGACCCGAGCTAGTGCATTGTCGACAGTCTTGTTCATGATGTTCATGGAAATAAACTCATCCAACACTTCACTTGAAGACAAGGTGTGGAAGTCCAGCCTTTGACAAATCACGGAGGACATGGCCTTGTTGAATGGCATGATGGCCTTGAGAAACTTGCGCTTGATCCAATTGTCATCCGTATCCTTGCTCCCATGATCTTGAAGAGCGACCGCAAGAGTTGTCAATCTCTGGTAAAGATCACGAGGATCCTCATCTTCATTCATCACAAATTCATCGGCCTCATCAAGAACCACTTCAAAGTTGGACCGTTGAATGCTTGAGCTCCCTTTGTACAAAGATATGACGTGTTCCCAACAATCCTTTGCACAGAAGAAAGGACACAAGTGAGATAGATCTTCGGGAGGCACCGCGGATTGAAGGAACAATGCGAAGTGATTGTATTGATTGTCCGCCTCTTCTCTTGGGGTGAGATTGTTTGGATCATGCAGGTAGAAACCTTGCTCGATGATTCTCCAAAGGTTTGTTGAGCTATGATTCAAATGAGACTTGATACGAAAAATCCAATACGAAATCACCCTTTACAAGCTTAGGAGGACGACCAAGGTTGTCAATATGTGGTGTAGGGACTGGTCCTCCATAGACCGGGGGAGGGGAAACCGAGGCAAAGGTTCCCATCCCATTCTTGTTTTGAGGGAGAAGGTTTGAGTGCCTTTACCCGCTTCCTTGCCGGAACTGTCCTCCGACTCCGATGCGGTGGGATTAGTTTTCAACCCCTCAAGTAATTCTTTAAGCATGGACTTGACCTCGTCCATCATAGATGTCTTAAGTGAGGCCATAGCTTCATTTAAGTCATCTTGGGTGATCGAGTTCAACTCCACGGCCTCGAGAACTTCCTCCACTCCGTCAACCATACTCTTCGGGTGGTGAAACCCTTAAAAAGAGATGAGGCTCTTATACCAATTGAAAGGATCAATATGGTTGACTAGAGGGGGTTGAATAGGCAACTACCAATTTTTATATTTTCTTAACAAATTACGGTTAGCAACAAATAGGTTGTCTAGATATGCAACTAGGTGAGCAACCTATATGATGCTAACAACAGCATCAATAAGCAAGCAAGGGATATAACACAAGTAAAGCTTGCACAAAGTAAAGGTAAGAGATAACCACAAGTAGAGTCGGAGGATACGAGGATGTGTTACCGAAATTCCTTCCCTTTGAGAGGAAGTACGTCTCCGTTGGAGCGGTGTGGAGGCACAATGCTCCCCAAGAAACCACTAGGGCCACCATATTCTCCTCACTCCCTCACACAATGCGAGATGTCGTGATTCCACTAGTGGTGCCCTTGAAGGCGGCAACCAGACCTTTACAAACAAGGTTGGGGCTCTCTCCATAACCGAATTGGAGGCTCCCAACAACACCACGAAGCTTCACCGCAATGGAATGTGGCTCCGAGGTGACCTCAACCATCTAGGGTGCTCAAACACCCAAGAGTAACAAGATCCGCAAGGGATTAGAGGGGGGAATCAAATTTCTCTTGGTGGAAGTGTAGATATAGGCCTTCTCAACCAATCCCTAAAGAATCAACAAGTTTGATTGGCTAGGGAGAGAGATTGGGCGGAAATGAGCTTGTGAGCAACAATGGAGCTTGGGGGTAGGAAGAGGTGAGTCAACTTGGGGAAGATGACTCCCTTATATAATGGGAGAAGGAATCCAACCATTATGCACCCACAGCCCATGCACAAGCGGTAGTACCGCTCAGGTGAGCGGTACTTCCGCTGGTACAGAAGATCTGGCCACTACATACAAAAGAGCAAGTTAGGGGAGCGGTAGTTCTGCTGGAGCGGTACTACCGCTCCCACCAGCGGTACTTCCGCTTGGTGTTGAGCAGTAGCCGGGGCCCGCGGAAGTAGAGGGAGGCAGGGCGGTAGTGCCGCCTGGGGCGGTACTACCGCTAGGAACTGCCGCTCTACTTCCGCCCGTGGGACAGACCAGTCCAAACGTAGAGAACAAGCGGTACTCCCAGCGGCAAAAGCCAACGGTAGTTCCGCTGGAGCGGTACTACCCCGCCAAGGAGCGGTACTTCCGCTTAGCATGTGAATGCCCAGTAAACCCGCGGTAGTAGGGTGGCAGTTAGGCCCGCAGTACCGCTGGAGTGGTACTACAACGCCGAACTGCCGCTCTACTACCGCCCATTTAGAGAACACCCAAAACAGGCGGAAGTAGGGATGGTACTACTCTGCGGCAGTACCGCTGGAGCGGTACTACCGCTTAAGCAGTTCTGAAAGGGTCCAAGCAAAAAGGAAGGACAAGCTCAAGAGCCAGGAAAGAAGAGAGGGTGCAAGGAGATAGTGTACTTGATCATTCCACCCAAACCTTTCCGAAGCGGACCCCCTCTTAATAGTATGGTGTTCCTACAAATCAAGTCCACCGAAAATGAAACGCAAGGAAAACATCGTCTTCGCAAGTGCTCCGAGGGGCTCGAATCGTCTTGTGCCAAATGATAGTTTATCTGAAATGCTCAATGCACACGATTAGTCCGTAAAAGCATTGTCGTCAATCACCAAAACCACTAAGGGAGAAATATGCCCTAATATCTTGTGTTCAATCTTTGTATCAAAACCTCAAATTGGTATCTTTGAGTGACTAGTAGTGTTGATTACAACTTGTAGTTGATGCTAGTTGATTTATTTGGCAGAAGATTATATGTTCAAATCCATTATGCTATTTAATATCCCTCTGATCTTGAGCATGAATATGTTTTGTGAGTAGTTGCTTTTGTTCTTGAGGACGTGGGAGAAGTCTTGTCATAAGTAATCATGTGAATTTGGTATTCGTTTGATATTTTGATGATGTGTATGTTGTGATTCCCTTAGTGGTGTTATGTGAACGTCAACTACATGACACTTCACCATCTTTGGGCCTAAGGAAATGCATTGTGGAGTAGTAATTAGATGATGGGTTGCTAGAGTGACAGAAGCTTAAACCCTAGTTTATGCGCTATTCCGTAAGGGGCTGATTTGGATCCATATGTTTAATGCTATGGTTAGATTTTATCTTAATTATTCTTTCGTAGTTGTGGATGCTTGCGAGCAGGGTCAATCATAAGTGGGAGGTTTGTTCAAGTAAGAACATCACCCAAGCACCGGTCCACCCACATATCAAATTATCAAAGTAGCGAACGTGAATCAAACAAACATGATGAAAGTGACTAGATGAAATTTCTATGTGTCCTCAAGAACATTTTACTTATTATAAGAGACCGTTCCGGCCTGCCCTTTGCTATAAAAAGGATTGGGCTACCTTGCTGCACCTATTGCAACTTTTGTTACTTGTTACAAATTATCTTGCTACCAAACTATCTTTTACCGATAATTTCAGTGTTTGCAGAAAATACCTTGCTGAAAATCGCTTGTCATTTCCTTCTGCTCCTCGTTGGGTTCGACACTCTTACTTATCGAAAGGACTACAATTGATCCCCTATACTTGTGGGTCATCAAGTATCATTGCCTTACTTTCTTGTTTCAATCTTAGCGGTAATAATAAAATTTCATATGCTAGTCCCATGGGGAGTAATAACTTCACATATAAGAAGTATAATTGGTAAAATGTATTGCAAGTTGATACGTCTCCAACGTATCTATAATTTTTGATTGTTCCATGCTACTCCCTCCGTTTCTTTATATAAGGTGTATTTGTTTTTTGATAAAATTCTAGAATGTAAGGTGCATTTCTTCTAATTCCTCATAATTCCCTTGTTAGCCCTTGAGAAAAAGGGAAAGTATCTCTCTCCTGATTGTCTGTATCTCTCCTTGTAGCAAAAGAAGGAAAGTATCTCTCTGTCGATTGCATGTATCTCATACTTTCCTCGACTAACTGATTTACTTGCCACTAACCAATAAATTTGCCAAGGGTAATTTCGTCCTAACATGTTGATACGTCTCCAACGTATCTATAATTTTTGATTGTTCCATGCTATTATATTATCCATCTTGGATGTTTTATATGCTATTTTATATTATTTTTGGGACTAACCTATTAACCTAGAGCCCAGTGCCAGTTTCTGTTTTTTCCTTGTTTTTGAGTTTCGCAAAAAAGGAATACCAAACGGAGTCCAAATGAGCTGAAAATTTACAGTGATTTTTTATGGACCAGAAGAAGCCCCCGAAGCAAAAGAGTTGGGCCAGAAGAGCCACGAGGCCTCCACAAGGGTGGAGGGCGCGCCCTACCCCCCTGGGCACGCCCTTCGGTCTTGTGGGCTCCTCGTGGACCCCCCTGACTTGTTCTCGACGCCAAAAATTCCTATAAATACAGAAACCCCCAGAAATAAACCTAGATCGGGAGTTCTGCCGCCGCAAGCCTCTGTAGCCATGAAAAACCAATCGAGAGCCCGTTCCGGCACCCTGCCGGAGGGGGAAACAATCATCGATGGCCATCTTCATCATCCCGACGCTCTCCATGACGAGGAGGGAGTAGTTCACCCTCAGGGCTGAGGGTATGTACCAGTAGCTACGTGTTTGATCTCTCTCTCTCTCGTGTTCTTGATTTGGCACGATCTTGATGTACCGCGAGCTTTGCTATTATAGTTGGATCTTATGATGTTTCTTCCCCTCTACCTTCTTGTAATGGATTGAGTTTTCCCTTTGAAGTTATCTTATTGGATTGAGTCTTTAAGGATTTGAGAACACTTGATGTATGTCTTGCATGTGCTTATCTGTGGTGACAATGGGATATTCACGTGATCCACTTGATGTATGTTTTGGTGATCAACTTGCGGGTTCTGTGACCTTGTGAACTTATGCATAGGGGTTGGCACACGTTTTCGTCTTGACTCTCCGGTAGAAACTTTGAGGCACTCTTTGAAGTTCTTTGTGCTGGTTTGAATAGATGAATCTGAGATTGTGTGATGCTTATCGTATAATCAAACCCATGGATACTTGTGGTGACATTGGAGTATCTAGGTGACATTAGGGTTTTGGTTGATGTGTATCTTAAGGTGTTATTTTAGTACGAACTCTAGGGCTGTTTGTGGCACTTATAGGAATAGCCCAATAGATCGATCAGAAAGAACAACTTTGAGGTGGTTTCATACCCTACAATAATCTCTTCGTTTGTTCTCCGCTATTAGTGACTTTGGAGTGACTCTTAGTTGCACGTTGAGGGATTGTTATATGATCTAATTATGTTATCATTGTTAAGAGAACTTGCACTAGTGAAAGTATGAACCCTAGGCCTTATTTCCAAGCATTGCAATACCATTTTCGCTCACTTTTGTTACTTACTACCTTGCTGTTTTTATATTTTCAGATTACAAAAACCTATATCTACCATCCATATTACACTTGTATCACCATCTCTTCGCCGAACTAGTGCACCTATACAATTTACCATTGTATTGGGTGTGTTGGGGACACAAGAGACTCTTTGTTATTTGGTTGCAGGGTTGTTTGAGAGAGAACATCTTCATCCTACGCCTCCCATGGATTGATAAACTTTAGGTCATCCACTTGAGGGAAATTTGCTACTGCCCTACAAAACTCTGCGCTTGGAGGCCCAACACGAGTCTACAAGAAGAAGGTTGCGTAGTAGACATCAAGCTCTTTTCTGGCGCCGTTGCCGGGGAGGTTAGTGCTTGAAGGTATATCTTTAGATCTTGCAATCGAATCTTTTAGTTTCTTGTTTTATCATTAGTTTAGTCTATAAAATAAAGCTACAAAAAAAATGGAATTGAGGTTGCCTCATATGCTTCAACTTTATAATGTCTTTCGTGAAAATGATGGAAAGGAAAATTGTGCTAAAGTGTTAGAAGAAGAAGTCTATAAAATGTTTGGCACTAAATCTTTGTATGATGAGCATGATTGCAATGTTGTTAGTATGAATTCCTTGAATATCCATGATGCTAATGATATGCAAAGCCACAAGCTTGGGGATGCTATGCTTGATGAAGATGATATTTTTTGTCCCCCAAGTTTTGATGAGCAAATTTATTATTATGATAGCATGCCTCCTATTTATGATGATTATATTGATGAAAGTGGGTTTGGAAGAGTGTCAACTCTAGGTAATGATCCCACTATTTTGGAGGGTGTTGAATCTTTTCACAATATTGATAAAAGTGGATTTGGAGAGGTCATGACTTTATTTAGTGATGAATCCACTATTTTGGAAGAGGTTCCAATTGATTATAAGAACAAAGTTGCTATCTATCATGATTATTGTGATGACATGTATGCTATAAAGAATAATGATAACCATGAAACTTATCATCATGATTTTAGTTTTCAATTGGATTATGCCTCACATGATAGTTATTTTGTTGAGTTTGCTCCCACTACTATTCATGAGAATAAATTTGCTTATGTGGATAGTAATAAAATTTCTATGCTTGTGGATCATGAAAAGAATGCTTTATGTGATAGTTTTATTGTTGAATTCATTCATGATGCTACTGAAAAGAATAACTTTGAGGTGGTTTCGTACCCTACAATAATCTCTTCGTTTGTTCTCCGCTATTAGTAACTTTGGAGTGACTTTTCATTGCATGTTAAGGGATTGTTATATGATCTAATTATGTTATAATTGTTAAGAGAACTTGCACTAGTGAAAGTATGAACCCTAGGCCTTATTTCCAAGCATTGCAATACCGTTTTCGCTCACTTTTGTTACTTACTACCTTGCTGTTTTTATATTTTCAGATTACAAAAACGTATATCTACCATCCATATTACATTTGTATCACCATCTCTTCGCCGAACTAGTGCACCTATACAATTTACCATTGTATTGGGTGTGTTGGGGACACAAGAGACTCTTTGTTATTTGGTTGCAGGGTTGTTTGAGAGAGACCATCTTCATCCTACGCCTCCCACGGATTGATAAACCTTAGGTCATCCACTTGAGGGAAATTTGCTACTGTCCTACAAAACTCTACAAGAAGAAGGTTGCATAGTAGACATCACATGTCTATAATTTTGTGCCTTGGTCACCGTGCCGAAAATAATACACCTTACATAAAGGAACGGATGGAGTATTATATTATCTGTTTTGGATGTTTTATATGCATTAATATGCTATTTTATATTATTTTTGGGACTAACCTATTAACCTAGAGCCTAGTGCCAGTTTCTGTTTTTTCCTTGTTTTTGAGTTTTACAGAAAAGGAATACCAAACGGAGTCCAAACAGAATAAAACTTTCGCGATGATTTTTCTTGGACCAGAAGACACCCAGAAGACTTGGGGAGGGGGTCAGTAGACTCACGAGGAGCCCACAAGCCCTCAGGGCGTGCCCTAGGGGGGTGTCCCTGGCTTGTGGACCCCTCGGGAGTCCCCCAACCCTAATATTTGCACTATAAATTCCCAAATATTCCCCCAACATCAGAAGCGCCCACCAAAATACTTTTCCGCCGCCGCAAGCCTCTGTTCCATGAGATCCCATCTTGGGGCCTTTTCCCGCGATCTGTCGGAGGGGGATTCGATCATGGAGGGCCTCTACATCAACCTTGTTTCCCTTCCGATGATGTGTGAGTAGTTTACCACAAACCTACGGGTCCATAGCTAGTAGCTAGATGGCTTCTTCTCTCTCTTTGATCTTCAATACAATGTTCTCCTCGATGTTCTTGGAGATCTATTCGATGTAATACCTTTTGCGGTGTGTTTGTTGAGATCCGATGAATTGTGGATTTATGATAAGATTATCTATGAATATTATTTGAGTCTTCTTTGAACTCTTTTATGCATGATTAAGATATCTTTGTATTTCTCTTTGAACTATCGGTTTGGTTTGGCCAACTAGATTGGTTTTTCTTGCAATGGGACAGGTGCTTAGTTTTGGGTTCAATCTTGCGGTGTCCTCACCCAGTGACAGAGGGGGTAGCGAGGCACGTATTGTATTGTTGCCATCAAGGATAAAAAGATGGGGTTTATATCATATTGCTTGAGTTTATCCCTCTACATCATGTCATCTTACTTAAAGCGTTACTCCGTTCTTATGAACTTAATACTCTAGATGCATGCTGGATAGCGGTCGATGTGTGGAGTAATAGTAGTAGATGCAGAATCGTTTCAGTCTACTTGTCACGGACGTGATACCTATATTCATGATCATTGCCTTAGATATCATCATAACTTTGCGCTTTTCTATCAATTTCTCAACAGTAATTTGTTTACCCACCGTATGCTATCCTCAAGAGAGAAGCCTCTAGTGAAACCTATGGCCCCCGGGTCTATTTTCCATCATATATTTTCAGATCTATAAACCAAAAAACCCAAAAATACCTTGCTGCAATTTATTTAGATTTACTTTAGTTTGCTCTTTTATTTATCTTTTATATCTATCTCTATTAGATCTCACTCTTGTTCATGACCGTGAAGGGATTGACAACCCCTTTTTCGCGTTGAGTGCAAGTGTTTGTTAGTTTGTGCAGGTGCATAGATTGGAGACTTCCTTGTGCCTCCTACTAGATTGATACCTTGGTTCTTAACTGAGGGAAATACTTATCTCTACTTTGCTGCATCACCCTTTCCTCTTCAAGGGAAAAATCAACGCAAGCTCAAGAAGTAGCAGGAAGAATTTCTGGCGTCGTTGCCGTGGAGGTTCTACATCAAGCCTACCAAGTACCCATCATAAACTCTCATCTCTTGCATTACATTATTTGCCATTTGCCTCTCATTTTCCTCTCCCCACTTCTAAAACGTTTTCAGAAAATACAAAAACATTTGCCTTTTTATTTGCCCTCTTTTCATTTGCCTTTATGTCTTACTTGGTTTGTTTGCTCGTTCGCTTGGTATAATTGTGTATTTATTGAAAATCAGAAAGCAAAGAGTTTATGGATCCTCATCCACTTGCTAATCTTTTTAAAAAATCCAACTATGATGAACCAATTGCTAGTGAGTTGAGTGCACTAGATTATCTTTATGGGGTTTTGCTTGAAATTCGTGAATCTGAAAATTATGATGAAAATTATGAAGTGATTCATGATAGCTCCTTGAATGAAAAGCATGATTGCAATGATGTTATTATAAATTCTATTAATGTCAATTGTGCTAATAATATGCAAAACCCCAAGCTTGGGGATGCTAGTTTTGCTATGTCCACTACTTATTGCAATGATCATGATTGGGGTGATAATGCTTCTTATGATCTTGAAAATGTATTTAAGCCTCATGATAACAATGTTCGCAATAATATTGAAAGTGGGTTTGGAAGAGTGTCAACTTTAGTAAATAATGATTCCACTACTTTGGAGTTTGATCAATCTTATGAAATTTTTGATAAAAGAGGGCTTGGAAAAGTAATGACTTTATTTGATGATAATCCCACTATTTTAGAAGAGTGTCAATTTTGCATGCATGTGGATCATGAAGAGAATATTTTATGTGATAGTTATATTGTTTAATTTTATTATGATCCTACATGTAATTATTATGAGAGAGGAAAATATGGTTGTAGAAATTTTCATGTTACTAAATTACCTCCCGTTATGTTGAGATTGCTATTGTTTCTTTCTTCTTCCTTGCATATGCTAGTTTTTGCTTGTATTGATAAATATTTTCCATATAAAATGCCTATGCATAGGAAGTATGTTAGACTTAACTTGTTTTTCATATGCTACATGACGCACTCTTTGTGTTTCAATTGCTATCTTTCAAGGAAGCATCATTAAAATTATCAATGCCTAGCTAAAAGGCTTTAAAGAAAAGCGCTTGTTGGGAGTCAATCCACTATTTTTATTTTATGTTTTTATTAAAATACACATTATTACCTCTGTAGTAATTGTATTTTGTTGTTTTAATTAATGTTTGAGCCAAGTAAGACCTTTGGGATGGTCTATGGTGATAGTTGATTTGATATTGCTGAAAAACAGAAACTTTTGTGCTCATTGCCAGAAATTTAAAAAATCACAGAAACGTGATTTTGATCTGAATTTTTTACACGAGATTGATATACAAATTTCCTAAATTTTCCTAGTTTTACAGAATTTTTGGATTTACAGAAGTATAAGAAATTTCCAGATTACTACAGACTGTTCTGTTTTTGACAGATTCTGTTTTCTATGTGTTGTTTGCTTATTTTGATGAATCTATGGGTAGTTAGGGGGGTATGAACCATGGAGAAGTTGGAATACAGTAGGTATAACACCAATATAAATTAAGAATGAGTTCACAACAGTACCTAAAGTGGTGATTTATTTTATTATACTAACGGATCTTATGAGTTTTCTGTTGAGTTTTGTATTGTGAAATTTTCAAGTTTTGGGTAAAGATTTGATGGACAATGGAATAAGGAGTGGCAAGAGCCTAAGCTTGGGGATGCCCAAGGCAACCCAAGGTAATATTAAAGGATAACCAAGCATCTAAGCTTGGGGATGCCCCGGATGGCATCCCCTCTTTTGTCTTCAATCCATCGGTAAATTTTCTTGAGGCTATATTTTTATTCACCACATGATATGTGTTTTGCTTGGAGCGTCTTGTATGATATGAGTCTTTGCTTTTTAGTTTGCCACAATCATCCTTGCTTCACACACCTTTTGAGAGGGACACGCATTAATCGTGAATTTATTAGGATGCTCTAGGTGCTTCACTTATATCTTTTGAGCTAGGCAGTTTGCTCTAGTGCTTCACTTATATCTTTTTAGAGCACGGCGGTGGCTTTATTTTATAGAAATTGTTAAACTCTCATGATTCACTTATATTATTTTGAGAGTCTTAAACAGCATGGTAATTTTCTTAGGTTACGAATTTAGTCCTAATATGATGGGTATCCAAGAGGGATATAATAAAAACTTTCATATAAAGAGCATTGAATAAGATGAGAAGTTTGATTCCTTGCATTTGTTTTGAGATATAAAGATGGTGATTTTAGATTCATGCTAGTGAGTAATTGTGGATTGGTATAAATACTTGTGTTAAAGTTTGTGATTCCCGTAGCATGCAAGTATGGTGAACCGTTATGTGATGAAGTCGGAGCATGATTTATTTTTTGATTGTCTTCCTTATGAGTGGCGGTCGGGGACGAGCGATGGTCTTTTCCTACCAATCTATCCCCCTAGGAGCATGCGTGTAGTACTTTGTTTCGATGGCTAATAAATTTTTGCAATAAGTATGTGAGTTCTTTATGACTAATGTTGAGTCCATGGATTATACGCACTCTCACCCTTCCACCATTGCTAGCCGCTCTAGTACCGCGCAACTTTCGCCGGTGCATTAAACCCACCATATACCCTTCCTCAAAACAGCCATCATACCTACCTATTATGGCATTTCCATAGCCATTCCGAGATATATTGCCATGCAACTTCCACCGTTCCATTTTATTATGACACGCACCATCATTGTCATATTGCTTTGCATGATCATGTAGTTGGCATAGTATTTGTGGCAAGGCCACCGTTCATATTTTTTTATACATGTCACTCTTGATCGTAGCACATCCCGGTACACCGTCGGAGGCATTCATATAGAGTCATATCTTGTTCTAGTATCGAGTTGTAATTCTTGAGTTGTAAGTAAATAAAAGTGTGATGATCATCATTATTAGAGCACTGTCCCATGTGAGGAAAGTATGATGGAAGCTATGATTCCCTCACAAGTTGGGATGATCTCCGAACTTTATAAAAAAATAAAAGCGGCCAAAGAAGCCCAAACAAAACAAAGAGAGAAAAGAAAAAAAAATGAGAGAGAAGGGACAATGTTACTATCCTTTTTTCACACGTGTGCTTCAAAGTAGCACCATGATCTTCATGATAGAGAGTCTCCTATTTTGTCACTTCCATATACTAGTGGGAATTTTTCATTACAGAACTTGACTTGTATATTCCAATGATGGGCTTCCTCAAATTGCCCTAGGTCTTCGTGAGCAAGCAAGTTGGATGCACACCCACTTAGTTTCTTTTTGAGCTTTCATACACTTATAGCTCTAGTGCATCCGTTGCATGGCAATCCCTACTCACTTGCATTGATATCAATTGATGGGCATCTCCATAGCCCATTCATTTGCCTAGTTGATGTGAGACTTTCTCCTTCTTTTTGTCTTCTTCACAACCACCATATTCTATTCCACCTATAGTGTTATATCCATGGCTCACGCTCATGTATTGCGTGAAAGTTGAAAAATTTTGAGAACACCAAAAGTTTGAAACAATTGCTTGGCTTGTCATCGGGGTTGTGCATGATGAAATACTTTGTGTGATGAAGATGGAGCATAGCCAGACTATATGATTTTGTAGGGATAACTTTCTTTGGCCATGTTATTTTGAGAAGACATGATTGCTTTATTAGTATGCTTGAAGTATTATTGTTTTTATGTCAATATTAAACTTTTGTTTTGAATCTTATGGATTTGAATATTCATGCCACAATAAAGAAGATTACATTGATAAAAATGTTAGGTAGCATTCCCCATCAAAAAATTTGTTTTTATCATTTACCTACTCGAGGACGAGCAGGAATTAAGCTTGGGGATGCTTGATACGTCTCCAACGTATCTATAATTTTTTATTGTTCCATGATATTATATTATCTATTTTGTATGTTTTATATGCATTAATATGCTATTTTATATTATTTTTGGAACTAACCTATTAACCTAGAGCCCAGTGCCAGTTTCTGCTTTTTCCTTGTTTTTTAGTTTTATGGAAAAGGAATACCAAACGGAGTCCAAACGGAATAAAACTTTCGCGATGATTTTTCTTGGACCAGAAGACTTGGGGAGGGGGCTAGAAGACTCACGAGGAGCCCACAAGCCCTCAGGGTGCGCCCCCTGGCTTGTGGACCCCTCGAAAATCCCCCAACCCTAATCTTTGCACTATAAATTCCCAAATATTCCCCCAACATCAGAAGCGTCCACCAAAATACTTTTCCGCCGCCGCAAACCTCTGATCCCGTGAGATCTTGCTACTTCTTGAGCTTGCGTTGATTTTTCCCTTGAAGAGGAAAGGGTGATGCAGCAAAGTAGAGATAAGTATTTCCCTCAGTTAAGAACCAAGATATCAATCCAGTAGGAGGCACAAGCAAGTCTCCAATCTATGCACCTGCACAAACTAACAAACACTTGCACTCAACACGAAAAAGGGGTTATCAATCCCTTAACGGTCTCGAACAGTGAGATATAATAGAGATAGGCATAAAAGATAGGAGTAAATAAAAGAGCAAACTAAAGTAAATCTAAATAAATTGGAGCAAGGTATTTTTGGGTTTTTTGGTTTATAGATCTGAAAATATATGATGGAAAATAGACCCAGGGGCCGTAGGTTTCACTAGAGGCTTCTCTCTTGAAGATAACATACGGTGGGTAAACAAATTACCCTTGAGCAATTGATAGAAAAACGCAAAGTTATGATGATATCTAAGGCAATGATCATGAATATAGGCATCACCTCCGTGTCAAGTAGACCGAAACGATTCTGCATCTACTACTATTACTCCACACATCGACCGCTATCCAGCATGCATCTAGAGTATTAAGTTCATAAGAACAAAGTAACGCCTTAAGTAAGATGACATGATGTAGAGGGATAAACTCAAGCAATATGATATAAACCCCATCTTTTTATCCTTGATGGCAACAATACAATATGTGCCTCGCTACCCCTTCTGTCACCGGGTGAGGACACCGCAAGATTGAACCCAAAACTAAGCACCTCTCCCATTGCAAGAAAAACCAATCTAGTTGGCCAAACCAAACCGATAGTTCGAAGAGAAATACAAAGATATCTTAATCATGCATAAAAGAGTTCAGAGAAGACTCAAATAATATTCATAGATAATCTGATCATAAATCCACAATTCATCGGATCTCAACAAACACACCGCAAAAAAGTATTACATCGAATAGATCTCCAAGAAAATCGAGGAGAACATTGTATTGAAGATCAAAGAGAGAGAAGAAGCCATCTAGCTACTAGCTATGGACCCGTGGGTCTGTGGTAAACTACTCACGCATCATCGGAAGGGCAGCAAGGTTGATGCAGAGGCCCTCCATGATCGAATCCCCGTCCGGCAGGTTGCCGGAAAAGGCCCCAAGATGGGATCTCACGGGAACAGAGGCTTGCGGCGGCGGAAAAGTATTTTGGTGGATGCGTGTGATGGTTTGGGAATATTGGGGAATTTATAGAGGCGGAGTTAGGGTTAGGAGACCCCGAGGGACCCACAAGCCCTCAGGGCGCACCCCCCCTAGGGCGCGCCTGGCAGGCTTGTGATCGCCTCGCGAACCTTCTGGCCCCCTCTCCAAGTCCTACGGGTGTCTTCTGGTCCAAGAAAAATCATCGTAAAGTTTTATTCCGTTTGGACTTCGTTTGATATTCCTTTTCTGTAAAACTCAAAAACAAGGAAAAAACAGAAACTGGCACTGGGCTCTAGGTTAATAGGTTAGTCCCAAAAATAATATAAAATAGCATATTAATGCATATAAAACATCCAAAACAGATAATATAATAGCATGAAACAATCAAAAATTATAGATACGTTGGAGACGTATCAAGCATCCCCAAGCTTAATTCCTGCTCGTCCTCGTGTAGGTAAATGATAAAAACAGAATTTTTGATGTGAAATGCTACCTAACATATTTATCAATGTAATCTTTTTTATTGTGGCATGAATATTCAGAACCATAAGATTCAAAACAAAAGTTTAATATTGACATAAAAACAATAATACTTCAAGCATACCAATAAAGCAATCATGTCTTCTCAAAATAACATGGCCAAAGAAAGTTATCCCTACAAAATCATATAGTCTGGCTATGCTCCATCTTCATCACACAAAGTATTTCATCATGCACAACCCCGATGACAAGCCAAGTAATTGTTTCATACTTTTGGTGTTCTCAAAGTTTTTCTACTTTCACGCAATACATGAGCGTGAGCCATGGATATAGCACTATAGGTGGAATAGAATATGGTGGTTGTGGAGAAGACAAAAAGAAGGAGAAAATCTCACATCAACTAGGCAAATTAATTGGCTATGGAGGTGCCCATCAATTGATATCGATGCAAGTGAGTAGGGATTGCCATGCAACGGATGCACTAGAGCTATAAGTGTATGAAAGCTCAAAAAGAAACTAAGTGGGTGTGCATCCAACTTGCTTGCTCACGAAGACCTAGGGCAATTTGAGGAAGCCAATCATTGGAATATACAAGCTAAGTTCTATAATGAAAAATTCCCACTAGTATATGAAAGTGACAAAATAGGAGACTCTCTATCATGAAGGTCATGGTGCTACTTTGAAGCACAAGTGTGAAAAAAGGATAGTAACATTGTCCCTTCTCTCTCATTTTTTTTCTCTCTTTGTTTTGTTTGGGCTTCTTTGGCCTCTTTTATTTTTTTATAAAGTTCGGAGATCATCCCAACTTGTGAGGGAATCATAGCTTCCATCATACTTTCCTCACATGGGACAATGCTCTAATAATGATGATCATCACACTTTTATTTACTTACAACTCGATACTAGAACAAGATATGACTCTATATGAATGCCTCCGGCGGTGTACCGGGATGTGCTACGATCAAGAGTGACATGTATAAAAAAATATGAACGGTGGCCTTGCCACAAATACTATGCCAACTACATGATCATGCAAAGCAATATGACAATGATGGTGCGTGTCATAATAAAATGGAACGGTGGAAGTTGCATGGCAATATATCTCGGAATGGCTATGGAAATGCCAAAATAGGTAGGTATGATGGCTGTTTTGAGGAAGGGTATATGGTGGGTTTAATGCACCGGCGAAAGTTGCGCGGTACTAGAGCGGCTAGCAATGGTGGAAGGGTGAGAGTGCGTATAATCCATGGACTCAACATTAGTCATAAAGAACTCACATACTTATTGCAAAAATTTATTAGCCATCGAAACAAAGTACTACACGCATGCTCCTAGGGGGATAGATTGGTAGGAAAAGACCATCGCTCGTCCCCGACCGCCACTCATAAGGAAGACAATCAAAAAATAAATCATGCTCCGACTTCATCACATAACGGTTCACCATACTTGCACGCTACGGGAATCACAAACTTTAACACAAGTATTTATACCAATCCACAATTACTCACTAGCATGAATCTAAAATCACCATCTTTATATCTCAAAACAAATGCAAGGAATCAAACTTCTCATCTTATTCAATGCTCTTTATATGAAAGTTTTTATTATATCCCTCTTGGATACCCATCATATTAGGACTAAATTCGTAACCTAAGAAAATTACCAGGCTGTTTAAGACTCTCAAAATAATATAAGTGAATCATGAGAGTTTAACAATTTCTATAAAATAAAGCCACCGCCGTGCTCTAAAAAGATATAAGTGAAGCACTAGAGCAAACTGCCTAGCTCAAAAGATATAAGTGAAGCACCTAGAGCATTCTAATAAATTCAAGATTAATGCGTGTCCCTCTCAAAAGGTGTGTGAAGCAAGGATGATTGTGGCAAACTAAAAAGCAAAGACTCATATCATACAAGACGCTCCAAGCAAAACACATATCATGTGGTGAATAAAAATATAGCCTCAAGAAAATTTACCGATGGATTGAAGACAAAAGAGGGGATGCCATCCGGGGCATCCCCAAGCTTAGATGCTTGGTTATCCTTTAATATTACCTTGGGTTGCCTTGGGCATGCCCAAGCTTAGGCTCTTGCCACTCCTTATTCCATTGTCCATCAAATCTTTACCCAAAACTTGAAAATTTCACAACACAAAACTCAACAGAAAACTCATAAGATCCGTTAGTATAATAAAATAAATCACCACTTTAGGTACTGTTGTGAACTCATTCTTAATTTATATTGGTGTTATACCTACTGTATTCCAACTTCTCCATGGTTCATACCCCCCGAACTACCCATAGATTCATCAAAATAAGCAAACAACACATAGAAAACAGAATCTGTCAAAAACAGAACAGTCTGTAGTAATCTGGAAATTTCATATACTTCTGTAAATCCAAAAATTCTGAAAAATTAGGAAAATTTAGGAAATTTGTATATCAATCTAGTGTAAAAAATTCAGATCAAAATCACGTTTCTGTGATTTTTTAAATTTCTGGCAATGAGCGCAAAAGTTTCTGTTTTTCAGCAATATCAAATCAACTATCACCATAGACCATCCCAAAGGTCTTACTTGGCTCAAACACTAATTAAAACACCAAAACACAATTACTACAGAGGTAATAATGTGTATTTTAATAAAAACATAAAATAAAAATAGTGGGTTGACTCCCAACAAGCGCTTTTCTTTAAAGCCTTTTAGCTAGGCATTGATAATTTTAATGATGCTCCCTTGAAAGATAGCAATTTTTTTGTTTGCGCTTCTTTAGCCTCTTTTATTTTTTTTATTTGGGCTTCTTTGGCCTCTCTTTTTTTATAAAGTCCTAAGACTCATCCCAAATTGTGAGGGAATCATAGCTTCCATCATCCTTTCCTCACATGGGACAATGCTCTAATAATGATGATCATCACACTTTTATTTACTTACAACTCAAAAATTACAACTCGATACTAGAACAAGATATGACTCTATATGAATGCCTCCGGCAGTTTACCGGGATGTGCTATGATCAAGAGTGACATGTATAAAAAATATGAACGGTGGCCTTGCCACAAATACTATGCCAACTACATGATCATGCAAAGCAATATGACAATGATGGTGCGTGTCATAATAAAACGGGACTGTGGAAGTTGCATGGCAATATATCTCGGAATGGCTACGGAAATGCCATAATAGGTAGGTATGGTGGCTGTTTTGAGGAAGGATATATGGTGGGTTTCATGCACCAGCGAAAGTTGTGCGGTACTAGAGAGGCTAGCAATGGTGGAAGGGTGAGAGTGCGTATAATCCATGGACTCAACATTAGTCATAAAGAACTCACATACTTATTGCAAAAAATTATTAACCATTGAAACAAAGTACTACACACATGCTCCTAGGGGGATAGATTGGTAGGAAAAGACCATCGCTCGTCCCCGACCGCCACTCATAAGGAAGACAATCAAAAAATAAATCATGCTCCAACTTCATCACATAACGGTTCACCATACATGCATGCTGCGGGAATCACAAACTTTAACACAAGTATTTCTACCAATCCACAATTACTCACTAGCATGACTCTAAAATCACCATATTTATATCTCACACAAATGCAAGGAATCAAACTTCTCATCTTATTCAATGCTATTTATATGAAAGTTTTTATTATATCCCTCTTGGATGCCCATCATATTAGGACTAAATTCATAACCTAAGAAAATTACCATGTTGTTTAAGACTCTCAAAATAATATAAGTGAAGCATGAGAGTGATGCGGCTTGAAGCTACATCGGTATTTCCCCAAAGAGGAAGGGATGATGCAGCACATTGGCGGTAGGTATTTCCCTCAGTGGTGAAACCAAGGTTATCGAACCAGTAGGAGAACCAAGCAACACTACGTAAACAGTACCTGCACACAAATAACAAATACTCGCAACCCGACATGTAAAAGGGGTTGTCAATCCCTTTCGGGCAACGGCGCCAAAAATTGGCAAACGGACGTGAGAGAGTAGTAAATATTGATAGATCGAACGCCAAATAAAATAAAGTGCAGCAAGGTATTTTTGTATTTTTGGTTTAATAGATCTGAAAATAAAAGTTGCAAATAAAGAAAAGAGCAAATAGCAAAATAGATCTTGAAAGCAAATATATAGGAAAAGAGACCCGGGGGCCGTAGGTTTCACTAGTGGCTTCTCTCGAGAAAAAATAGCAAACGGTGGGTGAACAAATTACTGTTGGGCAATTGATAAAACTTCAAAAAATCATGATGATATCCAGGCAATGATCATTATATAGGCATCACGTCCAAGATTAGTAGACCGACTCCTACCTGCATCTACTACTATTACTCCACACATCGACCGCTATCCAGCATGCATCTAGTGTATTAAGTTCATGGAGAAACGGAGTAATGCAATAAGAACGATGACATGATGTAGACAAGATCTATTTATGGAGAAATAGACCCCATCGTTTTATCCTTAGTAGCAACGATACATACGTGTCGGTTCCCCTTCTGTCACTGGGATCAAGCACCGTAAGATCGAACCCACTACAAAGCACCTCTTCCCATTGCAAGATAAATAGATCAAGTTGGCCAAACAAAACCCAAATGTCGAAGAAGAAATACGAGGCTATAAGCAATCATGCATATAAGAGATCAAAGAAGACTCAAATAACTTTCATGGATAAAAAGATAGATCTGATCATAAACTTAAAGTTCATTGGATCCCAACAAACACACCGCAAAAAGAGTTACGTCATATGAATCTCCAAGAGACCATTGTATTGAGAATCAAACGAGAGAGAGAAAGCCATCTAGCTACTAACTACGGACCCGTAGGTCTACTACTCACGCATCATCGGAGAGGCACTAATGGAAGTGGTGAACCCCTCCATGATGGTGTCTAGATTGGATCTGGTGGTTCTGGACTCTGCGACGGCTGGAATTGATTTTCGTCGACTCCCCTAGGGTTTCTGGAATATTGGGGTATTTATAGAGCAAAGAGGCGGTTCGGGGGGCACCCGAGGTGGGCACAACCCACCAGGGCGCGCTTGGGCCTCCAGGCGCGCCCTGGTGGGTTGTGCTCCCCTCGGAGCACCCCCCAAGCGCTTCTCCGGCCCACTGGATGTCTTCTGGTCCAAAAAAAAATCCACAAAAAGTTTCGCTGCGTTTGGACTCCGTTTGGTATTGATTTCCTGTGATGTAAAAAACATGCAAAAAAAACAGCAACTGGCACCTGGCACTATGTCAATAGGTTAGTACCAAAAAATGATATAAAATAACTATAAAATGATTGTAAAACATCCAAGAATGATAATATAACAGCATGGAACAATAAAAAATTATAGATACGGTGGAGACGTATCAGAGAGTTCAACAATTTCTATAAAATAAAGCCACCGCCGTGCTCTAAAAAGATATAAGTGAAGCACTAGAGCAAACTGCATAGCTCAAAAGATATAAGTGAAGCACATAGAGTATTCTAATAAATTCAAGATTAATGCGTGTCCCTCTCAAAAGGTGTGTGCAGCAAGGATGATTGTGGCAAACTAAAAAGCAAAGACTCATATCTTACAAGATGCTCCAAGCAAAACACATATCATGTGGTGAATAAAAATATAGCCTCAAGCAAATTTACCGATGGATTGAAGACAAAAGAGGGGATGCCATCCGGGGCATCCCCAAGCTTAGATGCTTAGTTGTCCTTGAATATTAACTTGGTGTGCCTTGGGTATCCCCAAGCTTAGGCTCTTGCCACTCCTCATTCCGTTGTCCATCAAATCTTTACCCAAAACTTGAAAACTTCACAACACAAAACTCAACAGAAAACTCATAAGATCCGTTAGTATAATAAAATAAATCACCACTTTTGGTACTGTTGTGAACTCATTCTTAATTTATAATGGTGTTATATCTACTGTATTCCAACTTCTCCATGGTTCATACACCCGATACTACCCATGGATTCATCAAAATAAGCAAACAACACATAGAAAATAGAATCTATCAAAAACAGAACAGTCTGTAGTAATTTGGAAATTTCGTATACTTCTGTAACTCCAAAAATTCTGAAAAATTAGGAAAATTTATTAAACTTTTATATCAATCTTGTGTAAAAATTCAGATCAAAAGCACGTTTCTGTGATTTTTTGAATTTCTGGCAATGAGCGCAAAAGTTTTTGTTTTTCAGCAAGATCAAATCAACTATCACCGTAGACCATCCCAAAGGTCTTGCTTGGCTCAAACACTAATTAAAACACCAAAACACAATTACTACAGAGGTAATAATGTGTATTTTCATAAAAACAGAAAATAAAAATATTGGGTTGTCTCCCAACAAGCGCTTTTCTTTAAAGCCTTTTAGCTAGGCGTTGGTAATTTTAATGATGCTCACATGAAAGATAGCAATTGAAACACGAAGAGAGCATCATGTGGCATGTGAAAAACAAGTTTAAGTCTAATATACTTCCTATGCATAGGCATTTTATAAGCAAACAAATTGTCAAGACAAGCAAAAACTAGCATATGCAAGGAAGAAGAAAGAAACAATAGCAATATCAACATAACGAGAGGTAATTTAGTGACATGAAAAATATCTATAACCATATTTCTCTCTCTCATAATAATTACATGTAGGATCATAATTAAATTCAATAATATAGCTATCACGTAAAATTCTCTCTTCATGATTCACATGCATGCAAAGTTGACACTCTTCCAAAATAGTGGGATTAACATAAAATAAAGTCATTACTTCTCCAAGCCCACTTTTATCGAAAATTTCATAAGATTGATCATTCTCCAAAGTAGTGGGATAATTATTACCTAGAGTTGACACTCTTCCAAACCCAATTTCAATATTATTGCAAACACTATTATCAATATCATATTCATCATGAGGCTTAAATAATTTTTCAAGATCATAAGAAACATTATCACCCCAATCAAGATCATTGAAATAAGTAGTGTACATAGCAAAATTAGCATCCCCAAGCTTAGGGTTTTGCATATTATTAGCACAAATTTGACATTAATAGAATTTATAATAACATCATTGCAATCATGCTTTTCATTCAAGGAGCTATTGTGAATCACTTTATAAATTTTTTCTTTTAGCACTTCATCACAATTTTCAGATTCATGAATTTCAAGCAAAACTCCATAAAGATAATCTAGTGCACTCAACTCACTAGCAATTGGTTCATCATAGTTGGATCTTTTAAAAAGATTAGCAAGTGGATGAGGATCCATAAACTCTTTGCTTTCTGATTTTCAATAAATACACAATTATACCACTCGAACGAGCAAATAAACCAAATAAGACATAAAGGCAAATGAAAAGAGGGCAAATAAAAGGCAAATGTTTTTGTATTTTCTGAAAATGTTTTAGAAGTGGGGAGGGGAAAACGAGAGGCAAATGGCAAACAATATAATGCAAGAGATGAGAGTTTATGATGGGTACTTGGTAGGCTTGATGTAGAACCTCCCCAGCAACGGCGCCAGAAATTCTTCCTGCTACTTCTTGAGCTTGCGTTGATTTTTTCCTTGAAGAGGAAATGGTGATGCAGCAAAGTAGAGATAAGTATTTCCCTCAGTTAAGAACCAAGGTATCAAACAAGTAGGAGGCACAAGCAAGTCTCCAATCTATGCACCTGCACAAACTAACAAACACTTGCACTCAACGCGAAAAAGGGGTTGTCAATCCCTTCACGGTCTCGAACAAGAGTGAGATCTAATAGAGATAGGTATAAAAGATAAATAAAAGAGCAAACTAAAGTAAATCTAAATAAATTGCAGCAAGGTATTTTTGGGTTTTTTGGTTTATGGATCTGAAAATATATGATGGAAAATAGACCCGGGTGCCATAGGTTTCACTAGAGGCTTCTCTCTTGAAGATAGCATCCGGTGGGTAAACAAATTACTATTGAGAAATTGATAGAAAAGCGCAAAGTTATGACGATATCTAAGGCAATGATCATGAATATAGGCATCACGTCCGTGTCAAGTAGACTGAAATGATTCTGCATCTACTACTATTACTCCACACATCGACCGCTATCCAGCATGCATCTAGAGTATTAAGTTCATAAGAACGGAGTAACGCCTTAAGTAAGATGACATGATGTAGAGGGATAAACTCAAGCAATATGATATAAACCCCATCTTTTTATCCTTGATGGCAACAATACAATACGTGCCTCGCTACCCCTTCTATCACTGGGTGAGGACACCGCAAGATTGAACCCAAAGCTAAGCACCTCTCCCATTGCAAGAAAAACCAATCTAGTTGGCCAAACCAAACCGATAGTTCGAAGAGAAATACAAAGATATCTTAATCATGCATAAAAGAGTTCAGAGAAGACTCAAATAATATGCATAGATAATCTGATCATAAATCTACAATTCATCGGATCTCAACAAACACACCGCAAAAAAGTATTACATCGAATAGATCTCCAAGAACATCGAGGATAACATTGTATTGAAGATCAAAGAGAGAGAAGAAGCCATCTAGCTACTAGCTATGGACCCGTAGGTCTGTGGTAAACTACCCACGCACCATCGGAAGGGCAGCAAGGTTGATGTAGAGGCCCTCCGTGATCGAATCCACCTCCGGCAGGGTGCCGAAAAAGGCCCCAAGATGGGATCTCACAGGAACAGAGGCTTGCGGCAGCGGAAAAGTATTTTGGTGGATGCCTCTGATGGTTTGGGAATATTTGGGAATTTATAGAGGTGGAGTTAGGGTTAGGAGACCCCCGAGGGACCCACAAGCCCTCAGGACGCCCCCTCCTAGGGCACGCCTGGCAGGCTTGTGGTCGCCACGCGAACCTTCTGGCCCCCTCTCCAAGTCCTACGGGTGTCTTCTGGTCCAAGAAAAATCATCGTAAAGTTTTATTCCGTTTGGACTCCGTTTGATATTCCTTTTCTGTAAAACTCAAAAACAAGGAAAAAAACAAAAACTGGCACTGGGCTCTAGGTTAATAGGTTAGTCCCAAAAATAATATAAAATAGCATATTAATGCATATAAAACATCCAAAACAGATAATATAATAGCATGGAACAATCAAAAATTATAGATACATTGGAGACGTATCAGATCCCATCTTGGGGCCTTTTCCGGCGATCTGCCGGAGGGGGATTCGATCACGGAGGGCCTCTACATCAACCTTGTTGCCCTTCCGATGATGTGTGAGTAGTTTACCACAGACCTACGGGTCCATAGCTAGTAGCTAGATGGCTTCTTCTCTCTCTTTGATCTTCAATACAATGTTCTCCTTGATGTTCTTGGAGATCTATTCGATGTAATACCTTTTGCGGTGTGTTTGTTGAGATCCGATGAATTGTGGATTTATGATAAGATTATCTATGAATATTATTTGAGTCTTCTCTGAACTCTTTTATGCATGATTAAGATATCTTTGTATTTCTCTTCGAACTATCGGTTTGGTTTGGCCAACTAGATTGGTTTTTCATGCAATGGGAGAGGTGCTTAGTTTTGGGTTCAATCTTGCGGTGTCCTCATCCAGTGACAGAATGGGTAGCGAGGCACGTATTGTATTGTTGCCATCAAGGATAAAAAGATGGGGTTTATATCATATTGCTTGAGTTTATCCCTCTACATCATGTCATCTTACTTAAAGCGTTACTTCGTTCTTATGAACTTAATACTCTAGATGCATGCTGGATAGCGGTCGATGTGTGGAGTAATAGTAGTAGATGCAGAATCGTTTCGGTCTACTTGTCACGGACGTGATGCCTATATTCATGATCATTGCCTTAGATATCATCATAACTTTGCGTCTTTCTATCAATTGCTCAACAGTAATTTGTTTACCCATCGTATGCTATCTTCAAGAGAGAAGCCTCTAGTGAAACCTATGGCCCCCGGGTCTATTTTCCATCATATATTTTCAGATCTATAAACCAAAAAACCCAAAAATACCTTGCTGCAATTTATTTAGATTTACTTTAGTTTGCTCTTTTATTTATCTTTTATATCTATCTATATTAGATCTCACTCTTGTTCGTGACCGTGAAGGGATTGACAACCCCTTTTTCGCGTTGAGTGCAAGTGTTTGTTAGTTTGTGCAGGTGCATAGATTGGAGACTTGCTTGTGCCTCCTACTGGATTGATACCTCGGTTCTTAACTGAGGGAAATACTTATCTCTACTTTGCTGCATCACCCTTTCCTCTTCAAGGGAAAAATCAACGCAAGCTCAAGAAGTAGCAGAAGTTAACAAACATAGCATTGGTCATTGATGCAATTCATGAAAGAATAATAAGGGAAGAGAGATTTTACATATAAATATACTATCTTGGACATCTTCTATGATTGTGAGCCCCCATTCATTATTTTCAAGCTTGATCAAGTAGTTGATGTTAGACAAGCAAGACAACATAATGGGTTATGTTTGTTTATATTCACATAGAAGTTATATTGTCATGGACCCTCTAAAATGTGGTGCTTGCTCATAATCTTTTGCTAGAAAATTCCGTACTAAGTAGAGATACTACTTGTGCATCCAAAAACCCTGAAACCTAGTTTCTTGTCATGAGAGTCCACCATATCTACCTATGGATTGAATAAGATCCTTCAAGTAAGTTTTCATCGGTGCAAAGCAATAAAAAATTGCTCCTGAATATGTATGATCTTTTATTGTATGGGAAAATAAGCTTTGTACGAACTTGTGATGGTAACACAATAAAAGTGACAGACAACATAATAAAGGTTGCTATCATAAGGGGCAATATAAAGTGACATTCCTTTGCATTAAGAGCTTGCACATCCAATTCAAAAGTGTGTGACAACCTCTACTTCCCTCTGCGAAGGGCCTATCTTGTAATATTTAGTCTTTACTTTTATGCAAGAGTCAATAGTATTCATTCTCATTCCGACCTCAATTATTCTCCACATGGCAAGCATCATGTGGTGGGGAATGATCCAGGCACATATATCTAGTTGAATATAGGTGATCATGAGTTATTATTATTTACATTATCCATGAGATAAATAAGTTGGGAGGTGAAACATCAAACCCCCATCTTCCTATGTGTCTGATTGAAACGGTTTGTTCTAAAAATATGCTTCGAGTGTCAGCAATCATAGAAGACTATATGATAGTTGAGTATGTGGAGTTTGCTAAATCAAAAGCTATTACATAGACCCTTCCTGGAGATATGATGAATTGTAATTGTTTCGATGACTAAAAATGTAGTTTGTTAGTTTTCAGGAAAGTTTATTATTTATAATTCAGCTTGTGGATGAATTTTTACTTGATCATGAGAAGTTTGGTTACTTGTTACTTGCTACGAATTATCTTGCTATCAAACTATTTTTACTACTACTTTACATCACTTGCAGAGAATACCTTGCTGAAACCTCTTATCAATTCCTTCTCCTCCTCATTGGGTTCGACACTCTTACTTATCGAAAGAATTATGATTGATCCTCTATACTTGTGGGCCATCACCCTTCTTTGCTCTCCAGGTTCCACCACCATTTACACAGAAGACTCAACTTAAATTTCTCCAAATCCCTGATCCCTAGGCCCCCTTTCTTTTTATGTCTACAAACCAGAGACCATCTTACCATATGATATTTCTTTTTAGCACTCCCGCCCTGCCAAAAAAACTTCCCGATAGCTTTACTTATCCTCCCTAAATTGGTTTTGGGGAATCTATACATTGAAAAACAAAACAAAAATAGGCGTACTGGCAAGGCAAGCCCCTGTCCTGGTCACCCTCTCTCCCATTGATAAGTTTCCAAACTCCCAACCATCCATTCTTTTATATATACATTCCTCAGCTGGCACCCAATCCTCCACATTCAATTTGCTACCAGATACTGGGAACCTAAATACTTGATAGGCCATGACCATACTGACAGTTTAGCATATCAGCATACATATTCCATTTTTCATCATCATTCAGTATCATAATGACCTCACTTTTTTGGAAATTGATTTTCAAACCTGACATTTACTCAAAGATAAAGCAGCAACTTCATGTTTCTCACCTCCTCCACACAATCTTGCATAGGGATGATAGTATCATTAGCATATTGAAGGATAGCCACACCTTTATCAATGATGTGAGGAATTAGCCCAGTCACCTGCCCACATTCTTGGGCATTCTGGTCCATCCTCTGCAAGCAGTTTGCAGCAATATTGAAGAGGAAAGGAGACAAGGGATCACCTTGCCTCGACCCTTTATAGCCCCCAAAGTTCCTTCCAATTGTATCATTGACCTTCACAATCAAAGTACCACCCTTCACTACTGATTTGAACCATCCCATCCATTTTTCAATGAAACATGTATCCATCAAACTTTGGAGCACGAACTCAGAGTTGACCTTGTCGTAGGCCTTCTCAAAATCTAGTTTTAACACTACACCTTGTTGTTTCTTTACTTTTGCTTCATGCAATATCTCATGCAAAGACATCACTCCATCCATAATATTTCTTCCTTTTATGAAAGCATTTTGGCTCCTGGATATCATTTTTTACATGAAAGGTTTCAACCTTTCATCTAGAGCTTTTGGGAACATCTTGAAATAACACGCAGGAGACAGATTGGTCTGGATTTTTGTATGGTATCTGCCTCAGCCCCCTTAGGTAACAATGTAATAATTCCAAAATTGATTCTACACAATTCCAACCTTCCTTCACATAAGTCATGGAAGCACATCATGACATCATACTTGATAAAACTCCAGCAGACTTGATAGAATTCTATAGGAAATCCATCACAAAATGCAGCTTTGTTTTCTTCATCCCATCAATCACCGCCTTGATCTCCTCTTCACATAAAGGCCTACTAAGCCATTCATTGTCTTCCACAGATAACATTTCTCTTCTCTCTAACCAAACATCCCTTCTCAGCCTACAGTGGAAGCCCACAACAGGGCCAAACTTATAATAGCAAGTTGCACGATTTACTAAAGCAGGTGTCCCCTGTATCACAGCTGATCCATTTCTTAGAGAGAATTTTTTTCCTTCTCCCATTAACAATCCTGTGAAGTAGGTCGTGTTGTTATCCCCTTTGAGTAGCCAATTTTCCCTAGATCTATTCTGTCAATATTCCTCCTCTTCTTCCAGCAATGTGTATATTGAGTTTTGCAAGAAACTCCTAGCCATTTTCTCTTTGGTTAAAAATTGTAATTCCTCTAGAACCTCCAAGCATTCCAATTCTTCCATCCATTCAACTTTATTCTTGAGAATCTGCCCCCTCAAATCCCCCCCCCCCCCCCCCGGCATCCTTTTAAATATTTATTTATTTTCTTCAATTTCTTCTGCGTGACATCTAGATTGTCTCTGGCTACAGTAAGCACATTCCAAAAAAAAAAACTACTTTCAACAAGAAGTCTTCCCTGCCAATCCAGCTATTTTCAAATCTAAAGAAATTATGACAAGCTTCTTTTTTCTCAAGGTATCAAAATCAAAGGGTTATCCACACATGGCGTGGGTTATCATACTATCATGTGTGTGCCGCTCAGCGGTTCGTGACGATTTCCGTCCGACTTTCGTTTTGTTTCGGGTAAAACAAAAGGCGACGACGACGACCTCCTTCCCTTCCCGTCGGCAACCTAAGCGGTGGACTGGAAGAGCTGGTCGGTAGCTGATCCGGCCAAAACAAGCAGTTTGTACATAATTTCTGAATGAATAGTAGAACATTTCTGAATGAATAGTAGAACAAGTAGAGAGTGTAAACGCGTCGAACGGTCAAGCATTTGTCGCAAGCCAGCTAGCCAGACCGGCGGACGGAAAGCATTTGTCGGTTCAACCGCACACCATCAGTCCACCGCCACGCCGTTCGCGCGATGCCTTTTCCCTTCCGGAGATCCCAAGGCACAAATACTAGTACACCGCGATGTCTATTTCATCCGGAGATCCCACCCAGGAAACAAATACACACAGACACACACAGGAGCCGGCTCCCCGAGAGAGAGAGAGCATGGCGTCCAACACCGCACCCGCACCCGCACCCGCACCCGACGACGAGCTGCTGCACGAGTTCGGCCCGCTCCTCCGAGTCTACAAGAGCGGCCGCATCGAGCGCCCCCTCGTGCTCCCGCCCGTCGCGCCGGGGCTCGACCCCTCAACCGGCGTCCAGTCCAAGGACGTCGACCTCGGCGCCTACTCCGCCCGCCTCTACCTGCCCCCGGCCGCCACGGCGGCGAAGCTCCCCGTCATCGTCTACGTCCACGGCGGTGGCTTCGTGGCCGAGTCCGCGAAGTCCCCCAACTACCACCGCTTCCTCAACGACCTGTCCTCCGCCTGCCCGGCCCTCGGCGTCTCCCTCGACTACCGCCTCGCGCCGGAGCACCCGCTCCCGGCGGCGTACGACGACTGCCTCGACGCGCTCCGCTGGTTGCTCTCGGCGGCCGACCCCTGGGTGGCCGCGCACGGCGACCTCGGCCGCGTCTTCGTGGCCGGCGACAGCGCCGGCGCCAACATCTGCCACCACGTCGCCATCCAGCCGGGCGCCGCGCGCCTCGGGGGTGCGGTGCTGATCCACCCCTGGTTCTGGGGCTCCGAGGCCGTGGGGGAGGAGACGAGCGACCCCGCGGCGCGCGCACGGGGCGCGGGGCTCTGGATGTTCGCGTGCCCGGGCACCAGCGGCATGGACGACCCGCGGATGAACCCCATGGCGCCCGGCGCGCCGGGGCTGGAGGCGCTAGCGTGCGAGCGGGTCATGGTGTGCACGGCGGAGGGCGACTTCCTCAGGTGGCGCGGCCGCGCGTACGCGGAGGCGCTGGCCGCCGCCAGCAAGGGAGTGGAGCTGCTGGAGACGGACGGGGAGGGCCACGTCTTCTACCTCTTCAAGCCCGACTGCGACAAGGCCAAGGAGATGCTTGACAGGATCGTCGCCTTCATTAACGCACCTTGATGCTCTCTTCACCGGACTACGTGTTTGTGCTCCGTTCTAGGATTATGGCGATGAAATAAATTGGATTTACTGGAGCAACTCCAACCATCCTCCTGTTTCCTCACCTACCTCTGAAAGGCCTTTAGCTTTACCAATTATCACCTTTGTTCCTAATTGAGACAAGACATTTTATAAGACGTTTTGAATATTTTAATATAAACTATGTATAGACTGAAATAAGTGAACAAACGCACTAAAATATGTCTAGATCCGCTTAAAAAAAGTTAGAACATCTTATTTCAGAACGGAGGGAGTACATTTTATTGTATATTTTCTTTTGGCGATTCGGTTGTTAGCATTTGCACGATTCGGTTGTTAGTTTTTGAGAGTGCTGTGCAATGGACTGCTTGCCTTTGTGGGCTCCAATTAGATACAATTAATTTCTAAGAACCCATACAATTATTTTTTGCTTAGGCTCTTCCTAGTGCTCGTGCAGGTGCTAAACATGGCACATAGGCAAAAAACTGATATGGCACAACAATTAAAGAGAAGAGAGAGAGTACTTTGGTGATCTCACGGAGAACCAATGTCAGACGCGCCACCCTAGGCAAATACTTAAATGAAGAATGCTCACCAATGCATGAAAAGAGTTTAGGTGCTAAATCATTAAATGAAATGGGCTTAGCTACAACAAGTTACCTATGCATGAGGACTTGAGTTGCTAAACAATTACACTTAGCACCACATCTAAGCACCGATGCATTGGCAGCAGCCTTACCACATAGACTACTACTCCCTCCATTACCTCTGTACCGAAATACTTGTAGCTGGGGGAATATTTCGGTACAAAGGGAGTGCAAATCCTTTTAGAGATTTCAATATAAACTACATACGGATGTATATAAACATATTTTAGAGTGTAAATTCACTCATTTTGCTTCATATGTAGTCCATATTGAAATCTCTAAAAAGACATATTTAGAAACTTAACGAGTATAGATTCACTTATTTTGCTTCATATGTAGTCCATATTGAAATCTCTAAAAAAACATACTCCCTCCGTCTCAAAATAAGTGACTCAACTTTGTACTAACTTTAGTACAATTTTAGCACAAACTTGAGTCACTTATTTTGGGATGGAGGGAGTATTTAGGAACGGAGGGAGTATATGAACCTATGTGGTAAATATGAACCTAGGTGGTAAATGCAGAATAAATTGGATGGGTAGGCCTAAGCCTTTACTCGTCTGCAGCACCAAAGTTAGCAATGGAAATATAATCTTTCAGAAACAACTGGTGCGATGGTCCATATCTCCTATCCAAAATAAGAAGAAGAAGAAGAAAAAAAAGATGGCCAATATAACCATTACAGCTTCACAGCCCTCGCTGTCTGTTACTCCCTCCGTCCCAGAATGGAAGTGATCATATTTAGATGATACTGGTGCTCAAGACATAATACCCTCCTCACCGGAAAATCTGCCACTCAATATTACATTTTACAACAGTACAGCTTCGTATGCAGAAAAATATATTACATCAAGCCATCATCACTTGAAACATAATGTGATGACAAATCTTCTAGGACACGATGACTAAGAAAGAACTTCAGATTGCATGAAGTATATCTCAAGCATGGATGAGCTCAAGCTGCAGTATTTTACCTCTTGAGAAAGCATACACTCTCAATAATATGATGTAATCATATTTCTCCACGGTAACCTCCACCGCCGTAGTAATCTCTTCTGGAGCCGGCGATCGCCACAGACTTCTGGTGCTCCAGCTTTGGACAGTCAGCAAGACGATGCCCAAGCCCACCACAGAATGCACATCCTTTGACACCACTCTCCTTGGCAATAGCTTCAGCATCCTCCAGCGGGTCAACGAGCTCGGCAAGCACTGGTGGTATTCTTTGCTTCGCTTCCTTGAGCAGGTGCTTGAGGTCAAGAAGCGTAGTCTCTGTCTGGTTCTTGTTGATGAACGTGGTTGCTATTCCCGTTTTCCCGCATCGACCGGTTCGACCAATCCTGTGGACATAGTTCTCTATTTCGGCAGGCATATCATAGTTAATCACGTGCTGGATATCAGGGAAATCAAGACCCTTTGAAGCAACATCAGTAGCTACCAAAACATCCTTCTTTCCATTCTTGAAGAACTCAATCGCATTTTGTCTCTCCTCCTGATCTTTGCCTCCATGAATTGCAACAGCTTCCACACCCTTTAGGAGAAGATACTCATGGATGTAGTCAACATCAGCTTTGTTTTCACAAAATATAAGAACAGGAGGTGGAGTCTTTTGAAGGCATTCAAGGAGATATATAATTCTGGCATCTTCCTTGACATACTCAACTTCTTGGATGACATCAAGATTTGCTGCCCCAGCTCTTCCGACATTGACAATAACTGGCTTCACGAGGGCGCTCTTTGCAAAGTTCTGAATCTTCTTGGGCATAGTGGCAGAAAAAAGAAGGGTTTGCCTTTGTGCCTTGAAATGGTCAAAAACCTCCCGAATGTCATCCTCAAATCCAAGATCAACAAGCCTATCAGCTTCATCTAAAGTTAAATACCTGTGCAAATCAAGAAAAGCGCTATTAAGAATTTTGAACACAGTCTGTGGTACTTCTTAAAGAAGCTCAAAGAGGTTTTACTAGTATGAATGATCCAATGTAGAAAAAAAAATACAGGCTAAAACATTTGCATTTAAAAAATGGTTATCTCCTAGGTAATGGGGGCATATTCTGGTCTTTGAACAGTGACACTTCACAGTGCATACATATGGAGCATGAAGGATTGACAACTTTAATCCCCTAAATTTGGTTCAGAGCCACTCAACTTTCAACATTCATACAACTATGCAGCATGTATAAGGAAATCAGCAACTGAGGATGGTTTAAAACTAAACAGTGTGTATGTGTTGGTAAATAAGCGTTCTTAGTGAAACGTAAAAATTCAACATTGCATCGTTTTATGTATTCTTCACTGGAGCAGTGCATACTTAAAATTCATTATGCCAAGTTCACAAATTGCAGTGCATCATAAGGGTTGAGCTACGAAATTACAGATTGTTGTTACTAAGGCGCAGACTTCAACAATAGAATTGATACCAGACATATAACTGCAGTGTAGAAGTCAGGAAAAATAATATAAACATGAAGTCAAGAAACAACATACTCCTTTTCAATATATCACTTCTACTCGAAAGTCTTAAATTTACCTTTATCGTTTGTAAATCAAAACATTAAGCCCTTCTTAAAGGTGCTAATCTATTAGGAAGAAGGTTATGTTACTACTTCCAAATAATAGCTTGTGAACAGTATTTGTTTACTATGTGCATCACTTGTATAACAAGTTCTTTTGGTGATGAGGTACAGCATGGATGACAATGGAGCATCCACACAAATTCATGCATGCAGAAATTACCACACACCGGCATTGTCCATGCAAGTAAAGGCATGTTTGGTTGCCATCCACACTTTGCCACACTTGTGGCACATGCCACAGTTTTTGTGGTGGCCAAATTGGTCGCCACACCTGTGGCAAAAGTTGGCTAGCAACTGAGTCTATGACAAGTGACAATAACAACAAAGCCTTTAGTCTCAAACAAGTTGGGCTAGGCTAGAGGTGAAACCCATAAGATCTCGCGACCAGCTCATGGCTCTGGCACATGAATAGCAAGCTTCCACGCACCCCTGTCCATAGCTAGTTCTTTGGTGATACTCCAATCCTTCAGGTCTCTCTTAACGGACTCCTCCCATGTCGAATTCGGTATACCCCGACCTCTCTTGACATTCTCCGCACGCTTTAGCCGTCCACTATGCACTGGAGCTCCTGGAGGCCTGCGCTGAATATGCCCAAACCATCTCAGACGATGTTGGACAAGCTTCTCTTCAATTGGTGCTACCTGACAAGTGGGGTATGTGACTGAAAAAGTGTGGCATGCCACAACTGTGGCTGCAACCAAACATTTGCCTCAATTTGCCACACTTGGGGCACAAAAGTATGGCAAAGTGTGGATGGCAACCAAACATGCCCTAACATCTTGGTAGCAGTAGGTCAGCATCTAGGATCAGGATGGATCCACCAGAACAATCTATTTATTTTCCAATAGTTTAATTACTTCCCAACGATGAGGATTAGTTCTTTGATATATCAACCCTGTTTACATTTAGATTGATATGGCCTATGTTTGCTAGCAGAACCCACCATATAGCGATGCCTATTGTAATTGTTGGCATTAACCAATAACCAAGAAGAACAATCGAACTGTCTTATCCAAAATCTTCTCTACAGTCTATGGTCTCATCTTACTCCTGTATTCCTCCCCAGGCCATCACCACCGCTACTCAGTTAGACAAGTTTACATTTAGACTAATCTCGGATCTGGCCAATATTTGTTAGGATAGCCCTTGACGATGGCTATTGTAATCATTGGCATTAATCACGAACAATGAAGTCATTATCTCATCGCCTTCTCTACCCAGTCTAATTTCATCTTCCTCTACAACCCTCACATCAGCCACATTGTCTGGCGGTCACCCCTATTGGCTACTGCAATGTACAAATGTACATCACATTCATTGACGAATTACCATGTTTTATCCATCAGAAATACACTCACCAGTCCAGCCAAAAAAATGCATCCCGAGAATTTTAGTTAAGTTTAGAACAAAGGCAGTAATTGTATTTTCTTGAGCTTATCAGAAAACAGGGCTCTTCTTGAACAATGGAAGTCCTTATCTTATCTCAAATCTTCTCTACCCAGTCTAGTCTCATCTTCTCCTACATCACTCACATCAGCAACATTGTCTTGTGATCACCCCTATTGCAATGTACAAATGTACATCACATTCACTGACGAATTACGTGTTTTACCCATCAGAAATACACTCACCAGTCCATCCACACTAATATATCCCAAGATCTTTAGTGAAGATTAGAGCAAAGGGAGTAAGTGTATCTCTTGAGCTTATCCGAAAGCAGGGCTATTGTTGAAAAGCATATCCTATGTAGCTTTCATATTAGCAATTCAGCCATCGCAGAGTTTTAGTTCAAACTTCATGATCCGGCTCAACGCACTAAGTAGAAAATTATGAACCTATGAGACTAGCAGAACAGTTATACTCTGTTATCTGTCAAAGCTATAAAAACACCAAATCAATCACAAAAATCCAGTGGATACCTGCAATTGTCAAGGTTCATCTTCTTCTTGGCGAGAAGATCCTTGAGCCGTCCAGGTGTGGCCACCACAATATGTACGCCCTTCTTCACCACATCGAGTTGTGTCCTCATGTCTATACCCCCAATGCAAAGCAAGGGTCGTATTTCTGGGAACCCAGCCTGCTTGAGTGGAGTGAGGAACATGTCGATGACATCATATGTCTGCTTGGCCAGCTCCCGTGATGGGCAAATGATCATGCCAAACGGGCCCTCCCCAGGCACAATAGGCATCAACATCTCCTCTTGCAGCGCCACCATGATGAGGGGCAGCACGAACACCAGAGTCTTCCCGGACCCGGTGAAGGCGATGCCGATCATGTCGCGCCCGGAGAGCACCACGGGGAGCCCCTGCACCTGGATGGGCGTGGGCTGCACGATGCCCTTCTCCCGGAGCATCCGGAGGACGGGCTCGGGGAAGCGGAGGTCACGGAAGTCACGGGCGGGCGCCGGGATCTCGTCGCCTTCGACGAGGATGTGCCACTTGCGGCGGAGCTCGTCGGCCTTGTTGCGCGGCATGCGGCGGAGGCGCAGCGGCGGCTTCCAGCCGGTGCGGAGCGGCTCGGTGTAGGTGATGCCTTTGGCGAGCTCCCGCACGGACATGAGCGTGTTTTTGTTGGAGAGGTTGTCGATCATCTCCTTCTCCTGCAGGATGATCTGCTCGGTGGCGGTGACCTCCGGGGCCGCGCGCTTGAGCTGCGTGGACGTGACGAGGAGGCTGGGCTTGGCGGCGGGGGCGGCGTCATCGGGGGCGGCGGCGGGGTTGGCCGTCGGTGGGGGCGGAGGCGGTGGGAGGGAGCCCGCGGAGGCGGCGGCGGGCTTGGAAAGGCGCTGGTGGCGGAGGCGGTCGGCCTCCATGGCCCTGCGCTTGGAGACGGGGATGTACTCCTCGTAGTCGTCCTCGTCATCGGATTTGGCGGCGGCCGCCGCACCGGGGGGCATGGCTGGGGTTAGGGTTCAGAGGAAGGAGGGGCAAAGGTGGGGATTTCGTCGGGTACGGGAGGGAGATGAGAGTGGAGAGTAAATCGATCGAGTCAATTACACCGGTCGTGGTAGAATTTGGCGCAGATGATCATTTTACTGCTAGAACTTGCGGCATATATTAAAGTGGTGCAAAAAAACTTGGCTCGAATGTATAAATACGGTGTAAATCTCATTCGCATACGTCGGCAATGCTAACGAGGCATAACAGCTTGGCCTAAGCTGACGAGGCATAACAGCTTGGCGTAAGGCCCGCTGTTAGTGACTGCATGGTGAAGGCTGGGCGTGTGGCGTGCTCTTTTTGCAAAAAAAAAAATCTTAATTTTTTTTTATGGAAAGGTCCCTCTGAGGTGTGTGGCATCTGGTGGGTCTGACCTGTCAGTGAAACATCATACATTTTTATTAGAATGAAAAAAATATGCCGCCGAGGGATTCGTACCAGCGACCCAAGTAAAACAAGTAGCAGGGCGTGCCACACCAACTATGGGTTATCATGCATAAATATATTTTTTCTCAAAAAAATGTATAAATATAATTGTTACTGTTTTTCTTTATAACAGAACGTACTCCTGGGCTACAATTTATGTTTTTTTTTCATTTTTTGAAAGTTGTAAAAATGTAAATTGCAATTATATATAATATACATATAAATAAAATATATAAGACTAAAAAATGCTAACCCATTAATTTTCAAAAATCCAACAAATTAAATTATGAATTATCTGTATAATTTTAAAAAGTTTTTGCATATTAAATAAAATATCATAGCAATTTTATAAAATATGTTTATTTAAAAAACTATCATATCAGTTCAAAGAATGTACAAGTTTCTTCTTATAAAATATTGATGTTGTATATAAAATTGATCAAGCTTTATTTTTATTATGTTGTTTTAAAAGTGTTCATGCGTTTTCCTAAAGTTTGTGTGTTTTCTAAAAATTATATATGTATTTTTAAATTAATACATATTTACAATTATATCTACAATTATAATTTACATTTTACGTTATTTAGGTAAAGGATATAAAGGCTTAGTATCCTTATAGGACATCAATTGTTACCTGGCGGGCTGGCTAGCCGCGCACTCGGCTTGACCCGAGGGTCACCGGTTCAAACCCTGCAGGGCTCCTATTTTTCATTTCTAATACTCATATAATCTGTGATGTTTGGCTGACAGGTGGGACCACCCGATGCCACACATGTAGTTATTGTGTAATCCTTACAAAGGCCTTTGCGTGAGAAAATAGTGAAAATAAAAGGTCCAAGGTTTTTTCTGCAAAAAGAGCACGCTACACGCCTTGTCTTCACCATATGGTCACTAACAACATGCCCTACGCTACCCTGTCATGCCTCGTCAGCTTCCCCATCGTATACAAGCAAGATTTGCACTGTATATGCACGTTCAAGCCAAGTTTTTGCACCACTTCGATGTATGCCGCAAGTTCTAGCACTAAAGTGATCATTAGCGCCAAGTTCTAGCACCACCGGTGTAATTGACTCAAATCGATTCGACCAGAGAGCGAAGCAAACCGCCATTTGCCGTCAAGTGCATTTAAGGGTTTTTTATTGGCATTTGTGTTATTTAAGAAATTCATTTTTTGACGAGTTTTATTCAAGAAATTCAGTGGGCCAATTATGCGAAACACATCTTAAGGAAACTCCATTATCGGAGGATAATGTTTCTTTTTTATCTTTTCCCCTCTCGCTAGGGCTTCATCCTCTCGCCGCCCTATCCGACTTTGAGTCCCCGTCGTCCACCGGTGCTTCCTCCCCGTTTTGCAATCGCTCGGGGCTGATCTAGGGATGACCGTGTGTTACTTCCCGGCCATGGCTAGACGCGTCTGGGGTCTGTTGCGGGTAGAGTTTCTAGGGTTTGGGGGTGACACGAGAAGGATCCTATCCATGGCAGCTGATGCATCTGCGTCGGATACGGGTGACAAAGACCTTGAAGAGATGATAAACCAGTTGGGGATCATGGGGGACGACCTGGATAATATCGTCTTTGAGGAAGAGGAGCCACTGCCAATGATCTCTACCCGATGGCTGGCTATTGCGGCAGTGTACACCTCGAAGGATTGTGGGGATTTTTGGTTCTATAATATAAGAATGTGCGTAGTGCTTGGGATTTGGCTCAAACGGTGAAGTTCATATCCTTGGGGCGATAACTTGCACACCATGCAGTTTTCATGCTTGGGAGATTGGGACAAAGTGATAGAGGAAGGGTCTTGGACGTTCCGAGAAAGTCTAGTCCAAATGGCACCTTGTGATGGCTTCACAAAACTCTCTACCATGGATTTGAACACGCTTAAGATGTGGGTACAGATCCACGACTTACCTGACAGGCTTAGGAATTTGTTGAAGTCTTTAGCTAGTAAGGTGGGTGAGTTCTATGCGGAGGAAAATCACTCACGTGGCTTTTCGGGAACGACTACAGTAGAATCTCACCCTGGGATGAAAAAATAGAAAAAATTGGGATGTACCATCGGATGGGCGATTGATGGCTCAGATTCGGGTGGAGGGATCTGTGTAGATAACTTTGCAAAAAGGTCCCTCACACCAAGTTAATTTGTGACTGATGTCCTCCTCATTCGATCTTAATTCCCCTACGCATCGGCAGTGGAGGACCTAAAATTCCCCGACAGCGGCGGCGACGACCCAGATCTAGAGTAAGCTGGGCCCTTGACTTCTCCGGCAACTTCTATCGAGTTAAAGTGGTAGTTGATGTGAGGAAACAATTGAGGAATCATGTCTTTATAGTTAAAGATAAGAAAAAGCAGATCTTGAAAGCTAAGTATGAAGGTTTACCTGATTGGTGTGTTGTTTGTCACATGATTGGGCATTTATTTACATAGAATGGGGATGGTATTCACGCACAATGTGCTCTAATGTTTAAGGATGTGCGAGCAAATTGGGTCATGCGCTCTAGTGGTCGTGCTAGAGATAGTAGCCAATTTGATAGAGTTAATTTAAATGGTAATATATTATCTAATGTTAGAGGGTGATAAGAATATGGAGATTAATGCTAATAAAAGTAATGTGAATGTTGATGGTAACAACCTTGATCCGAGCCGAAAGCGGAACATGGCAATGTTTGGTAACATGTGTACCTGTTGGTGCTCCCACCGGTACTGGGGGTAGTAATGAAACACCTCCCAAAGCTTTGTCAGACACTTCTATAGTATGGTAGGCCAAGTTCCATCAACCCACTCAACAACTCCACAGTCTACACCTCCCTGCAAATAATATTTGAACTCACAACACAATTCAATGTACTACAATAAAAGATTCAGTTAAATTCAATCACATTAACCATAGAGTGAACTGTAAAAAGTAAGAAAATTCGGTTACAATTAAATCCAGACAAAGTTAACTGCACGTAGAGCATTGAGTACGGCTTACATGGACAGAGTGATTAACAACTAAACATTGACAAAGTTTAGATAACTGCACAGTGAAATTTAATATGTACACACACTACCATGAATCCAGTGCTCACTGAAATTCAGTTCATGTTAATCCACCGCACTGGATACTACTACGAGTACTGCTAACCTACAAGCTGAACTTTACCAGATAGGATTCAGATACACTTAACTACAGACTAAACTTTAACAAGAAATATTCAGTTAAATTCACTTAGTGTTAACTAAAAACTGAACTTCAACACTTAAGATTCAGTTAATTAAGTTAGTATTAAATTCAGTTATAGTTAACTAGAGCACTCATATTTTGTATTCAGATAACTAGACATTACAAAAATAAATTGCAATAGCAAGATTCGGTTCAATTCAGATAAATACACACTAAAATTAAAACAACTACAAACACAAACTACCATCAATCCACTACTCAGTCAACTTAATACGTCTATGAACACTAGGATTCAGTTACAGAGCGAAGTGCTAAGCTAAAACAACAATACAGGAACTAATTGCCTGCACAGCAAAGGTCATAAAATCTCCTTCTAGTTTCTATGTCTTCAAATGCCATGCTTCTTGGCCTTGGCATGGTGAAGCTTGCATTTGATGGAGGGATCTACCATTGTGCCATAGAAAGAAGCATCCAGAGTGGTCTCAGGGTTCTCCTGCATTGATAGAACCTAGATTAACCAAGAAATCCTTTCAATGCGGCTCGAATGGGATCTCAAATCCAAGATCCCTAAATCCAAACACTAACCCTAACCTGTTGGAACACTTACCCACATATTCATGTCCATGTTGGTGTACTCAAGGTTGTCGTCGTTGCTCTCCTTGTTGGAAATATGCCCTAGAGGCAATAATAAAATAGTTATTATCATATTTCCCATTCATGATAAATGTTTATTATTCATGCTATAATTGTATTGACCAGAAACTTAAATACATGTGTGAATACATAAACTACACTGTGTCCCTAGTAAACCTCTACCAGACTAGATCGTTGATCAAAGATGGTTAAGGTTTCCTAACCATGGACATGAGTTGTCATTTGATAACGGGATCACATCATTAGGAGAATGATGTGATGAACAGACCCAACCGTAAGCTTAGCATCAGATCTTTTAGTTATTTTCTACAACTTTCTTCATGTCAAGTATCAGTTCCTTAGACCATGAGATCATGCCACTCCCGGATACCGGAGGAATGCCTTGTGTGCTATCAAACGTCACTTCGTAAGTGGGTGATCATAAAGGTGCTCTACAGGTATCTCCGAAGGTGTCTGTTGGGTTGCATGGATCGAGACTGGGATTTGTCGCTCCGTGTGACGGAGAGATATCTCTGGGCCCTCTCGGTAATACAACATCTTAAGAAGCTTCATGTGACTAATGAGTTTAGTCACGAGATCTTGTATTACGTAACAAGTAAAGAGACTTGCCGGTAACGAGATTGAACTAGGCATGGAGATACCGACGATCGAATCTTGGGCAAGTAACATATCGCCGGACAAAGGGAATTGCATACGGGATTGACTGAATCCTTGACATCGTGGTTCAACCAATAAAGATCTTCGTTGAATATGTAGGAATAAATATGGGCATCCAGGTCCCGCTATTGATTATTGATCGGAGAGGAGTCTCGGTCATGTCTGCATGTTCCCGAACCCGTAGGGTGGCACGCTTAACGTTCGGTAGCACTAGGGTAGTATTGAGATATTAATAGTGGAAAGTCCGAAGGTTGTTTGGAGTCCCGGATGGGATCCGGGACATCACGAGGAGCTCTGGAATCATCCGAAGGTAAAGATTCATATATGGAAAGTTGTTTTCGGGGTTCCGGAAAAAGTTCAGGTTTTTTCGGTATTGTACCGGGAAAGTTCTAGAAGGTTCCGGAGTGGGGCCCATCTGCATGGGGGACCCACATGAACGTGGGTAGTGAGGAAAGTCCCCAAAACCCTGGTCTAGGCACACCAATATCCTTCTTAAAAGGAATAGTATCATATCCCGAAGGGATAAGATCAGGATCCCTAAAAAGTTGGATATCGATCGGTGGGGAAGGAAAGGAGGATTTCCTTCCTCCCCCTTTGACCAAAGACCCTACGGCCTTGGAGGGCAATCCACCAGCCCCCTCCACGCCTATATAAAGGTGGGGAGGTGTTGGGGGTATCCTCCCTTCGATCCTTGCTCGTTACCTCTCCCAACTCCTCCCACGTTTCAACGAAGGAGAGGACGCCACCGAGCCGTACGTGTGCTAAACTCGGAGGTGTTTCCGTTCGGAACTAGATCGGATTGGATCACCATTGGATCATGAAGAGTACAACTACATCAACCGCATTGCGACGCTAACACTTTCGGTCTACAAGGGTATGTAGACACACTCCCCTCTCATAGCTTTGCATCTCCATAGATAGATCTTGGGTGTTCGTAGGAATTTTTTTGATTTTCATGCAACGTTCCCCATCAGTGGTATCAGAGCTAGGTCTATGCGTAGATGTATATGCACGAGTAGAACACAAAGAAGTTGTGGCCGTTGATGTTCAAATTGCTTACTTGCCTTGTCTTATTTGGATTCGGCGGTATTGTGGGATGAAGCAGCTCAGACCAACCTTACATGTCCACACACATGAGACCGGTTCCACTGTTTGACATGCAACTTGTATTGCATAAAAGTGGCTTTGCGGGTGTTTGTCTCTCCCTCTTTAGTTGAATCTGATTTGACAAGGGAGGTCCTTGTAGAAGGTTAAAAGGCAACTTGTATATCACCGTTGTGGTTTTGCGTAGATAAGAACGGTTCTTATAGTTTGCCCTAGCAGCCACGTAAAAAATGCAACAACAAAGTAGAGGACGTCTAATTTGTTTTCGTAGGGCATGTTGTGATGTGGTATGGCCAAAACGTGATGTGATATATGTTGATGTATGAGATGATCATGTTTTGTAATAGGTTCATGACTTGCATGTCTATGAGTACGGCAACCGGCAGGAGCCATAGGGTTGTCTTTAATTTATTGTATGACCTGCGTGTCAACAAATAAAGCCATGTAATTGTAGGAGATATGCCCTAGAGGCAATAATAAATGTTATTATTTATCTCCATGCTCATAATTAGGTTTATGTTCCATGCTATAACTGCTATGGTTCTCGAGTCTACAATAACCACGAGGCTCGGAGGAAGACTCATATGCACGTGCGGAATAATAAACGGTAAAATGTATTCCTAGTCTAGCCTCTAAGACTAGCTCAAGTGTTGCGTGATGGTCCTGTTTTCCTGATCATGGGCATGTCTATGCCAGCAACTTTGAGGGCACAATGTTAGAAGAACATTTGTGTTGAATCGACCCGAATTGATGTTATGCTATGAGATACATTCGTCACAAGTTAATGGTTAATAACACAGAGATGGTTAACGTTTGCATGATTCCTTAGACCATGAGAGTATCGGGTTTCTTCATGCTTGCTTCATGAACTTTGGGGTTTGTTAAACGTCATCCGTAAATGGGTGGCTATTACGGCGGCTTACGGGTTCATGGAAAAGTGTGTCAAGTAACTTGATAGCTCGAGATTGGGATTTGCTCCTCCGATAATGGAGAGATATCTCTGGGCCCTCTCGGTGTTATGGTATCCATCATCGTCTGGCCAGACACTTTGTGATTTGATCACGGGGATGCCGGAACACGGTAACGAGAAAAGAGAACAATACCGGTAACGAGGTAACTAGCATAGTGGACAATTTGTTGATCCACGGGAATGCCAACATGTCTCACCTCGGGTATTTGTAACATATCGCGAAGCAACAGGAATAGCACACGACAACTGGAGGTTCACTCGAATATTTATTCGTGTGGGTATAGGGGTCAATATGGGTGTCCACGGCTCCGATGTTGATCATTGATCGGAAAGAGTTCCGGTCATGTCTATACTTCACCGAACCTATAGGGTCACACGCTTAAGGGTCATCTATCTGTTGAACGCTAGACAGGGAGTCTGAGAGAAAGTCACCGAAAATGTTTTGGAGACAACGGAAGAGTTCCGAGAGAGAGAACACCGAAAGAGTTTCGGTAAAACCGAAAAGTTGTTTCGGAATATATTATTTGGTCAAAAAGGGTTTCGGCACCGCCTGGAAATTTTCAGAGGATGCCAGAATTGGTCTGGGAACTTCTGGGAATTTTCAGAGAGAAAAACCGGAAATGTTCCGAAACTGCTGTAACCGCTGTTGATGCTTTCCGCTGATAAAAACCACTGCACCGAAAATGTTTCGGATCGTGCCCAGAATAATTTTAGAGGGTGCTAGAAATGTTCTGGGACCTTCTGGAATTTTTCAAAAAAAGTTTCGCGGAAAACATCTTGTCTCAGCGCGAGGGGACAAGATCCCACGAATCGGGGGTTGCATGTTTGGTGGCTTTTTGTCTAGGGAGCATGCATGTTTCATGGAGACATGTTGGTGGCTTGTTGGGGGGGCCACCCCATGGGGGGGGGGACAAGATGTGGGCCGGCCCAAGGGCTGCCATGGTGGTGTCCCCTTGGTGCCCCCCTTGTGTTACCATTATGCCCTTTCATGTGTGACATGAAGCTTGGGTATTTTGGTATTTCAACATCCCACCCCACCCCTTGCCTTGGCCTATAAAAGGAGGAGTTGGGGCTGCCATCTCCTTCATCCCCTTGCTCTCATACTCATGCCATGCAATTATCTGGCTTCTCTCTCCCTCCCACGAAAAGAGTTTCGTAGAGCCGAAAGGCTGTCTGGGTTCCGGTGAGAACTAGTTCTGGACGGCGAAGCCCTGCCGGATAGATGACACCGTATGTGTGCAACTCTGTAGAGAGGTCATAGTTTCGTCCTTTTGCCCGAGGGGCTGTTCGAGTGTCCTCCCGAAGGGCTGTCTGAGTAACCATCCGAGTTTCGAGGGTCCTCCCGAAGGGCTGTCCGTGACACCGTCCGAGGGACTGTCCGACCGCCTCCTGGAGGGCTGTCCGAGGGGCAGATGAGGGAGTACATCCTCGCAGTTGGGAGGTTGTAAATCCTAGCTGCGGGGATCTGCACCGCCGATCGTCATCGACTCTACTTCCGCTGCGCTACGAGTCGGTAACGAAATGATCAAAACCTTGTATGCAGTCTCCATAGTGGTCCTGGGCTGGTGCGTAGAGCGGAAAATTTTTGTTTTCTGTTGCGTTACCCTACAGTGGCATCATGAGCCGTGCTATGCGTAGATGCAGGTTGCGATCTAGAATATATAGAGATGTATGGGTGTTGCACAAAATAATTAGGTAGTAGATGAGTTCTATTACTGAAAATTATTTGTGCGGGTCGCAGATGAAATCTGTTACCCGATGTTCTTGTTGCTTCCCTCGAATTTGCGTAGTCCTGATCTTGACAGCATTGTGGAATCTGACAAAGTTCTGGCAATCCGCGATCCTTTCATGCTGCTCCTGAGTATGCTGATTGACAGATCAACGAAGTGCTAACAGTTCTTTGGGTTCCACTTTAGTCAATGAAAGATGGATGTTTCGCAGACGAAAGGGCAATGCAGATATGATCTGCACGGGGGCCATGCGTATGACGAAGTTCAGTATGGGGCTCGAGATTTTATTATCTCGGTTTTCATACACCCCGCATTGTTAATCTAGCGCTTGAATTATCATACTTGATGATGGACGTTGGTAGCTTCGGTTTGTTTCGAAACCTTAGAAGCCATGTAAAACAAGTTTTTGCATGAACCGATTAGAGGCGTCTAACTTGGTTTTGCAGGAGGGTTTGCATGTGCATATGATGTGGTATAGCAGTGCTCATAATAATTTGATTATGTATGAGATGTCTATATGATGTAAATTGATTAACATGACCTGCGTGTCATGATTTGGCATGATGGCTGGAGCCATATGATTGCACTTTAAATGACCTGCATGTCAATCTTGTGTAATGCATTATTTTATTAGCTATAGAGATAGCAATATTATCTGGTGCATCGACAAGGTGGTGGCAATCTTCGCGAAGGTGAACACCGACGCAAATGCCGAAGACGAAGAAATACAAGACTTCTCCGTTAGAAAGGGCTATACCATATCATGCTATTATGAATTGCCTGAGATGTTTATCCCTTATGATGCACCCTTCTTGATTGCGCAGTAGTCGCTTTTTATTAGGGTGATCTCTCACTTCAAAATATCAAAGTAGTTAGTGTTCACCCAAGTGTGGCACCGTCTGTAATTCGTATCTTTTCGGGGTGCTCCATGTCCACATGGGTACGAACGAATCGAGAGGAATGAGGCGGGTGAGGTCAGACCTCGTAGCAAGATCACTTGGTTGTCTTTGACGTTCAGGCAGGATTGTCCTGAGCTCGGAACACACCCATCGAAAGATGAACAACAGTCACATGGAGATGTGATCGGCAAGTTTGCCTACCAATTGAAATTCTCGTCATCAGTGATGTCCACATCAATGGCGTTGAATCGAAGTGTGGGTCTTGTATCACTCACAAATCAATTATGAGAGATATTGATTTGAGTGGGAGCGCACTGTTGAATTAACTTGTTTAATTCTCAGTGCAATTAATTATGAACTCTGTCTAAGTGTGATTTGCAAAATAGTTGTAGAATAATGGCTCGCGTTTCCACCTTCCCTATTAAAATTGAATAGCTGTTTAATATCTGGTTATAACTTTACGGTTGGTAACGTAATGTGAGGATTGTCCTCTAGAGTGCCGAGAAGGACTTTGTCCTATCGCATACTTTCGGTATTCTCTCGCTTATGCTATGGATCATGTGACTCTCGTCCTTCGATCCAAAAGCTAGAATTCCATTTCAGTCAAGTGCAATATGTTTGCTTCCATGAGACCCGAACTTCGAAAGTTTGGATAGTTATGTGATATTCATGGAATCTGAAAATCATTTTCAGGGACAAACAAAGGCTAAAAGATATGAGATATCCAAAGCAGTGTTTGTTTGCAAACTATTAGTAAAGGAGTTTACTATGCATTAGACTGATAAGAGAGGGATCCAGGAGAACGCCTGTCATATGATGAAAGGTGAATAAAACAACAACTTAAAGAGAAAGGTAGTGTCCGAAGGGTGTTAGTGAAACTTTCATGCCTAGGAAGTCCGGGGCTAACGCCACTCTTAAGTTGGGTGCTTCTTCTGGAAGTAGGAGAAATACTAAAAGTTAAATTGTTAGAAGTATAAAGGCAAAAAGAAAGAAGACTGGAATATCCAGCTCATGTATGAATGTCATACAAGTTTTTGATGTATAGAAGGCTGGTCAAAGATATAGTTCTTGGGAATTATGGTTAAACATGTTAATCACTAATTCTTGGGTATTGTGAGACAATCACAAAGATACCCGCTCGATTGCATTCTGTTGCAACTCGATGTAAGAACTACTATGGCCTGAAAGATTAGCCAGGAATGAGGTTGAGATACACACATGGGACATAGTAAATGTTACTATACCTTCCATCGGTGTATTACCTATGTATTTACTTTCATAATTCATTTTAGAGTTTCACACTCTAGCCCTTTGCATAAGGTATCTTGCAAGAAGGTTGTTCATAAGAGAACTTTTGATGTTCGGTGTTATGAATAACATAAGGGCCATACTTTCATTATGAATGAGATGTATGTTATGAATATTGATAATAATACATTACCTCTGGATTTACATTCATAATTCATTTTAGAGTTTTACACTCTAGCCCCTTGCACAATGTTGTTGCAAAAAGGTTGTTCATAAAAAGAACAATTGTTGTTCAGTATTATGAATAACATGAAGGGCCATGCTTCCATCCTCGATGGGACGTATGTTATGAATATTGATGGTAATATGATACATCCATAACACCGACGCTAAATATCATAAAGACTAAAAGAATACCACACAAGTGTGGCACTGCATTTGGTCACATTGGAGAAACCCGCATGGATAAATTCCATTATGATGGATTTTGAAGTCATTTGATTTTGAATCATCTGACACTTGCAACTTTTCTCCGAAAAGTGAAGTGACTGAAATACCGTTCACAGGCCATAAGGAATGAGCAACAAACTTATTGGTGATCATACATTTTGATGTGTGTAGTTCAATAAATGTTGTTGCAAGTAGTGGATTTATCTATCTTCAGAAATGACTCAAGTAGATATATGGATATTTACTTGATGAGACGTAAGTCTGGATCTTTTGAAATCATTCGAAAGGTTTTCAAATATAAAGTAGAAGTTACTGTAACAAGAAAATTATGTTTCTACAATTTGATTGCAGAAAAGAATATTTGAGTTACAAGTTTAGCGAATGTCTGATGAGTTGTGAAAGGGGTTTCATAACTTGCACCTCCCGGAACACCACTGCAAGTGGAAAGTCCTTGAAGATGTAATCGAACCATTTATGACATGGTAAGATCAAAGATGACATAAATACATTTGCCATTATCCCTTTTAAAGTGATGCTTTAGAGACTACGGCTTTTACACTGAAAAGAGCTCCATCAGGTCTGTTGAAATGACACCATGGTATGGTACGCCCAACCATGTTATATCTTTTCTTAAACATTTGGAATATGGGGCTTGTGTAAAAGGTTACAAACCTATTCCAAATCAGACAAGTGCTACTTTGTAGGTTATCCCAAAATGTTGGGTATTCCTCCCTCACTATACCGAGGCAAATAGGTTTGCCACAAAGGACGGTATGCTTTTTGAAGAAAATGGTTCTTTCAAAAAGGTGAGTGGGAGAATAGTGCAACTCGATGAGATAAACAGTATCTTCATCATCAGATCAAAGGAAAGAGACCTTGGAAGAAATTCCAGAGTTTCCTACTGCGACTGATACGGAAGTCTCTACAATAAAATGTATGGACTTCGGTCGAACTTGCAGCTGAACCACGTAGGCAAGGCTCGTGCAAATCTCTCAGGTGCGCAGACGAGATATTGTTGTTAGACAACAATATACCTACGATACACAAGGAAGAGTTGATGGGCCCTGACTCCGGAATTGGCTAAATGCCAATACAATCCGAGATAGTTTCCATATAAATGTTTCAAGATTAAAATCTTGATACACCTTTCGGAAGACTTAGAGTCTAACGAATTTTATGGAACTTAAAACTGATACGGATAAAAATGTTTTATCCATAAAGCTCGACTTGTTGCAATAACAAGTTCAAGGAGTTGACTACGATGAGGTTGTTTCACCGTAGCGATGCTTAAAGTCGGTTTGGGTTGAACTAGCAATTAATACATATTTCAGTCATGAGATATGAAACATGGATGACAATAGGATTTCCATATGATGGAAATAAAACCAAGGACTTGCATGTGTTACAGTCCAAGGTATTTTGTCAGTCCAGAGGATGCTAGTAAGTATGCAAACTTCAGAGTTCCAGCAATGGACAGAAGAGAGCAAAGTGGAGTTGGAATCTTCGTGATTTGATGAAATGGTCAAAAGGGTTTTTGACTTCATCAATGGGTAACGAAGATGCTTGTGATTCAAGAAAGTAAGTGGGAGCATAATAATATTTCTAAAAACGTTGTGTGCTTGACACATTGTTAATTAAAAATAAATTTCTTGACATGAATTAGGACTTCATTTGAAAATAGTTTTTCGATGAAGTACTTAGGCTAAATAGCCTCGATATTAGGCATGATGATCTATGGAGATAGATTTACCTGATGGGGCTAAGCAAAGATACATATTGACAAGATGCTAAAACTTTTTAGCATTTAAAACGCCAAGGAGTGATTCTTGCCGAAGTCACGTGGAAAGAGTTTTTGCAAGACTCGGTGTCCCTAAACACTGATGAGCAAAATACATGATGGAGATTCCACACACTCTTGTGTTTGGATTAATCATGTATTCCATGGTATGTAAAACAACCAGATATGTCCAATACTCCAAAGTTGTTGCGAGTATAGATACCAAAGTGATCAAAAGTACTGATCATGGGACAACAGTGAAAAAGGGTCATTGAGTACTATAGTAGCACTGATGACATGTTTTCTTGCAAGTGGAGATCATGAAGAGTTCGTTGTAAAAGGTTACATCGATACAGTCTTCATCATTTCTCCATGCGATTTTCGATTTAAATTGAGGATTTTTTGTGTAACACACAATATGGTGGCACGGTAGTTGGAAATTGTTCCAAACAAGTTACTGTGGCGAATTCTATAACAGAGGCGAAGTATGTTGTCGCTTTTAAAAGCGACAAAGAAGATGTTGAATCATATAGTTCATTCATGAACTTAGTATGGTTCCAAGATGGCTTTTGTCAATGGGACACTACTGCAGGTAGTTTCTCCATAACTTAGTCTGAGGAATCCAGGTTCGACCTATGATTCACATACATACAAAACCAAGTCCACACAAAATATGAATTTTGTGAAAGCGTGAAAACGCGAGGATATGCAAAGATACACACAGAGCTGAAATCGTCAGATCCGTTGGACATCAGGCTATACCACAAGCGAAGCATATTTACACCGGTATGCCACAGGTGTGAAGTGCATTAGCATTAACTAGATTATTGACTCTAGTGCAAGTGGGAGTCTGTAGGAGATATGCCCTAGAGGCAATAATAAATGTTATTATTTATCTCCATGCTCATAATTAGGTTTATGTTCCATGCTATAACTGCTATGGTTCTCGAGTCTACAATAACCATGAGGCTCGAAGGAAGACTCATATGCACGTGTGGAATAATAAATGGTAAAATGTATTCCTAGTCTAGCCTCTAAGACTAGCTCAAGTGTTGCATGATGGTCCTGTTTTCCTGATCATGGGCATGTCTATGCCAGCAACTTTGAGGGCACAATGTTAGAAGAACATTTGTGTTGAATCGACCCGAATTGATGTTATGCTATGAGATACATTCATCACAAGTTAATGGTTAATAACACAGAGATGGTTAACGTTTGCATGATTCCTTAGACCATGAGAGTATCGGGTTTCTTCATGCTTGCTTCATGAACTTTGGGGTTTGTTAAACGTCATCCGTAAATGTGTGGCTATTACGGCGGCTTACGGGTTCATGGAAAAGTGTGTCAAGTAACTTGATAGCTCGAGATTGGGATTTGCTCCTCCGACGATGGAGAGATATCTCTGGGCCCTCTCGGTGTTATGGTATCCATCATCGTCTGGCCAGACACTTTGTGATTTGATCACGGGGATGCCGGAACACGGTAACGAGAAAAGAGAACAATACCGGTAACGAGGTAACTAGCATAGTGGACAATTTGTTGATCCACGGGAATGCCAACATGTCTCACCTCGGGTATTTGTAACATATCGCGAAGCAACAGGAATAGCACACGGCAACTGGAGGTTCACTCGAATATTTATTCGTGTGGGTATAGGGGTCAATATGGGTGTCCACGGCTCCGATGTTGATCATTGATCGGAAAGAGTTCCGGTCATGTCTATACTTCACCGAACCTATAGGGTCACACGCTTAAGGGTCATCTATCTGTTGAACGCTAGACAGGGAGTCTGAGAGAAAGTCACCGAAAATGTTTCGGAGACAACGAAAGAGTTCCGAGAGAGAGAACACCGAAAGAGTTTCGATAAAACCGAAAAGTTGTTTCGGAATATATTATTTGGTCAAAAAGGGTTTCGGCACCGCCTGGAAATTTTCAGAGGATGCCAGAATTGGTCTGGGAATTTTCAGAGAGAAAAACCGGAAATGTTCCGAAACTGCCGTAACCGCTGTTGATGCTTTCCGCTGATAAAAACCACCGCACCGAAAATGTTTCGGATCGTGCCCAGAATAATTTTAGAGGGTGCTAGAAATGTTCTGGGACCTTCTGGAATTTTTCAGAAAAAGTTTCGCGGAAAACATCTTGTCTCAGCGCGAGGGGACAAGATCCCACGAATCGGGGGTTGCATGTTTGGTGGCTTTTTGTCTAGGGAGCATGCATGTTTCATGGAGACATGTTGGTGGCTTGTTGGGGGGGCCCCCCATGGGGGGGGGACAAGATGTGGGCCGGCCCAAGGGCTGCCATGGTGGTGTCCCCTTGGTGCCCCCCTTGTGTTACCATTATGCCCTTTCATGTGTGACATGAAGCTTGGGTATTTTGGTATTTCAACATCCCACCCCACCCCTTGCCTTGGCCTATAAAAGGAGGAGTTGGGGCTGCCATCTCCTTCATCCCCTTGCTCTCATACTCATGCCATGCAATTATCTGGCTTCTCTCTCCCTCCCACGAAAAGAGTTTCGTAGAGCCGAAAGGCTGTCTGGGTTCCGGTGGGAACTAGTTCTGGACGGTGAAGCCCTGCAGGATAGATGACACCGTATGTGTGCAACTCTGTAGAGAGGTCGTAGTTTCGTCCTTTTGCCCGAGGGGCTGTTCGAGTGTCCTCCCGAAGGGCTGTCTGAGTAACTGTCCGAGTTTCGAGGGTCCTCCCGAAGGGCTGTCCGTGACACCGTCCGAGGGACTGTCCGACCGCCTCCCGGAGGGCTGTCCGAGGGGCAGATGAGGGAGTACATCCTCGCGGTTGGGAGGTTGTAAATCCTAGCTGCGGGGATCTGCACCGCCGATCGTCATCGACTCTACTTCCGCTGCGCTACCAGTCGGTAACGAAATGATCAAAACCTTGTATGCAGTCTCCATAGTGGTCCTGGGCTGGTGCGTAGGGCAGAAATTTTTTGTTTTCTGCTGCGTTACCCTACAGTAATTGCTTTACTTTATCGCTATGCATTAGCAATAGTTGGCGAGACAACCACGTGATGACACGATGACAGAGATCATGTTGTCATGCCGGTGACGATGGAGATCATGTCGGTGCTTTGGAGATGGAGATCAAAAGCACAAGATGATAATGGCCATATCATGTCACATATTTTGATTGCATGTGATGTTTATCTTTTATGCATCTTATTTTGCTTAGGATGATGGTAGCATTATAAGATGATCCCTTCACTTAATTTCAAGATAAATGTGTTCTCCCTAAGTATGCACTGTTGCAAAAGTTCGTCGTTTCGAAGCACCTCGTGATGATCGGGTGTGATAGACTCTACGTTCGTAAACAACGGGTGTAAGCCAGTTTTACACATGCGGAATACTTGGGTTAAACTTGACGAGCCTAGCATGTACAGACGTGGCCTCGGAACACAAGAGACCGAAAGGTTGAACGTGAGTCATATAGTAAATATGATCAACATGGAGATGTTCACCATTGATGACTACCCCATCTCACGTGATGATCGGACATGGGTTAGTTGATTTGGATCATGTATCACTTAGACAACTTGAGGGATGTTGATTTAAGTGGGAGTTCATTAGTAATTTGATTAATTGAACTAATTATCATGAACATAGTCTAAATTGTCTTTGCAAATTATGTTGTAGATCAATAGCTCGCGCTATAGCCCCTGTTTTAATATGTTCCTAGAGAAAGACTAAGTTGAAACATATTGTAAGCAATTATGCGGACTAGGTCCGTAGTGTGAGGATTGTCCTCACTGCTGCACAGAAGGCTTATGTAATTGATGCACCGCTCGGTGTGCCAACCCCTCTAGCGTCATCTCTGGATGTTTTTAACGTCTGGCAGGCATGTTCTGATGACTGCTCGATAGCGTCGTGTCTGGATGTTGTGAACGTCTGGCAGGCACGTTCTGATGACTGCTCGATAGTTCAGTGCGTCATGCTTTACGGCTTAGAAATCAGGGCCCCAAAGACATTTTTGAATGCCACGGAGCATATGAGATGTTCCAAGAGCTGAAATTGGTATTTCAGGCTCATGCCCATGTTGAGAGGTATAAGACCTCTGACAAGTTCTTTGCCTGCAAGATGGGGGAGAACAGCTCAGTTAGTGAGCATGTGCTCAGAGTGTCTGGGTGCTACAATCGCTTGAATCAAGTGGGAGTTAATCTTCCAGATAAGGTAGCGATTGATAGAGTTCTTCAGTCACTGCCACCAAGCTACAAGGGCTTTGTGATGAACTATAATATGCAAGGGATGGAGAAAATGATCCCTGAGCTCTTTGCAATGCTTAAGGCCATGGAGGTAGAAATCAAGAAAGAGCATCAAGTGTTGATGGTCAATAAGACCACCAGTTTCAAGAAGGATAAGGGAAAGAAAGGGAACTTCAAGAAGAATGGCAAGACAGTTGCCGCCCCCATGAAGAAACCCAAGGCTGGACCCAAACCCGAGACTGAGTGCTTCTATTGCAAGGGGAAGGGCCACTGGAAGCGGAACTGCCCCAAGTACTTGGCAGATAAGAAGGCTGGCAACGTCAACAAAGGTATATTTGATATACATGTTATATTGATGTGTACCTTACTAGTGCTCGTAGTAGCGCCTGGGTATTTGATACTGGTTCGGTTTCTAATATTTGTAACTCAAAACTGGAGCTGCGGAATAAACGGAGACTGGCTAAGGACGAGGTGACGATGCGCGTCGGAAATGGTTCCAAGGTTGATCTGATCGCCATCGGCATGCTACCTCTACGTTTACCTTCGGGATTAGTTATGAACCTAAATAATTGTTATTTGGTGCCTGCGTTGAGCATGAACATTATATCTGGATTTTGTTTATTGTGAGACAGTTATTCATTTAAGTCAGAGAATAATGGTTGTTCTATTTATATGGATAATATCTTTTATGGTCATGCACCCCTAGTGAATGGTTTATTCTTATTGAATCTCGATCATAGTGATACACATATTCATAATATTGATGCCAAAAGATGCAAAGTTAATGATGATAGTACCACATACTTGTGGCACTGCCGCTTAGGTCATATTGGTGTAAAGCGCATGAAGAAACTCCATGCTGATGGACTTTTGGAATCACTTGATTATGAATCATTTGATGCATGTGAACCATGCCTTACGGGCAAGATGACTAAAACCCCGTTTTCTGGAACAATGGAGCGGGCTAGTGACTTGTTGTAAATAATACATACTGATGTATGCGGTTCGATGAGTGTTGAAGCACGCGGTGGATATCGTTATTTTCTTACCTTCATAGATGATTTGAGTAGATATGGGTATATTTACTTAATGAAACACAAGTCTGAAACATTTGAAAAGTTCAAGGAATTTCAGAGTGAAGTGGAGAATCATCGTAACAAGAAAATAAAGTTTCTATGATCTGATCATGGAGGTGAATATTTGAGTTACGAGTTTGGTATGCATTTAAGATAATGTGGAATTGTTTCACAGCTCATGCCACCTGGAACACCACAGCGTAATGGTGTATCCAAATGTCGTAATCGTACTCTATTGGATATGGTGCGTTCTATGATGTCTCTTACCCATTTGCCACTATCATTTTGGGGTTATGCATTAGAGACAGCCGCATTCACTTTAAATAGGGCACCGTCTAAGTCCGTTGAGATGACACCGTATGAGTTGTGGTTTGGCAAGAAACCTAATCTATCATTTCTTAAAGTTTGAGGATGCGATGTTTATGTCAAGAGGCTTCAACCTGATAAGCTCGAACCCAAAGCGGAGAAATGCGTCTTCAGAGGATACCCTAAAGAGACCATTGGGTATACCTTCTATCACAGATCCGAGGGCAAGATTTTTGTTGCTAAAAATGGGTCCTTTGTAGAGAAGGAGTTCCTCTCAAAAGAAGTGAGTGGGAGGAAAGTAGAACTTGATGAGGTAACTGTACCTTCTCTCAAACTGGAGAGTAGCACATCATAGAAAGTAGTTCCCGTGATGCCTACACCAACCGGAGAGGAAACTAATGATGATGATCATAAAACTTCAGATCGAGTTACTACCGAACTTCGTAGGTCAACCAGGACACGTTCCGCACCAGAGTGGTATGGTAATCCCTTCCTGGAAGTCATGTTGTTAGACAATGGCGAACCTACGAACTATGAAGAAGCAGTGATGAGCCCGGATTCCGACAAATGGCTTGAGGCCATGAAATCCGAGATAGGATCCATGTATGAGAACAAAGTATGGACTTTGGTAGACTTGCCCGATGACCGGCAGGCCATTGAGAATAAATGGATCTTTAAGAAGAAGACAAACGCCGATGGTAATGTCATCGTCTATAAAGCTCGACTTGTCACAAAAGATTTCCGACAAATTCAAGGAGTTGACTATGATGAGACTTTCTCGCCCATAGCGCTGCTTAAGTCTGTTAGAATTATGTTAGCAATTGCCGCATACTATGATTATGAAATCTGGCAGATGGACGTCAAAGCAACATTCCTTAATAGTTTCCTTAAGGAAGAGTTGTATATGATGCAACCAGGAGGTTTTGTCGATCCTAAAGATGTTAACAAAGTATGCAAGCTCCAACGATCCATCTATGGACTGGTGCAAGCATCTCGGAGTTGGAATATACGCTTTGATGAGGTGATCAAAGCTTATGGTTTTATAAAAAAACTTACGGAGAAGCTTGTATTTACAAGAAAGTGAGTGGGAGCTCTATGGCATTTCTGATAAGTATATGTGGATGACATATTGTTGATTGGAAATGGTGTAGAATTTCTGGAAAGCATAAAGGGTTGTTTGAAAGAAGATATTCAAAGGAAGACATGGGTAAAGCTGCTTACATATTGGGCATCAAGATCTATAGAGATAGATCAAGACGCCTGATAAGATTTTCACAGAGCACATACCTTGACAAGATTTTGAAGGAGTTCAAAATGGATTAGTCAAAGAAGGAGTTCTTTCCTATATTGTAAGGTGTGAAGTTGAGTAAGACTCAAGGCTCGACCACAGCAGAATAAAGAGAAAGGATGAAAGTCATCCCCTATGCTTCAGCCATAAGCTCTATAATGTATGCCATGCTGTGTACCAGACCTGATGTGTGCCTTGCCATGAGTCTGGCAAGGGGGTACAAAGTGATCCAAGAGTGGATCACTGGACAACGGTCAAAATTATCCTTAGGTACCTAAAGAGGACTAAGGAAATGTTTCTCGGTTATGGAGGTGATAAAGAGTTCATCGTAAAGGGTTACGTCAATGCAAGCTTTGACACCGATCCGGATGACTCTGAGTCGCAAACCTGACACATAGAGTGGAGCAGTCATTTGGAATAGCTCCAAGTGGAGCGCGGTAGCAGCATATATAGTGATGTCTACTACACAACCTGTTCTTGTAGACTCGTGTTGGGCCTCCAAGCGCAGAGTTTTGTAGGACAGTAGCAAATTTCCCTCAAGTGGATGACCTAAGGTTTATCAATCTGTGCGAGGTGTAGATGAAGATGGTCTCTCTCAAACAACCCTGCAACTGAATAATAAAAAGTCTCTTTTGTCCCCAACACACCAATTACAATGGTAAATTGTATAGGTGCACTAGTTCGGCAAAGAGATGGTGATACAAGTGTAGTAATGATAGTAGATATTGATTTTTGTAATAGGAACAATAAAAAACAGCAAGGTAGCAATTGATAAAATGGAGCACAAACGGTATTGCAATGATTGAAAATAAGGCCTAGGGTCCATACTTTCGCTAGTGCAAACTCTCAACAATGCTAATATAATTGGATCATATAACCATCCCTCAACGTGCGATGAAGAATCACTCCAAAGTTCCTATCTAGCGTAGAACATAAGACAAAATTATTTGTAGGGTACGAAACCACCTCAAAGTTATTCTTTCCGATCAATCTATCCAAGAGTTCATACTAAACTAACCACAAGTTATCCTTTCCGATCGATCTATCTAAGAGTTCGTACTAAAATAACACCATATGATACACATCAACCAACTCTAATGTCACCTAGATACTCCAATGTCACCACGAGTATCCGTGAGTTGATTATGCGATATGCATCAAACAATTTCAGATTCATGATACTCAATCCAACACAAAGAACCTCAAAGAGTGCCCCAAGATTTTTATCGGAGAAACAAGGACGAGAACGTGCATCAACCCCTATGCATAGATTACCCCAATGTCACCTCGGGAATCCGCGAGTTGAGTGCCAAAACACATATCAACTGAATCAATATGATACCCCATTGTCACCATGGGTATTCATAGCAAGACATACATCAAGTGCTCTCAAATCCATAAAAGTATTCAATCCGATAACAACGAAATCTCAAAGGAAAAACTCCATTCATCACAACAAGATAGAGAGGGAGAAACACCATATGATCCAACTATATTAACAAAACTCGGGATACATCAAGATCGTGCCAAATCAAGAACACGAGAGAGAGAGAGAGATTAAACACATAGCTACTGGTACAAACCCTCAGCCCCGAGGGTGGACTACTCCCTCCTCATCATGGTGGCCGCCGGGATGATGAAGATGGCCACCGGTGATGATTTCCCCCTTCGGCAGAGTGCCGGAACAGGGTCCAGATTGGTTTTTCATGGCTACAGAGGCTTGCGGCGGCGGAACTTCTAATCTAGGGTTATTTCTGGGGGTTTCTGTATTTATAGGATTTTTTGGCGTTGGTTTCACGTGAAGATTGGCCTCGAGGTGAGCATAACCCACCTGCACACGGGCAAGGGCCCAGGCCCGCCCTAGTGGGTTGTGCTCACCTCCTTCACCTTCTGGTCCTCCCACGAAGCTTCTAGTGCCTCTTTTGTTCCAAAAAAAATTGTCAAAAAGTTTTGTTGCATTTGGAGAACTTTTATTTCTGCACAAAAAACAACACCACGGTAGTTCTGCTGAAAACACCGTCAGTTCGGGTTAGTTCCATGCAAATCAGACCAAAACCATATAAAATTTTTGTAAACATGGCATGAATACTTCATAAATTATAGATACGTTGGAGACGTATCACCATCCCCAAGCTTAATTCCTGCTCGTCCTCGAGTAGGTAAATGATAGAAGAAATAATTTATGAAGTGTGAATGCTAGCATAGTGCATAAGTTTGATCAATGATAATTTCAATCACTTTTCCTAGCATCATAACAGCAAATCTTTCTCATAAAACTTATCATGATAAAGTAGCAATTGAAAATGGAATTTTTGTTGTGGAATGCTACCTATCATATTCATCATATACTCTTTCTTTTGTAGTATGGACATTGATATGTCCATTTTGCATCATGTTTTCCTACTATTATTTATAATGTTTTTATGCATAATAATGTGTTTGGGAGTAATTCTAATGCCTTTTCTCTCATAATATGCAAGGTTTACACAAAGAGGGAGAATACCGATAGCTGGAATTCTGGACCTGGAAAAGCTACGTCAGAGTTACCTATTCTGCACATCTCCAAATAAGCTGAAAATTTACGGAGAATTATTTTGGAATATATGAGGATTATTGGAGCAAATAACTACCAGAGGGGGCCCACCAGGTGGGCACAACCCACCTGGGCGCGCTAGGGAGCCCAGGCGCGCCCTGGTGGGTTGTGCCCCCTCGGCCCACCTCTGGTGCCCCTCTTCTGGTATATAAGTCATTTTGACCTAGAAAAAATAAGGAGAGGACTTTCGGGATGAAGCGCCGCTGTCTCAAGGCGGAACTGGGGCAGGAGCACTTTTGCCCTCCGGCGGAGCGATTCCGCCGGGGGAACTTCCCTCCCGGAGGGGGAAATCATCGTCATCGTCATCACCAACAACTCTCCCATCTTTGGGAGGGCCATCTCCATCAACATCTTCAACAGCACCATCTCCTCTCAAACCCTAGTTCATCTCTTGTGTTCAATCTTTGTACCGGAACCTTAAATTGGTGCTTGTGGGTGACTAGTAGCGTTGATTACATCTTGTAGTTGATTACTATATTGTTTATTTTCAGATCCATTATGCTATTTAATTCCCTTCTGATCTTGAGCATGATTATTACTTGTGAGTAGTTACTTTTGTTCTTGAGGTCACGGGAGAAGTCATGTTGCAAGTAATCATGTGAACTTGATATGTGTTCGATATTTTGATGATATGTATGTTGTGATTCCCTTAGTGGTGTCATGTGAACATCGACTACATGGCACTTCACCTTATTAGGGCCTAAGGGAATGCATTGTGGAGTAGTTATTAGATGATGGGTTGCTAGAGTGACAGAAGCTTAAACCCTAGTTTATGCGCTACTTCGTAAGGGACCGATTTGGATCCAAAAGTTTAATGCTATGGTTAGATTTTATCTTAATACTTTTCTCGTAGTTGCGGATGCTTGTGAGGGGGTTAATCATAAGTAGGAGGTTTGTTCAAGTAGGAACAGCACCTAAGCACCGGTCCACCCACATATCAAACTATCAAAGTAGCGAACACGAATCAAATCAACATGATGAAAGTGATATGATGAAATTCCCTTGTACCCTCAAGAACGCTTTGCTTATCATAAGAGACCGTTTTGGCCTGTCCTTTGCCACAAAAGGATTGGGCTACCTTGCTGCACTTTACTTACCATTATCGTTACTTGCTCGTTACAAATTATCTTGCTATCAAACTACTTGTTACCGACTATTTCAATGCTTGCAGAAAATACCTTGTTGAAAGCCACTTGTCATTTCCTTCTACTCCTTGTTGGGTTCGACACTCTTACTTATCGAAAGGACTATGATTGATCCCCTATACTTGTGGGTCATCAGACATTTGGACTCGAATGATTAAAAGCAATAGTCGATAATTTGACATGCAGACATCAATACTCAAGCATACTAACAAGCAACCATGTCTTTTGAAATATCAATGCTAAAGAAAGCTATCCCTAGCCCATTATGCTCAATCATTGATCCATTCATGAAACACACTCAAATATTAGCTACATCCAATGCACAAGTATGACAATAGTGCTCCCTAGTTCGTGCTTTATAAGAGAAGATGGAGACTCAAATAAAAATAAAAATTGCATAAAGTAAATATTTTGAAGAGACGAACTATCCCTAGTTGGATCATATAACCATCCCTCAACGTGCAATGAAGAATCACTCCAAAGTTCCTATCTAGCGGAGAACATAAGATGGAATTGTTTGTAGGGTATGAAACCACCTCAAAGTTATTATTTCCGATCAATCTATCCAAGAGCTCGTACTAAAATAACCACAAGTTATCCTTTCCGATCGATCTATCTAAGAGTTCGTACTAAAATAACACCATATGATACACATCAACCAACTCTAATGTCACCTAGATACTCCAATGTCACCGCGAGTATCTGTGAGTTGATTATGCGATATGCATCAAACAATTTCAGATTCATAATACTCAATCCAACACAAAGAAACTCAAAGAGTGCCCCAAGATTTCTACCGGAGAAACAAGGACGAGAACGTGCATCAACCCCTATGCATAGATTACCCCAATGTCAACTCGGGAATCCGTGAGTTGAGTGCCAAAACACATATCAAGTGAATCAATATGATACCCCATTGTCACCACGGGTATTCATAACAAGACATACATCAAGTGCTCTCAAATCCATAAAAGTATTCAATCCGATAACAACGAAATCTCAAAGGAAAAACTCAATTCATCACAACAAGGTAGAGAGGGAGAAACACCATATGATCCAACTATATTAACAAAGCTCGCGATACATCAAGTTTCGGGGAACGTTGCATGGAAAACAAAAAAAATTCTACGCACACGCAAGATCTATCCATGGAGATGCATAGCTACGACAGGGAGAGAGCATCTACATACCCTTGTAGATCACTAAGCGGAAGCGTTTATCAACGTGGTTGATGTAGTCGTACAACTTTACGATTCGTCCAAGTACCAAACGTATGGCGTCTCCGCGTTCAGCACACGTTCAGCTCGATGACGTCCTCGCCTTCTCGATCCAGCAAGAGAGGCGAAGTAGTAGATGAGTTTCGGAAGCACGACGGCATGGTGACGGTGGTGGTGAAACTATCCACAGGGCTTCGCCAAGCACAACGGACATGGACGGAGGAGGAACTAGAACTAGAGGGAGAGGGGGCGCCGCACACGGCTTGGGGATCATGGTGTGTGTTGCCCCTCTCCCTCCTCTCATATATATAGGTGGGGGGAGGAGGGGAGGCAGCCTAGGGCGCCCCCAAGGGGGCCGGTGGCCTGCCCTAGGGCCTGCCCTGGCCGCGCCCCCCACCCCTTCCTTCTTTGGCGTCAGGGAGAAAGGAAAGGGGTCTGGCTGCCTTAGGGCGCCCCCTTTCCCTTTCTCTCTTCCGTGGCGAAAGGCAGGAGGGGGCCAACCCCTCCCTTTCCTATACAAGGCCGGTGGCCAGGTTGGGGGTGCGTCAGCCCCTTGTGGGCTGGTGTGCTCCCCTTCCCTTGGCCCGTTAGGCCCAGTAACTTCCCGTGGCCTCCCGGAACCCCTTCCGGTGATTCGATAAATACCCGGAGCATTCTGAAACCTTTCCAGAGACCAAATAGTATCATCCTATATATAAGTCTTTACCTCCGGACCATTCCGGAGCTCCTTGTCATGTCTGTGATCTCATCTGGGACTCCAAACAACATTCGGTCACCAATTCGCACAACTCATATAATACTATATCGTCAACGAACCTTATGCGTGCGGACCCTACGGGTTCGAGAATGATGTAGACATGACCGAGATGCTTCTCCAGTCAATAACCAATAGCGGGACCTGGATGCCCATATTGGTCCCTACATATTCTACGAAGATCTTTATCGGTCGAACCTTTATGACAACATACGTATTTCCCTTTGTCTGTTGGTATGTTACTTGCCCGAGATTCGATCGTCGGTATCTCCATACCTAGTTCAATCTCGTTACCAGTAAGTCTCTTTAGTCGTTCTGTAATACATCATCTCGTAACTAACTCCTTAGTCACTTTGCTTGCAAGCTTCTTGTGATTCTGTATTACCGAGAGGGCCCAGAGATACCTCTCCGTTACACGGAGTGACAAATCCCAATCTAGATCCATGCCAACTCAAGAGACACCTTCGGAGATACCTGTAGAGCATCTTTATGATCACCCAGTTACGTTGTGACGTTTGATAGCACACAAGGTATTCCTCCAGTATCCGGGAGTTTCATGATCTCATGGTCGAAGGAATATGTATTTGACATTAAGAAAGCAGTAGCAATAAACTGAACGATCATATGCTATGCTATCGGATGGGTCTTGTCCATCACATCATTCTCCTAATGATATGATCCCGTTATCAAGTGACAACACATGTCTATGGTTAGGAAACCTTAACCATCTTTTCATCAATGAGCTAGTCTCGTAGAGGCTCACTAGGGACACAGTATTTTTTTATGTATCCACACATGTATTTAAGTTTCTGGTCAATACAATTCTAGCATGAATAATAAACCTTTATCATGAATAAGGAAATATAATAATAACCACTTTATTATTGCCTATAGGGCATATTTCCAATAGTCTCCCACTTGCACTAGAGTCAATAATCTAGATTACATAGTAATGAATCTAACACCCATGGAGTCTTGGTGCTGATCATGTTTTGCCCGCGGAAGAGGTTTAGTCAACGGGTCTGCCACATTCAGATCCGTATGTATTTTGCAAATTTCTATGTCTCCATCCTTGACCTTTTCACGAATGGAGTTGAAGCGTCTCTTGATGTGTTTGGTTCTCTTGTGAAACCTGGATTCCTTCGCTAAGGCAATTGCTCCAGTGTTGTCACAAAAGATTGTCATTGGACCCAATGCACTGGGTATTACACCCAGATTGGATATGAACTCCTTCATCCAGACACCTTCATGCGCCGCTTCCGAAGCAGCTATGTACTCCACTTCACACGTAGATCCCGCCATGACACTATGCTTGGAACTGCACCAACTGACAGCTCCACCATTCAATATAAATACGTATCCGGTTTGTGACTTAGAGTTATCCGGATCTATGCCGAAGCTAGCATCGACGTAACCCTTTACGATGAGCTCTTCGTCACCTCCATAAACGAGAAGCATATCCTTGGTCCTTTTCAGGTACTTCAGGATATTCTTGACCATTGTCCAGTGATCCACTCTTGGATTACTTTGGTACCTCCCTGCCAAACTTATGGCAAGGCACACATCATGTCTGGTACACAACATGGCATACATAATAGAACCTATGGCTGAGGCATAGGGAATAACTTTCATTCTCTCTCTATCTTCTGTCGTGGTCAGACTTTGAGTTTGACTCAATTTCACACCTTGCAACACAGGCAAGAACCCTTTCTCTGGCTGGTCCATTTTGAACTTCTTCAGAACTTTGTCAAGGTATGTGCTTTGTGAAAGTCCTATTAAGCGTCTCGATCTATCCCTATAGATCTTGATGCCCAATATATAAGCAGCTTCACCGAGGTCTTTCATTGAAAAATTCTTATTCAAGTATCCTTTTATGCTATCCAGAAATTCTATATCATTTCCAATCAATATGCCATCCACATATAACACCAGAAATTCTATAGAGATCCCACTCACTTTCTTATAAATACAGGCTTCTCTGTAAGTCTGTATAAAACCATATTCTTTGATCACATCATCAAAGTGTATATTCCAACTTCAAGATGCTTGCACTAGTCCATAAATGGATCGCTAGAGCTTGCACACTTTGTTAGCACCTTTAGGATCGACAAAACCTTCTATTTGCATCATATACAACTCTTCTTTAAGAAACCCATTAAGGAATGCAGTTTTGACGTCCATTTTCCAGAGTTCATAATCATAAAATGCGGCAATTGCTAACATGATTTGGACAGACTTAAGCATCCCTACGGGTGAGAAAGTCACATCGTAGTCAACCCCTTTAACTTGTCGAAAACCTTTTGCGACAAGTCGAGCTTTGTAGACAGTGATATTACCATCAGCGTCCGTCTTCTTCTTGAAGATCCATTTATTCTCAATGGCTTGCCGATCATCAGGCAAGTCCACCAAAGTCCATACTTTGTTCTCATACATGGATCCTATCTCAGATTTCATGGCCTCAAGCCATTTGTCGGAATCTGGGCTCATCATAGCTTCTTCATAGTTTGTAGGTTCGCCATTCTCTAACAACATGACTTCTAGGACAGGATTACCGTACCACTCAGGTGCGGTACGAGTTCTAGTCGACCTACAAGGCTCAGTAGTAACTTGATCTGAAGTTTCATGATCATCATCATTAGCTTCCTCTCTAGTTGGTGTAGGCATCACGGGAACTGTTTTCTCTGATGTGCTACTCTTAAATTTGAGAGAAGGTACAACTACCTCATCAAGTTCTACTTTCCTCCCACTCACTTCTTTCGAGAGAAACTCCTTCTCTAGAAATGACCCATTCTTAGCAACAAAGATCTTGCCTTCGGATCTATGGTAGAAGGTGTACCCAATAGTTTCTTTAGGGTATCCTATGAAGACGCACTTCTCTGATTTGGGTTCGAGCTTATCAGGCTGAAGCCTTTTGACATAAGTATCACATCCCCAAACTTTAAGAAACGATAGCTTAGATTTCTTGCCAAACCATAGTTCATACGGTGTCGTCTCAACGGATTTAGACGGTGCCCTATTTAACGTGAATGTGGTTGTCTCTAATGCATAACCCCAAAATGATAAAGGCAAATCGGTAAGAGACATCATAGAACGCATCATATCTAATAAAGTATGGTTACAACGTTCGGACACACCTTTACGCTGTGGTGTTCCAGGTGGCATGAGTTGTGAAACAATTCCACATTGTTTTAAATGAAGGCCAAACTCGTAACTCAAATATTCGCCTCCGCGATCAAATCATAGAAACTTTATTTTCTTGTTACGATGATTCTCCACTTCACTCTGAAATTCTTTGAACTTTTCAAATGTTTCAAACTTGTGTTTCATCAAGTAGATATACCCATACCTACTTAAATCATCTGTGAAGGTTAGAAAATAACGATACCCGCCGCGTGCTTCAACACTCATCGGACCGCATACATCGGTATGTATTATTTCCAATAAGTCATTAGCTCGCTCCATTGTTCCGGAGAACGGAGTTTTAGTCATCTTACCCATGAGGCATGGTTCGCAAGTATCAAATGATTCATAATCAAGTGATTCCAAAAGTCCATTCGCATGGAGTTTCTTCATGCGCTTTACACCAATATGACCTAAACGGTAGTGCCACAAGTATGTTGCACTATCATTATCAACTTTGCATCTTTTGGCATCAATATTATGAATATGTGTATCACTACGATCGAGATTCAACAAGAATAGACCATTCATCAAAGGTGCATGACCATAAAAGATATTACTCATATAAATAGAACAACCATTATTCTCTGACTTAAATGAATAATCGTCTCGCATTCAACAAGATCCAGATATAATGTTCATGCTCAACGCTGGCACCAAATAACAATTATTGAGGTCTAAAACTAATCCCGAAGGTAGATGTAGAGGTAGCGTGCCGACGGCGATCACATCAACCTTGGAACCATTCCCGACGCGTATAGTCACCTCGTCCTTAGCCAATCTTCGTTTATTCCGCAACTCCTGTTTCGAGTTACAAATTTGAGCAACCGAACCAGTATCAAATACCCAGACGCTACTACGAGCATTAGTAAGGTACACATCAATAACATGTATATCAAATATACCTTTGTTCACTTTGCCATCCTTCTTATATGCCAAGTACTTGGGGCTGTTCCGCTTCCAGTGACCATTTCCTTTGCAGTAGAAGCACTCAGTTTCAGGCTTGGGTCCAGCATTGGGCTTCTTCACGGGAGCGGCGACTTGCTTGCCATTCTTCTTGAAGTTCCCTTTCTTTCCCTTGCCCTTTTTCTTGAAACTAGTGGTCTTGTTAACCATCAACACTTGATGCTCCTTCTTGATTTCTACCTCCGCCGATTTCAGCATCGCGAAGAGCTCGGGAATCGTTTTCGTCATCCCTTGCATATTATAGTTCATCACGAAGCCTTTGTAGCTTGGTGGCAGTGACGGAAGAACTCTGTCAATAACACTCTCAACTGGAAGATCAATTCCCAGCTGAGTCAAGTGGTTATGATACCCAGACATTTTGAGTGTGTGTTCACTGACATAACTGTTCTCCTCCATCTTACAGCTAAAGAACTTGTTGGAGACTTCATATCTCTCAACCCGGGCATTTGCTTGAAATATCAATTTCAGCTCTTGGAACATCTCATATGCTCCGTGGCGTTCAAAAAGTCTTTGAAGTCCCGGTTCTAAGCCGTAAAGCATGGCACACTGAACTATTGAGTAGTCATCAGATTGAGCCTGCCAGACGTTCATAACATTTGCAATAGCTCTGCAGCAGGTCTGTCACCTAGCGGTGCATCAAGGACATAATTTTTCTGTGCAGCAATGAGGATAATCCTCAAGTTACAGACCCAGTCCGTGTAGTTGCTACCATCATCTTTCAACTTATCTTTCTCTAGGAACGCATTAAAATTCAAGGGAACGGTAGCACGGGCCATTGATCTACAACATAGATATGCAAAAACTATTAAGACTAAGTTCATGATAAATTTTAGTTCAAATAATCAAATTACTAATGAACTCCCACTTAAATCAACATCCCTCAAGTTGTCTAAGTGATACATGATCCAAATCAACTAACCCATGTCCGATCATCACGTGAGATGGGGTAGTCTTCAATGGTGAACATCTCTATGTTGATCATATCTACTATATGACTCATGTTCGACCTATCGGTCTCCAGTGTTCCGAGACCATGTCTGTACATGCTAGGCTCGTCAAGTTTAACCCAAGTATTCTGCATGTGCAAAACTGGCTTACACCCGTTGTATGTGAACGTAGAGTCTATCACACCCGATCATTACGAGGTGCTTCGAAACAACGAACTTTGGCAACGGTGCATACTCAGGGAGAACACTTTTATCTTGAAATTAAGTGAAGGGATCATCTTATAATGCTACCGTCGTTCTAAGCAAAATAAGATGCATAAAGGATAAACATTACATGCAATCAAAATATGTGACATGATATGGCCATCGTCATCTTGTGCTTTTGATCTCCATCTCCAAAGCATCGGCATGATCTCCATAGTCACCGGCACGACACCTTGATCTCCATCGTAGCGTCTGGGTTGTCTCGCCAACTATTGCTTCTACAACTATTGCTAACGCATAGCGATGAAGTAAAGCAATTACATGGCGCTTAAGTGATTGACACGCAGGTCATACAATAATTAAAGACAACCCTAAGGCTCCTGCCGGTTGCCGTACTCATCGACATGCAAGTCATGAACTTATTACAAAACATGATCATCTCATACATCAACATATATCACATCATATCTTGACCATATCACATCACAACATGCCCTGCAAAAACAAGTTAAACGTCCTCTACTTTGTTGTTGCAAGTTTTACGTGGCTGCTACGGGCAACTAGCAAGAACTGTTCTTACCTACGCAAAACCACAACGGTGATTACCAAATTTGATGTTTTAACCTTCTGCAAGGACCGGCCTTAGTCAAATCCGATTCAACTAAAGTAGGAGAAATAGACACCCGTCAGCCACCTTTATGCAAAACAAGTTGCATGTCAGTCGGTGGAACCGGTCTCATGTGCGTGGACATGTAAGGTTGGTCCAGGACGCTTCATCCCACAATGCCGCCGAATCAAAATAAGACGTTGGTGGTAAGCAGTAAACATCACCGCCCACAACTCCTTTGTGTTCTACTCGTGCATATCATCTATGCATAGACCTGGCTCTGATGCCACTTTTGGGGAATGTTGCATGCAAAAACAAAAAAAAAATCTACGCACACGCAAGATCTATCCATGGAGATGCATAGCTACGAGAGGGAGAGAGCATCTACATACCCTTGTAGATCGCTAAGCGAAAGCATTTATCAACGCGGTTGATGTAGTCGTACAACTTCACGATTCATCCCCATCGAGTACCGAACGTACGGCACCTCCGCGTTCAGCACACGTTCAGCTCGATGACATGCTCACCTTCTCGATCCAGCAAGAGAGGCGAAGTAGTAGTTGAGTTCCGGCAGCATGCCGGCGTGGTGACGGTGGTGGTGAAACTATCCGCATGGCTTCGCCAAGCACAACGGATGTGGACGGAGGAGGAACTAGAACTAGAGGGAGAGGGGGCGCCGCACACGGCTTGGGGACTGTGGTGTGTGTTGCCCGTCTCCCTCCTCTCATATATATATAGGTGGGGGAGGAGGGGAGGCAGCCTACGGCGCCCCCAAGGGGGCCGGCGGCCAGCCCTAGGGCCTGCCCTGGCCGCCCCCCTTCCTTCTTTGGCGTCAGGGGGAAAGGAAAGGGGGCTAGCTGCCTTAGGGTGCCCCCCTTTCCCTTTCTCTCTTCCGTGGAGAAAGGTAGGAGGGGGCCAGCCCCTCCCTTTCCTATACAAGGCCGGCGGCCAGGTTGGGGGCGCTCCAGCCCCTTATGGGCTCGTGTGCTCCCCTTCCCTTGGCCCGTTAGGCCCAGTAACTTCCCGTGGCCTCCCGGAACCCCTTCCGGTGATCCGATAAATACCCGGTTGTCGGTGCAACAGACCTTCATGTATGTTGCCCAGACTGTACACAGGCACAATGACGAAGATAAAACAACATCAAGCATCCAAGTCGAGACCAAGCCAGAGAGATAGCTCTTTGAGGAATCAAAGGGTGGATCAAGAAGACCAAGACAAGCCAAGGGAACAAGATATCACTAAGAAAAGACCTCCCTTACTGGGCAGGCGAGCCTGGTCAGGTTGGGGCCCCACCAAGAACAAGTCCCGAGATTTCCCGATAGGCTTGTCGGGGCCGCCAAGGGCAGATCTCCCCGCCAAGACTCCACCGCTCCACCGCACAGTCACTTATCAGTGTGGTGTCGAGCCCCCAAGTGATTAAGTGGCTGTCATTTGGCACGTGGCAGCCATTTGAAAGGGAGATTCCCCCTATATGACACCCGTCCAGAGGCATGTCATGCAGACAGATGGAAGATGATTAAGCGGCGCGGCAGGCTTGCCGGGCTGCATCCTCAGCGTGACACCTAGCAGTGCATTTAATGCACTTTGTCCTAACTGCCAGAGTTAGGTATGATAGCACTGTTGGCTATCTAATCAGTAGATAATGACTGTTTTGCCACTGTGGTAACCCCTTAGCCTATAAAAGGAGGGCCATGGCGACCTAGAAAAGGATTCGGACCCTTGTACACTCATACGCGCGTAGCTTCTCTCCCCGAGGCAACCTTGCCGGGCTTGAGAGCTGCGTGTCCATCATGGTCCTCCCTTCAATCCACCAAAGTAGGAGTAGGGTTTTACGCTTCTCAGCAGCCCGAACTTGGGTAAAAACCACCAGCATCACCTCTGTTGTGCCGTTCCATGGCTTCTACTCTTTGTGCAACGTGCCCTTTCCCCTTGCCGAACCACAAGGGTCTGATGGCCCCATAGGTGATCGTGTTCCACCACGACATCTTTGGCGCGCCAAGTAGGGGGAAATCATGCGCGAACCCGAGGTCGTGAACAGCGCATCAATCTTCATCATCGTCTTCTTCATCATCAGCTTCGCCGTCCATGGCGCCCAAGAAAAAGTTCAGCGCAGCAGCTCACCCTTCCACCTCGAAGGCCCCCTCGCATGCGGCTGCTGACCCCATGGGTGCTGCGGTGGTGTTGGGGAGAATGTTCAGTCTCCACCTCCCCACCGCGCTGGAGGGCGCAGCCGCAGCGACAACGCCTGTTCTGGTGTGAGTCGCGACCCCCTAGTTGTTCCTGCTACAGGCGCAGCTACGGGGCGCGTGTCTTCCCCGGGACGAGGTAACCAAGACAAAGCACTGAACGGGGTCATCAACCCCCACCCTTCTCGCCACCGTACCGCCGTGGCGGCTGGCTCACGGCGACGAGAACATGACACCGCCACTACTGGTGCTGTCAGGAGTCGAGCGACGTCGCGATCTGCGTCGTCATCTATGCCAAGCACTGCTTCGGAGGCCATGGCGCGAGCCCAACTCCTTCTGAGATTCCCGCCAGCGACTGATCAAAAGGATGAGTGGAGAGCCACCATCCAGAGTTTGATCGGCTTTGCTGAAGCGGAAGGATCACAGCGGGCGGGCCCGCCGCGGCACCCTCAAGCAACAACAACAGCCCAAGCTGCTGACCGAGTTGGGGGGGCCACTCCAACGGTGCAATCCCATCCACGACAGCCAGCGCAGAGGCTACAGCCCAAACCACGCGACCAGGAGCCCTACGAGGCATTAATGGCTTCATCTGATCCTCGGGCCCATCGAGATCAGCGGCAGGTCCTGGAAGATCGGCGGAGGGAAGACGCGCGCGTCACCATAGAACGACACCGCGAAACCCGCCGCCAATCCAATAGGCGCAATGGCCCAGACATCGATGAACCCGCGCCCAGTGAAGGCGGATACTTGCCTTTCGAGGTTGGGTGCCCTGCCTTCACTCGCGAGCTCCGGCAAGTCCGTTGGCCATCTGTCCGCGTTTTCAAACCAGAGATACCAGAAAAGTATGATGGAAGGCTGAACCGGCAGAGTTCTTGAGCATCTACACCATCGCTGTTCAAGCCGCCGGAGGAAGAGATGAGAAAGTGTTCGCCAACTACTTCCCTTTGGCACTCAAGCCAAACATGAGGTCTTGGCTGATGCACCTGCCGGAGAATTCCATCTCGTCCTGGGCTGAGCTGTGCAATGAGTTGGTTGGTGCCTTCATGGGCGGCCATCAAGAACCAGGACGACCCAGTGATTTGCAGCTCCTTCCACAAAGGGAAGGGGAGAGTTTGCGGAAGTACATGCAGAGGTTTAGCTGGGTGCACAGAAACATTCGAGATATCCACCCGACAGCTGTGATTGTCGCGTTCCAGTCCAACGTGCGCAACAGGAGGATACGTTCCAAGATGAACGTCTGGTTGCCCAAGACTGTGAATGAGCTTTACACTGTAGGATCGAAAGTAGGTCTAGAGGGGGGTGATTAGACTACTCGACCAAATAAAAATCTAGCCTTTTCCCAATTTTAATTGTTGGCAGATTTTAGCAACTAGTACAAGTCAAGCAATCAACCTACACATGCAATTCTAAGAGTATAGCAGCGGAAAGTAAACATTGCATATGAAGGTAAAGGGAAGGGTTTGGAGAAGGCAAACGCAATGTAGACACAGAGATTTTTGGCGTGGTTCTGATAGGTGGTGCTATCATACATCCACGTTGATGGAGACTTCAACCCACGAAGGGTAACGGCTGCGCGAGTCCACAGAGGGCTCCACCCACGAAGGGTCCATGAAGAAGTAGCCTTGTCTATCCCACCATGGCCATCGCCCACGAAGGACTTGCCTCACTCGGGTAGATCTTCATGAAGTAGGCGATCTCCTTGCCCTTACAAACTTCTTGGTTCAACTCCACAATCTTGTCGGAGGCTCCCAAGCGACACCTAACCAATCTAGGAGACACCACTCTCCAAAAGGTAATAAATGGTGTGTTGATGATGAACTCCTTGCTCTTGTGCTTCAAATGATAGTCTCCCCAACACTCAACTCTCTCTCATAGATTTGGCTATGGTGGAAAGATGATTTGAGTGGAAAGCAACTTGGGAAGGCTAGAGATCAAGATTCTTGTGGTACGATTGGAATATCTTGGTCTCAACACATGAGTAGGTGGTTCTCTCTCAGAAAATGAGTAGTGGAAGTGTAGGCACGTTCTGATGGCTCTCTCTCGAATGGAGAAGGGGGTGGAGGGGTATATATAGCCTCCACACAAAATCCAACCGTTATACACATTTGACCCAACTCGGTCAGACCGAATAGAAGAATTCGGTGAGACCGATTCAGTTCAAAATATGAACGTTAGGAATCTCGGTGGGACCGACTGGAACAACTCGGTGGGAACGATGTGCAAGGGCTAGGGCAAAACCTCATCTCGGTGAAGCCGATTGCATGAACTCGGTGAGACCGATTTCAGCAAAGAGCAAACAGAGAGTTGGTCAAGCAAACTCGGTGGGACCGATCGCTCATTTCGGTGAGACCGAAATGTTACAAAGGGAAACAGAGAGTTTGCAGGGCCATCTCGGTGAGACCGAGATCCGTATTGGTGTGACCGAATCGTTTAGGGTTTCTGGCAGTGGCTATGTCAACTGAACTCGATGGCACCACATAGATCAAATCGGTAGGGCCAAGTTTGACTTGGAGTTTTGGACATATGTGGAAATGAGAAAGTGGCTGAGGGTTTTGGAGCAATATCACTAAGCACTTTAAGCAAGTAGACCATTAAGCAACACCTCATCCCCTTTTAATAGTATTGGCTTTCCTATGGACTCAATGTGATCTTGGATCACTAAAATATAAATGAAGAGTCTTGAGCTTTTGCCAATATGTGTCCTTAGCATATTGAGGGGTCCACATCTCTAGTCCATGCCATGCCAATCATTGAACTTTCTGAAATATTCAACTTGAATGGATATTAGTTCAATGAGCTATATGTTGTTATGCATTACCAAAACCACCCGGGGATTAGTTGCACTTTCAATCTCCCCCTTTTTGGTAATTGATGACAACATATAGATCAAAGCTTCGACAAATGATAATATGAATGAAATACATTGTCGCTTTGAGAAGTATGTGATAAGCAAGAGCTCCCCCTAAATGTGTGCACTATTTAAAATTTGCTTTTGAATGCAAATGCACAATCGATTAGGATCATGGGTTACTCTTCCATGTCACATACATCTTGGTGGAGCGCTCAAAATGATAAGAGTTAAATAACATGCACTCATCACCAAGGGTAAAAGGTGATTGATCATACACATATATCATAGATATAATCATGCAAGCACACATTAAGGCATAGTATGATCAAACACATGATCATAAGTATCTCACGAGCATAACAAAAAGTAGCATAGGAATCAAACAACCAAATGATCAAAGTAGCAAGAGAGGCAAATAAAAGGCAAAACACTCTCTCTCGAAGCCTATGATCTATACACTTTCTCCCCCTTTGGCAACAAGTTACCAAAAAGTTTGAAAACGTATAGTGCTATGCGGCACTCTAGGCACGATCTCTAGGAACTCCTGAAGGAGTCTTCTGGCTTGTCGCTCTGTTGTACGTAGATGGCATGGAGAGGAGGGCATCTGCAAAAGCTTCTGAGGAAGTCTGTGGAGCTGGAGGGGTTGACACTGGAGGTACAACCATGGTAGTTGCTGCAGGTGCTGAAGTAGTAGTCCTGGTGTCTATGACAACCGGCACTGCTGATGACCTTTGTGCCCTTGGCACTCTCTGGAAAGTATCTGTAGTAGGTCTATCCTCCCTATCCTCAGCTTCTTCTTGGAGCTTCTCCACAATAGTCTGTATCTCAGTGACCTTCACATCTAGATCATGAAATTTAGTCTCAATGATCCTCTCAAGACTTTCTTGATTTTGAGTCAGGGTGGCCAAGCCCTTCTCAATTCGCACTGTAGCCTCAAGCAGATAACTGAGTTGATCTTGATTGGTCTTGAGCATCACTGTGGAGGCATCTGGTGCACTTGCTGCCTTCGCTGCTTTCGCAGCCTTTGCTTTCTCTCTCTTCTCCTAGGCTTCTGCACTAGTAGGATGGGATGCATCCATGACAACCTCGTTGTCCTCAAAATCTGGCCTCAGGGGAAGATGCTCTTTATCAAGAAGATATGTCCCGGTTCCCATCCTAGAATTGATCAACATTTGAATGTGAGGGGCATATCCACATGATCTCTTTTGACTAGCAGTTGTTCTCTTCACAGCTTCTACAATCAAGGTCATCACCTTAAATTTCTGTGGCACATCAAACATGTGAAGCAAATTGATTGAGTGACCACGGATCATTCTATGATCTCCTGACTTGGGCAAAAGAGTGTGCCTCAATATAGTGTTGATAGTGGTCAAACCAGACAGCAGATAGTATATTGATCCAAGCTTGTGTGTCTCCAGGGCATCATCAGGAATAGTCTTGTACATGTTGGCCATGGAGTTGTGATCCTTCCTAGGCTTGGCATATACATCAGTGTCATTCTCCTCTTCCTTTGGGGCATTGATTAGCTTGGCCCATTCTGAGATTGTTGATTGATACCTTGTACCTTCAGTCATCCAGACAATCTTTCCATCAGAGTAGAAGTGAGCAGTGGAATAGAATTGCATGATCATCTCATCGTTCCACTTAGTCAACTTTTGACCAACAAACTTGTCCACATCATTCATTGTAAAGCTCTCATGCACACTTGGGAAATAGTCTTCATTTTCATCAATGTATTTCCAGTCAACCCACTTCATGTCACATACTATGGGCTTCTTGTCCAAAAGGATAGTCTCATAGAAATCCTGCTGTTCCTTGGTGTGAAAGCGATAGTCCACAGCAGTTCTCCTCCTGGTGGCATAGGGATCAGTTTGGCTCCATAGTCTCAGACCTGCATCCTTTCTTAGCTTCATATTCTCTGCCACAGGATGATCATCACTATGATCTGGAATCTTTGGCTTCAACTTTCTGAGCACTAGAGACTCTTCTTCTTCTTGAGCTTCAGGCACTGGGGCCTTATTCTTTTCAGCAGCAGGGATGTTCCTAGTTGATCTCTTGGGTGCATATGGTTTTGGAGCTTGAGCTTGAGCTGGAGGCTTGGGGGCAGACTTGGGCTTAGATGGAGCAGCCCCAGTCCTTATGGCATCCCCCACAAGCTTTTGAGTCTTTGCAAGAGGTGCAACAGGCTCTTCCTCCTCCTCATCTTCTTCATCAGAATCTCTCATCATAGAAGGTTTGCCAATGACTCTGGCAATGGTCTTTTTGACTCTCTCCTTCCTCTTCTTCTCTTTTCCAACACCACTTGCTGGCTGTGCTTGCTCTTGAGCAACAGAGGATTGCCTAGCTTTAGACATTGGAGCTCTCTTAGCAGGAGCTTTCTTGGGCATTCCAGGCTTGGTTGCAGCAGCAGCAGCATACCCTTTCTTGAGTACTTTATTCTTGGAGGTCACCTCCTCCTCAACAACAAAGTCCTCATCCTCAGATTCAGATGTTATCTTCTTCCTTGTCCTGGTTGCTGCCTTAGGCAAGTTGCTGGGAGTGCTTCTGCTCCCCTCATCATAGCTGCTTGAGGGACTAGTGCCCTCACTGAGGTTGACCTGCTCTTCAGACTTGTTCTAACTATCACTGCCCTCTGACATTGCTGAAACTGACCCTGTGAATAGTTGGGTATAGATAGAGTGGATGAGCATCACAAAGTGCAGCTTATTTTGCAAAAATATTGAGACAAAAACTTAATTTTAGTTTTCTGCAGAAAGCATTTTGGAGCTACCGATTTGACAAACTCAGTGACACCAAAGCACCAACAGAGTCTAAACACACAGTTTCGGTCAGACAAAAATGCAGTTCGGTGACTCCGAGATGCTAGGGTTTCACAGAGAAAGTGATTTCGGTCGCACCAATCAGTACACTTTGGTCAGACCGAGTTGTACTTGTGCAATGGCCAGGGCCAATCAGTGTGACCGAGATCCTCAGATCGGTCGGTCCGAGATGAGTTCGGTGGAAACCTAACCCTAAGTCTTTGCATCAAATCTATTCTAAGGAATTCTTTCGGTGGATAGATCAATCTCATGCGTGGGAAGAACATAGGCATTATACTTTGTGCTAGAATCAGAGTTATGGAAAGCACAAAGGGTTGATAACCCACAAGTATAGGGGATCACAACAGTTTTCGAGGGTAGAGTATTCAACCCAAATTTATTGATTCGACACAAGTGGAGCCAAAGAATATTTGCAAGTATTAGCAGCTGAGTTGTCAATTCAACCACACTTGGAGATTAATTATCTGCAGCAAAGTGATCAGTAGCAAAGTAGTATGATAGTTTTGATAGTAGTAGCAGCAGCAATAGTAATGGTAACAGTGGTAGCAGTGATTTTGTAGCAAGTGCAATAGTAATAGCAGCAGTAGTAACGTAGCAAAAACAATATGTAGGAAAATCGTAGGCATTGGATCGGCAATTTGTTGGATGATATTCATCATGTGACAGTCATAACCTAGGGCGATATGGCACTAGCTCCAGTTCATAAATATAATGTAGGCATGTATTCCATAAATAGTCATACGTGCTTATGGAAAGAACTTGCATGACATCTTTTGTCCTACCCTCCCGTGGCAGCGGGGTCCATATTGGAAACTAAGGGATATTAAGGCCTCCTTTTAATAGAGAACCGGAACAAAGCATTAACACACGGTGAATACATGAACTCCTCAAACTACGGTCATCACCGGGAGTGGTCCCGACTATTGTCACTCCGGGGTTGCCGGATCATAACACGTAGTAGGTGACTATAACTTGCAAGATCGGATCTAGAACATGGATATAATGGTGATAACATAAACGGTTCAGATCTGAAATCATGGCACCCGGGCCCAAAGTGACAAGCATTAAGCATGGCAAAGTCATAGCAACATCAATCTCGGAACATAATGGATACTAGGGATCAAGCCCTAACAAAACTAACTCGATTACATGATGAATCTCATCCAACTCCTCACCGACCAGCGAGCCTACGAAGGAATTACTCACTCCCGGTGGGGGGCATCATGGAATTGGCGATGGAGAAGGGTTGGTGATGACGAAGATCGAAGATCCCCCTCTCCGGAGCCCCAAACGGACTCCAGATCTGGCCTCCCGATGAAGAATAGGAGGTGGCGGCGGCTCTGTCTCACGAAACACAATAATTCTTCCTCCCTTATTTTTTTTCTAGAAAAATAGGATTTTATAGCGTCGATTTCAGGGTCTGCGGGGCCACCAGGTGGGGACAACCCACCTGGGCGCGCTTGGAGGGGGTGGCGCGCCCTGGTGGGTTGTGTCCACCCAGGTGCCCCCCTCCGGCGGTTCTTGGCTCCAGAAATTATCTTTTATTGTATAAAAAATCATCGCAAAGTTTTGTTCCATTCCGAGAACTTTTATTTCTGCACAAAAACAACACCATGGTAGTTCTGCTGAAAACAGCGTCAGTCCGGGTTAGTTTCATTCAAATCATGCAAATTAGAGTCCAAAACAAGAGGAAAAGCGTTAGGAAAAGTAGATATGATGGAGACGTATCAACTCCCCCAAGCTTAAACCTTTGCTTGTCCTCAAGCAATTCAGTTGATAAACTGAAAGTGAAAAATAAAAACTTTTACGAACTCTTTTGCTCTTGTTTGCATAAATAAGCTTAAACAGCACCCAGGTTTTCAGCAAAGATTATAACTAACCATGTCGACAATAACTCTTGAAAACTATATTAACTCATATCAATGACATAATCAACTAGCGAGCAATAATAAGATATCTCAAACAGCAACACGTTGTCAAAACAACCATGATATAATATGACAATAGTGGTATCTCGCTAGCCCTTTCTGAGACCGCAAAACATAAATGCAGAGCACCTCCAAAGTTCAAGTAGCGACTAAACATTGTAATTCATGGTAGGAAAGATCCAATCATGATGCACCCAACATTAGCTACACACAATGCATAAGCATGACAGCAGTGCTCTCAGGTTCTGGCGCTTATTTGAGAGGGTGATGACACAACATAAAAGTAAATAGATAGTCCCTTCGCAGAGGGAAGCAGTGATTTGCAGAGGTGCCAGAGCTCAAGTTTTTAAAACAGAAGTAAATGAAATTTTGAGGCATGCACCCTTCTTGTTTACTTCGCGACCATCAGTTATCAGTATCTTCCATGCTAAACAATTAGTGGTGGTTCCCAAGCGATAAAAGTAAAGATTTACTCCCCCTCCACCAACAGTCACACTCCATGGCTTGTCCGAAACAATGGGTGCCATCCATACCAATAACAGTCCCGGGGGAGTTTTGTTTAATTATTTGCATTTTGAGTTCGGGACTGGGAATCCCTATTACCGCCCCTTTCTCGTGCAATGGTGAGTGAATAAACACTCATCCTGAGAATAACCTGCTTAGCATGGAAGATACCGACTACCTCCTGTCGCTCTATGAACAATCCAGGCACACAAAAAGGATATTTATTTGAAGTTTTAGAGGTGGCACATGCAAATTTACTTAGGACGGCAGGGTAATACCGCATATAGGTAGGTATGGTGGACCCATCTGGAATAACTTGGGTTTCGGGTTTTTGATGCACAAGCAGAATTCCCTCTTAGTACAGGCGAAGGCTAGCAAATAGGTTGAGAAGCGGCCAGCTAGAGAGCAACAACAGTCATGAACATGCATTATGCATAAGTAACATTGGATACTAGCATGAGTAGGATATGAACACCATGAACATAAATATCATAGAGGCTATGTTGGTTTTGATTCAACTACATGCATGAACATGTGCCAAGTCAAGCCACTCGAACATTCAGAGGAGGATACCATATCATCATACTACATCACAATCATTTAAACACAATGTTAACATCTAAGATAAATCATTATCCACTCCTAGCTACTTATGCATGGCATGAGAAACTATAATCTCTAATTGTCATTGCAAACATGTTTGATCATAATAGGCTGAATCATGGATACTAGGTTAAACATATTTACAAAAACAGAACAAGTCGAGTTCATACCCGTTTCTCTCTGCCACGGCCAGTTCATCGAATATCGTCATTATTGCCTTTCACTTGCACGACCGAACGATTTGAAAATAATAATAGTGCAAGAGTGCCGTGGACTAAGCTGGAATTTGCAAACATTTTATTCAAAAGGAGAAGACAAGGTAATATGGACTCTTTGTCAGATCAACAATAATGCATATGAGAGCAACTCAACATTTTCATCGTGGTCTTCTCCTCGGTATGACTCGAAAGAAAAGAAAAAGAAATTCAGAGAAACACACTGAAATATTTTTGGAGTTTTTGGTTTTCTGAAGGAAAGCAAATAAAAGGGAAAAACAAAAATGAGAATACTATTTACACGGGAAAGCTCCCAACAAGCAAAAGAAGAACAAGGAAATCTTTTTGAGTTTTCTTTTTAGTACTACAACAATTTAAACTAGGAAGAAAAATCAAAAAGAAGCAAGAAATATATTTTTGGATTTTCTCAAAGTTTTCCAAACACACAAGAAGAAAGCAAGAAAATAATTCTAACATGGATAATAAAATGAAAAAGTGTGGACACCGACAACTGAAATGAAATGTGTGAACATGAATGTAATGTCGGTGGAAATACGTACTCCCCCAAGCTTAGGCTTTTGGCCTAACTTAGGCTCTCACCGGTGGCCTCGCTCTCAAGAACAAAATATCTTCCCCTATTGTGAACATTAAAGAGAGCAGGTGCAGGCAAATATATGTCCACCACGGAGTCCTTATTAAACAGCAATTTATAAGTGAAATTATGGGGTTCACCTCTAAGGATCTTATGACATTTCATAGCATCAAAGTCTAGGTACTGCGTGGGTAAAATAGGATCATAGGGCAAAGGTGAAACACCCATCTCTCTTGCTAAGCGTGTGGCATAAATTCCACCATAAAAATATCCACTACCAGCATTGTGTTGCAACCTACGTGCAACAATCGCTCCAAGATTATAACTTCTGTCACCGGTGAGAGCGGTGCGTATGAGGCTCAAGTCTGGAGCACAAAGTGTACTACAATCTTGTTTGCCTACAATGCATTTTCCATTAAATAATGCGAAGTACTGGATTGCGGGAAAATGAATGCTCTTTTATTCTACCTTGCGCCACTCCCCTAGTCTCACCATAGCAAAGACTAGTCAAGAATACCTCAAACTCATACCTTGGCGGTTCGTCGAGCGAACCCCAGAATGGGATTTTGCAGTGGTGAGCGAATCTCTCCAAAGATATGGTAAATGGATTTTCATACAATTTAAATGACACCCTAGACTCACGGGGATGGAATTTAAATCCTTTGACAAATGATTCAGTAAGAGTGAGGTGTTGGTTGCACTTATCTGAAATGTAGGGACCGAGCTCGGCATTGTGAACATACTGCTCAAATTCCTCCTTAATACCTACGCTCACCATATAATCGTCACATGGCCATAAGCATCTTTTGGTGGCGGCATCTCGTATGGAGCTTTCACTTGGTTCAACATAAGACAGACGAGCAGAGCTGCTACTAGAAGATGCCTCCGAGGATCTCCTCCTCGAAGAACTCCTTCCAAAGAGGTTCATCATATTCACGTACAATTTTCTGAAAAAATTTGGGTCACAAAATTTGTTAACAAGACTTCACAAGATTGTAAGCAACTATTCATAGGGATGCATAGAGGCCATAGCAAGCATTCAAACTACTTAGAACTCTAAGGATTCAACATGCAAGCTCATCTACAGCAGCACTAAGAGTAGCTAATTATTCAAAGTATAAACTACTAAAGCAAAAACTAATTGGACACACGGAGGAGTCACATACCAAGCAACAATCCCCCGAAACAGTTTCGGAAATGGAGCTTCTAGCAAAGAGATCGAAATCCGTGGGTTTGAGAGCAAGAACACGAGAGAAAGAGCAATGGTGAATTTTTTCTGGAGGTAGGTGGTGATGTGGGATGAAGAGATAAGTGAGGGGGGCCATGTGGGGACCACAACCCACCAGGGCGCGCCTGGGGGTCCTGGCGCGCCCAGGTGGGTTGTGCCCACCTGGTGCACCTCCCTCTGATATTATTTGCACCAAAAATTCTTAAATATTCAGAAAAAAATCGTATTAAATTTTCAGAGCATTCTGAGAACTTTTATTTCTGGGTCATTTTTTATTGCACGGAAAATTCAGAAAATAGACTAAGCATGGAATTTTATTTTATTTAACTAAGAAAAACAAAAGGTAAAAGTAAAGGATTGAAGGTAGTGCTCACTAAATTCATCAACTTCATACCTCTCAAAAATATTCATTAATAAGGTTGATCAAGTCTTATTAACAACCACTTTCGATTAACATGAAACGGAAGAACTTTCATAAATCACTAAGTTACCTCAACGGGGATATGAATGTCCCCAACAATAAGCATTTCATATTTCTTTTTAATAGTAGGTAGAGGTAGTTGAAAACTTCCAATAGTGATTGTCGGAGATTTGTCAATAACATTAATACCATTCACTTGGAATTGTTTCTTCGAAAAGTTCACCGTATGCTCATTACCATTGATATGAAAAGTGACCTTGCTTTTATTGCAATCAATAACAGCCCCTGCAGTATTCAAGAAGGGTCTACCAAGGATGATTGACATGTTGTCGTCCTCGGGCATCTCAAGTATAACAAAGTCAGTCAAAATAGTAACATTAGCAACAACAACGGGCACATCCTCACAAATACCGATAGGTATGGCAGTTGATTTGTCAGCCATTTGCAAAGATATTTCAGTAGGTGTGAGTTTATTCAAATCAAGTCTTTTATATAAAGAGAAAGGCATAACACTAACACCAGCTCCCAAATCACATAAAGTAGTTTTCACATAATTTCTTTTGATGGAGCAAGGTATAGTTGGTATTCCCGGATCTCCAAGTTTTTTAGGTACTCCATCTTTAAAAGTATATTTAGCAAGCATGGTGGAGATTTTAGCTTTTGGTATTTTTCTCTTATTGGTGATGATGTCTTTCATGTACTTTGCATAAGGAGGCATTTTTAAGATATCAGTCAAGCGAGTACGCAAAAAGACTGGTCTCAGCATTTCAACAAAGCGTTCAAATTCTTCATCATCTTTCTTTTTAGTTGACTTAGGTGGAAAGGGCATAGGTTTTTGAACCCATGGCTCTCTTTCTTTACCATGTTTTCTAGCAACAAAGTCTCTTTTATCATACCTTTTATTCTTAGGTTGTGGGTTATCAAGATCAACTGTTGGTTCTATCTCAACATCATTGTCTGGTTCTTTATTATTTGTTTGAGTTTCTTCATGAACCTCATCATTATCTTTTTCATTATCAGAAGGTGAGTGTTCACTACCAGATTGAGTTTCAGCATTAGAGATAGAAACTTCGTTATCATTATCAGGAGGTTTTTCTACATCAGGTTCACTAGAGGCATGCAAAGTCCTATCATTTTTCTTCTTCTTTTTCTTTTTAGAAGGACTACGTGCATCTATGTCAACTCTTTGAGAGTCTTGTTCAATTCTTTTTGGGTGTCCCTCAGGATAAATTGGTTCCTGAGTCATCCTACCTCCTCTAGTCATTACTCTAACAGCATGATCATTGATATTATTATTCATTTCATCTAACAATTCTCTTTGAGAATTAGCAACTTGTTCTAACTGAGTTTGAACCATAGAAGCATGCTTCCCTACACCTCTAACATCATTTGAGATCCTAAATAACAAGTCACTCAAGCGAGCTATCATATCAGAATTGTATTTCAATTGTTTCATAACATTTGCATTGAAGTGATCTTGCTTTCTAATGTAGTTTTCAAACTCATAAAGGCATTGGCTAGGGTGCATATTGTGAGGATCATCATTATCATTGAATTTCATTAGAGAATTTATCTCTACCACCTTAGGTGGTGGTGGTGTATCAAGCCCATGTATTTCTTCAATAGGGGGTAATTTTTTGACATCCTCGGCTTTAATACCCTTTTCCTTCATAGATTTCTTTGCCTCTTGCATATCTTCAGGACTCAGATATAAAACACCCCTCTTCTTCAGAGTGGGTTTAGGTGGTGTTTCAGGAGGAGTCCAATCATCATAATTTTTCAATATGTTATTCAATAATTCTTCAGCTTGCCCAATAGTTCGTTCCCTGAAAACACAACCAGCATAGCTATCTAGGAAGTCCCTAGAAGCATCGGTTAGTCCATTATAGAAGATATCAAGTATTTCATTTTTCTTAAGAGGGTGATCAGGTAAAGCATTAAGCAATTGGAGAAGCCTCCCCCAAGCTTGTGGGAGACTCTCTTCTTCAATTTGCACAAAGTTAAATATTTCCTGCAAGGCAGCCTATTTCTTATGAGCAGGGAAATATTTTTTAGAGAAGTAATAAATCATATCCTGGGGACTACACACACAACCAGGAGCAAGAGTATTGTACCAAGCTTTAGCATCACCCTTTAATGAGAATGGAAATAATTTGAGGATATAGTAATAGCGAATTTTCTCCTCATGAGCAAAAAGAGTGGCTATGCCATTCAACTTAGTAAGGTGTGCCACAATAGTTTCAGTTTCATAACCATGGAAAGGATCAGATTCAACCAAAGTAATTAACTCTGGGTCGACAGAAAATTCATAATCCTTATCATCAATAAAGATAGGTGAAGTAGCAAACTTAGGATCACATTTCATTCTAGCATTCAAAGATCTTTCTTTATACTTGCTTAATAATTTTTCTAGATCATCTCTATCCTTACAAGCAAGAATATCTCTAGTTGCCTCCTCACCCATAACATAACCTTCTGGTACCTTTGGCAATTCATATCTAGGAGGGCTAGTTCTAATAGGTGTTTCAAGGTTTTCAATTTCAAGCTCATCATCAGTTTCAACAATATCATGCTGTCTTACTCTAGCAATTTGTTCATCAATAAATTCACCTAGTGGCACATTATCATCAAGCAAGGTACTAGCATCATCATGAGTAGCATTCATAGCAGAAGTAGCATCATCAATAACTTGCGACATATCAGAATTGATAGCATGTGGTGGTGTTGCAAGTCTACTTATAACAGAAGGTGAATCAAGTGCGGAGCTAGATGGCAGTTCCTTACCTCCCCTCGTCTTAGAGGGAAAAATCTTAGTCTTAGCATCCTTCAGATTCTTCATAGTGATAATTTGATAATAATCCCAAGTGACTCAACAAATATAGCTATGCTCCCCGGCAACGGCGCCAGAAAAAGGTCTTGATAACCCACAAGTATAGGGGATCGCAACAGTTTTCGAGGGTAGAGTATTCAACCCAAATTTATTGATTCGACACAAGGGGAGCCAAAGAATATTTGCAAGTATTAGCAGCTGAGTTGTCAATTCAACCACACCTGGAGATTAATTATCTGCAGCAAAGTGATCAGTAGCAAAGTAGTATGATAGTTTTGATAGTAGTAGCAGCAGCAATAGTAACGGTAACAGTGGTAGCAGTGATTTTGTAGCAAGTGCAATAGTAACAGCAGCAGTAGTAACTTAGCAAAAACAATATGTAGGAAAATCGTAGGCATTGGATCGGCAATTTGTTGGATGATATTCATCATGTGACAGTCATAACCTAGGGCGATACGGCACTAGCTCCAGTTCATAAATATAATGTAGGCATGTATTCCGTAAATAGTCATACGTGCTTATGGAAAGAACTTGCATGACATCTTTTGTCCTACCCTCCCGTGGCAGCGGGGTCCATATTGGAAACTAAGGGATATTAAGGCCTCCTTTTAATAGAGAACCGGAACAAAGCATTAACACACGGTGAATACATGAACTCCTCAAACTACGATCATCACCGGGAGTGGTCCCGACTATTGTCACTCCGGGGTTGCCGGATCATAACACGTAGTAGGTGACTATAACTTGCAAGATCGGATCTAGAACATGGATATAATGGTGATAACATAAACGGTTCAGATCTGAAATCATGGCACCCGGGCCCAAAGTGACAAGCATTAAGCATGGCAAAGTCATAGCAACATCAATCTCAGAACATAATGGATACTAGGGATCAAGCCCTAACAAAACTAACTCGATTACATGATGAATCTCATCCAACTCCTCACCAACCAGCGAGCCTCCGAAGGAATTACTCACTCCCGGTGGGGAGCATCATGGAATTGGCGATGGAGAAGGGTTGGTGATGATGAAGATCGAAGATCCCCCTCTCCGGAGCCCCAAACGGACTCCAGATCTGGCCTCCCGATGAAGAACAGGAGGTGGCGGCGGCTCCGTCTCGCAAAACACGATAATTCTTCCTCCCTGATTTTTTTCTGGAAAAATAGGATTTTATAGCGTCGGTTTCAGGGTCTGCGGGGCCACCAGGTGGGGACAACCCACCTAGGCGTGCCTGGAGAGGGTGGCGCGCCCTGGTGGGTTGTGCCCACCTAGATGCCCCCCTCCGGTGGTTCTTGGCTCCAGAAATTATCTTTTATTGTATAAAAAATCCTCGCAAAGTTTCGTTCCATTCCGAGAACTTTTATTTCTGCACAAAAACAACACCATGATAGTTCTGCTGAAAACAGCGTCAGTCCGGGTTAGTTTCATTCAAATCATGCAAATTGTAGTCCAAAACAAGAGGAAAAGCATTAGGAAAAGTAGATACGACGAAGACGTATCAAGGGTCAAATCTGTACCCTAACTTGGCGACGGATTTGCTACGGCGGCAACGGCGGTGAGAATTCCGTTGACGGCGGCGGAGACTAGCGGCAGGAGGTCACTGGCGATGATCCGGAGACCAAGGGGGCAGCAGAGCTGGGAGGCGCGGTCGAGTGTTTTGAAGAAATTTCCAAAATTTCAACCCGCGGTATATATACCCAGTCACTGTCGGTGTGACCGAGTGGAATGACTCGGTGGCACCGAGATGCAAAACTGCTAGCAGTTGCTGCAACTCGGTGTGACCAAATTGTTCAAATCAATTGCACCAAGATGAAAACCTAGATCAACTTAATGAATTCAGTGAGACCGAATAGGAGTGAGTTGGTCTGACCAAAAGGCATTAAGAGGTTTTGGAAGTTAAGCCCTTGACGGATCGGTGGCTCCGAGTGCTCCTCACCCGGAGGGTCCGAATTCGACTTGTTCAAACTTTATGTGTAGCATGAATAGAGTTTGAGACGAGAAAAAGCATAGATAGCTAGAGGGAGTACTTAGGCATTCTTGTCCATCCATTTGGCAAAAAGAAAAACCAAACAATCAAAGCAACAAATGGACATCCTCGAATGGAGAAAATTATGCAACCAACATGCTCACACAATAAGATGGCAAATAAAACATGTGGCAAAGCATGCACAAATACTCTAGCATCTATCAAGAAATTGGCAATGACTAGGTCATCTATATATGAGTATATTGACTTAGGAGTCAAATGAGAACATTTGATCATAGGTCATACTCATTGTTTAAGCACAAGTGGGGTTACCACTTTTACATAAAGCATTGTTGTGTTCACACCATTAGAGTTGCTTTAGCTCAATTCTTAGAGCAAAGCTCCCCCTAGATGTGATATCCCCCCTCAGAGGGATGAACTAACCTTGGGTTTTGTCGATGATGACTTCATGTAGATGTTGAAGATGTGGATGCTCAATGTTGATGTAGATCATTTGGAACAATCCATTGGAGTGAGTTGCACTTTCAATACCTACACGGGTTAGTCCCACAAGGAACACACAAGGATATCCATAGACATAGAGTGAAACACACACATGATGATGTCCATGAAAGCATTAGGTTACCTTGTCCCTTGTCTTACCAACAAGAGGGTTTGTGACTCCTTGAACTAGTGCAAGATATGGAAGTTGGTTGCACTTGTCCTTGCCAAAATGAATATGAGTGAAGTATGTTGGCGGAGTCACCCTCAAGAACTCTCTAGTTCTTCTTCTTTGGGATCCACATCAACTTGATGGGAATCCTTGGAGTTGTAGTCGTACTTGATGAAGTAGAACTTGATGTAGTCTTGGGAACCCACTTGACCATGGCCTTAGGAGCTTCTTCAAATGCATCAATCTCTTCTTGAAGCTTGTCCTTGCCTTTTAGCTTGTGGTCTTGTGGTGGAAGATCATCTTGAGCTTGTGTTCCCTTGAAAGAAGTGGGATCATACTTCTCTTGTTGAGGAACAAACTTAGTCTTGGGGTATTGATCTTCTTCCCATTCAACTCCATTGGCATCGAACTTTCGTTCAAAACCAACACCTAGATTCTTCCGGTGCCTTCCTTGCTTGCGTACAATTTCCTCAAATTGCTTACTTTCGGCAAGGCTCTTGTAAACACTTTTCTCTATAATTCCCTTCAATAAGCTATTTTCTTGCTCAAGTGTAACTTGGCTAAGACAATCATTAATGGAATCAAGAGAACTACTAGAAGCAACAATATTGGATTTAACATTGTTATTGTTACTACTAGAAGAAGAATCTTTCTTGCTCTTGTTGCTAGATTTTACTTGTGGCATATAAGTAGACAAGAGTAAACGCTTGGCAATGTAAGAAGAACTCTTTTTTCGAAGATCATCATTGATTGCTTTTAAGAACCCATGCTCTTGCTCTAAGTTGAGCTTCTCGAAGCGTAGCTTCTCATGAGTCTTTAAAAGCTCTCGATGATCCTCTAAAGTAGTTTCATGAGCTAACTTAAGAGTGTTTAGTTCTTTAGTTAGACGCTCAATCTCCTTATCATTGTCATTCGTTTTATCTTGATTAGCATGATTAATAGCAATTTCATCATAGTTTTCATCACTAGTGTTGTCAACAAGTAAATCATCATCACCTAGCAAATCATCTTCATCACTATTGAAATCAGCATACTCGGGGTGTGATACCTTAGGGCCTTTAGCCATGAAGCATCTTCCAATTCCTTCATTTGGTGAGTTAAATATGTCGTAGGAGTTGGATGACACAAGTGCAAGACCGGAAACACCTTCATCTTGAGTATATTCGGAGTCGGAGTGATAACTTCTCTCGAGGTAGTTGTCGGAGTCGGAACCGGATACCCATTCACCAACATGAGCTTGATGTCTTCATCTTGTGTAGCTCTTTGATGACTTGTCCTTCCTTTCCGAATCCTTGCTTCTACAAGAGGGTCTTCGTTCATAACGATCATCTCTACTCCTTCTCTCTCTTGGTGGTGATTCATCTCTTTTACTTCTCCTTTTAGGTGAATCTTCTCTTTTCTTGTAGGGAGCCGTACACTCATTGGAGTAGTGTCCAGGTCTTCCACAATTGTAGCAATTGCGATCACGACTAGAAGATCTTTTGTCATTGTAGGACCTTGACTTGGAACTTCCCTCTTTGCTTCTATTCTTGTAGAATTTGTTGAGTTCTTCACCATTAAGCTCAATTCTTCATTGAAGACTTGTTTCTCACTTGATGTTGTAGGAGCATCACATGAAGCTTTGTAAGCACCACTTGACTTGTTGTGGAGCTCTTCCTTATCCTTGAGTGACATCTCATGAGCAACAATTCTACCAATAACTTCCGTTGGCTTGAGATCTTTGTAGTTGAGCATCATTTGGATCAAGGTGCACACGGTATCATATTTTCCATCCAAGGCTCTTAGGATCTTCTTGATGATGAATTTGTCGGTCATCTCTTCACTTCCTAAGCCAACAATCTCATTTGTGATGAGAGCAAGCCTAGAGTACATCTCAGCGACTCCTTCACCATCCTTCATTTTGAACTTGTCAAGTTGAATTTGAAGCACATCCAATTTGGATTCCTTGACGGACTCGGTACCTTCGTGCATATCAACCAAAGTATCTCAAATTTCCTTTGCATTCTCAAGACGGCTGATTTTGTTGAATTCTTCGGGGCACAACCTATTGAAGAGAATATCGCAAGCTTGAGCATTGCATTGCAGCATCTTCATTTCTTCCGCTGTCGCTTCACGATCCGGTTCTTTTCCATCCTCGAAGAAATCACCTTGCAAGCCAATACGCACAACAGCCCAAACGGCGGGGTTATGACCAAGAATATGCATTTTCATCTTATGATACCAACTAGCAAAATTTGTACCATCAAAATAAGGACCTCTACGGTGGTAATTTCCCTCGCTAGACGCCATACTCTCCTAGGTTGTGAAACCAAGGCTATGATCACCAATGCTATGGAAATCAAGGAAAATGGAGACCAAAGCTCTGATACCACTTGTAGGATCGAAAGTAGGTCTAGAGGGGGGTGATTAGACTACTTGACCAAATAAAAATCTAGCCTTTTCCCAATTTTAATTGTTGGCAGATTTTAGCAACTAGTACAAGTCAAGCAATCAACCTACACATGCAATTATAAGAGTATAGCAGTGGAAATAAACATTTCATATGAAGGTAAAGGGAAGGGTTTGGAGAAGGCAAACGCAATGTAGACACGGAGATTTTTGGCGTGGTTTCGATAGGTGGTGCTATCATACATCCACGTTGATGGAGACTTCAACCCATGAAGGGTAACGGCTATGCGAGTCCACGGAGGGCTCCACCCACGAAGGGTCCACGAAGAAGCAACCTTGTCTATCCCACCATGGCCATTGCCCACGAAGGACTTGCCTCACTCGGGTAGATCTTCACGAAGTAGGCGATCTCCTTGCCCTTACAAACTTCTTGGTTCAACTCCACAATCTTGTCAGAGGCTCCCAAGCGACACCTAACCAATCTAGGAGACACCACTCTCCAAAAGGTAATAAATGGTGTGTTGATGATGAACTCCTTGCTCTTGTGCTTCAAATGATAGTCTCCCCAACACTCAACTCTCTCTCATAGATTAGGCTATGGTGGAAAGATGATTTGAGTGGAAAGCAACTTGGGAAGGCTAGAGATCAAGATTCTTGTGGTAGGATTGGAATATCTTGGTCTCAACACATGAGTAGGTGGTTCTCTCTCAGAAAATGAATAGTGGAAGTGTAGGCACGTTCTGATGGCTCTCTCTCGAATGGATAAGGGGGTGGAGGGGTATATATAGCCTCCACACAAAATCCAACCGTTACACACATTTGACCCAACTCGGTCAGACCGAATAGAAGAACTCGGTGAGACCGATTCAGTTCAAAATGTGAACGTTAGGAATCTCGGTGGGACCGATGTGCAAGGGCTAGGGCAAAACCTCATCTCGGTGAAGCCGATTGCATGAACTCGGTGAGACCAATTTCAGCAAAGAGCAAACAGAGAGTTGGTCAAGCAAACTCGGTGGGACCGATCGCTCATTTCAGTGAGACCGAAATGTTACAAAGGGAAACAGAGAGTTTGCAGGGCCATCTCGGTGAGACTGAGATCCGTATCGGTGTGACCGAATTGTTTAGGGTTTCTGGCAGTGGCTATGTCAACTGAACTCGGTGGCGCCGGATAGATCAAATCGGTAGGGCCGAGTTTGACTTGGAGTTTTGGACATATGTGGAAATGAGAAAGTGGTTGAGGGTTTTGGAGCAATATCACTAAGCACTTTAAGCAAGTAGACCATTAAGCAACACCTCATCCCCTTTTAATAGTATTGGCTTTCCTATGGACTCAATGTGATCTTGGATCACTAAAATATAAATGAAGAGTCTTGTTTTGCCAATATGTGTCCTTAGCATTTTGAGGGGTCCACATCTCTAGTCCATGCCATGCCAATCATTGAACTTTCTGAAATATTCAACTTGAATGGATATTAGTTCAATGAGCTATATGTTGTTATGAATTACCAAAACCACCCGGGGATTAGTTGCACTTTCATACACCTTGGCAGATAAATGTGCCCATACATAGGAAGGGAGGCGGTTCCCCGGGGAAGAGGACGGCATCGAAGTTGACTCAGAAGATGACGATGATGCCACTAACCCGAAGAGGAAGAATAAGAAGCACAACAAGAAGCACAAGGAAAAGGCAGTACTGGCTGTTGAGGGTTCTGGCACTCCTAGTACCGGCAAGAAGGCCAAGATCGAAGCCCCCGGCAAGGAAGTTGTCGCGTGCACTAATTGCCGGGAAGCTGCAGCGGCCAAAAAGGCTGGGAAGGCTGACGGACCGTACTGCAAGATCCACCGGACCAAGGGCCATGATCTCCAAGAGTGTCACCAAGTTGAGCAACTTGTCAAGAAGCAGAAAGTTGAGTACGAGAAGTGTGACAAGGAAAGAGACCAAGAAGGTGCTGGCGGGAAGGGCCAAGGTGGCAGAGGAGGCCGCCATGGCAAGATTCCCTAGCATCAAGAAAAACCTGCTAGAGGCCGTGAGAAGAAGGAAGGTGATGACGAAAGTGATGAAGGGGATGAAGAGGAAACCAGTGAGCAAGAGTTCCAGAGAGCCACTGAGGCCCTGTGCATTGACGGAGGTGCATATTTGCACTCCTCTCACTGCCAGCTTAAGCAGTGGGCGCGTGAGGTTAATGCCGTGGAGCCAGCGGCAGACTCCCGGAAACCATTCAAATGGTCCCGCACGCCCATCATGTTTAACGAAGAGGATCACCCTGACCGCACCAATGTGGTAGGGTGCTTGCCGTTGTTGGTTTCACCAACAATCCGCAACCTCAAGGTCACAAAGATGTTGGTTGATGGTGGGGCAGGGTTGAATCTGATTTCCCCCAAGGTGATCAGCAAGTTGCAAATATCAGATGAAGAGCTCAAGGTTACTGGCACGTTTCAAGGAATCAACCCCGGCATGAGTCGTCCTAAGGGAAAGATCACACTACCGGTGATGTTTGGAGGAGAATTGAACTACCTGACCGAGAAGATTGTGTTCGACGTGGTCGAGCTTCCTTTGCCATACAATGGGATTCTTGGTGGTCCAGCTCTGGCAAAGTTCATGGCGGCATCCCACTATGCCTATAATACTTTGAAGATGCCAGGACCAATGGGCGTCATCTCCATCCCTTCAGACAAGAAGGACGCAATCATATGCGTGGATAAGATGTACCGGGATGCAGTCGTTGCCGAGGCCGCAGAAGTTGCAGTTCCCGCCAAGGAAAACAAGAGAGGAAATGAAGCTAGCAAGGATGCCGGCAAGGAATCCGGGAAGCACGCCTCTCCGGAGTGCGCTGCACCCGTCGATGATTTGCCAGAGAGTTCCACTAGCAAGAGATCCAAGTTGCTTCGCCTGCTGTGAAGAGGGTCCCGGTAGGGCTGGTTGGCGCTGATGGTACGTTCACCATCAGCTCCACCCTTAATGACAAATAGGAAAGCGCGCTCGTTGCCTTCCTGTGGGCGAATGTCGATGTGTTTGCTTGGCAACCATCTGACATCCCCGGCGTTCTCAGGGAGGTAATCGAGCACCACCTTGCTGTCTGCCCTCATGCTCGGCCCGTCAAGCAGAAGGTCAGAAAACAAGCTTTGGAGCGGCAGCAATTCATTGCCGAAGAGATCAAGAAACTTGAAGCAGTTGGTTTGGTCAGAGGAGTGTTGCATCCAACATGGTTGGCGAACCCGGTGGTGGTGCGCAAGGCGAATGGGAAATGGAGACTTTGCATAGACTTCACAGATCTAAACAAGGCATGCCCGAAGGACCCTTTCCCCTTGCCGCGTATCGACCAGATTGTGGATTCCACTTTCGGGTGCGATCTGCTTTCCTTCTTGGATGCATACTCCAGATACCATCAGATATTCATGTCTAAGGAAGACGAGGAGAAGACCGCGTTCATAACCCCATGTGGCACATACTGCTTTGTGCGGATGCCCTTCGGGTTAAAGAGCGTCGGGTCCACTTTTGCGAGGGCAGTGCAAATTGGGTTTGAGTCTCAGTTGCACAGGAATATTGAGGCTTACATGGATGATATAGTGGTCAAAACCAAGGACAGATCAGCGCTCATTCAAGACTTGGAAGAGACCTTTGCAAACTTGCGCAAGATCAACTTGAAGTTGAACCCTAAGAAGTGTGTGTTTGGCGTTCCCTCCGGCAAGCTACTTGGTTTCTTTGTGTCCCACCGAGGGATAGAGGCCAACCCCGACAAGATCAGAGCGATCGAGCAGATTCAAGCACCTAGGACAGTCAAGGACGTGAGGTGTTTAACTGGATGTGTTGCCGCACTGAGTAGGTTATTTCCAAGTCTGCCGAGCGTGCCTTGCCCTTCTTCAAAATATTGAAGAAGGCAGGGCCCGTGAAGTGGACCCCGGAGGCAGAAGCAGCGCTGCGGGACTTAAAAGCCTATCTTTCCACTGCTCCCACCTTAGTCGCTCCTAGACCACAAGAGCCGTTGCTGCTATATTTGGCGGCAACCAATCAAGTGGTTAGTGCAGCGCTGGTGGCGCAGCGGGAAGTAGATGAAGGAGCAGCCGCAGCTACTGTCCTCCCCGGAGAAGGAAGTGAACCAGTCACGGCAAGCTTGGGTACGGATCAGGAGAAACAAGAGCAGGGTGGTGAAGGCAATCCCAAGGCCACGACAAAGAAGAGGGTGGTGCAGCGACCAGTTTACTTTGTTAGCTCCCTGTTGCAGGGGGCTAGGTCAAGGTACTCTGGAGTGCAGAAATTGATCTTCGGCCTCATCACGGCCTCAAGGAAACTGCGCCGCTACTTCCAAGCCCATGAGATCACGGTTGTCACTCGTTTCCCTTTGCAACGCATACCGAGGAACCCTGAGGCCACCGGCAGAATAGTTGAATGGGCATTAGAGTTGTCAAGTTTTGGTCTGAAATATGAAAGTACCTCGACCATTCAGAGTGGGGCACTGGCGGAATTCATTGCAGAATGGACACCTACTCCAGATGAAGAAACACCAAAAACAGCTATCCCCGGTAAGGAGGCGCCTCAGGAGTGGATCATGTACTTTGATGGCGCCTTCTCATTACAGGGTGCAGCGGCTGGCGTGCTCCTTGTCGCACCCACCGGAGAGCACCTCAAGTATGTGGTCCAAATGCATTTTCCCCGGGAGAGAGCTACCAACAACACTTCAGAATATGAAGGACTCCTTGCCGGGCTCAGGATTGCAGTGGAGTTGGGGATCAAGAAGTTGATCATCCGCGGAGATTCGCAGCTTGTGGTGAGGCAGGTTAACAAGGATTACCAGAGTCCATTGATGGAGGCATACGTTGAAGAAGTGAGAAAGTTGGAGGAACACTTTGACGGATTGCAAACAGAGCACGTGCCACGTGCAGAAAACAGCATTGCTGATTATTTGTCAAAGTGTGCCGCACAAAAGCTTCCTGTGGAACCAGGGACTTTTGTTCTCCACCTGACTCAACCCTCAGTATCCCCGACAACAATGGCCAGAAAAAAGGAGGAAATTGGACTCCGGCAAGCATCTCCCGGCAGGACTCCCCGAAGTCCCCGGTAGAGAGGCTGCCGGGAATAACTCCACTTCGCTTGGTGAGCTGCACACTTCCACAGGACCATAGGTCCTTGTGGTCGAGGTAAGCACTCCCACGAGTGAGGAGGTGCCATTTGTCCTTGTTGTCGAGCCTCAAGCTCCAACTTGGGCGCGGCACATAGTCCACTACCTCCAAACTGGAGAACTTCCCGAAGAGCAAGAAGAAGCTGAAAGATTAGCCCGGAGGGCCAGTATGTATCAGTTTGTCGATAACACGTTATACAGAAGGAGGCCCAACGGTGTGAAATTGAAGTGTATTTGCCGGGAAGAGGGGAAGGAACTGTTGGCAGAGATACACAAAGGCATGTGAGGCTCCCATATTGGATCAAGAGCCTTGGTTGGAAAAGCTTTCCGACAAGGTTTCTACTGGCCCACGACCCTCCAAGATGCAATTGAGCTAGTCACCAGATGTGAAGCCTGTCAGTTCCACTCCAAGAATATCCATCAACCTACTCAAGCTCTCCAGACGATCCCTTTGTCATGGCCATTTTTGGTCTGGGGGCTCGACATCTTGGGCCCCTTCCCCCGTGCTACCGGGGGATTTGAATTCTTGTACGTTGCAATCGACAAGTTTACAAAGTGGCCGGAAGTGGAGCCTGTGAGGAAGGTGACCGCACAATCATCTATCAAGTTCTTGAAGGGATTGGTGTGCCATTTCGGAGTACCCGCCAGAGTCAACACTGACAATGGCACCCAATTCACAAGCCGCGCCTTCATGCAATACGTTCAAACCCTCAGAAGCCAGGTTTCATTCGCCTCTGTTGCTCATCCCAGGAGCAATGGACAGGCTGAGAGGATGAACGTTGAAGTGTTGCGTGGACTCAAGACAAGAACTTTTGATAAGCTGCAAAAGTGCGGCATACGCTGGATCGATGAGCTGCCGATGGTTCTTTGGTCCCTTTGTACAACACCAAATTGAGCTATCGGCCAGACTCCCTTCTCCCTAGTCTATGGGGGAGAAGCAGTGCTCCCACGGAACTCATATACGGGTCACCTCGTGTTGGGGAACGTTGCATGGAAAACAAAAAGATTTCTACGCACACGCAAGATCTATCCATGGAGATGCATAGCTACGAGAGGTGAGCATCTACATACCCTTGTAGATCGCTAAGCGGAAGCGTTTGTCACGTGGTTGATGTAGTCGTACTCTTCGCGATCCGATCATGATCCAACCGATCTAGTGCCGAACGGACGGCACCTCCGAGTTTAGCACACGTGCGGCTCGATGACGTCTCCTCCTTCTTGATCCAGCAAGCGGGAGAGGAGAAGTAGATGGGATCACAACCAACACGACGGCGTGGTGGTGATGGTGGTGGTGGAGCACCGACAGCGCTTCGCTAAGCGTCGCCGGGACAAGGCGGTGGAACTACGGAGTAACGGGAGTGAGAGGGGCGCCAAGGGCTTGGCGTGTTCTCTTGGGGCGCCCCCTCCTCTATATATAGGTGGAGGGGCGTGGTAAACAGCCCTTCAATCCCTAGGGCGCAGCTAAGGGGGAGAGGACTTGGACTCCAAGTCCAATCCTATTCCTACTAGGACTCCTTCCTTTTTTGCCTTCCCTAGCCACATGGGCTTTTGAGGACTTGGTGCGCCTAGCCCAATAAGGCCAGGGCACCTCCCCACAGACCATGCTAGCCCTTGGGTCGTGCTGGACCCACTTGTGGACTTCCAGACCCCTCCGGAATCCTCCAGAACCTTCTGGAAGCTTCCCGGTACAATACCGAAAAAACTGCACCTTTTTTCGGAACCCAAAATATGACTTCCCATATATAAATCTTTACCTCTCGACCATTCCGAGACTCCTCGTGACGTACGGGATCTCATTCGGGACTTCGAACAACATTTGGTTACCACTCATCAAATATCCCAATACTACTCTAGCGTCAATGAACGTTCAGCGTGCGACCCTGCGGGTTCGGGAATTATGTAGTCATGACCGAGACACCTCTCCGGTCAATAACCAATAGCAGGACCTGGATGCCCATATTGATTCCTACATATTCCATGAAGATCTTTTATCAGTTGAACCTTTATGACAACATACGTAATTCCCTTTGTCTGTCGGTATGTTACTTGCCCGAGATTCAATCGTCGGTATCTCTATACCTAGTTCAATCTCGTTACCGGCAAGTCTCTTTACTCGTTCCGTAATACATCATATTGCAACTAACTCCTTATTCACTTTTCTTGCAAGCTTCTTGTGATGTGTATTACCGAGAGGGCCCAGAGATACCTCTCCGTCATACGGAGTGACAAATCCCAATCTCGATTCATGCCAACTCAACAGACACCTTCGGAGATACCTGTAGAGCATCTTTACGATCACCCAGTTACGTTGTGACCTTTGATAGCACACAAGGTATTCCTTCGGTATCCGGAAGTTTCATGATCTCATGGTCGAAGAAACATGTATTTGACATTAAGAAAGCAGTAGCAATAAACTGAACGATCATATGCTATGCTAACGGTTGGGTCTTTTCCATCACATCATTCTCCTAATGATGTGATCCCGTTATCAAATGACAACTCATGTCTATGGTTAGGGAACCATAACCATCTTTGATCAACGAGCTAGTCTAGTAGAGGCTCACTAGGGACACGGTATTTGTTTATGTATTCACACATGTATTTAAGTTTCCGGTCAATACAATTCTAGCATGAATAATAAACCTTTATCATGAATAAGGAAATATAATAATAACAACTTTATTATTGCCTCTAGGGCATATTTCCATCACCTCGAGTATTTGCCTACGATGAAGTAGAGCAAGAGCAGCACCGGCATGACGATGCCGTGCTCCTTGAGGAGAACCGTCTCCGGGCTGTTGTGTGTGCTGCACGCTATCAGCAAGCCCTGCGCCGCTATCACAGCCGCAGGGTCCACGCCCGGAGCCTTGAGGAAGGCGACCTTGTACTTAGGCATGTTCAGTTCGCCAAGGGTTCCAACAAGTTGACGCCGAAGTGGGAAGGGCCTTACCGGGTAGTACGAGTCGCCAGACCTGGCGCAGTCCGTCTGGGGACCGAAGATGGCATTAAAATGCAAAACTCATGGAACATTGAGCATCTTTGCAAGTTCTACCCGTAAGGCGCAGCTGCCAGGCCCTGCATCGGCAGCCACCCTTTTGTACAAGCCTTGCCGGTGCGCATGTAACCCTTTGTACAAAGCCAGGCGCAGACCCTGAGCACAGATAATAAAATGAAGCGCTGGTGCCCTAAAAATATGCATGCATGATTAGCTTAGCATAAACTTGCCATGGTCATTTAGATGAGGTCATATGCTGCTATGTTTTCCCCTACACTAACTACAGGGCTCTTGCCGCGGACTTGATCCTGGGAAGAAGATACGGGAACAAGCTTGCATATCGATCCCCGACAAGTCAAACAGATAAGTTTCTTTTTATCCATACATGTCTCTGTAAGAAGAAAACTTGTGCATAGGGAAACCTTGTCACCTTCAAAGCATTTGTGCTCCCATACTTTGATCTGAACGTTGTTTAGGTCAAGATGGTTGTAGTTGCATTTGACAGAGAAGGATCAACAAGGGGCTGGTTCCCTTCTGTAGTTCTAAGCCTGGCAGGCCAAGCCCCGCGGCAACAATGGAAGGCACCGGCAAGATAGCGTGCCGGGAAAACTTGTTTACTTAAAAGTATAGAGGCGTTCCTCCTCTGCATGGATAAGATACATGCACAAGTACCCGGCAAGGCTTGTATTTTTCATTAATATGCGGATAAACAAGTACAAACCTTACAGAGCGCAAACATGGATAAAAGAGATTACATATTTAAGACTAAAATTTGGCGAGTGCCTACATCCTTTGAAATATAAAAAGGGCAGATGCCTTGTAATGCCTTTATTGCCCTCCTTCTCCCAGGGTTCATCTCAAGTGCGAAAAGGGCAAAAGGAGCGCCTAGGCGAGGTGCCTGCGGCAGAAGGCACCAAGAGAACCTCCCCCGGCAGCCATCTAGAAGGGGCTGGTGATGATGGTGCCGAGGCGGGGAAGAATCAAGGAACGGAGCAACAAGCCGGCAGTACGAGATGAAGGCATCGGTGCCATCGTACTCTGACCTGATGGCCTGCCACCCGCCTTCCTCATCTTCACCGGTTTCCTTCTCGTCACTGTCGCTCCGAGAAGACGTCGGGCCCCTGGCCCGTCACTTCCCCCGGAGAGGCTGCTGATGGGGGTGGCTGCACCCAAGGCGCGTCGAGGACACCGCCCCCCACCTTGGCGGGCAGGAGGGCGTCACCATCTTCAGCATGACCCCCGACCTCGCCGGAGGGGGCAGCGCTGGGATCTCTAAAGATCCCGAGCACGGCGTCATAGGCGGGTACCAGAAGTCCCGAAGACTCCACCAACAGGTCTCCGAACTCTAGCAGCTTGCGGCAGGGGTGACACCCCTGCCCCAGACGGATAGCTCATATGGAGGGTGCAAGCGCTCTGCCATTGAGGAAAAGCGCGATGCCTTCCGTACCGGAGTCGACGTGGCAGCCGTGGGTGCACAGCCACCGACTGCAACTGCCCCAACCATAGCCATCGCGTCTCCCGCGGCCGCGCACCAGACTCACTCCCCGAGTATCAGCATGAGCCTCTGGGGTCATCACTCCCGAGCTGAGGCCCGGAGCCAGGCCCCGGCCTCTTTCCCTCAGCATAAAGAAGAAGAAGGCAAGCAAGAAGAAGGAGAAGATGCGAGGACGAATGCCTCCGTTCCCCCTCGCGCTCCCTTTTATAGACGAGCTGGGACCAGGGGCTGGTTCTCCACCTCCCCCCTGGGGGCTCCTTCAAATCCGACCCATTTATGCCGCTGACGGCGGCCGGGCTCATCGACCGCCCTCTTGCACCAATCCAAGTCGATTGGGTTTCTGCCCGAGCACTCTTTCGTGCGCCATACGCATTCGTTACCTACACAGCGCGATGCATGCGGCGTACGTGGCGGAAAGGACGAGCATAGTGGGAAGAGTGAGATGGCAGTTACCTCCCCATGAATAAAAGTTATTCATGGGCCATTACAGAGATGACCCCACCGTGTTTGGCGTCGTGCGACGCACGGGAAAACCAGAAACTGACTCAAGCATAGGTTAATGAAGAAGCAAGGAAAATATCAAGAAGAGAGCCACCGCAAGCGCCCCGCCTGTGTACCTGATAGGGCCTACCCCAACGGTGCTCGGCAGCACGTTCGGGACAGGCCCGGGGGCTCCTGTCGGTGCAACAGACCTTCACATATGTTGCCCAGACTGTACACATGCACAGTGACGAAGATACAACGACATCAAGCATCCAAGTCGAGACCAAGCCAGAGAGATAGCTCTTTGAGGAATCAAAGGGCGGATCAAGAAGACCAACACAAGCCAAGGGAACAAGATATCACTAACAAAAGACCTCCCTTACTGGGCAGGGAGCCTAGTTAGGTCGAGGCCCCACCAAGAACAAGTCCCAAGACTTCCCCAGCAGGCTTGCCGGGGCCGGCAAGGGCAGATCTCCCCGCCAAGACTCCACCGCACAGCGACGCAAGTCACTTATCAGTGTGGTGTCGAGCCCCCAAGTGATTAAGTGGTTGTCATTTGGCACGTGGCAACCATTTGGAAGGGAGATTCCCCCTATATGACACCCATCCAGAGGCGTGTCATGCAGACAGATGGAACATGATTAAGCGGCACGGCAGGCTTGCCGGGCTCCATCCTCAGCATGATACCTAGAAGTGCATTTAATGCACTTTGTCCTAACTGCCAGAGTTAGGTATGATAGCACCGTTGGCTATCTAATCAGTAGATAATGACTGTTTTGCCACTGTGGTAACCCCTTAGCCTATAAAAGGAGGTCCATGGCGACCTAGAAAAGGATTCGGACCCTTGTACACTCATACACGCGTAGCTGCTCTCCCCGAGGCAACCTTGCCGGGCTTGCGAGCTGCGCATCCATCACGGTCCTCCCTTCAATCCACCAATGCAGGAGTAGGGTTTTACGCTTCTCAGCGGCCCGAACCTGGGTAAAAACCACGAGCGTCACCTCTGTCGTGCCGTTCCATGGCTTTCGCTCTTCGTGCAACATGCCCTTCCCCCTTGCCGAACAACAAGGGGCTGATGGCCCCATAGGTGATCGTGTTCCACCACGACACTGGTGCATTCCAAAACCTTTTCGGAGACCAAATAGTATCGTCCTATATATCAATCTTTACCTCCGGACCATTCCGGAGCTCCTCGTCATGTCCGTGATCTCATCCGGGACTCCAAACAACATTCGGTCACCAATTCACATAACTCATATAATACTATATCGTCAACGAACGTTAAGCATGCGGACCCTACGAGTTCGAGAATGATGTAGACATGACCGAGACGCTTCTTCGGTCAATAACCAATAGCGGGACCTGGATGCTCATATTGGTTCCTACATATTCTACGAAGATCTTTATCGGTCGAACCTTTATGACAACATACGTATTTCCCTTTGTCTGTCGGTATGTTACTTGCCCGAGATTCGATCGTCGGTATCTCCATACCTAGTTCAATCTCGTTACCGACAAGTCTCTTTACTTGTTACGTAATACATCATCTCATTACTAACTCCTTAGTCACTTTGCTTGCAAGCTTCTTGTGATGCTGTATTACCGAGAGGGCCTAGAGATACCTCTCCATTACACGGAGTGACAAATCCCAATCTCGATCCATGCCAACTCAACAGACACCTTCGGAGATACCTATAGAGCATCTTTATGATCACCCAGTTACGTTGTGACGTTTGATAGCACACAAGGTATTCCTCCGGTATCCAGGAGTTGCATGATCTCATGGTCGAAGGAATATGTATTTGACATTAAGAAAGCAGTAGCAATAAACTGAACGATCATATGCTATGCTAATGGATGGGTCTTGTCCATCACATCATTCTCCTAATGATGTGATCCCGTCATCAAGTGACAACACATGTCTATGGTTAGGAAACCTTAACCATCTTTAGATCAACGAGCTAGTCTAGTAGAGGCTCACTAGGGACACGGTATTTGTTTATGTATCCACACATGTATTTAAGTTTCTGATCAATACAATTCTAGCATGAATAATAAACCTTTATCATGAATAAGGAAATATAATAATAACCACTTTATTATTGCCTCTAGGGCATATTTCCAACATCAAGATCGTGTCAAATTAGGAACACGAGAGAGAGATTAAACACATAGCTACTGGTACAAACCCTCAGCCCCGAGGGTGGACTACTCCCTCCTCATCATGGTGGCTGCCGGGATGATGAAGATGGCCACCGGTGATGATTTTCCCCTCCGGCAGAGTGCCGGAACAGGGTCCAGATTGGTTTTTCGTGGCTACAGAGGCTTGCGGCGGTGGAACTTCTGATCTAGGGTTATTTCTGGGGTTTTTTGTATTTATAGGATTTTTTGGCGTTGGTTTCACGCGAAGATGGGCCTCGAGGTGAGCATAACCCACCTGCACACGGGCAAGAGCCCAGGCACGCCCTGGTGGGTTGTGCTCACCTCCTTCACCTTCTGGTCCTCCCACGAAGCTTCTAGTGCCTCTTTTGTTCAAAAAAATTGTCAAAAAGTTTCGTTGCATTTGCAGAACTTTTATTTCTGCATAAAAAACAACACCACGGTAGTTCTGCTGAAAACAGTGCCAGTCCGGGTTAGTTCCATGCAAACCATACCAAAACCATATAAAATTGTTGTAAACATGGCATGAATACTTCGTAAATTATAGATACGTTGGAGACGTATCATATAGTATGACATAGAGATTTGCAAAGTACACACGGATGTGAATGTTGCAGACCCGTTGACTAAAACCTCTCTCACAAGCAAAAACAGATCAAACCGCAGAACTCATTGGGTGTTAATCACATGGAGATGTGAACTAGATTATTGACTCTAGTGCAAGTGGGAGACTGTTGGAAATATGCCCTAGAGGCAATAATAAAATAGTTATCATCATATTTCCCGTTCATGATAAATGTTTATTATTCATGCTATAATTGTATTGACCGAAAACTTAAATACATGTGTGAATACATAAACTACACTGTGTCCCTAGTAAGCCTCTACCAGACTAGCTCGTTGATCAAAGATGGTTAAGGTTTCCTAACCATGGACATGAGTTGTCATTTGATAACGGGATCACATCATTAGGAGAATGATGAGATGGACAGACCCAACCGTAAGCTTAGCATCAGATCGTTTAGTTATTTGCTACAACTTTCTTCATGTCAAGTATCAGTTCCTTAGACCATGAGATCATGCCACTCCCGGATACCGGAGGAATGCCTTGTGTGCTATCAAACGTCACTTCATAACTGGGTGATCATAAAGGTGCTCTACAGGTATCTCCGAAGGTGTCTGTTGGGTTGCATGTATCGAGACTGGGATTTGTCGCTCCGTGTGACGGAGAGATATCTCTAGGCCCTCTCGGTAATACAACATCTTAAGAAGCTTCATGTGACTAATGAGTTTAGTCATGAGATCTTGTATTACGTAACGAGTAAAGAGACTTGACGGTAACGAGATTGAACCAGGCATGGAGATACCGACGATCAAATCTCGGGCAAGTAACATATCGCCGGACAAAGGGAATTGCATACGGGATTGACTGAATCCTTGACATCATGGTTCAACCGATAAAGATCTTCGTTGAATATCTAGGAATAAATATGGGCATCCAGGTCCCGCTATTGATTATTGATCGAAGAGGAGTCTCGGTCATGCATGCATGTTCCCGAACCCGTAGGGTCGCACGCTTAACGTTCGGTAGCACTAGGGTAGTATTGAGATATTAATAGTGAAAAGTTTGAAGGTTGTTCGGAGTCTCGGATGGGATCCAGGACATCACGAGGAGCTCTGGAATCGTCCGGAGGTAAAGATTCATATATGGAAAGTTGTTTTCGGGGTTCCGGAAAAAGTTCAGGTTTTTTCGGTATTGTACCGGGAAAGTTCTAGAAGGTTCTGGAGTGGGGCCCACCTGCATGGGGGACCCACATGAACGTGGGTAGTGGGGAAAGTCCCCACAACCCTGGTCTAGGCGCACCAAGATCCTCCCTTAAAAGGAATAGTATCATATCCCGAAGGGATAAGATCAGGATCCCTAAAAAGGGGATAGCGATTGGTGGGGAAGGAAAGGAGGGATTTCCTTCCTCCCCCTTTGACCAACGACCCTAGGGCCTTGGAGGGCAAGCCACCAGCCCCTCCACGCCTATATAAAGGTGGGGAGGCGTTGGGGGCAGCCCCCCTTCGACCCTTGCCCGTTACCTCTCCCAACTCCTCCCACATTTCACCGAAGGAGAGGACGCCACCGAGCCGTACATGTGCTATACTTGGAGGTGACGTCTGTTTGGCACTAGGTCGGATTGGATCGTGAAGAGTACGACTACATCAACCACGTTACGATGCTAACGTTTTCGGTCTACAAGGGTAATGTAGACACACTCCCCTCTCGTAGCTTTACATCTCCATAGATAGATCTTGGGTGTTCGTAGGAAAAAAGTTTGATTTGCATGCAACGTTCCCCATCACTCCTCTTCAGCTTTCCATGAAGGCGTTGTGTGGCGGTAGCAAGCAGGAGCGGCGTCAGCGCCGGCATCGAGCTGAGAGTGAGTAGGGGATAGCGTGAGCGTGAGTGACAGAGTGAGCGAGGGGAATGGACCGGGCCCCTCTTTTGACCAGTGTCAGTTAACGTCCATTAGCCCCTCTCCATCTCTGACAACCAATGTGGCAACTAGCAGCAATGCCTCATCTCCAGAAATCGGATTAAATCGGCTTGAATCAATCATCAGACTTTATTGAGAAAATTAGTAAGGAAAGTGGCAGATTTTCATTGTGCACAAGACAAGTGGTACCAAAACGGGATTTCAATGAGGAAGGTGGTACTTTTTTGTAATTCACTCAAAGAGGACTATTACATTTCTCTATAAGTACGCCCCTGGATAAGTTTTGGTTTTTCTTCCTAATGGCATCCATAATAGCCAAGCAATGTCTATGTTAGGGATGGATTGGAGACCAATGAGACAGTCCATCGCTTCAGCTTCCTCTGCATTTTCGCACCTCGCAATCTCCTGACTATGTGTCCACAAGAGACAGACTCTGCCAAGGTGATCCCCGACGATGCAACCACATGGCTACCGCCATCATGCGAACGGAAAGCCTCGTCCATGTTAACATCCAACCCATATCTGGTGGTTTCCAAGAAGCTATGTTGCTCGAACTGGGTTCCCGCATTAGCCATAAGACATTTTCCTTTGTGGTTGTCTGCACCCCCCCCCCCCCCCCCCCCCCCCCCCCCCCCCCCCCCCCCCCCCCCCCCCCGCGCGCGCGCGCTACAATTTGTCATAAGATCTTGAATGTATCTAGTCAACAAATTAATAGTTAGATATTTTACACTCCCCTTTATCATGAACCACGTCGCATCGGAGCCGCCAGGAGGCTCTCCAAAGAATCATGAAGATCGGGTCTCTTCTATCCTTACTCACATTGAACAAAAGGAATACATCAGGAACAATCTTACACAAGAAAAGAAAACTTCAATCTTACACAATGAAAACTCAAACAAGAAAAGAAAGATCGATCGGATCCGGATGTAGGTTTTTTATCACACATTCTTCTTATGTTCTGATCCATGCATGAACTAGCCGGATCTCATTCATCAAGCAGTATTCCTTCATCCGTCGCCGAAGAATAGGCACGTACTCCAATCACGTACATGCAACTCTTGATCCAACTAGGCACGCCAGGGAGTGAGGCCTTGACCCATATGTAGAGTATTTAGGCCTTATTCGTTTATCCCTGGCTGGATCAGGGCCCAAACCATATGTATTTTCCCCTTTTTTTTCCTTTTTGGGGGAACAAACCATATGTATATTGCTCTGCCCTAAAAATAGTATTCTGTCCTAAAAACAGTGTCCTGCTTTTTGATTTGGATTTGATAGGAAATGACCTAACACTGTTGACTCACTGCAAAACTCCGGTAGCCAACAAATGAACTAAGAAAATTGTTGTATGGAATGTTGTGTGTATTTATAAATTGTTTTCAGCCACTTAGGCCTTCTTTGGTTCATAGGATAGGATTAAGTCTATATGAAGTGAGAAGTGGGAGTCGCTACTTTTCGTTGAGTCTAGGCTAACGGCTTTTTTCTTTATTAGATACTAACAAATCTGCCCATGTGTTGCTACGGAACATAATTCGCCACAGAGCAGACACAATATCCATGAATCAAGATCGTTTAATTTGCCGACTCATAATATTTACCCAGTGCGAACATTTCCCATGAAGAATTACAGCACGCGACAATGATACACCCAGTAGGGTCGGCTGACATCCGGTTCATGTCCGTGGATGGCATGGACAATGATGCATGTGGCCAATAACCTCAATTATAGAAGTAATTATGAATTATATTTTAATTGGCATGGACAAAACATATTACACATCTACTTCTTACGTGCATGAAAAAGAAAGTTAAAAATGGCCTCACAAATTAATATAACATGCAATTCTATGTGAAAATTAATATAAGAAACATTTCATTACATGACATCTCCTTATCCAACTCCAAATTTCCAAAAACAAACTCTCGATCGTTTCTTTTCAGGGAACTCCTAATCAGTCTTTTTCGCTAGAAATCTCCTAATTAGTTTTTTTCTTCTGAAGTGATCGTTTCATTTCAGGAACTCCTCATCGGATTTTTCGTTTCCTTTTGAGAACTCCTAATCCAGCTAAAAAAAGGAAATCCTAATCAGTTTTCTTTAGAAAACTCCTAATCCGGTTTTTTTTTCTTCTAAAGTGATCGTTTCGTTTCAGGGAACTCGTAAAAATCGGAACCCGTAAAAAAAACTCGTAAAAATCGGAGGTGTTGCAAAAAAATGAATAAAACGGAGGAAGAATCAATCACCCCTTTAATAGGGGGTAGTATAGATTAGATTAGATAAAGATTTCTACGTAGGCAAGAATCAAATGAGAGGCCTGATGGTCATGTCAAGCACTTGCAATGAGAAGTCCTAGGTTCGAATCCCAGCAACCAGCGATCCGTGCTTTATTATTAGGTAAAGATTGTTAAGATTAGATTAGTTTATGGCCGTCGATTAATTATCACATGCTAATTACTAAACAGTCATTAGTGAAACAATGCGACGGTTGGGTGTGTCCAACCCGCATAGTTGCGTCTGACGTTTAGAACAGACGCACCCTTCTTTCTCTTTGTCCCCTGTAATCGACGCCTTTTCATCGCGTCGCTTCCACTTGTATATATTGCTTGAATCAATGAAAACCAGACACTATTCATTCAATCACTTTACAATTTCACACGTTATCACGCACTGACTCTACCGAGAGCACATCACAGGAGAAAACAGGCAGAAAAGACATTTACGGGAAATCAATGTGATGGAAGAAGAACTTTGTTTAGTGGATAGTTGTACCACTAACACAATACTAAGAGAAACAAAGTATTTCCAAACTCTAACTAAGAGAAAAGGAAATTTAATGACCATCGCTGGTCGTGATGCATCAATTGTAGGTTCTGGACGAGTCACAATTGTTTTACCCATGGGTACTACCATTATTGTAGCAGATGCACTCTTTTATCCGGAATCTACACGTACTCTTCTAAGTTTCAAAGATATCCGCTCAAATAATTTCCATCTGGAAACAACTTTTGAAAACAATATTCTTTTAACAAAGAGCAATGGATCTGAGAAACAAGTTCTTGAAAAATTCCCATCACTAAATTCTGGATTGTACTACACTTATATAAAACCCGTACCACATGTTGCGTACAAAATAATTTTTCAAAACCTTGATAAATTCAAGACTTGGCATGATCGCCTTGGTCATCCGGGAATTGGGATGATGAGAAAAATTATTGACATTCTATTGGTCACAGCCTCCCAACTACAAAGTTTCCCAAATCATCAGATTTTGTTTGCACCGCATGTGCAATAAGGAAATTGATCATAAAACCATCTTACCTCAAAATTAAAAATGAGCCCCTCAATTTCCTTGAACGCATTCAAGGAGATATATGTGGTCCAATTCAACCAATATCCGGGTCATTTAGATACTTCATGGTGCTAATTAATGCATCTACCAGATGGTCACACGTGTGTTTACTATCCACACGAAACCATGCATTTGCTAAGTTAATTGCTCAAATTATCAAATTAAGAGCAAATCATCCTGAACATAGGATTAAAACAATCCGAATGAATAATGTGAGTTCTCCTCACGCGCATTTAATGACTATTGCATGGCTATGGGCATCCATCTAGAACATTCATTACCTTATGTTCATACTCAAAATGGATTGGTTGAATCTCTTATTAAAAGAGTAAAATTAATTGCTAGACCACTCTTACAGAATTGTAATTTACCAACATCATGTTGGGCACATGCGGTTTTACACGCCGCAGATCTGATTCAAATCAGACCAACTGCATATCACATAGCCTCCCCGCTGCAACTAGTACGTGGAAATCAACCAAGTATTTCCCATCTGCGAAAATTCGGTTGCGCTGTATACGTACCGATATCACCACCTCAGCGTACATCCATGGCCCCCCACAGAAAATTAGGGATCTATGTGGGGTATAACTCTCCGTCAATTATAAAATACCTAGAACCCCTCACAGGGGACCTGTTCACAGCCAGGTACGCTGACTCTATATTTGATGAGGACAATTTCCCGGCATTAGGGGAGAATCAGACCACAAAGAATGCCAGGAAATAGATTGGAATGTAACAGGCATTCAGTCCTTAGGTCCACGTACTAAAGAATCTGAAACTAAAGTTCAGAGGATCATAGATTTGCAACACATTGCAAACAACCTGCCAGATGCATTTGCTGACCATAAAGGTGTCACTAAATCACATATTCCCGCAGTCAATGCACCAGAAAGAGTGGAGGTACCAAATAAAACCACGCAAACCCCAAATGCAAATAAGAGGGGGAGAAATCTGGTCAAAGGGGATATCCCTTCTCAAAAGCCTTCGAGGAAACAGAGAAAATCAAATACTCTGCCAGTAAATGCAATTCAACCTGAAGTTGAAAGACACCAATTAGATGCTCAACATCTAGATCCCAGCACAAATGCGCATACTAACTTAAGCGCTGGGACATCGGAACACCCTGACTCCATTGTTGTGGGAAATCACATTGAGTCAGAGGGCATAAAAGAAATTTCCATAAATTATGCAGATTCAGGAGAATCATACAACAGAAAGACTACGATTGTTGACATATACTTCTCCTATAAAATTGCTGAAACCCTTCAACTGGATCCAGAACCAAAGTCAATGAAGGAGTGCGTGATGCGCCCTGATTGGCCTAAATGGAAGGAAGCAATTGAGGCAGAATTGTGCTCGCTTAACAAAAGAGAGGTATTTTCCTCAATTATACCTACTCCTCAAAATGTCTTCCCTGTGGGAGCTAAATGGGTTTTCGTTCGAAAAAGAAACGAAAACAATGAGGTGGTGAGATACAAAGCGAGACTAGTAGCACAAGGGTTCACGCAGAGACCCGACATCGATTACGATGACACATACTCTCCTGTTATGAGTGGAACAACGTTTCGATATTTAATTTCAATGGCAGTATAAATGAATTTATCCATGTAGTTAATGGATGTAGTGACCGCATACTTATATGGGTCACTCAAATCGGATATCTATATGAAAGTCCCTGATGGACTAAGATTACCGAATCCTAAAGCAAATCGCAACACATATTGTGTAAAATTACAAAAGTCACTCTATGGCTTAAGACAGTCGGGTAGAATGTGGTATAACCGACTAAGTGAGTTCCTTATGAAGAAAGGTTACTCAAACAATATTGTGTGTTTATAAAGAAGTCCTCAAAGGGATTTTGTATCATCTCAGTGTACGTTGATGATCTCAATATTATTGGGAGTACACCAGATATAAACGAAGCACACAATCATTTGATGAAGGAATTTGAGATGAAGGATTTGGGAAAACCCAAATTCTGATTAGGCTTGCAGCTTGAGCATCTTCCCTCAGGAATATTAGTATACCAACCTGCTTACATTCAAAAGATTTTGGAAAAAATTAACATGGATAAATCATATCCATCCAAAACACCTATGGTTGTCAGATCCCTAGATATGAATAAAGATCCTTTTAGACCTCGGGATGATGACGAAGAGATATTAGGACCTGAGTTCCCATATCTCAGTGCCATTGGAGCGCTAATGTACCTTGCAAATTGCACCAGACCTGATATTGCATTTGCGGTAAATTTACTAGCTAGACACAGCGCTGCTCCAACAAAACGTCATTGGACGGGAGTGAAAAATATCCTCAGATATTTACATGGCACGAAATATCTTGGATTGTTTTATCAGAAAAACCAAGACATGACTATGATAGGTTACACAGATGCTGGCTATTTATCTGATCCCCATAATGCCAGGTCACAAACAGGTTTTGTATTCTTATATGGTGGAACTGCCTTTTCATGAAAGTCAACAAAACAGACTTTAGTAGCAACTTCCACTAATCATTCTGAAATAATTGCATTATTTGAAGCATCACGAGAATGTGTTTGGCTTCGCAGAATGATCAACCACATTCAAACATCATGTGGTGTTGGTTTTTTAGGATCACCAACTATTATCTATGAAGATAATGCTGCTTGTATTGCTCAAATGCACACGGGTTATATAAAAAGTAATATCACAAAACATATTTCTCCTAAATTGTTCTTTCCTCATGAATTACAAAAGGATGGAGAAATTAGTATTTTGCAAACCAAATCATGTGACAATCTAGCAGATTTGTTCACAAAGTCTTTACCAACATCGGCATTCCTGAAATGTATTCACGGAATTGGTATGAGACGACTACGAAATTTGCAAAGTTCAGGGGGAGAAATCTCCTGAAAATATAACCCTTTAATTATCATCAGTAATGAATATTGTACTCTTTTCCTTTATGAGTTTTCCCAACAGGTTTCTCATAAAAGGTTTTTAACGAGACAATTAAACACAAGCGTTGATGCATATGCCATATCATATTTCTCCTTATATTTTTCCTATTAGGTTTTAAAGGAGTTTTTCATGGTACATCTCATTGCACTCTTTTCATTATGAGTTTTCTTATAAAGTTTTTCCTCATGATGTTTTTAATGAGGCAATATCTTCATAAAGATCATATGCTATACTTTCTATTTTTCCCTATGAGGGTTTTTAGAAGAAAGTATCAAAAGCATATTTATTGTTCTCTAAGCTCACTAATAATTTTCTCCTTCTTCAAAGGTTTTTCTCAAGTGAGTTATCAAGAGACAACAATCACTATATGTTGCATCATTTTCTCCTTATTATTTTTTTCATTGGGTTTAAAGGAGTTTTTAGCAACATATCTATACCATTCTCCTCATTTTTTTTCCCACAGGGTTTTTGGAGGAGACTCTCTATGCAATGGATTTCTCAAGTCGAACAATCAATATACAAGAAGGCTATGATGAGGAATTATTCGAGAAGCGATGTTGTACAAGGGGGAGTGTTAAGATTAGATTAGTTCATGGCCGTCGATTAATTATCACGTGCTAATTACTAAACAGTCATTAGTGAAACAATGCGACGGGTTGGGTATGTCCAACCCGCACAGTACGTTTAGAACAGACGCACCCTTCTCTCTCTGTCCCCTGTAATCGACGCCTTTTCATCGCGTCGCTTCCACTTGTATATATTGCTTGAATCAATGAAATCCAGACACTGTTCATTCAATCACTTTACAATTTCACAAAGATAAGACCACATTAGGTTTGGAAAAAAAATCAAAAAGTAGGATTTAGGAAGTACTTGTCCTAAAAAATTGTCTTGTCTCGTTCCTACAAATAAAATAAGCTTCGAGTGGATATGTACATTCCTCCAAAAACACCGAAAATAAACAGTATTTCTACAAAATATCAATACGCGTTTCCTACAAAAAACTATACTACCTTCATCCTAATTTATTAGTCCTCTTCGTATTTTGTGTCAAATTTTGACTAGAGATTTAACTAACAGGAAATATTAGATCTGTGGCGGTTCTAATAGGACAAGGCCCTTCATGAGTTCAGGTTTTCTGTGTACTGCTGGTACGTTTTTTCCTTGTTTAAAGAATAGCAGTAGCCGTTCTTCGCAGACGCCCAGCAAACAACTAGTAACTTCCTCCACTACATCAAAATTTGAATTTACAGCAGGAAGAAGAAACCAAACATCCAAAACTAAGAAGAGAAGCTATGCTTAGCCGCCAAGGGAAAACGCACTTGGATCACAGTGCACATGGAGGTGAGCAGCGTGGGAGAACCATTTGGTCCTCGTGTAATTTCCAAGGCTCTACATGAGATCTACGTATCAGATTAATACACCCGACAAGAGCTCGCACCAACTGTCTTGATTCTGGGAGAAATAGTTCATTTGAGAGATGAACTCCATTTTCATTTGCAGCTGTACACGGTGGCCTCAGATCTCTATCCTCCCTTCCCTTCCCTTCCCTTCCAAGGGCGGGCGTCCATCCTGCAAGCAACACCTCTCAAATTTGAGGGTATTCTGTGCACCGTTCGAGAAAAAAATGTCCGACATGTGCACAGCTACCCAGCAATTTCCCTATGCGCATCGGCTGAAACAGGCGATTGTTCTGTCTTTGACCACAAGGCTCCAACATGCCAACACACATTAGTTGATTTCTCCGTCCTCCGCACCTTTGCTGCATGGCTCTTCCTCCTCTTCTTCCTCATCCACTTTCATAAACAGTCCAAGTTTTTCCAACATGCTGCCAGAACCAGGAAGAAAACTGGGCATGCCATCCTGGGAATGCTCAGGACTCGTCTCATCAACAGAACTCACAATATGCTCCGTGGTGACTGTACCAAGCATTTCTAGGTCCTTGGGATGGACGATGTCATTAATTTCTACAGTTCTCTCCATCTGCATCAATCAGGTGTGAACAAACTCTTAGCTATAATAAGACAGAAGATGAGTTTCATAGCAGCAGCAAATAATATCACTTGCCTCCTGCAAGGCCTGACGAGCCTTTTCCCTCTCAAGCTCCAGCTTACGCTTAGATTCAGCTTCGGCTTCAGCTCTGCGGGCTTCCAAAGCTGCATTGCCTTCAGCCAAAAGCCGTTCTTTCTCTGTGTACGTAGGCAAGACAATTCTTAGAAAAGCAGGAGCTTACTATTTGGCAGAAAACAAACAGGTGTGTATGCTTTTTACCTTCCTTCTGCAGTTTCTCCAGCTCCTCCTGTTTATCTCCACCCTGAGCTCATTAGTTAATTATATGTCAGGAAGAGGTGCAGCCAATAATAATGAAGGAAATAAAGCTACACATAAAATCACCCAAACCTGGCTGAGAATCCCACGAGCTTTCACAATTACATCAGCATAACGGCCCCTCAAAACAGCTGCTCGTAAGAGCTTGTCCGGGGAGACTTGCCTGTCAGGTTTTGCACTCTCCCCTATATTTTTCATTGGGAAAGGATCAGATGATCCGACCAGATTAATGCACCAAGACCGCTTGGTGGTCTCATAGCAATCTGCTCACAGAATCAGGCTTACCTTCAGGTGCAGCCTTGGACTCATTGTCCTGCTCACGGAGTTCCACATCAGCAGCAGTCTCTGTGATTTAATCAATGGTAAATGTTTAAGTATGACAAATCTTTACTATTAGGGGAGTCTGCCGTCGTAATGGTTTGACCTCCCACGTCCTCACCCTCACCAATCTTTTACCGTAAAAGAGAAAACCAAAATAAACATCCGCTGCCCACACAAGGTCTCCCCACAAAAACAATCCCATGAAAGACCCACGTTATAAAAACAACCGCACATCAGCACATCCTCCACCTCCACCCCTGACCTGGAGTACTCTGTCCAAACCACTCTCACTCACGAATCAGAACCACCCCGCTCGGCGCGGTGACCCCCACGTTCCAGGCGGCGTACAGCACTATGCAACTACACCTCAATAAGCCATGCCATCACCCGCCGTGCCTTCATCATCACCTCAATACGCCATGAACATGTTTCAGGATTTCTATAAAGGGGAACTAGGTATTTATAGGCTTAACTTTGCAATTTTAACCCTCATCCCTAAGGAGGCTTATGCTACTGCTATGAGCAAATTTAGACCAATCAGCTTGCTTAATTGTAGTTTTAAGATCTTCACCACGGTCTTGACTAGTAGGGTTAGCTTGATTTTGCAGAGACTAATTGCTACTTCCTCCGTATCAAAATATAAGATGCTTTTGACACTATCGTAGTGCCAAAAAACGTCTTATATTTTGAGAGGGAGCAGTAATCAATATGCTTTCATTAAAGGTAGATATATTCTAGAGAGTGGTCACTGCCCATGAGGTGCTACACTCAGTCCACTCATCCAAAAGGGTTTAGTGCTTAAGCTAGACTATGAGAAAGCTTTTGATTTTGTCAATCTAGATTTTTTAGAAGAGCTGCTACAATTTAGAGGCTTTGGTGGTAAGTGGATCACCTGGATGCACAAGATCACCCATGCGGGTCTGTGGGAGTCAAAATTAATGGTCATGAGAGTGACTTCTTCCTGACTGGCAAAGGCCTTAGACAAAGAGATCCCCTATCCCCACTCCTTTTTAATCTAGTTGTAGATGTTCTTACTAATATGTTGGCCAAAGCAGATAGGGATATAAATGGCGCAATAAACAGCGCCGCAAGTCCCGTTTAGTTAGCACGATAGTTCGTTTTCCTCGGGGAAAATTTATTGAACTGTTAGACCAATAAGTGGGCTTAAACGGGATTAAACAGGGCCCGCTTTACATCCCTAAAAGCAGCATCTCATGACCTGGTAAAAGGTTTATGTCCTGCTGTGTGCCCTGGAGGGATCATGTGTCTTCAATATGCTGATGACACTATCCTCTTTTTAGATAAAGATACTGAGAAAGTAGGAAACTTAAAATTGGTTCTCTCGCTTTGAACAAGTTTCTGGTATGAGAGTCAACTATCGCAAAAGTGAACTAACCCCAATTAATCTAGAAGAGGGAGAGTTGCTCCTCTTTGCAGACATGGTAGGATGCAAAGGACACAAGACGGGCACTTTCCCCATCAAGTATTTGGGAGTCCCCCTGCACTATGATAAACTCAGGAGGGAGGATATTCAACCCTTGATTGATAAGATCCTGAAAAGGATTGCTGGTTGGAGAGGGAAACTTCTTTCTTACAGAGGAAGATTAGTGCTTACTGAGGCATGTCTAGCCAGCATTCCCATGATCCCATCTATCTTCTATCCTTCTTCAAATTTCCCAAATGGGCCATTGAGATGATTAACACCCAAATGGCCCACCACCTGTGGAATGACTTTGAAGGACATAGGAAAATCCATCTGGCCAATTAGAGATTAATTTGCATGAAAAAAGAGTTTGGAGGGCTGGGTATACCAAATCTTCAGGAACTCAAGATATGTCTCCTGCGGTCTTGGATAAAGAGATACTCTAAAGGGGAAGGAAAGCTTTGGAAAACTATCATAGACTACAAGTATAGAACTGACAAACCTAATATCTTCTCTAGCTCTTCTACCAACACCTCTAGATTCTGGAAAGGGATCATGCAGGTAGTTAAAGCCATCAAATTTGGGTTTAGATGGCAGGTGGGAGATGGTAGGAATATTAGATTTGGGGAGGATACCTGGTTTGGTACTTCTCCTTTAGCAGTGCAATTTTGGCCACTGTATGTAATGAGCAAACTAAAACTGTGAATGAGGTTTGTGGAGATCAACAAACCAGGCTCACTTTTAGGAGAAATCTAAATGCCCCTCACATGGAGTAGTGGTTTCAGTTAGATGAGATTGCTAAATCTGTTTCTCTGCTGGAGGACAGACTGCCTTATTTGGCAGCTACTCCCTCCATTCCTAAATATTCGTCTTTCTAGAGATTTCAACAAGTGACTACATACGGAGCAAAATGAGTGAATCTACACTATAAAATATGTCTATATACATCCATATGTGGTAGTCCATTTGAAATCTCTAAAAAGACAAATATTTAGGAACGGAGGGAGTAGATAACAAAGGGCACTACCCTAGCAGTTCTCTCTATCATGTTATCAACTTTAGGGGTGTGCAGCCTGTTTACGTCCCTGCAGTTTGGAAACTGAGAGTTCCACCTAAGATTCATGTTTTTTCGTGGCTGCTTTCTCATAATAAAATTATGACTAGGGCATAACCTCAGGAAAAGACATATAATTAAGCCATTATATTGTGTTTTTTGCTCTCAGGAATGTGATTAGTGAGCATTTTGCCCTGATTCTAGGGGCCAGTTCTTTTGGGCGATTCTCCCAGAATCGCCCCCCTCCCCAGCTTCTCCCAGAATCGCCCCTCGATATATTTTTTACAATCCTATCTAGTTAAGGTCTAATTAGCTAGGATTGTAAAAAACATATGGAGTGGCGATTCTGGGAGAAGCTGGGGAGGGGGGCAATTCTGGTAGAATCGCCCAAAAGAACTGGCCCTAGGTACTGGTTATCTTTCTATAGCTAGATTCTGGCTTTCTGATCAAAAGAATTCGGCCCTAAATACTGATTGCAGCTACCATATGGAGTCTATGGAAAATTAGGAATTCCATTATTTTTGACAATATATAAAGGATTTGCCTTATCACGAAAGCCACATTCGTTTCGTTTGAGGAAGTCACACGCCCTGTTCCCGACAAATAAGGAGATTCATTCTTTTTTTTCAGAAATCCCCTCTTCTTCCTTTTCTCATCATTTTCAACACGAAAGCAAGACGTTTAATGCGCATCAATCCATCAAAGAGGTGATCGGAGCCCCCTCTAGAGTTCAAGAATGCAAGCATATAACTGGAAGCAGAATGATTGAGGGACACAACAACAAACGCTACATCAATGGAGTTGAAAGAGATGATGATGAGAAAAATATCCATTGTATACTAGCGAGGCGAGGGTTGAAAGAGATATATATCCTGCGGAGGTGGGAGCAAGGTGCAAGTTGCCTTGGGGGTGGTTGGAAAAAAAAACATGCAGGGATTTGTCACATAGTGAGAAACTACATTCACATCGTGTTTAACAAGTATGTTCATAGTAAATAATGTATCTGTATATTTTATCATTAGTCTGTGCCACAGGCATTTTATAACTAGTAAAGGTAGATTAAGAACAGCTCAGAACAACAAGCAGCTAAAGAGCATGGGGATAAAACTTACGGTTAGCATCAACAGGGCTAATATCATCACTCTTGTCTTGCTCTGCAGGTTGTTCTGGTCCCTGCAATTAGGATAAACCAATTATTGCAGCGGAAAAGGTTGGCCGGTCACTGGAAATGAAATGACAAACTCTTGCCACGACATTGGTACAACTGAATATTGTGATTACTGATCACAGTTGACCCATACTAGTGTAAAGGTAGAGCAACCAGATCACCGTTCTGGTATCTTGTTCGGACTGACTAACGCAAGTCAACCAATGAACTGCTAACTGCAGATACTAATATGGCATGGTACTATCAGAAATAAATTGGACAAGGAGGGTCAAGTTGCGAACATAAGGCTGGTAAGCCTACAGAGGCGGTAAAGAAAATGACAAGGGAATAATGGATTGATGTACAGAGCCGAGCAGAGAAAGAATTGGTGGGATTTAATCCTGCTAACATACTCCATTGGTCCATATCTTCACTAATAACATAGTCCAAAGAATTGGTGGGATTTAATCCTGCTAACATACTCCATTGGTCCATATCTTCACTAATAATATAGTCCTTATTGCATTAACTGGCTTAATTGAAGGATCACCCGGTAAAAAATTGCCGAAGTACCTTCACAAGCTTTGCTGGGCTAACAACTTTTTCTGGTTCGCTTTCAATGTCACTGCCTGAGTCAGAATCTGCATTACCAACATAGCAAATACGATCTGAGGACACCTTTACATGATAGATATATCAAATACAGTAGGGTCTTGTAGACAACTGGGCTGACTGTTTAAAAAATAATAACTGGTACAAAGTATCTGTAGTTCCCAATAATAATTTCTAGAAAGCACCTATGGTGCCCTTGCAGCTATGTATGACCCGTTGCACCACATCAGTTCACTAAGAATCAGTGCGAGCTAATTGCAGGGTGGCATTCTGCCATCCTGTGTGACACTGACATCATGAAACCCTAACTATAAAGTTAAGTTTCTATGGATACTGCTAAGTCTCCTGAAAGATAATAATAGTTTCAAAAAAGAAATGGCAAGCACAAATTTGAAGCACATGTCATCTCATATAATATTCTGAATTTCAGATGGTACCACCCAAAGTGAAAAATGTTTGCTTCTCAACTTATGCTTCACAACCTTACGTGAAGTCATAAGTTCAAAGTTTACTAAAGTTTAGCCAAAGATATATTAAGAAATATGAACTAGCATAAGCACAAACCTCTATAAAAAGAACATGAGAAAGGAAATATAGAGACGGTCAAAGACTCAAAGTAATAACAGCAGTGTCGCGGAGATGTTTTACAAGAATGTACCCTATGGTAAACACAAATATAGATAACTAAATAACTCATATGTACACACCGCTGGATGAAGATCCTGAGTCACTGCTGGAACTACTTGGGCTGCCACATTTGTCAGTTCTGATCTGTGGATCCTTCTCTATCAATATAGGGGATGCATTGCCACAAATGTCGACATCCTCCTCAACAGGCTCAGCACCTGAGTGCACAAAAAAGTCGATCTCTAACAACTGCATTGATGGCGTTAAAGTTAAATCTATTGAGAACCTCAAAGGGTACATGACAAAATACCTTTGGAGGGATTTGTGGACGAGTGACTGAGGCAAGAGACATTCACAGCCTCATTCTCAGAAGGCTGAGATTTTGTCTGCTGGTGATCTCTCTCTTGCAAATACGTGTCCACATGCTTCTTCAGTTCAAATAGTACGTCATCACTGAGTGCATGGATATCAATCTCTATCTCTCCATCCCCATGCTGCTCTGTATTGTTGTCCATACACTGCTGTAACAAATCAATGATGTGACCAGGTAATTCTTCTGGACCCTCGGCCAAAGAAGTTAAGCAGTCTCCGAAGGATTCTCTCTCCTCTTTCATCATCTTTGGCTTCACAATCTCAGTTGGCCTGACACGGTCTATTGACAAGTTACTGCGGTCCACAGGAGGGGTCTTTCTCCACTTTGAGTCAGCCTTATCAACCTCCACATGTGGCTTAGTGACGGCAGTAGCTAACTTCTTCTCAACTGTTCTCCATCTGGACTCAAACATTTTATTCAATTGAATGGCCAGATCATGCACTACATGCCCTCGAGGATTATAAGTTATCGCGTTGTTAAAGGTCAGCCTGACATCAGCTGCAAAATCAGATGGACTTGCGTAGGAACCAGAATCTAGCTTCTTCTTGATGGTCCCAAGGTCCATCGGGTGCTTGATAATGTCATTATAATCTGGAAGGTTCAGCTTTTCCACGTCTACTGGATCATTAAAAATATGACTACATTTCTGAGTCATCAGCTTCTTCAGAATAGCTTCGCACTGCTTCAGAATTGTAGCTTCAGGTAACACTGTAGACGTTTCAGGCCGGGGTTTTGTCGGCAAGAAGCGTCCCTTGGCACCACGGACAACATGGCTCCCCCGTTGCACTTTTTTAGCTCGAGGGGCAGCCGACGATGAGAACGCAGGTGCTTTGCTGACAGGCATGACGGACAAAAACTCTGGCTTCTTGAGGAGTTCCCGAACCGAATCAAGCTCTGCCCGGAATCTCTTCCGAAGGTAGCGCCGCTCAGACGACGACATCTTAGACGGGACAAAGATCTCTCGCTTCACATCAAAGCCATCACTATTAAGGCTGATGCACTTGCGTTTTGGCGCGGAGAAACCTTCCGGGCCAGCACGAACAGGGCTGCCTGACTCGCCCACAGTCTCTGCATACCCCGCACCCCGGTAGGCTATTTCATCATAGCTCCGTTTAGTCTGCATCTGCTGCCCGCACTCCATGCGGACCGTTGGTGTCATGTTACCAGGCGCCAGTGAGGCGCAGACCTGCTGAATAATGACAAAACAGCTTCAGCCACACACACAGGCACCAAATTGAAAGCTCACGCGGATTGAAATGAGAGCACGCAAACCGAAATTTACAGGTATTCAAATGTTGTGCAGCAAAACCCTAAGATTACTCCGGTCCCTAGGACCAATCCGTACCAAGCGAGCCTATGTCATGGCTTGAAAGCGGGATATGACAGCATCATTTGTTGTTTTTCCTAACTAATGAAATCAATCAGATCTAAATCCAAACAGAAGCTACAAATGTAAATGTCAACGACTGGATTTCAGATTGGAAGGGGATTAATTCACCTTAGGCTTGGAGATTGAGGTCGTTGGCATCTGGAACGAGACCGAGACGCGCCCCGTGATCCCCTGCCCGGCGTCGAAGACCTCGGCGGCTGTGGCTTGAGGACAGATCCGCCGCTGCGGCTTGACGGTGAGCCGGCGAGCGCCTCCGCCCTCCGCCTATTGGCTGCTGCACGGCGCCGGGCGGGCGGGCGAGCCACGGGAGCCTCCTGGGAGCGGGAGGGCGAGCGGCCGCGGCGTGGATTCTCCGGGCTCCGGCCGTGGCGTCGGGCGAGACGGGAGGACGGGAGGTGCAGGGTGCGATGCGGTGGGCGTCTGTGGCTGCTTATCCTTTTCCTCGACGAAGCGACCGAGCCCGAGCCCCTTCTCCTCGCCGAAGCGACCGAGCCCGAGCCCAAAGTAGAGTCGCGGATCCTGCGCACGAGTCTGGTCCAGTCGAGACCCGAAGTGGAGCGGAGCGGAGCGAAACGGTACGATTCGATGCGACTTGACGCGCGGGGGGCGGGTGCTCCCTCTAGGTGGGTATTTATAGGAGAGGGGAGGTACGAGGGGCGGTGGGTGCCGGATCGTGGCCGTCGGTTCGTGGGGATCGGACGGGGAGGGGGAGAGTTGTAGGCGCGAGGCCCGCCGGGACCGACGTGACGTGGAGCGGGGCGCGCTTTGACTTTGTTCCAGAAGGTTTCTGGTTTGGACAAGGATCGCGCGCTGTCTGACGATGTATCGTGGGGCAACAAGGTTTCTAGGACCACATGTCATTGTGGTTGAGTAAATTTGGTGCGGTGCCGTACTGTTTGGGGAGCGGCCGTCTTTTGTCCAGCACGCGGGATCTGGGTGGGTCGGGTGACGGCCGGAGAGCGGTGTGACCTGGAGGCGAAGGCTGGTGACACGTGGAAGCAGGTGGGTCTTGGGACTCCTGGTCTGCCTGCTGGGTGTTTTTCCGTAGTGAAAAGGAGATTTCCCCTAAAAAATGGAGCGAGGGAACCATGTATGGGATAGGGAAATTCCCATTTAGGCCTCGTTTGGTAGAAGTGGATCGGAGGGGTTTTCGCCTATTTTCCTCGCGTGGCCCAGAACCTTCGCAGATCCCTGTTAGCCCATTTGGTACGCGGGTTTTGACGGCCCAACCCCCTCCGATTCCCTCCTATACCCTCCTTTCCACACGGTTCAGAACCTTGCAGGGGTGGGTCGCGGATTTGGGAGGAGACGAAGCCGCCTGCTCACCGCGCCGTCATCGGCCGCCTGCTCACCGCGCCGCCGCCCGCCGCCTTTGACTCCGGCGTACTGGCCTCTCCCCGGCGGTAAGTCCTGGCCTCCCCTCCCTCCCCTCGTCGTCTAGGTTTCTTCCATCCTCCCGGCCATGGTTGCCGCCTCGTCCTCCCCGGCGAGCTCGCCTAGCACGCCGTCTCCGAGGGCACCAAGGCCGTCACCAATTTCACCAGCTAGATAGGCTTTGTGTATTTATCTATAGTTAGCTGCTGGATTGTGCCCTGACTAGATGTTGTCTTTTCAACGGAACAACACAGACATGTAATTTCCGGTCTGAAGAAATACATGTTGATGCTTGGATGTTGGACGTGTTCTGATGGTTTGATTGATGTTTGCTAAATGCTTATTGATGTCGTTGGTTGTGAGAACTGAATTCTGCGCCGAGTTGTTCCTTTGGAGCGAAATGACAGAGTTGCCTCGAGGTATCTAAGGTAAGCTTTCTTGGACTGAACCTTTCATGGAAGATACATCAGTTCAATCCAATCTCTTGTGACATTTTGCCCCACTTCATGAAAACTAAGATTGTTGTTCTTGCTCCTGTGAACATATATCTAGTTGATGATATAATATCTCATGAACCTAGTGTCACTATCATTTAGCACTCCCTCATTTTGTTGTAGTACGGCTAACAAATCAAATCAAATCTGCCTAGGTTTTTTGTGGTGCCGAGTTATTACATATGACAGAATATGTCTAGTCTGCATGTTTGAATCTGTCTAGAAAAATCTGGCAATTCTGTCTAAACTGTGTGTCTAAATTTGGCCAGGTCGGCCATGTACTTGGCTCCTTTACCTTACCTAATGAAATGGAATAGTGTGCTAATAGTAGCTTTCTCTTGGTTTGGACTGTGGATTCATTCACCTTACTCTGGTTGATCCCATCTTTCTTCAGACTGCAGATGCCAGGCTAAACAGCAGCGTGATAGCTTGTATCTGCGTTGGTATTTCCCCAAAGAGGAGGAGATGATGCAGCACAGCAACGGTAAGTATTTTCCTCAGTTATGAAACCAAGGTTATCAATCCAGTAGGAGAACCAAGCAATACTATGTAAGTGGTACCTGCACACAAATAACAAATACTTGCAACCCAATGCGTAAGAGGGGTTGTCAATACCTCGGTAATAAGATAGATAAAATTGTATGAGATTGGATAAATAGATCTAGCGAAAACACACACAAAAAAGTGCAGCAAGGTATTTTGGGTTTTTGGAATAATAGATCTGAAAACAATATGATACAAGATAGACCCGGGGGCCGTAGATTTCACTAGTGGCTTCTCTCGAGAAAATAGCATACGGTGGGTAAACAAATTATTGTTGGGAAATTGATAGAAGAGCAAATAGTTATGACGATATCCAAGGCAATGATCATGTATATAGGCATCACATCCAAGATTAGTAGACCGACTCCTGCCTGCATCTACTACTATTACTCCACACATCGACCGCTATCCAGCATGCATCTAGTGTATTAAGTTCATGGGGAAACGGAGTAATGCGATAAGAATGATGACATGATGTAGACAAGATCTATTCATGTAGGAATAGACCCCATCTTTTTATCCTTAATAGCAACGATACATGCGTGCCTCGCTACCCCTTCTGTCACCGGGTGAGGACACCGCAAGATCGAACCCATCACAAAGCACCTCTTCCCATTGCAAGAAAAATCAATCTAGTTGGCCAAACCAAACCAAAGTTTCGGAGAAGAAATATGAGACTATAACAATCATGCATATAAGAGATCAAAGAAGACTCAAATAATATTCATAGATAGAACTGATCATAAACTCGCAATTCATCGGATCCCAACAAACACACCGCAAAAAGTCATTACATCAAATAGATCTCCAAGAACATCGAGGAGAACATTGTATTGAGAATCAAAAAGAGAGAAGAAGCCATCTAGCTACTGCCTACGGACCCATAGGTCTGTGGTAAACTACTCACGCATCATCGGAGGAGCACCAATGAGGATGATGAACCCCTCCGTGATCGTGTTCCCCTCCTGCCAAGTCACAGAAGCTGATGGCAGATGCTATCAAGACTGGGGCTGCTCCTTCAAAGCCCAAGTCTGCCCCCAAGCCCATAGCTGCAGCTCAAGCACCCAAATCAACTGCTCCAAAAGAGATCTACTAGGAACATCTCAACTGCAGAGAAGAACAAGGCCCCAGTGCCTGAGGTCCAAGAAGATGATGAGCCACTAGTGCTCAGGAAATTGAAGCCCAAGATCCCAGATCATAATGATGATCATCCAGTGGCAGAAAACATGAAGTTGAGGAAGGATCATAGTCTGAGACTATGGAGACAGAATGATCCATATGCCACTAGGAGAAGGACTGCTGTGGACTATCGTTTTCATACCAGAGAACAGCAGGACTTCTATGAGACTGTCTTATTGGACAAGAAGCCCATAGTATGTGACATGAAATGGGTTGACTGGGATTACATTGATGAAAATGAAGATTATTTTCCCCATGTGCATGAAAGCTTCAGGCTGAATGAGGTTGATGAGTTTGTTGGACAAAAATTGACAAAATGGAACGATGAGATGATCATGCAGTTCTACTCCACTGCCCATTTCTACCCAAATGGTAAGATTGTCTAGATGACTGAGGGAACCAGATACCAATCATCAATTTCTGAATTGGCCAAGCTTATCAATGCTCCCAAGGAAGAAGAAAATGATCTTGATGTTTATGGCAAACCTAGGAAAGATCACAACTCAATGGCCAACATGTACAAGCCTATACCTGATGTAGCTCTGGAGACACATAAGCTAGGTTCTATATACTATCTGCTTGCTAGATTGACCACCATGAACACCATCTTGAGGCATACTCTGTTGCCCAAGTCTGGAGATCATAGGATGATACATGGTCACTCCATCAACTTACTTCATTTGTTTGATGTTCCCCAGAAGTTTAAAGTCATGAGCTTGATTGTTGAGACAGTGAAGAGGACAGCAGCCGGCCAGAAAAGGTCTTGTGGATATGCCCCACACATTCAGATGTTGATCAACTCCAAGGTTGGAACTGGGACATATCTGCTAGACAAAGAGCATCTATCCCTGAGGCCTGATTTTGAGGACAACGAGGTTGTCATGGATGCGTCCCATCCTACATGTGCAGAGGCCCAGGAGAAGGTAGAGAAAGCAAAGGCTGCAAAAGCAGCAAAGGCAGCAAGTGCTCCAGATGTTGGGAAACGTTGCATGGAAAACAGAAAAAATTCTATGCACACGCAAGATCTATCCATGGAGATGCATAGCAACGAGAGGGGAGAGTGTGACTATGTACCCTCGTAGACCGTAAGCGGAAGCGTTTGTTAATGCGGTTGATGTAGTCGAACTTCTTCGCGCTCCAACCGATCGAGTACCGAACATACGGCACCTCCGCGTTCAGCACATGTTCAACTAGGTGACGTCCTCCGCCTTCTTGATCCAGCAAGACGGCGAGGTAGTGGATGAGTTCCGGCAGCACGACGGCGTGGTGACGGTGATGGTGAAGTTATCTCCGCAGGGCTTCACCAAAGCACTACAAAAATATGACCGAGGGTGTAAACGGTGGAGGGGGGCGCCGCACACGGCTAAGCAATTGCTGTGGTTATGCTAGGCGCCCCCCTCCCACATATATATAGGTGGGGGGAGGAGGGAGCAGCCAGGAGGCGCCCCCAAGTAGGCCGAATCCTACTTGGGGTCCTCCCCAAGTGGCGCCCCCCCTCTTACCATATTTGTCAGAGGGGGGAAGGAAAGAGGGAAGAGGGAAGGAAGGGGGAGGCCAAATCCCCCCTGTTTCCTTTCCTCCACTTGGGCGGCTGCCATAGTGGGTGAGCCAGCCCCTTGTGGGCTGGTGTGCTCCCCTCTAATGGCCCAATAGGCCCATTACCCTCCCGGGGGTGTCCGATACCCCCTCCGGTATTCCGATGACTACCCGGTACACTCCGAAACACTTCCGGTGTCCGAATACCATCATCCTATATATCAATCTTTACCTCTCGACCATTTAGAGACTCCTCGTCATGTCCGTGATCTCATCCAGGACTCCGAACAACATCCTCGGAGTGACAAATCCTAATCTCGATCTATGCCAACTCAACAAACACCTTCAGAGATACATGTAGAGCATCTTTATGATCACCCAGTTATGTTGTGACGTTTGATAGCACACAAGGTATTCCTCAGGTATCCGGGTGTTTCATAATCTCATAGTCGAAGGAATATGTATTTGTCATCAAGAAAGCAATAGCAATAAACTGAACGATCAATATGCTAAGCTAACGAATGGGTCTTGTCCATCACATCATTCTCCTAATGATGTGATCCCGTTATCAAATGACAACACATGTCTATGGTTAGGAAACCTTAACCATCTTTGATCAACGAGCTAGTCTAGTAGAGGCTTACTAGGGACATGATATTTGTTTATGTATTCACACATGTATTTAAGTTTCCGATCAATACAATTCTAGCATGAATAATAAACCTTTATCATGAATAAGGAAATATAAAATAACAACTTTATTATTGCCTCTAGGACATATTTCCTTCAGTATCCCACTTGCACTAGGGTCAATAATCTAGATTACATTGTAATGAATCTAACACCCATGGAGTCTCGGTGCTGATCATGTTTTGCTCGCGGAAGAGGCTTAGTCAACGGGTCTGCCACATTCAGATTCATATGTATTTTGCAAATCTCTATGTCTCCATCCTTGACCTTTTCACGAATGGAGTTGAAGCGTCTCTTGATGTGTTTGGTTCTCTTGTGAAACCTGGATTCCTTCGCCAAGGCAATTGCTCCAGTGTTGTCACAAAAGATTTTCATTGGACCCGATGCACTAGGTATTACACCCAGATTGGATATGAACTCCTTCATCCAGACTCCTTCATGTGCTGCTTCTGAAGCAGCTATGTACTCCGCTTCACACGTAGATCCTGCCACGACGCTTTGCTTGGAACTGCACCAACTGACAGCTCCATCATTCAATATAAATACGTATCCGGTTTGTGACTTAGAGTCATCCGGATCAGTGTTGAAGCTAGCATCGACGTAACCATTTACGACAAGCTCTTCGTCGCCTACATAAATGAGAAACATATCCTTTGTACTTTTCAGGTACTTCAGGATGTTCTTGACCGCTGTCCAGTGATCCACTCCTGGATTACTTTGGTACCTCCCTGCCAAACTTATGGCAAGGCACACATCAGGTATGGTACACAGCATAGCATACATGATAGAACCTATGGCTGAGGCATAGGGAATGACTTTCATTTTCTCTCTATCTTCTGCAGTGGTCGGGCTTTGAGTCTGACTCAACTTCACACCTTGTAACACATGCAAGAACCCTTTCTTTGACTGGTCCATTTTGAACTTCTTCAAAACTTTATCAAGGTATGTGCTTTGTGAAAGTCCTATTAAGCATCTCAATCTATCCCTATAGATCTTGATGCCCAATATATAAGCAGCTTCACCGAGGTCTTTCATTGAAAAATTCTTATTCAAGTATCCTTTTATGCTATCCAGAAATTCTATATCATTTCCAATCAACAATATGTCATCCACATATAATATCAGAAATGCTACAGAGCTCCCACTCACTTTCTTGTAAATACAGGCTTCACCGTAAGTCTGTATAAAACCATATGCTTTGATCATCAAAGCGTATATTCCAACTCCGAGATGCTTGCACCAGTCCATAGATGGATCGCTGGAGCTTGCACCCTTTGTTAGCACCTTTAGGATTGACAAAACCTTCTGGTTGCATCATATACAACTCTTCTTTAAGAAATCCAGTAAGGAATGCAGTTTTGACGTCCATTTGCCAGATTTCATAATCATAAAATGCGGCAATTGCTAACATGATTCGGACAGACTTAAGCATCGCTACGGGTGAGAAAGTCTCATCGTAGTCAACTCCTTGAACTTGTCAAAAACCTTTCGCAACAAGTCGAGCTTTATAGACAGTAACATTACCATCAGCGTCAGTCTTCTTCTTGAAGATCCATTTATTTTCTATGGCTTGCCGATCATCGGGCAAGTCCACCAAAGTCCATACTTTGTTCTCATACATGGATCCTATCTCAGATTTCATGGCCTCAAGCCATTTATTGGAATCTGGGCTCATCATAGCTTCTTCATAGTTCGTAGGTTCGCCTTGGTCTAGTAACATGGCTTACAGGACAGGACTACCGTACCACACTGGTGCGGATCGTGCTCTGGTTGACCTACGAGGTTCAGTAGCAACTTGATCTGAAGTTTCATGATCATTATCATTTGCTTCCTCTCTAGTTGGTGTAGGCATCACGGGAACGGTTTTCTCTGATGTGCTACTTTCCAATTCGAGAGAAGGTACAATTACTTCATCAAGTTCTACTTTCCTCCCACTCACTTCTTTCGAGAGAAACTCCTTCTCTAGAAAGGATCCATTCTTAGCAACAAAGATCTTGCCTTTGGATCTATGGTAGAAGGTGTACCCAATTGTTTCCTTAGGGTATCCTATGAAGACGCACTTCTCCGATTTGGGTTCGAGCTTATCAGGCTGAAGCCTTTTGACATAAGTGTCGCAACCCCAAACTTTAAGAAACGCCAGCTTAGGTTTCTTGCCAAACCACAGTTCATATGGTGTCGTCTCAACGGATTTAGACAGTGCCCTGTTTAACGTGAATGTGGTTGTCTCTAATGCATAACCCCAAAACAATAGTGGTAAATTGGTAAGAGACATCATAGATCGCACCATATCTAATAAAGTACGGTTACGACGTTCGGACACACCATTACGCTGTGGTGTTCCCGGTGGCGTGAGTTGTTTTAAATGAAGACCAAACTCGTAACTCAAATATTCGCCTCCACGATCAGATCGTAGAAACTTTATTTTCTTGTTACGATGATTCTCCACTTCACTCTGAAATTCTTTGAACTTTTCAAATGTTTCAGACTTGTGTTTCATTAAGTAGATATACCCATACCTACTTAAATCATCTGTGAAGGTCAGAAAATAACGATACCTGCCGCGTGCCTCAACACTCATCGGACCGCATACATCGGTATGTATTATTTCCAATAAGTCATTAGCTCGCTCCATTGTTCCGGAGAACGGAGTTTTAGTCATATTGCCCATGAGGCATGGTTCGCAAGTATCAAATGATTCATAATCAAGTGGTTCCAAAATTCCATCTGCATGGAGTTTCTTCATGTGCTTTACACCAATATGACCTAAACGGCAGTGCCACAAGTATGTTGCATCAATATTATGAATATGTGTATCACTACGGTCAAGATTCAACAAGAATAGACCACTCATCAAGGGTGCATGACCATAAAAGATATTACTCATATAAATAGAACAACCATTATTCTTCGATTTAAATGAATAACCGTCTCGCAATAAACAAGATCCAGATATAATGTTCATGCTCAACGCGGGCACCAAATAACAATTATTGAGGTCTAAAACTAATCCCGAAGGTAGATGTAGAGGTAGCGTGCCGACGGCGATCACATCGACCTTGGAACCATTCCCGATGCGCATCGTCACCTCGTCCTTAGCCAATCTTCATTTATTCCGCAGCTCCTGTTTCGAGTTACAAATATGAGCAACCGAACCAGTATCGAATACCCAGGCGCTGCTACGAGCATTAGTAAGGTACACATCAATAACATGTATATCAAATATACCTTTGTTCACTTTGCCATCCTTCTTATCCGCCAAGTATTTGGGGCAGTTCCGCTTCCAGTGACCATTCCCTTTGCAGTAGAAGCACTCAGTTTCAGGCTTGGGTCCAGCTTTGGGCTTCTTCCCGGGAGTGGCAACTTGCTTGCCATTCTTCTTGAAGTTCCCTTTCTTTCCCTTGCCCCTTTTCTTGAAACTAGTGGTCTTGTTAACCATCAACACTTGATGCTCCTTCTTGATTTCTACCTCCGCGGCCTTAAGCATTGCGAAGAGCTCAGGAATCGTTTTATTCATCCCTTGCATATTATAGTTCATCACGAAGCCTTTGTAGCTTGGTGGCAGTGATTGAAGAACTCTGCCAATAACACTATCAACTAGAAGATCAACTCCCAGCTGAGTTAAGTGGTTATGATACCCAGACATTTTGAGTATGTGTTCACTGACAGAACTATTCTCCTCCATCTTGCAGCTATAGAAATTGTTGGAGACTTCATATCTCTCAACCCGGGCATTTGCTTGAAATATTAACTTCAACTCTTGGGACATCTCATATGCTCCATGACGTTCAAAACGGCTTTGAAGTCCCGGTTCTAAGCCGTAAAGCATGGCACACTGAACTATCAAGTAGTCATCAGATCGAGCTTGCCAGACGTTCATAACATCTGCTTCAGCTCCTGCAGTAGGCCTGTCACCCAGCGGTGCATCAAGGACATAATTCTTCTGTGCAGCAATGAGGATAATCCTCAAGTTACAGACCCAGTCCGTGTAGTTGCTACCATCATCTTTCAACTTAGCTTTCTCTAGGAACGCATTAAAATTCAGGGGAACGGTAGCTCGGGCCATTGATCTACAAGACTACAACATAGATATGCAAAACTATAAGACTAAGTTCATGATAAATTAAGTTCAATTAATCAAATTACTAATGAACTCCCACTTAAGTAAACATCCCTCAAGTTATCTAAGTGATACATGATCCAAATCAACTAACCCATGTCCGATCATCACGTGAGATGGGGTAGTCTTCAATGGTGAACATCTCTATGTTGATCATATCTACTATATGACTCATGTTCGACCTTTCGGTCTCCAGTGTTCCGAGACCATGTCTGTACATGCTAGGCTCGTCAAGTTTAACCCAAGTATTCTGCATGTGCAAAACTGTCTTACACCCGTTGTATGTGAACGTAGAGTCTATCACACCCGATCATCATGAGGTGCTTCGAAACGATGAACTTTGGCAACGGTGCATACTCGGGGAGAACACTTTTATCTTGAAATTTAGTGAAGGGATCATCTTATAATGCTACCACCGTTCTAAGCAAAATAAGATGCATAAAGGATAAACATCACATGCAATCAAAATATGTGACATGATATGGCCATCATCATCTTGTACTTTTGATCTCCATCTCCAAAGCATCGTCATGATCTCCATTGTCACCGGCTCAACACCTTGATCTCCATCGTTGCGTCAGGGTCGTCTCGCCAACTATTGCTTCTACAACTATCGCTAACGCATAGTGGTAAAGTAAAGCAATTACATGGCGCTTGCACTTCATACAATAAAGAGACAACCCTAAGGCTCCTGCCGGTTGTCGATATTACAAAACATGATCATCTCATACATCAACATATATCACATCATATCTTGACCATATCACATCACAACATGCCCTGCAAAAACAAGTTAGACGTCCTCTACTTTGTTATTGCAAGTTTTACGTGACTACTACGGGCTTCTAGCAAGAACCGTTCTTACCTACGCAAAAACCACAATGGTGATTCATCAAGTTTGCTATTTTAACCTTCTTGAAGGACCGGCCGTAGTCAAATTCGATTCAACTAAAGTAGGAGAAACAGACACCCGCCAGCCACCTTTATGCAAAACTAGTTGCATGTCTGTCGGTGGAACCGGTCTCATGTGCGTGGACATGTAAGGTTGGTCCGGGCCGCTTCATCCCACAATACCGCCGAATCAAAATAAGATGTTGGTGGTAAGCAGTATGACTATCACCGCCCACAACTCTTTGTGTTCTACTCGTGCATATCATCTACGCATAGACCTGGCTTGGATGCCACTGTTGGGAAACGTTGCATGGAAAACAAAAAAAATCCTACGCACATGCAAGATCTATCCATGGAGATGCATAGCAACGAGAGGGGAGAGTGTGTCTACGTACCCTCGTAGACCGTAAGTGGAAGCGTTTGTTAACGCGGTTGATGTAGTCGAACTTCTTCGCGCTCCAACCGATCGAGTACCGAACGTACGACACCTCCGCGTTCAGCACACGTTCAGCTCGATGACGTCCTCCGCCTTCTTGATCCAGCAAGACGGTGAGGTAGTGGATGAGTTCCGGTAGCACGACAGCGTGGTGACGGTGATGGTGACGTTATCTCCGCATGGCTTCGCCTAAGCACTACGAAAATATGACCGTGGGTGTAAACGGTGGAGGGGGGCGCCGCACACGGTTAAGCAATTGTTGTGGTTATGCTAGGCGCCCCCTCCCACATATATAGGTGGGGGGAGGAGGGAGCAACCAGGAGGCACCCCCAAGTAGGCCGAATCCTACTTGGGGTCCTCCCCAAGTGGCGCCCCCCTTACCATATTTGTTGGAGGGGGAAGGAAAGGGGGAAGAGGGAAGGAAGGGGGAGGCCGAATCCCCCCTCTTTCCTTTCCTCCACTTGGGCGGCTGCCATAGGGGGTGCGCCAGCCCCTTGTGTGCTGGTGTGATCCCCTCTAATGTCCCAATAGGCCCATTACCCTCCCGGGGGTGTCCGGTACCCCCTCCGGTATTCCGATGACTACCCGGTACACTCCGAAACACTTCTGGTGTCTGAATACCATCGTCCTATAGATCAATCTTTACCTCTCGACCATTTCGAGACTCCTCATCATGTCCGTGATCTCATCCGGGACTCCGAACAACATTCGGTCACCAAATCATATAACTCATATGACACTATATCGTCAACGAACGTTAAGCGTGCGGACCCTACGGGTTCGAGAACTATGTAGACATGATCGAGACACCTCTCCGGTCAATAACCAATAGTGGAACCTGGATGCCCATATTGGCTCCTACATATTCTACGAAGATCTTTATCGGTCGAACCTTATGACAACATACGTAATTCCCTTTGTCCATCGGTATGTTACTTGCCCGAGATTCGATCATAGGTATCTTCATATCTAGTTCAATCTCGTTACCGGCAAGTCTCTTTACTCGTTCCGTAATACATCATCCTGAAACTAACACCTTAGTCACTTTGCTTGCAAGGCTTCTTATGATGTGTATTATCGAGAGGGCCCAGAGATAACTCTCCGATACTCGGAGTGACAAATCCTAATCTTGATCTGTGCCAACTCAACAAACACCTTCGGAGATACCTGTAGAGCATCTTTATGATCACCTAGTTACGTTGTGACGTTTGATAGCACACAAGGTATTCCTCCGGTATCCGGGAGTTGCATAATCTCATAGTCGAAGGAATATGTATTTGTCATCAAGAAAGCAATAGCAATAAACTGAACGATCAATATGCTAAGCTAACGGATGGGTCTTGTCCATCACATCATTCTCCTAATGATGTGATCCCGTTATCAAATGACAACACATGTCTATGGTTAGGAAACCTTAACCATCTTTGATCAACGAGCTAGTCTAGTAGAGGCTTACTAGGGACACGGTATTTGTTTATGTATTCACACATGTATTTAAGTTTCCGATCAATACAATTCTAGCATGAATAATAAACCTTTATCATGAATAAGGAAATATAAAATAACAACTTTATTATTGCCTCTAGGGCATATTTCCTTCACCAGATGCTTCAACAGTGAATCTCAAGACCAAGCAAGATCAGCTCAGTTATCTGCTTGAGGCTACTGTGAGGATTGAGAAGAGCTTGGCCACCTTGTCTCAGAATCAGGAGAGTCTCGAGAGGATTGTTGAGACAAAGATGCATGACCTTGATGTGAAGGTCACAGAGATTCAGACCATTGTGGAGAAGCTGAGAGATGATGCTGAGGACTATGATGATAGACCCACTACAGACAGGTTCCGATCAGTGCCAAGGGCATAGAGGTCTTCTGCTGAGCCAGTTGCAGACGTGAGACCAGCTCATTCTGCTCCTGCCACCACAACCCCAGTTGCTCCTCCAGTATCCACTCCTCCAGCTCCACAAACTTCAGCAGAAGCATTTGCAGACGCAGTCATCTCAACGCCATCTACGCACACCAGAGCTACAAGTCAGAAGACCTCTTCAGGAGCTCCCGGAGATCGTGCCTAGAGTGCCGCATAACACTATACGTTTTCGAACTTTTTGGTAACTTGTTGCCAAAGGGGGAGAAAGTGTATAGATCATAGGCTTCAAGAGAGAGTGTCTCTTGCTTTTGTTGGTTATATTTGCCTTGCTACTTTGGTTGGTTGGTGCTACTTATGCTACTATTTGTGTTATGCTCGTGAGTTACTTTATGTGATCATGTGTTTGATCATACTACGCTTTATGTGTGCTTGCATGATTATATCTATGAATATTTGTGTATGATTAATCACTTGTATCCTTGGTGATGAGTGCATGTTATTTAAATCTTATCATTTTGAGCGCTCCACCAAGATGTATGTGACATGGAAGAGTGACCCATGATCCTAATCGATTGTGCATTTGCATTCAAATGGAAATTTTAAATAATGCACAAATTTAGGGGGAGCTCTTGCTTATCACATACTTCTCAAAGCGACGATGTATTTCATTCATATTATCATTTGTCGAAGCTTTGATCTATATGTTGTTATCAATTACCAAAAAGGGGGAGATTGAAAGTGCAACTAATCCCTAGGTGGTTTTGGTAATTCATAACAACATATAGCTCATTGAACTAATATCCATTCAAGTTTAATATTTCAGAAAGTTCAATGAATGGCATGGCATGGACTAAAGATGTGGACCCCTCAAAATACTAAGGACACATATTGGCAAAAAGCTCAAGACTCTTCATTTATATTTTAGTGATCCAAGATCACATTGAGTCCATAGGAAAGCCAATACTATTAAAAGGGGATGAGGTGTTGCTAAATGGTGTACTTGCTCAAGTGCTTAGTGATATTGCTCCAAAGCCCTCAACCACTTTCTCATTCCAAATATGTCCAAAACCCAAAGTCAAACTCGGCCTCACCGATTCTTTCTATCCGGCGCCACCAAGTTCATATGACATAGCCACTGCCAGAAACCCTAACAGTTTGGTCACACCGATACGGATCTCGGTCTCACCGAGATGGCCTTGCAAACTTTCTGTTGCCTGTTGCAATTGTTTCGGTCTCACCGAAAATGTGATCGGTCACACCGAGTTGGCTTGACATCTTCTCTGTTGCCTTATTGCTTCACTTCGGTCTCACCGAGTTGATGCAATCGGTCCCACCGAGTTGATGTTTGCCCTAAGCCCTAGCACATCGGTCCCACCGAGTTGTTCCAGTCGGTCCCACCGAGATTCCTAACGTTCACATTTTGAACTAAATCGGTCTCACCGAGTTCTTCTATTAGGTCTGACCGAGTTGGGTAAAATGTATGTAACGGTTGGATTTTGTGTGGAGGCTATATATACCCCTCCACCCCCTTCTCCATTTGAGAGAGGGCCATCAGAATGTGCCTACACTTCCATCATACATTTTCTGAGAGAGAACCACCTACTCATGTGTTGAGATCAAGATATACCAATCCTACCACAAGAATCTTGATTTCTAGCCTTCCCCAAGTTGCTTTCCACTCAAATCATCTTTCCACCATATCCAAATCTATGAGAGAGAGTTGAGTGTTGAGGAGACTATCATTTGAAGCACAAGAGCAAGGAGTTCATCATCAACACAACATTTATTGCCTTTTGGAGAGTGGTGTCTCCTAGATTGGTTAGGTGTCGCTTGGGAGCCTCCGACAAGATTGTGGAGTTGAACCAAGAAGTTTGTAAGGGCAAGGATATCGCCTACTTCGTGAAGATCTACCCGAGTGAGGCAAGTCCTTCGTGGGCGATGGCCATGGTGGGATAGACAAGGTTGCTTCTTCATGGACCCTTCGTGGGTGGAGCCCTCCGTGGACTCGCGCAACCGTTACCCTTCGTGGGTTGAAGTCTCCACCAACGTGGATGTATGATAGCACCACCTATCGGAACCACGCCAAAAATCTCCGTGTCATCATTGCGTTTGCACTCTCCAAACCCTTCCCTTTACTTTCTTATGCAATGTTTTACTTTCCGTTGCTACACTCTTAGAATTGCATGTGTAGGTTGATTGCTTGACTTGTGCTAATTGCTAAAATCTGCCCACAACTAAAATTGGGAAAATGTTAGATTTTTATTTGGTCAAGTAGTCTAATCACCACCCTCTAGACCTACTTTCGATCCTACACCCATCAGGGTGCGCCAGGGGCCTCTGGCGCGCCCAGGTGGGTGGTGGGCCCCACGGGCCTTCCCTCGTGCACTTCCTTGGCTCCCAAGTTGTCTTCTGGGCAGAAAAAAATCTCCAAAAAGTTTCGCTGCGTTTGGACTCCATTTGATATGGATATTCTGCGAAGTAAAAAACAAGCAAAAAAAATAGCAACTTGCACTGGGCACTATGTCAATAGGTTAGTCCCAAAAAATGATATAAAGTTGCTATAAAATGAATGTAAAACATCCAAGAATGATAATATAATAGCATGGAACAATCAAAAATTATAGATACGTTGGAGACGTATCAACATCCCCAAGCTTAATTCCTGCTCGTCCTCGAGTAGGTAAATGATAAAAACAGAATTTTTGATGTGGAATGCTGCCTAACATGTTCATCGCATATTCTTTCCTTTTGTAGCATGGACATTTGGACTTTTAGATGATTCAAAGTAATAGTCTATAATTGACATGAAGACTTCAATACTCAAGCATATCAATAAGCAACCATGTCTTTCAAAATATCAACACTAAATAAAGCTATCCCTAGCCCATCATGCTCAATCATTGATCCATTCATGAAACACACTCGAATATTAGCTACATCCAATGCACAAGTATGATCATAGTGCTCCCTAGTTGGTGCTTTATAAGAGAAGATGGAGACTCAAATAAAAATAAAAATTGCACAAAGTAAATAGACAGGCCCTTCGCAGAGGGAAGCAAAGATTTATAGAGGTGCCAGAGCTCAAAGCTTAAATTGAGAGATAAAATATTTTGAGAGGCATGCTTTTCCCGGCAACGAAAATGACCGAGTAATTCCCAATACTTTTCATGCTAGATACATCATAGGCGGTTCCCAAACATAAAATAAAGGTTATTCCTTTTTCCACCATTCTTTCACAATCCGTGGCTAGCCGTATCCACGGGTGCCTTCCATACCAACACTTTCCAAGGAATTTATTATTTGACAACATAAAGTAAATTTCTTTTTCATCTCGGGACTGGGCATCCCTATTACCGCCACACACTCGTCCAATGACAAGTGAATAAGCACTCATCTTGAGAATAACACATCTAGCATGGAAAAAAATTGGTCAACCCCTGCCGCTTCATGAGCGGTACGGGCACACAAAAAGGAAATTTATTTTGAAAATTAGAGTTGGCACATACAAATTTACTTAGAACGGCACGGAAATACCGCATATAGGTAGGTATGGTGGACTCATATGGCATAACTGGGTTTAAGGATTTGGATGCACAAGTAGTATTCCTACTTAGTACAAGGAAAGGCTAGCAGAAAGATTGAGAAGCAACCAACCAAGAAACGAAAATTCTCATAAACGAGCATTAAGCATAACTAACACCGAATAATGCATCACAAGTAGGATGTAATTTCATTGCATAACTATTGACTTTCGTGCTTGCATAGGGAATCACAAACCTTAACACCAATATTCTTACTAAAGCATAATTACTCACCAACATGATTCACATAGTACTATCATCATATCTCAAAACTGTTACAAAGAATCAAGTTTATTTTGTCCAATGATCTTTCATGAAAGTTTTTATTATATCCTTCTTGGATATCTATCACTTTGGGACTAGATTAATATATTACCATTGATTTTAACAAGCTCTCAAATAAATTTAAGTGAAGAACATGAGCATCAATATTTTTTTTCCTTCTTTCAAAATAATATAAGTGAAGCATGAGAGAATTTCTTCAAAATTCTACTAACTATCAAAATAATCTAAGTGAAGCATGTGAGTATATTTCTTCAAAATATAAAGCACCATCGTGCTCAAAAAGATATAAGTGAAGCAGTAGAGCAATTCCATAGCTCAAAAAATTTAAGTAAATCACATAGAGCAATTCTAACAAATCATAGCATCATTATGACTCTCTCAAATAGGTGTGTCCAGCAAGGATGATTGTGACAAACTAAAAGGCAAAACAAGCAAAGACTCATATAATACAAGACGCTCCAAGCAAAACTCTCAAATAGGGGTTCTGATACGTCCATTTTGCATCATGTTTTTCTACTGTTATTTATAATGTTTTTATGCATAATAATGCCTTTTGGAGTATTTCTAATGCCTTTTCTCTCATATTATGCAAGGTTTACACAAAGAGGGAGAATGCTGGCAGCTGGAATTCTGGACCTGGAAAAGCTACGTCAGAGTTACCTATTCTGCATATCTCCAAATGAGCTGAAAATTTACGGAGAGTTGTTTTGGAATATATGAAGAATATTGGAGCAAATAACTACCAGAGGGGGCCCACCAGGTGGGCACAACCCACCTAGGTGCGCCAGGGAGCCCAGGCGCGCCCTGGTGGGTTGTGCCCTCCTCGGCCCACCTTCCTTGCCCCTCTTCTGGTATATAAGTCATTTCGACCTAGAAAAAATAAGGAGAGGACTTTCAGGACGAAGCGCCGCCGTCTTGAGGCAGAACTTAGGCAGGAGATCTTTTGCCCTCAGGCGGAGCGATTTCGTCGGGGGAACTTCCCTCTCGGAGGGGGAAATCATCGTCATCATCATCACCAACAACTCTCCCATCTTTGGGAGGGCCATCTCCATCAACGTCTTCAACAGCACCATCTCCTCTCAAACCCTAGTTTATCTCTTGTGTTCAATCTTTGTACTAAAACCTTAGGTTGGTACTTGTGGGTGACTAGTAGTATTGATTGCATCTTGTAGTTGATTACTATATGGTTTATTTGGTGGAAGATTATATGTTCAGATCCATTATGCTATTTAATACCCCTCTGATCTTGAGCATGATTATCATTTGTGAGTAGTTACTTTTGTTCTTGAGGTCACGGGAGAAGTCATGTTGCAAGTAATCATGTGAACTTGGTATGTGTTTGATATTTTGATGATATGTATGTTGTGATTCCCTTAGTGGTGTCATGTGAACGTCGACTACATGGCACTTCACCATATTTGGGCCTAAGGGAATGCATTATGGAGTATTTATTAGATGATGGGTTGCTAGAGTGACAGAAGCTTAAACCCTAGTTTATGCGCTACTTTGTAAGGGACTGATTTGGATCCAAAAGTTTAATGCTATGGTTAGATTTTATCTTAATACTTTTCTCGTAGTTGCGGATGCTTGCGAGGGGGTTAATCATAAGTAGGAGGTTTGTTCAAGTAAGAACAACACCTAAGCACTGGTCCACCCACATATCAAATTATCAAAGTAGCGAACACGAATCAAACCAACATGATGAAAGCGATATGATGAAATTCCCGTGTACCCTCAAGAACGCTTTGCTTATCATAAGAGACCGTTTTGGCCTGTCCTTTGCCACAAAAGGATTGGGCTACCTTGCTGCACATTATTTACCATTACCGTTACTTGCTTGTTACAAATTATCTTGTTATCAAACTATTTGTTACCGACTATTTCAGTGCTTGCAGAAAATACCTTGCTGAGAACCACTTGTCATTTCCTTCTGCTCCTCGTTGGGTTCGACACTCTTACTTATCGAAAGGACTACGATTGATCCCCTATACTTGTGGGTCATCAAGGCTCTTTTCTGGCACCGTTGCCGGGGAGTGAAGCGCTCTTGGTAAGTGGAAATTGGTAAGGAAAAAATGATTACTATGTGCTGAAATTTATTGTTACTTGTTACTATGGAGAATCATCCTTTGAGGGGTTTGTTCGGGGTATCTTCACCTCGACCGGAACCACAATTAGCTACCCCTCAACCTACTGCACCTACTGAAAATATTGGTTATGAAATTCCTTCAGGTATGATAGAACAACTGCTAGCTAATCCTTATGCAGGAGATGGAACTGAACATCCTGATATGCACTTGATATATGTGGATGAAATTTGTGGATTATTTAAGCTTGCAGGTTTATCCGGAGATGAAGCTAAGAAGAAGGTTTTCCCTTTATCTTTGAAGGGAAAAGCATTGGCATGGTATAGGCTATGCGATGATATTGGATCTTGGAACTGGAATCGATTGAAATTGGAATTTCACCAAAAAAATTATCCTATGCATCTAGTTCATCGTGATCGGAATTATATATATAATTTTTGGCCTCGTGAAGGAGAAAGTATCGCTCTAGCTTGGGGGAGGCTTAAGTCAATGTTATATTCATGCCCCAATCATGAGCTTTCAAGAGAAATTATTATTCAGAATTTTTATGCTCGGCTTTCTCATGATGATCAATCCATGCTCGATACTTCTTGTACTGGTTCTTTTATGAAGAAGACTATTGAATTCAGGTGGGATCTTTTAGAAATAATTAAATGCAACTCTAAAGATTGGGAACTCGACGAAGGTAAAGAGTCAGGTATTAAGCTTGAATTTGATTGTGTTAAATCTTTTATGAATACCGATGCTTTTCACAAGTTTAGCACTAAATATGGACTTGACTCTAAGATAGTAGCCTCTTTTTGTGAATCATTTGCTACTCATGTTAATCTCCCTAAGGAGAAGTGGTTTAAATATCATCCCCCTATTAAAGAAGAAATTAAAGAACCCAACATAGCTAAAGATGAAACTATTATTTACAATGTTGATCCAGTTGTGCCTACTGCTTATATTGAAAAACCACCTTTCCCTGTAAGGATAAAGGAACATGCTAAGGTTTCGACTGTGGTTCACAAAAGTAATATTAGAGCACCTAAACCTGCTGAACAAATTAAGGTAGAACCTAGTGTTGCTATGGTTAAAGATCTCTTGGTAGAAAATATTGATGGACATGTTATTTACTTCTGCGATAAAGCTGCTAGAATTGCCAAACCCGATGAAAAAGATAAACATAGACCTGTTGTTGGCATGCCTGTTGTCTAAGTTAAAATAGGAGATCATTGTGATCATGGTTTATGTGATTTAGGTGCTAGCATGAGTGCTATTCCTTTTACCTTATACCAAGAAATTATGAATGACATAGCACCCGCTGAAATAGAAGACATAGATGTCACTATTAAACTTGCTAATAGAGACACCATCACACCGCTTGGAATTGTTAGAGATGTTGAAGTCTTGTGTGGGAAAATAAAATACCCCACTGATTTTCTAGTTCTTGGTTCCCCACAGGATGACTTCTGTCCCATTATCTTTGGTAGACCTTTCTTGAACACTGTCAATGCTACTATAGATTGTCATAAACAAACCGTCAGTGTTAGCTTTGGTGATGAGTCTCATGAGTTTAATTTTTCCAAGTTTAATAGACAACCTCACAAGAAAGAATTACCTAGTAAGGATGAAATAATTGGTCTTGTTTCTATTGCCGTGCCTCCTACTGATCCGCTAGAACAATATTTGCTAGACCATGAAAATGATATGCATATGCATGAAAGAAATGAGATAGATAAAATTTTCTTTGAACAACGACCTCTGCTCAAACATAATTTGCCTATTGAAACTCTAGGAGGTCCTCCTCCACTTAAAGGTGATCCTGTGTTTGAATTAAAATAATTGCCTGACACTTTGAAATATGCTTATCTCGATGAGAAAAAGATATATCCTATTATTATTAGTGCTAACCTTTCAGAACATGAAGAAGAAAGATTATTGAAATTCTGAAGAAGCACCGAGCTGCTATTGGATATACTCCTGATGATCTTAAGGGCATTAGTCCCACTCTCTGTCAGCACAAGATTAATATGGAACCTGATGCTAAACCCGTTGTTGATCATCAATGATGTTTGAATCCTAAGATGAAAGAAGTGGTAAGAACTGAAATATTAAAGCTTCTGGAAGCAGGTATAATCTATCCCATAGCTGATAGTAGATGGGTGAGTCCCGTTCATTGTGTCCCTAAGAAGGGAGGTATTACCGTTGTTCCTAATGATAAAAATGAACTCATTCCACAAAGAATTGTTATTGGCTATAGAATGGTTATTGGTTTTAGAAAATTAAATAAAGCAACTAGAAAAGATCACTACCCCTTGCCTTTTATTGATCAAATGCTAGAAAGATTATCAAAACACACACACTTTTGCTTCCTAGATGGATATTCTGGTTTTTCTCAAATACCTGTTTCACAACCTGATCAAGAGAAAACCACCTTTACTTGCCCTTTCGAAACTTATGCTTATAGACGTATGCCTTTTGGTTTATGCAATGCACCTGCTACCTTTCAAAGATGTATGACTGCTATATTCTTGGATTTTTGTGAAAAGATTGTTGAGGTTTTCATGGATGATTTTTCTGTTTATGGAACTTCTTTTGATGATTGCTTAAGCAACTTTGATCGAGTTTTGCAGAGATGTGAGCAAACTAGTCTTGTCTTGAATTGGGAGAAGTGCCACTTTATGGTTAATGAAGGTATTGTCTTGGGACATAAATTTTTTGAATGAGGTATTGAGGTGGATAAGGCTAAAGTTGATGCAATTGAGAAAATGCCATGTCCTAAAGATATTAAAGGTATTCATAGTTTTCTCGGTCATGCTGGTTTCTATAGGAGGTTTATTAAAGACTTCTCTATAATTTTCAGGCCTCTTACAAATCTTTTACAAAAGGATGTTCCATTTGTTTTTGATGATGATTGTGTAGAAGCCTTTGAAACACTTAAGAAAGTCTTAACTTCTGCACCTATTATTCAACCGCCTGATTGGAACTTGCCTTTTGAAATTATGTGTGATGCTAGTGATTATGCTGTTGGTGCTGTTCTAGGACAAAGAGTTGATAAGAAATTAAATGTTATCCATTATGCTAGCAAAACTCTAGACAGTGCCCAAAGAAATTATGCTACTACTGAAAAAGAATTTTTAGCAGTTGTGTTTACTTGTGATAAATTCAGATCTTACATTGTTGATTCTAAAGTTACTGTTCACACCGATCATGCTGCTATTAAATATCTTATGGAAAAGAAAGATGCTAAACCTAGACTCATTAGGTGGGTTCTCTTGCTACAAGAATTTGATTTACATATAACTGATAGAAAAGGAGCTAAGAACCCCGTAGCTGATAACTTGTCTATGTTAGAAAATATCCTTGATGACCCACTACCTATTGATGATAGCTTTCTTGATGAACAACTAGCTGCAATAAATGTTTCTCATAACACTCCTTGGTATGCTGACTATGCTAATTATATTGTTGCTAAATACATACCACCTAGTTTCACGTACCAACAAAAGAAAAAGTTCTTCTATGATTTAAGACATTACTTTTGGGATGACCCACATCTTTATAAAGAAGGAGTAGATGGTATTATTAGATGTTGTGTACCTGAGCATGAACAGGAACAAATCCTACGGAAATGTCACTCCGAAGCTTATGGAGGGCATCATGCGGGAGATAGAACTGCTCACAAGGTATTGCAATCTGGTTTTTATTGGCCTACTCTCTTCAAGGATGCGTAAGTTTGTTTTATCTTGTGATGAATGTCAACGAATTGGTAATATTGGTAAGCGTCAAGAAATGCCTATGAATTATTCACTTGCTGTTGAACCGTTTGATGTTTGGGGTTTTGATTATATGTGACCTTTTCCTTCGTCTAATGGGTATACACATATTTTGGTTGCTGTTGATTATGTTACTAAGTGGGTAGAAGCTATTCCAACTAGTAGTGCTGATCATAACACTTCCATTAAAATGCTTAAAGAAGTTATTTTCCCGAGGTTTGGAGTCCCTAGATATTTAATGACTGATGGTGGTTCATACTTTATTCATGGTGCTTTCCGTAAAATGCTTGCTAATGTAACACCCCTAGTGGTTAGCCATAGTAATTCCATTTTGATAATGCCAAGTCAGCATGATTAACAGTGCATGATCATCATTTGCATCATAATGCTTTTCAACTCCTAAGTCAAAATTCAAATTTAAATGAAAGTGGAAAATAAAAGTTGTCCAACATAGAAACTAAATTGTTCATTAAATAGCAAATAAATCAGAGGCTATGTTAAAATTGTAAACAACATTATTAAAATTGGATAAGTGACTCAAACAACTTAAAACAGTGGCTGAAAATAACATTTAGTAACCTTTTAATTTATTTAAAACAAATATGAAATGATGTTTTGCCCAAACTAATTTTAGGTGTTAGGGAATAAAGCACTGGTATTTGTGGACTAGGTCTCCCTTTTTACAAAAATCATTTGGGGCCTAAACAATTAACAGAATAGAAAAGAAAAGAAACAGAAAAGGAAAAGAAGCCCACTGTGCCGGACCGCAAGTGCACAGTGGCGGCCCAGCCCAACTAGCCCCCCCTTCCCCTACCCGCTGACGCCGCAGGCGCGCTGTCGAGCAGCTAGCGCGCGCGCACGCCCGGCCTACCTGGCCCCTCTCCGTGCGGTCGACAGCGGCCTCGCCTCGCCGGGGAGGTTAAGTGCACCCCCGCTGACCCCCTGGTTCCCCCTTCGCCATTCTCTCCCTCTCTCCCTCGTCTCCCCACCGCGGCAGAACGCGGCCATGGCTCCGCCGCCATAAAACACGCAGACCCCGTGCCCCGTTCGCCCCGCCGTGCTGTCCACCGTCCTCCCCGGCCTCGACTACACCTCGGCCTCGACTGGAGGGAGCGCGGAGCCACCGCAGCGCCTCCTCGAGCCCTCCTTCCTCCTCGGATCGCCGCCGCACGCCGTCGTCGATTCGCTCCGGAAAGCCCTCCTCGAGCTCGCTTACGCACACCTACAGGCCCTACGTGAGCACCCCGTCCTTCTTCCCCTCTCCATGTGCTCTCCTCTGCACCGTACGCGCCGTTCCCCTCGTGCCCGAACGCGCCGCCGCCTGGCCTCGTCGCCGGCGTGGCCTCGGCGACCATAGGGCCCCGTGCGTGCCACCACCGCACTCACCGCGTCGCGTAGACGCCGTAGCCACTTTGCGCTGCTCATTTACCCCACCGTAGCCCCGATTCCGTCGCACGCCCGAATCACCTCGCCGCCGGCGAGCTCGTGGCACTCAACTCCGGTCACCACAGACCCTAGCTCCGCCACCATTCGACGCGCGACGTCGAGCCGCGTCGAACGCGCCCAACCCCAGCCTCTTAGACCCCCTGTGGGTGAATCCCGAACCCATCCCGACGCTGCTCCGCCGTGAACACGCTCGCCGGCGTGATTCCGGCGAGTCGCCGGCCGTCGCCGACGTGGCGCCGTGGGCCCCGCCCCTGTGTGGCTGACGCTGGGCCCTGCGGGCCCAGTTGACTGGTCAGCGCTGCTGACTGGGCACAGTGGCCCACTGACATGTGGGTCCCGCTCGTTTAATTCAATTTTAAAAATAAATAAAATGTTAATAAAAATGTTAATTAATTAATTAGTTAATTAAACCCTAATTAGACACTGACTAAGGGGGCCCACCCCTAATTAATCCTGCTTAGTTTAAACTAAACACTGGATTAACTAATGTGACACTGACATGTGGGCCCCACTGTCAGGTTTGACTTTGGTCAACCCCCTGTTGACTGCTGATGTCAGCTTTACGTCATGATGATGTCATCTTTTACTGTTCTGGATAATATTAATTTAAATAATTAAATAAATTCCAGAAATTAATAAAAACTTTAGAAAATCATATCTTTTAATCCGTAACTCCGATCGAAAAACTTTATACATGAAAATTGCTCAGAACGACGAGACGAATCCGAATACGCGGCCCGTTCGTCCGTCACGCGTCTCTAACTATCCGAACATGCAACCATCCCCCTCCGGATCCTCTGTCCGATAATTCCAAAGACCCGGGAAATATCGTCAGATATTCTCCCGCTCCGTCTGATACGTGTAATGCTGCGTTAGACTACCCCTAGCACCGTGTATCGTATTTGTCATGCTCATGTTTGCTCTATATTTATACTGTTTCCTCCTCCTCTTCTCTCTCGATAGCCCCCGACCCCGACATCGTCCCCGAGACCGATGCAGCTCCGGAGTTCGACGACCCCTGAAGACCTTGCCCTTGCCGCCGAGCAACCAGGCAAGCCCCCCCTTTGATCATCCCGATATCGCCCATTCTATTTCTCATGCTTGCATTAGAATTGCTGCTGCTGCTTTACCTATTCTGATGCATAGCCTGTTTATTGTAACCTGCTGTTGATAATCACCTGCATACCCTAAACTGCTTAGTATAGGCTGGGTAGAGACCTATCAGTGACCCCACTTATCCCGACTGCCACGCTGGATCGTCAGAAGACCCGATCAACGAGAATTGAAGACCAGGCCCCGACACTGCACATCACCCCCTTTAGTTGTAACGACACTGCAATGTTACTTTCGAGTGCTGAGGGTGAAACCTCTTGTAGCACTGCTGATGTTAACTCTGTAGAGTAGCTATTCGGTCGTGGTCATCGAGGGTGATTCCTCCTTCACCACTTCCGGTAACGACGCTATCGTACAACACCTCAAGTGTGAACCCAGCGAGGGTGATTCCTCCGAGTTCACCTTGACGGATACATCGAGTGGGAAATCAAATGAGGGTGATACCTCAGATTCCCCTGATGTTATGGACACACGGATATTTGGACTGTACTGTTGATTACTTGGAAAGGCGGGTCGACCCTGAGGGGTACCCGCGTGCGCCTGAGAGGCGAGTGTTGTGAAGACGGGTGCCAGTGTGGTGCCCGAATGATGAATACGAGGCGCGGCCGGGCATTCTTAACCCTTGCAGCAAGTCCTCGAGACGGGGCGACGGGGTCACATCTTTCGTGAGTCTCTGCTCGTTACCGCAAGCCCCTAGTCCTAACGATTTGGATATTTGATCCGAGCAGGCCTCTGGTCTGATAGCACTAACCATCACGTGGGCATAGTATGGGCGTTCTGCATCGTATGCATCAGCCGAAAGCTCTGTCAGACGTCCAGTTCAGCAGTGCGGCATGGAGTGATTGGCGCCATTGCGGTGGTGCTTGGATCTGAGCCATGTGCGCAACGACCCGGAGGGCGAGGGGCGATGGCCAAGACCCCCTTGCGCTTAGGATGTAGACCGGCGGGGACCTCTCTGCTGAGCTATAGGTAGGGTTGCGATGTGTCGTTTGGCCGAGGCCGGGCATGACCCAGGAAAGTGTGTCCGGCCGGAGTTAATCGAGCGTGTTGGGTAAGTTGGTGCACCCCTGCAGGGAAGAATACTTCTATCGATAGCCTGTCCTACGGTAAAGGACACTCGGAGTTGTATCCTGATTGATACAATTTTAGAACTAGATACTTGGATATATGGCTCTGGGATTGCTTCTCGCAGGGAGTCGAGAAGGGATCTCCGGACGAGGTTGATGACTATATGGCTCTAGGATTGCTTCTCGCAGGGAGTCGAGAAGGGATCTCCGGACGAGGTTGATGACTATATGGCTCTGGGATTGCTTTCTCGCAGGTAGTCGAGAAAGGATCTCTGGGTGAGGTTGAAACTTAATGATACTACTACATTATATTGTACTGTTCTACTCTCTTCTACTGCTGCAAGACCGCTGAAGATGCTAGTCTTCGATAGGACTAGGCCTTCTCTCTATTCTTGCATTTCTGCAGCCCAGTCCACATATATAGCCTCTCATTGAAAATGTTGCATATGTAGTGTAGATCCTTGCTTGCTGAGTACTTCTGAGTACTCACGGTTGCTTTGTTTTCCTTTTTCTCCCCATATCAGTTTGACGTGACCAAAGGACGGAGCCCCCTGAGACAGATGCCCCGTCGATCGACTACTACTACCACCTCGAGGATGGATACTACTACGAGATGACTGACGACCAGAAGTAGGATCGGAGGGTCCCAGGCAGGAGGCCTACGCCTTTCGATCGTAGTGTTTTATTTTGCCCCGCCTTTCTAAAGGCCTTCCTGTTTCTATTTCATATCTGTACTCAGATATCTGATGCTTCCGCTGACGCTTGTACGCAAGTTTATGTATTCGAGCCCTCGAGGCCCCTGGCTTGTAATATAAAGCTTGTATGACTTTATTTATGTTTTAGAGTTGTGTTGTGATATCTTCCCGTGAGTCCTTAGGCTTGATCGTGTGCATTTGCGTGTATGATTAGTGCACGATCGAGCCGGGGGCGTCACAGCTAAATATGATGTTAACCATAGAATTGCATCACCCTATCATCCTCAATCTAGCGGTCCAGTTGAACTTAGCAATAGAGAAATAAAATTAATATTACAGAAAACTGTTAATAGGTCACGAAAGAATTGGTCTAAGAAATTGGATGATGCACTTTGGGCCTACCGAATAGCATATAAAAATCCTATGGGTATGTCCCCCTATAAAATGGTTTATGAAAAAGCTTGTCATTTGCCTCTAGAGTTAGAACACAAAGCATATTGGGCAATTAAAGAACTCAACTATGATTTCAAACTTGCCGGTGAAAAGAGGCTACTTGATATTAGCTCACTTGATGAATGGAGAACCCAAGCCTATGAAAAGGCCAAATTATTTAAAGAAAAAGTTAAAAGATGGCATGACAAGAGAATCCAAAAGCGGGAATTCAAAGTTGGAGAATATGTTCTTTTGTACAAATCTCGTTTTAGATTCTTTGCAGGAAAACTTCTCTCTAAATGGGAAGGACCATATATCATCGAAGAGATTTACCGCTTTGGAGCTATCAAAATAAATAATGCCGAAGGTACTAACCCGAAGGTGGTCAATGGGCAAAGAATTAAACATTATATTTCAGGTACGCCTATTAATGTTGAAAGCAATATTATTCAAACTATGACACCTGAGGAACACATAAAAGAGACCTTCCGGAACACTCCAGCATAATTAAAAAAGAGGAGGTACGTGATACGCTAAGTAAACGGACTCTGAAAAATCCGCAAAAATATTTTATGTCATTTTTGGAATATTTTAAAAATTAGGAAAATAAGAAACAAACCAGGAAAGCACCCGAGAGGGGCACAAGACACCAGGGCGCACCTGGGCCCCCTGGCGCGCCCAGGTGGGTTGTGCCCACCTCGGGAACCTTCCCGACTCCATCTTCCTCCCATTTGCTTGTTTCACAAGATAAAAAAAATCTTTATATACCCCCCAAACGTATTGAACACCGTATCGCGGAGAAATCTTCTGTTCTTCTTTCTTGCTGTTTTCTGTCAGATCTGTCAAGCCAGACATCATGTCTTCTCCCTCCTCTGACAAAGTAGGAGGAGATGCTTGGTTAATGAAGATAGAGCTAAAAAGAGAGGAACCAGAGAAGACCATCAAGGGTGACAAGGTCAAGGAATTCGCGGGAGATCAAGTTCCGGCAGAGGGGCAAGCCGTTCCAGCAGTAGAAGAAGAAGACATCCTTCAGCCTTACTATGATCATCTTACCCCTACTGAAATTGAGGCTTTTAGGATCATTGAAACGGTTCATGTGCAAAATAAATATCTCACTCGTGAAAATATTCTGTTGCAAGAGTATGTCATCGCCCTCCAGAGCATCATTCGTAGATCGGAGTACCTCCTGAGCCTAAAGTGTGACGCTACTACTTCATCACCACCACCACCTTCTTCATCACCAAAGGAGACTTGAGTTCATGGTATGGACACTCCCCTTGGCTTGTGCCAAGCTTGGGGGAGGTGTCCCGGTATCCTATCACCACCACTATCTTTGCCTTTATCTATTTTAGTTCGATCTTTTGTTTTTCCTATGATTTAGTTGAATAAAAGTTTAGTTAGATCCTTTCTTTTCGAGTGTTTTCTTAGTGATCTATCAATCGATGTAATCGTGTGCGAGATATATAATAAAGAGTAGTTTGAGTTTTCTTTCTTTACTTTTATGTTTCAATAAAGGAAAGGAAAATAAATGAAAACGATCATATGCTAATCTTATGTTAAGTAATGACATCACATAAGGAAAAGTATAAGTGGTAAAATTTGTTGGAGATTGACAAACATAGCATTGGTCAATGACGCAACTCATGAAAGAATTAATAAGGGAAGAGAAGATTCACATGCAAATACACCATCTTGGACATCTTTTATGATTGTGAGCCCCCATTAAATATTTTGTGTCAAAATAGTTGACGTTGGACAAGGAAGACAACGTAATGATTTATGTTTGTTCATATTCACATAGAAGTTATATTGTCATAGATCCTTTAACATGTGGTGCTTGCTCAATATCTTTTCTAGCCAAAAATTCCGCACTAAGTAGAGATACTACTTGTGCATCCAAAAACCCTTAACCCAAATCTTATTTTGAGAGTCCACCATACCTACCTATGGATTGAGTAAGTTCCTTCAAGTAAGTTGTCATCGGTGCAATAAGGCAATAAAAATTGCTTCTAAATGTGTTGGATCATTTAGTGTAAGAGAAAATTGAGTGTTGTACGAACTTGTGATGGCAAAGTAATAAAAGCGACGGACTGCATAATAAAGGTTGCTATCATAAGGGGCAATATAACGTGACGTTCTTTTGCATTAAGGGATTTGGCATACAAACAAATAAGCGCATGACAACCTCTGCTTCCCTCTGCGAAGGGCCTATCTTTTACTTTTATGCATTTACTTTTATGAAGAGTCAAAGTTTTCTTCCCTATTCCTTTTTATTTTCTCCTTTTGCAAGCATCATGTGGTGAGGAAAGATCTAGGCACATATATCCAATTGGATATGAGTAGGCATGAGTTATTATTGTTGACATCACCCTTGAGGTGAATACGTTGGGAGGCGAAACTATAAGCCCCTATCTTTCTATGTGTCCGGCTGAAACCTTTTGTTCATGGGTACGTTGTGAGTGTTAGCAATCATAGAAGATTAAATGATGGTTGAGTATGTGGACTTGCCTAAAGGCTCCGATACGTGACCCTTCCTGAAAATATGATGAATTGTAGTTGCAAAGTTGACTGAGAACATAGTTTGTTGGTTTTCAATAAGGTTTATGCTTTATACTTCAATGTTGTGATGAATTGTTACTTGTTCATGAGAAATTATATGATAAAAGTTATTTGATAAAGTTTTATGTTAAAGTTCTTTGCTGTTATAATAATATCCATGATGCTTCTATGTCCGTATTTTGTTTTTATCAACACCTCTCTCTCTAAGCATGTGGGCATGTTTTTCGATTTCGGTTTTCGCTTGAGGACAAGCAAGGTCTAAGCTTGGGGGAGTTGATACGTCCATTTTGCATCATGTTTTCCTACTGTTATTTATAATGTTTTTATGTATAATAATGCCTTTTGGAGTATTTCTAATGCCTTTTCTCTCATATTATGCAAAGTTTACACAAAGAGGGAGAATGCCGGCAGCTGGAATTCTGGACCTGGAAAAGCTACGTCAGAGTTACCTATTCTGCACATCTCCAAATGAGCTGAAAATTTACGGAGAATTGTTTTGGAATATATGAAGAATATTGGAGCAAATAACTACCAGAGGGGGCCCACCAGGTGAGCACAACCCACCTGGGCGCGCCATGGAGCCCAGGCGCGCCCTGTTGGGTTGTGCCCTTGTCGGCCCACCTCTGGTGCCCCTCTTCTGGTATATAAGTCATTTTGACCTAGAAAAAAAATAAGGAGAGGACTTTCGGGACGAAGCGCCGCCGTCTCGAGGCGGAACTTGGGCAGGAGCACTTTTGCCCTCCGGCGGAGCGATTCCGCCGGGGGAACTTCCCTCCCAGAGGGGGAAATCATCGTCATCATCATCACCAACAACTCTCCCATCTTTGGGAGGGCCATCTCCATCAACATCTTCAACAACACCATCTCCTCTCAAACCCTAGTTCATCTCTTGTGTTCAATCTTTGTACCGGAACCTTAGATTGGTACTTGTGGGTGACTAGTAGTGTTGATTGCATCTTGTAGTTGATTACTATATGGTTTATTTGGTGGAAGATTATATGTTAAGATCCATTATGCTATTTAATACCCCTCTGATCTTGAGCATGATTATCATTTGTGAGTAGTTACTTTTGTTCTTGAGGTCACGGGAGAAGTCATGTTGCAAGTAATCATGTGAACTTGATATGTGTTGATATTTTGATGATATGTATGTTGTGATTCCCTTAGTGGTGTCATGTGAACGTTGACTACATGGCACTTCACCATATTTGGGGCTAAGGGAATGCATTGTGGAGTAGTTATTAGATGATGGGTTGCTAGAGTGACAGAAGTTTAAACCCTAGTTTATGCGCTACTTCGTAAGGGACTGATTTGGATCCAAAAGTTTAATGCTATGGTTAGATTGTATCTTAATACTTTTCTCGTAGTTGCGGATGCTTGCGAGGGGGTTAATCATAAGTAGGAGGTTTGTTCAAGTAAGAACAACACCTAAGCACCGGTCCACCCACATATCAAATTATCAAAGTAGCGAACACGGATCAAACCAACATGATGAAAGCGATATGATGAAATTCTCGTGTACCCTCAAGAACGCTTTGCTTATCATAAGAGACCGTTTTGGCCTGTCCTTTGCCACAAAAGGATTGGGCTACCTTGCTGCACATTATTTACCATTACCGTTACTTGCTCGTTACAAATTATCTTGCTATCAAATTATCTGTTGCCGACTATTTCAGTGCTTGCAGAAAATACCTTGCTGAGAACCACTTGTCATTTCCTTCTACTCCTCGTTGGGTTCGACACTCTTACTTATCGAAAGGACTACGATTGATCCCCTATACTTGTGGGTCATCAAGGCTCTTTTCTGGCGCCGTTGCCGGGGAGTGAAGTGCTCCCGTATGCAGTTCCCTTTGTTCATCGGTATGTTACTTGCCCAAGATTCGATCGTCGGTGTCTCCATACCTAGTTCAATCTCGTTACCGGCAAATCTCTTTACTTGTTCCACAATACAAGATCCCATGGCTAACTCCTTAGTCACATTGCTTGCAATCTCATTGTGATGTTGTATTATCGAGTGGGCCCCAAGATACCTCTCCGTCACACGGAGTGACAAATCCCAGTCTTGATCCATGCCAACTCAACAGACACCCTCAGAGATACATGTAGAGCATCTTTATAGTCACCCAGTTACATTGCGACGTTTGATACACACAAGGTACTCCTCCGGTGTCAGTGAGTTGCATGATCTCATGGTCATAGGAACAGATACTTGACATGCAGAAAACAATAGCAATAAACTTGATACGATCAAATGTTATGTTTATAGTTTGGGTCTTGTCCATCACATCATTCTCCTAATGATGTGATCCCGTTATCAAATGAAAACTCATGTCTATGGCTAGGAAACCATAGCCATCTTTGATCAACGAGCTAGTCCGGTAGAGGCTTACTAGGGACATGTTGTTGTCTATGTATCCACACATGTATTTGAGTTTCCAATCAATACAATTATAGCATGGATAATAAACGATTATCATGAACAAGGAAATATAATAATAACCACTTTATTATTGCCTTTAAGGCATATTTCCAACATAGACATCATGCCCAAGATTAGAAGACCGACTCCTGCCTGCATCTACTACTATTATTACACACATCGACCGCTATCCAGCATGTATCTAGTGTATTAAGTTCATGGAGAAACGGGGTAATGCAATAAGAACGATGACATGATGTAGACAAGGTCTATTTATGTAGGAATAGACCCCATCTTTTTATCCTTAATAGCAACGATACATGCGTGCCTCGCTACCCCTTCTGTCACTGGGTGAGGACATCGCAAGATCGAACCCATCACAAAGCACCTCTTCCCATTGCAAGAAAAATCAATCTAGTTGGCCAAACCAAACCAAAGTTTCGGAGAAGAAATACGAGGCTATAACAATCAAACATATAAGAGATCAAAGAAGACTCAAATAATATTCATAGATAAAACTGATCATAAACTCGCAATTCATCGGATCCCAACAAACACACTGCAAAAAGTCATTACATCAAATAGATCTCCAAGAACATCAAGGAGAACATTGTATTGAGAATCAAAAAGATTGAAGAAGACATCTAGCTACTGCCTATGGACCCGTAGGTCTGTGGTAAACTACTCACACATCATCGAAGGAGCACCAATGAGGATGATGAACCCCTCTGTGATCGTGTTCCCCTCCGGCAAGGTGCCGGAATAGGGCTCTAGATTGGATCTCGTGGTTCTGGAACTTGCGGCGGCTGGAATTGTGTTTCGTCGACTCCCCTAGGGTTTCTGGAATATTTGGGTATTTATAGAGCTAAGATGCGGTGGAAAGGACCTCCATGAGCCGCACCACCCATCAGGGCGCACCAGGGGCCTCTTGCGCGCCCAGGTGGCTGGTGGGACCCACGGGCCTTCCCTCGTGCACTTCCTTGGCTCCCAAGTTGTCTTCTGGGCAGAAAAAATCTTCAAAAAGTTTTGCTGCGTTTGGACTCCGTTTGTTATGGATATTCTGCGAAGTAAAAAACAAGCAAAAAAACAGCAACTGGCAGTGGGCACTATGTCCATAGGTTAGTCCCAAAAAATGATATAAAGTTGCTATAAAATGAATGTAAAACATCCAAGAACGATAATATAACAGTATGGAACAATCAAAAATTATAGATACGTTGGAGACATATCAAAGCGCTGCCTCCCTACAAATACAATGCAAAATAGTACTACTCATACAATTGCATTGCCCCATAACTTATTTGTGCCCTGAAGCTCCTGGCAAAAAACTCGCACTATTTTATTTTTTTAGATGAACAATACTCTAGTAGTAATTAAGTGGTTAATTCTCCTACTGTTCTGCAGCTCCAATAACCAAAACAGCAAACATTTCCTGAGCCTTAGACATATCTGCACATATTTTGCAATTTATGCACACAATACATTTCCAGTAATCTTACTCTGTTCATTGTTATTCAGTGTGGCTTGTAAGACTGGACTGTGTAAATACAAAAATACCAACATAGTTCATCTCATGGTTGTGTGCCTTGAGGCGAACCTACACATACACACAACCCCATTTGCAGTATTTATAACAACTCAACATTGTCTCTCCCGAACTCCTATATTTATTTTAAATCTGGGACTACTTCATTCCACTCCTATATATAATACACATGCATCGGCCGGTTTGCTTTGGCGAAGTGTGGCGATGTTTCATGTATTTGTATGGGTGTTGTGGCTTACATAGTTGCAGTGGTTTTTTCATGTTGTAGCTCACTCTGCTGCATCTGCTCAAGATTATTTGCTGGCTGTTACTTTATTTTGTTTTTTAAAGATATGTTTAACCTGCTGTATAACTTGCGTGATCTGTGTAACACCCCGAGAATCATGCTACAATAACTCCACACTAATGATGCCAGGTCATCATAATTATTTTGCTAATCCTCGCTTTCTTTCAAACCAAACCCAAGTCCAGATTCTAATGCCAAGTGAGATAATAATTTATAAAACAGTAAATTAAAAATGTTCATTAGGTTGAAAATATTCACTACATAATTGTCTTGCATTAACAAACATTTTTGGAGATGTTTAAAATGCCCCCAGAAATTATAACAGTGGACCAACAGTCAATTAATTGACCTTTTCGATTTCCAAAACTAGTTAAACACTCCCAAATGATTTGAAGCTTTTTGTGCCGACTCAAGATTTTGCAAAGTATTTAATGTGCTAAGCGGAACATTTAACAAAAAATCAAATGATAGCAAAAGAAATGAAAAACAGTTAAGTAAATAAGTAAAACATGAAATAAAAAGAGAAAAGGAAAACTTACCTTTCGGCTGGGCTCTAGTCCACAGGAGATGGCCCAGCCCAACTCCCCTCCATCGTCTTCAACCCTGTATACATGGGCTCGGTGGACGCCGTTGGTGCGTCCATGGCGTGGATCTGCCACGGGGCAGCCATCCAGAGCCCCCAGCTTCCCCTATGTACCTCCCTCGACGCCCTAGCAACCCTAGGCCTCACTCTTCCCCTCCCTCACACCGCTATCACTCTCTTCCTCTCTGTCTCATTCGTGCGAGCATGGTTGCCGATGCACCGCCATCGGTCCCGCGGCCACCGACGTCTCAGGCGCACGGGAGCACGTCCAGGAGCTCCGACGTGGTTGGCTTCATCCATTCAGGGTACCAGCTCGAGCCGGAGGTCGCCTCAGCGCAGGGATCAACATCATCTACAACCTCCGGCCACCGCGACACCATCGACAAATTCATCGCCATCACTGCATCCCCGGCCATCTCGAGCCCGCTTACGACCTCCCGGTGAGCTGCTCCTCCATCCCCCCTACTATCCCCCTTCCTTCGTCATTGTATCGTCGTCCCCGTGCTCGTTCGTGGCTGCGCCCTGGGCCACGCACACGCGCGCACTTGTACTCCACGCCGGCGCCCTTTGTCCACACCATCTGTTCGCGCCGCGAGCCCCCGGCCGCGCCCACTACCGCCCGACCGCTCGCGCCACCCGCGGCCGTGGCCCTCTTTCGCTGACGCCCGCCGTAGCCTAGTCCTGCCATCGCCGCTGCCTAGCTCTGTCGCACCCCGCGCTGGTGCCAGCGCCTGCGCCCTGCCCTTTCCCACTCCCCTGCACGACCCCAGCGCTACTGCTACCGCCGACTCTGCTCGCCACGTTTGTCTGTCGCGCCCAATCACATCCGCCTCCGCCCGCCGCTGCCTGCAGCCCGCCGAGCTCCCACACCGCGCCCCTGGCCGAGCCTAGGCGCGCGCCCGCGCCTCGGCCGCCCCCTGTTACCGCTGCGCGTGGCCGCCGGTGCCCTGGCTGCGTTAGTGCGGCCCTGCCCCTGGTGGCACTGCCCTGTGGGGCCTCACAGTTAATTAGGGGCCAATTCCCTCTAAATTTAATAACTAGTCTAGTTTAGTCTAATAGCATATGACATGTGGACCCACTGTTAGTTTAATAGAAAAGCAAATTAAAAAAAGGTCTAACCACTACAAAAAAATACACTTCCGTGATGATACGTGTTTGTCACAGTAGGTCACGTTTTCTATCATGCATGTACATCCATGACAATTTTATGACAGAATCAAGATAGTCACACCTGTGCTGTCGTAGAAGTGTTCCATGACAATACTGAAATTATCATCATGGAAGTGTCCACTTCCATGACGATAAATACCGCGTCATGGAAGTGTTTTCATCAAGTGTAACCGACACGTGGCTTCCACCGTAATGGGTCGCCGTTAAGCTATCGAGTTCCGGTTTGCATCCGATAACCCGTTAACAGCCCAGACCAATGGGGATTTTCCACGTGTAAAATTCTCATTGGCCACAGGAACCACGTGTCAGCTCGTCATTGGGACAGAGAGGCGCCTATGATATGTCGACACATGGCACGGCTCAACAGTGGCCCATTTAGCTTACAAAGGCCACCCCGTTTGACTTGGTCAAAAGCTAGCGGGCCGGCCCATGAAAAGCCTGTTAATGGTCTATTCGCATATAGCCCATTTTACGGCCCGGTAACTCACGACCCGTTTTAGCGTTCCCGAATTCGGCCCAACAATGTCATGTGGGCCGTCCAGTATAATACTAGCCCGTTTCACTTTCGGCCCATGTATGGCCCACGACGTCTTTCGGCCCATATGAGGCCTTTTGTATCTTTGGGCCCTTTAGTGGCCCGCGGTGACTCTGGCCCATAATAAACAGTAAATTTCTTTATACCCATTAACGGCCCATGATTCACATGGGCCGTTTCTAGCCCGTGTTAGCTTTCGGCCTACTGACGGCCCATACATTCTTGGGCTCCTTTCCGGCCCTCGATTACTTCCGGCCGGTTACATGCCTGTTCTCCTAATGGGCCAAATTCAGCCCATGGTTAGAATCGGCCCGTTTGTGGCCTGTTAACCCTTTGCGCCATTTCCAACCCGTCATGTATTCTGGCCCATTAACGACCCGTTATGCCTGTGACAGAATTAAGCCTTTGCTGTCTTTCGGCCTGTTAACAACCCGTTATCGTGCTGGCCCGATACCAATTACGCCTGTTTACGACCCATTTCGGCCCATTTATCTGATGGCCCGTAGGAGGCCCATTGATTCTATGGCCCATTGGAGGCCCATTTATCCGACGGCCCGTAGGAGGCCCATTTATCCTACGGCCCGTAGCAGGCTCTAGGTTACCACGGTCCGTATCTGGCCCATGGTTGTTGCGGCCACTAGCAAACCAAGGAAAAAGAAGACTAGGGAAATAAATAAGCCAGAAACTAATGCTAGGCTATTAAGGCGATTGCACAGATTACATCCATTGAGCATCAAAGTTCGCCACCAGTGCAAATATAGGGAACACCCTACACTATACAAAAATGGCTTGTTGTTTTCTTCAGCCAGTCACTGCATGTTAAGAACAATTTTTGTATCGCAACAAAACAAATTACAACCATAAAACAAAAGGAAGGTTGGCATAAAAGTTAATAGTCCAGCAGATAAATGCACTACCAGAAGTTCAGAAGCTCAGTTCATTTGACCTGATTGTTACGTTTTCATGCTGTACTGTCCGATGGAGCACCATAACCTTCACCTTCATTTCTTCTAGGCTCCTGAACAACATATCAAATGTCTGATAGTATGGTTTCAAAAAGGTTCTTTGTTAGGGATTGTACTTGTGTCTGGAGCGCAGATATAACATTGTTTTGAGCTTGCTTATCTTGATCATGAGGCAGTTTGGACGAGATTGCCTTAACAACCAACCCAGTATTACGCAGGAACGTGCTTTTGGCACTATTAGTGGACAGGTACTGACCCACTGTAGCAAGAGGTGACATTGCGGTTATAGTTGCCTCGTCACCTTCAGAAGGTGGCGGTTCCACCATTTGTTCCATAGCTTGCTGAAAAGTTGAGTTTGTACATTAGTAGTACCAGAACAAAAGATATTAAGGAGGCAACAAAACCAAACAGAATAGCTTTGGTCCATATACAGAACTTATTCTGTTGAACCCGTGTAAAATATTAGTTGTATTTTACTGCAAAGTACATAATAGAACCAGGTTCCAAAACCATGGCTAATATATTGTCTATTTCTTCACATTGTATTGACAACTAAGGATAAAGAGACAAAGTTTATAATACGGTAAGCATAGTATGCCATCATTCATATCACAAAACAACTAAGAATAGAAGAACATGCAATTATAACATTGTGTAGACAAGTCCAGCACGGAACTAGATTACAGATCAAGATCAAAGGAACATCACTCCTCTCTTTTAAACCTTGTAAGGTGCAATGATACGTAAGACAATTGTGTGTAAAATTGAAAAGAGTAATAGACATTGGCTGCAAACCGTGCAGTTCAATGCACAAGTCAGAGTAAGTATTAGTTAAAAGGCATGAGGATTAAGGACTTACAACAACGGCTTTGACTGGTGTAGTCATGCCCTTCATCTTGCTGGTGTGACAGTCCTTGAAGATTTCCACAGCATTTGGTTCAGGTAATTTTTGGTCCTTGCGGGCTTTCCTCTGCATTTGGAACAAGTCAATATAGATATGATAATATGGCACGGCGAAAAGAGTGAAACAACAGCTAGTTACAAGAACCTCGCAGTGTGCAATATAGCTACAAGATCCCGTTGTGTGTTGGAATTTCACTTTCGTACGGTTGGCATTGTTCTTTGAATAGTTTACCTACAAGAAGATAGATTTGTGAGGCACACGCGTAAATAGGAGTTCCACATGTGATCTGATCACATATATATATATATATATATATATATATATATATATATATATATATATATATAATGTACTTGATACTTTGGATCAGACCAGTGTTTAACAAGGCCTTTCCAGTCTTCATCCGATATATTTTCCACTGGAGATGTTTGGGCAAGTTCACTATTAGCATTGCCTTCAAAGTGAGTTTTCCTCAAGTTATACCGATACTGTCACAGAGCAGACTTGAAAACATCGGTGCATGCTTGTCTGGTTGCATCATCTTGGCTATCCAACTTGAACCTCATCTGTTGAAAATTATGGGAGTCTTATTACCAGCAACCTAGAATGTATGGGACAGAGCAAGACGATATTACTATTTTCCATACATAACCATACTTACAGATAAATGGTCGAGGAAGGTGTTAAACTGGGCTTCGTCTTTGTCATTCCTGTACTGAATCCATGTTGGGAGGATACGTGCATGACACTTGACAGCAACGGCTGCCTTTGATACTAACTTGGCTGACTCTGTAGCATCACGTGGCCTTTTTAAACCTGCCTCAAAACGGATCTCCATTCTTCCTCCTCTAGATTTAGTTAACCTGTCGAGCATTATCCTTGATGTCTGTTTCCTCTTGCGCCTAGGTGCTAGTTCAACAACAAACATGGGAAGTGTTAGTGTACATCAAACCGTGAGACTACATATAAAGAAGCATGCAACTGTAACTTGACTCGAGCAACTACCTTCTTGCTGTTGAAGCTCACAAGGTTCATATGATCTTGCCAACTCGTCTTGTGTCAAGAGTGCTTCCGAAGTAGTGTCAGGTGGCAAGGGAGCTTGGGAACTTGCCGCTAGCAGAGTTACCGAACGAGTAACTCGTGCAGATGTTGGTACTGTGGAAGAAGGTGTTGCAACAACTAGGGCTGTCGTTGCTTGCTTTGGTGGCAGCTATTCATTTGTGTTTGGATTGTTTTGCAGCTGGTGTAGCAGGGGATACCGTGTTTGTACAATTTTTCGGTGGACTTTGACCTTCTATTGCACCATCAGTACCAGCAAAATCTGCATAATTCTTCCGCTTCCGTTTCTTTGCGTCCTGAGTACTAACACCATCCCCTGCCATTCTGTGTTCCTACCTCTTTCTCTTTGCCATGTCAAGTCAAGCCGATAAGAAAAAGTAATAAAAATTTAGTTCTTCAGAACAAATTGATGTGTGATACAGACGAACTGAACTTTGATGTTAGACAACCGCATGATAGGAGGATGTAATATGTACGAAAAATAGGACGACATTAGATAATCAGAACTATGATGTTTAAACTAACCAGAAGACATTTCAATAAATTAGAAGCAATGCAATGGAAGGTAGACACCATATGAAAGATGCTACAAATATCGCTCTGCCAAGTTAAAAGTGTCTCGTCATAACTGGCATTTAAACAAATGTGAAGCAGTATAAGAAATAAATCATATGCAAGATGCAAACAACATCACACTACCAAGTTAAAGGTCTCTCTTCATTAGTGCCATTGCATATTCACAGCTATGATGTGTAAACTAAGCAGAAGGCATTTCAACAAATTAGAAGCAATGAAAGCTAGACACCACATGTAAGATGCAACGAATATCACTCTACCAAGTTAAAATTGTCTCGTCATTAGTGCCATTTCAACAAATTAGTAGTACAAGCTAGAAAATAATGCGAGATGTAACCTATATCAGACTCCCAAGTTAAATGTGTCTTATGATAAGTGATTGTTGCAGGTTACACAATAGTAGTACTTTGATGTAAGGACATGGTGTGATAGACAGATATTGTATGTTCTAGAAACAGGAACACATGTCTTATTCACAAGTATAATGTGTAAAGTAAGCAGATGGAATTCAACAAAATTAGAAGCAATACAAGCTAGACATCATTCATAACATGCAACCACATATAACAGTGCCATGTTAGAGGGAGCACCTGTGATGGTGGACTAAGGGAGACGTGCTCATCATCAACACAACTACGTTGAGTGTCTATGCATGTGTTGTCTTCCAAATCTTGTTGGGGGGATGGCGGAGTAGAATCGGTAGAGGCCCTCCATTTCAGTTGGTTGGAAGGAGCACCTTTATCCACTGCCTTGCTAATTTCCTTCTGCTTTATTGATTTTGCATTGTCAAGTAAAACTGACAAGAAAAAGCAATAAAATTCACTCTTCAGAACTCATTCATGCATGATACTGGCAATCACTACTTTGATGTAAGGCAAACACATGATACGAGGATGGAATATGTACGAAAAACAGGATGGCATGGCATATTCACAACTATTTGTGTAAACTAAGCAGAAGTAATTTAATCAAATTACAAGCAATACAAGCTAGACACCGTATGCAACATGCAAGACAACATCACACTGCCAAGCTAGAGAAAGCACCTGGGATGCCGGTTTCGCCGGAAGACCGCCATCAGTCCCTGCCTTCATTTTTTCCTTCCTCTTACTTAATTTTATTGCCTTCTCAAGTCAAACCCACAAGAAAAATGAATAAAAATTTGCTTTTCAGAACTCATTGATGTAGGATGCTGACGAGCACTACTTTAATGTAAGGCGACCGCATGATAGGACGATTGAATGTGTAAGAAAAAAGGACATCATTGCATATTCCCAGCTATGATGTGTAAACTAAGCAGAAGGCATTTCAAGAAATTAGAAGCAATGAAAGCTTGACACCATATGAAAGATGCAACGAATATCACTCTACCAAGTTAAAACTGTCTCATCATAAGTGCCATTTCAACAAATTAGAAGTAGTACAAGCTAGAAAAGAATGCGAGATGTAACCTATATCACACTCCCAAGTTAAACGTGTCTTATGATAAGTGATTGTTGCAGGTTACACAACAATAGTACTTTGATGTAAGAACATGGTGTGATTGACAGATATTGTATGTTCTACAAACAGGAACACGTGCCTTATTCACAAGTATAATGTGTAAAGTAAGCAGATGAAATTCAACAAAATTAGAAGAAATACAAGCTAGACATCATACATAACATGCAACCACATATAACAGTGCCAAGTTAGAGGGAGCACCTGTGATGGTGGACTAGAGGAGACGTGTTCATCATCAACACAACTATGTTGAGTGTCTATGCATGTGTTATCTTGCAAATCTTGTTGGGGGGATGGCGGAGTAGAATCTGTAGAGGCCCTCCGTTTCAGTTGGTTGGAAGGAGCACCTTTATCCACTGCCTTGCTAATTTCCTTCTGATTTATTGATTTTGCATTGTCAAGTAAAACCGACAAGAAAAAGCAATAAAATTAACTCTTTAGAACTCATTCATGCATGATACTGACAATCACTACTTTGATGTAAGGCAAACACATGATACGAGGATGGAATATGTACGAAAAACAGGACGACATGGCATATTCACAACTATTTGTGTAAACTAAGCAGAAGCCATTTCAACAAATTAGAAACAATGCAAGCTAGACACCACATGAAAGATGCAACCAATATGACTCTGCCAAGTTAAAAGCATCCCATCATAAATGGCGTTTCAACAAATTAGAAGCAGTGCATGCTATAAATCATATAAAAGATGCAACCAATATCACACTGCATATACTAAAGGTGTCTCGTCATAATTGATTGATGCGGGATACAAAAAAACTGTAGTTTTATGTAAGGACATGCTTAATAGACAGATGTACTATGTACCAAAAATAGGAAGGCATGTCACATTAATAGGTATAATGTATAAACTAAGCAGAATAGCACATGCAATTTAACCAGATTGGAAGAATTACAAAGTAGATACCATATGCAACATGCAACCACATATCACGCTGCCAAGTTAGAGCAAGCACCTACGATGGTGGTGTAGGGGAAATGCGGTGATCAACTACAGAGCTACGTTGACTATCTTTATCTAGCCTTGCTGTTTCTTGAGAATCATGTGGGGAGGCTGACACTGCATTCTTTAAAAGAGGATCTTTTCTCACAGTAATCCACCGGCCTGACTGTCTCATCATAAGTGATTGATGAGGGATACACAAGAACATTAGTTTGATGTAAGAACATGGTTAATAGACAGATGTAGTACTATGTACCAAAAACAGGAAGGCATGTCATATTCAAAGGTATAATGTGTAAGCTAAGCAGATGCAATTTAACCAAATTGGAAGCAATACAAGCTAGACACCCGTCTAGAGTGGTGAGCATGATCATCGAGGACCTGAGAGCCTGGTGGGAGGCGGGCTGTTTCGCCACCACCATGGCTTTTTAGTTGGCTTGCAGGTGATGCCTGTCTGTGCTGGGCTTGTCACTGGCTCGGCTAGTGCCCTGACTAGCTATTTGGCTTCTGGTGCTCCCGGGATGGTGGTTCATGTAAAAAATATCTTTCCTTATCTTAATAAAGACCGACTTGGGCCTTTCGAATACAAGCTAGACACCATATGCAACATGCAACCACATATGACACAACGAAGTTAAAGCAAGCACCTGGGATGGTGGTTCATGGCGAGCGAGATCATCGACTCCAGAGCTACGTTTACCGTCTCCATCTGCTGACACTGCACCCTTTAAAGTGCTAAAACGTGTCTTGCCTACCCGCATACAAAGCTGGAGCGACTTCTCTCTTTTCTTTCGTGTTTCTATCAACAGTTTGGCAGAGGCTGAAATACCCATGCATAAAAAAACAATAGTGAGAGTATGGGTGAAGTGTGTGCAGAACTAGTGCACTGTAAAAGTAGCAGATAACAGGTGGCTGAAAAATAAATGACAGGAGACATATAATAGCTCATAGCTCTACAACATTGCATGGCAAACGAAATTAGATTCTACTATGTATGATTTTGTAATATATGAGCACAGGGATGGTTGGGAAATGCAGGTACTCCTCCAACACACCACCACATGTGGTCCTATCAAAATAACAGTCGACTGAAAATAAATAGGCCAGTCAAATTTTTTCTGAACCATTCAATCTACAAGGAACAGGCAGATGGCCTTCGTCTACCTCCCGCCAGTCACTGTTGACGATCTTTCTCGAACCGCCAGCGACCACCGGCCCAGACCCCTGCCTCCGCCGCCCCGCCCTCCCCTCGACCTCACACCACCGCCGTGCTTGGCAGCGCCCCCCGGCCATCCCTTTAAGCCCGGCCGACCTCCAGATCGGGCGCTGGCAGCTCCTAGGCCCCACACACCCCTAAAATAAACACCGAGGCACTGCTTCCTCAGCGTAACAGGCGGACTAGCACCTGTTACGCCGGGGAATGCTTCCTTTAATTGGGAATCAACTGACCAAGAATTGAAATCCAGGGGGCGACAGACCTCTAGCTATGGTGAAATAGTATATGAGGAGAAAACTTGTGCATCGCGAGTTACTAGGAACATCTAGTATCAGGAAGAAGGTGCAAGAAGAAGCGGTTAACTAGTGTCTTCTGTGGGATGAATACCGTGCAAGCAGACACATAAGATTTGCATGAATAAGGGAAGAGGAGTACCAGTTCTGGTTGCCAGTGTTGTGTCCTCCTGATTTCGCGGTGATGTTCTTCTTTTTACCGGGGGAACCGATGTTTTGGAGGAGGGTGGAGCCTTGGACGAACCCATGGCCAAATTGTTGACTGTGTTGTGGTGGACGTCTGTCGGCGGAGGGGAAGCAGATCCGAGATGGCAAAGGACGACATAGCGGGAACAGCTCCGGTGCGGTGGACGACGAAGACGTTGGAGCGGTAGCGGTGAGGCGCTGGACGGCGTGGTTGAACTGGCTCGGGTACGGCACACGTCCGTGTCCTGGAGGCAGCTCGGCCTCGGCTTCAACTACTACCCGTGGAGGGTGTTGCGATTGCGGTTGCGGTGGACGACGATGTCGGGGTATCGGCTCCGGCGTGTTGGAGGAGGGCGGCGGTTGATGGGTGGGATGGGGTGGCAGACGGAGGATGCCGGGGTTTCGTGGCTGGTGGAGAGGTAGTGTTGGCAACCACGGAGTATGAATGGGGAATCGGACGGGGGGGGGGGGGAGCTAAGTTGGAACCATGTTTCGGTCTGGGACGCGCTTGTTTTTTTTTGAACAGATGGGACGCGCTTGTTTGAAATTTGGGGAAAGTACAAACTTTGCCCCCCTCTTAAATTTGGGACCTACTGCGGGTCAGTGGTAGGACGGTAATCCCAGGTGTCCCAAATAGTGGGCGGGAGCGATTTCGGCCGAGCGCATGTGTGTTTAGGCGGCCACGGTGTATGAATGTTTTTCGGAGGCGGTTGTGTGGCGCCTAGATGAAGTTACAAACCTACCCCGGTTTAGACCTTTGGACGTCGGGCCGGTAGGTTTCACGGGCCAGAGTTAGAAAAGTAATTTCCTTTGGTCTCACGCTGTTTCGGATGAGTAGAGGCTCTTTTGGCGCTTCGTTCGAAATTTTGAAACAGAAGCATTCACGTTTAGAGTACTCTTGAACTTTGAGGATTGACCTAAATAGACAACGTTAAATTTGACCTTGTATGTTTGAAAACCTCAATAAATTATGCGCTTCTTTTTGAAATTTTGACTCTTGAAAATCCTATAACTACGATTATTTTGGAATGGAGGAGGTAAATTTGAATCTATTTTGTACACAACTATATGTACAAAAGCAAAGCGTAGATTGGTGCCCTCTTAATTTAGGTATGATTTACAAATGCCATGATCTCGAATTCAAATAATTGAATGGACTTCATGTTGAATTCAAATTTTTAAACCACCTTATGTTGAATTCAAATGTATGCTAGTTCCTAGCTAGCTATTTAGAATGTTCATTGTGTAACTTTTGTTTGTATAATGTGCTTTACACACACAACATGAACTATACTCACGTTTATATTCGAATTGCTAAAGCGATGCATTGTCTGAACTTCAAAATACTGACTCTATGGATCAATTATGTCGAATAATAACATAGACATGCTCAAATTCGATAGAATATGGATGTCTGATGGATCAATGACCGTTCCTTAGGCGAATTGCAAATATCATGATCCCATCCTAATATTTGGATACAAATTATATTTCTAATCAATGTGTACATCAGTCTTTTACATGTAGATTTACTCTCCATAAGCCCCTCCTCACACGCGCGCTAACTTTCTCTCTCAGACATACGCGCACACGGTGTATATCCATCGGGGGTCTCTCACACATGCTTACACACTCTCTCCCGAGGTGTCCTTCTCGCACACATGCTCTTGATATCACCCTCCCTCTCTCTCGCAACCATTTACGACTGTTTTCACTAACCTTTGTCACAAGCACTCTTCCTCTCACACGCATACGCACGCACGATCCCCATCGACCCTTTCTCTATACATAGACCTGCCTACGTGTCTCCCGCATGCACATTATCTTTAGGCCTATCTCGCACACATTGTCTCCACCTCTCTTCCTAATTGACGAATATGATTCCAGCAGAGCATTCTGTAGGATGCACCTTAAAATTCGGTTGGATGAATGGTAATATAAGAGACAAGGGGTTACCTTAGTTCGGGGACCTAGGGTTACAAATCCTAGCCGGCTTTGTCAATGGACACAGAGTCCTTCACGGCTCTGGTATCTTTGTCTTGTACGACTAGTCCTCCATGGGTCTCTCTGAAATGCGTCACGGGCCGACCAATATGGCGCAGGACGGAACTGACCCAAGGGCCTCACCTCAGCCCACCGGATCTCACGTGGTGACACACCATCTACCCCTAGGTCTCGTTATCTTCTCACACCCACACATACCAACACAGACACCGCACAAATTATTTCTCCTCATGCCTCTATCCCCTCCCCCCTTGCATGGACACACTCAAGGGCATCTCTCGCCGAGACATCCTGTTCGTCTCTCTCTCTGTAGACCTCTCTCATTTCTCGTGCTATCTCTCCCTCGTCGCCCCCTGCCGGCCCCTCTATCCATGCCTCTCTCAAATACGTACACATATCCTCTGTAGGCCTTGCCAAATACGTCAACTACACATTCAGACATGTTACATCTTATCACGTACCCCATTGATCTAAAAAGCCCTCTGTTCACGTTTACTTCGCATACAACATTCCTTTTGAATAAAACCACACAAAGTGTGGCCAAAATTTTATTTTAGAAATTCTACATATATACAACATTACAAAGTTATATGGAGTATGAAAGTTAATTTGCATTGCATGGTGCACCCAATGATATTTATTCCGCACTGTGAATTTTTATATTTTTATACTCCCTCCATTTTTGTATACAAGGCCACAAACCTATATTACAGGTACCAATGCAAAAGTTAATGCATGCTTAAGCCAATGTTGCAAGCCAACTTGTCTCCTTGTTTAACGTGTTAATTAATGTGTATTTTTCTCTTCCACCCATAGCAAGCCAATGCTCTCACACCTTTTTGGTTGATTAATGAGGCGCATTAAGGCCAACCTCCTCACACCCGCATGCATGCAAGGGATAATTAATGTCCTCCTTTGCTAAAATGAGGCAAACACAATTAATTTCGTCTCGATTAGTGTTAGTGGCCTTGTATAGTTGCAAATTGTAATTTTGATAGTGGCCTTGTATATAAAAATGGAGGGAGTACTATATTTAGTCATAATAAAGAGAAACGAAGAGCATCTCTCTCTCCATCGCACACACCCCCTCTACACCCCTTTCACGTACGCACACAAACTATCTCTAGGTCCTCTAAAAGTACGCCCCTAGCACATTCACGCATGTTTCATCTTTCTCTTGTGATATATACAGCGATGATCACTGTATTTGAAGCGAAAGCACGATATGTACGTTGGACTTCAGAATCCACTCATTACGGTCACTATTTACATTTTGTGCTTATTATACAGTCACGGGCTCACTGTACAACTCTTTATTTGTTGAAGACACGACTAGTTGACCAGTTAAACGCTCCATGTGGCACATCTAGTGTTGCATCACATTATCTCACTACCATTGGGCTCACCTGTCGGCGTGTATAAGAATGAAAACAAACGATAAAAAAATATTGGACGATGGGTATTCGAAGTCATGACCGCGGACATAGCGGACAAGGTGGCCTTGTATTGGTATGCTGAGCCGTCTGTTTTAATACACGTGAGCTAGTGTGGTGATTATACACACACAAGCATGCATGCACACGAACTGCATGCATGCAACACTCACACACACACGTGGCCACGCAACACTCACACGCACACACGCACGCACGCAACACTCACACGCACACACGCACGCATGCATGCACACACCACACGACCAACACACACGCTCACGCTCAATTGCTCAACCTACACGTGCATGCGCACACATCAGGCCTTGACAGACACATACACAACTAGGTGGTTCCTGCGCACGGGTTGGAGTCTTGTCGCGCCTGCGCAAATTTGTGTTTATCTTACTTTTTTCCTCTGCGAACTGATAGGTGGGACCCACAAGGAACATGGTCAATTTAACCAGTCAACATAGTGCCACGTATACTATTTGGCCGGTCAACAGAGTGCAATCCGATGCTGAACAGTGAGCAAGTGACCGTATAATCACCGCAAAATGTATATAGTGACCGTAATGAGCGTGTTCTGAAGTCTGGTGACCGTATTACGCTTTTCGCTTGAAATACACTGACCGCCAGTGTATTTATCTCTTCTCTCACTCTCTCTGTGGAGCCGAGTAGGCCAACGTGCCAGTGCCTGAATTGGTGCACGCCACCCCATTATTGCTGTACTGGTTTCGTAAGAGCGAACAAGCATTCACATCTACCGTACAAACTGTAGATATGAGTTACAAATGCTATGAAGACGAATACAAATATTTGAATCCACTTTATGCCCAATTTCTCTCTGTAGGCCCTCCAAAAGTACATCTCTACACGTTCTCGCATGTTACATCTAACAACTATGCAATACAACACTACTACACTCTAACACAATAAATCATATGTGTTTTTAGTTTTACTAGATCTCGTATTGTTACTTAATTATTTAGTTTGCATACATTAAAATTGCCAAGGGCCCATTACACATTCAAGCATTTCACATCTTTCTCTCGCTCTCTGTGTCAAACCGCCTATGCTAAACTACCCTGCCTACCGCGCGGTAAAAATCCCGCTCTCGCCTGTTTAATCGGGTTTGTATCGATGGATCGTCGAAACAGCAAAACTATAGTAGTACTACAGTACAAGTAACAGTTCACTGGGCCGCCGTGTCGTGTACTCCTCCATCGTAAGAGTGGAGCGCTTGCTTTCATAAATGTTCTAGTCCCTTTCGCCGACATGTGGGACATCAAGCAACCGGGTCCACGTGCCATACCGAAATAACAGTGCAGAGCAGCAGGGGGGACGCACCCTGGTCATGGCGCAGGCGTAGTAATGAGCAATGAGGCGTCAAATCACAAAGCTGCACCTTTCCCGCAGTTAAGTTGGAGGGACGAAGTGATGCTCAAAAAAAGTTGGAGGGATGAAGCAACCATCATTTCACCCTTTGCTGAATCCGCTTCTCCCTCGTCTTCTTCAAGTTAACCACGTGTTGCTTCTTCCTCATGTAGGATGCGGATCGGCTTGGTAAATCACTGACACATGGGACCGCATGTTAGCAAACCGCCAGGCCAACCTCCTCTAAAAATAAGAAACCTCCCCCGCCTTCCGCGTGGCAAAATCACCTCCTTTTTACTAATCTTGATATATTTTTTTAGATCAATATAATCGAGATTTGTATAGATAGCACCAAGGAGCATAACCAAGTGGTACGCTTAAGGGCATCCACAATGTGTAGCCAAATGTGAAAATAGCTTTTGGCATCGATGGGAACCATTGTGGAGGGTGCTGCTAAAGCCAAAAAGAGGGAACCAAAACTCCCTAATTAATTGATTGAAAGAATAGAAAAATGCAACCTCTCTCCTCTTTCTCTCGTGCTTGGACGCATGTATAGAGCATAGAGTCTACTCCCCTGTCCATTCTATCACAAATCACAAAGCAGTGAGGCGTCAAATCACAAAGCACGGATGAAGCAACAATCATTTCACTCTTCGCTGACTCCACTTCTCCATCGTCTTCTTCGAGAAACCACCTTTACCGCACTAAACTAGACGGACGACGCTATTGTGCTAGTAGTAGACTAGTAGTACATTTAGGCCTCCTTTGGTTCAACGGACTTCCTGGATGCAAAGAAGGCGGTTGTCTCGGCTTGTAGGCGGCACTTACGAATGACTTACCATGGTCTGCCTCAATGTTGTGCCCTGTCGAACGCACTTCACCAAAGCCACAACGATCAAGATATCATCGACGTCACCGCAATGGGGAAGGAAGTCAAATAGTTACTACCTCCATTTTTTTTGTATACAAGGCCAGTATCAAAATTACAATTTTCAGAAGGCCACTAACACTAATCGAGGCAAAATTGATGGGGTTTGCCTCGTACTAGCAACCAAGGACATTAATATACCCTTGCATGCATGCGGAAGTGAGAAGGTTGGTTTGCCTGGCGCTGCATTAATCAAGAAATGAGGAGTGAGATGGTTAGCTCTTTGGGCGTTGGAGAAAAAAATACGCATTAATTGACACGTCAAATGAGGATTTGTATCGATCGATCCCGTGAAGGAAAACCCCGCCTTTCTTTTTTAACACAGTACGTACTTGTATCCTGTTTGGGTCTAGGCCTTGCATTGCCATACTTTGCCACACATTTTTGCCAAGCTTGCCTAAAGTTTTTCAAAATGAAAAGGAGGTACACTTGCGCACGCCTGTCGCGGTCGCACCGCACCCTCACACAGTCGCTCCTGCACGCCGCAAACCCAACCAAGGAAAGGCACCCTCACTGACACGTGCTACCGCATGTGATCAAACCAAACTCAGCCATCCTACTACTGACACCTAATTTTCGTTCATATAGTATGTTTATCCAATCGCATGTTGGGGAAGATCCGTGCGGCCCGTGCGGTGGTCTGTTGGGGAAGAAGAAGAGGTGAGGAAGAAGAAGGGTTAGGAGACGTAGGATATTCATCCAACCGCCTGAAATGGTCGACTGACCCAAATGATGAAAGTCAGGCGACTTGCATAAATATATGTTTTTACACAGCAAAAGATCCCTAAAAATAACAACATAAAGAAAAACTATCACTGCTCGCGGAACGAGCCGACCTCGTCGTCTTTGGCTGCCGGCGCGAACCAGCCGTAGCTGCCGACGTGTGTCTCCGCACCGTGGTTGTCCTCAGCCTCCAGCTACTCGTTCACGCGGAGCACGCGGGCGCTCTGCATGGACACGAGCACCGCCCGGTTCACGTCCACGGCGTTCGATTCCGCCTGCAGGAGGGCCTCGATGGCAGCGGCATCCGCACGCTCCATGTCGAGTTGAGCCTCCGCCGCCCGGTTCAAGTCCAGGACGTCCGGTTCCACCTGCAGGAGGGACTCGATGGCAGCGGCATCCGCGCGCTCCACGTCAAGTTGAGCCTCCGCCGCCCGGTTCACGTCCACGACATCTGGTTCCGCCTGCAGGAGGGCCTCGATGGCAGCGGCATCCGCGCGCTCCGTGTCGAGTTGAGCCTCCGCCTCCTGGTGCTCCTTTAGGATCGCCAAGTTGAACCGCTGGTCTGCCCGCACCATGGGAGACCCGGACACCGGGACGAAGTCGACGTCCATCGTCTCATACGCATCGGGGGCCTTCTGCGCCGCGACCTCCGGCATGAACATTGGATCGGCTTCCTCCTCCTCGGAGCTTTGCTCCAGAGAACTCGAGGATTGGCCTGCCGGAAAGCGAGCTTGGGAATGAAGGTCTGTGGCGCCGACCGCCGCCGCAATTTCTGCGCGGCGCTCCGGCGTCAGCATCTTGTAGTACGTGATCTTCCGGCGCACCTTGGCTTTCCGACGAACTAGGGGACTGCTGATGCGGACTAGGGGATCGAAAGGTGGGAGAATGGGAGGTGTGGTTTTGGGGCAGTGGTGACCGGCAAGCAAGTAGCTGGCATAGGCCGAGCAGCGAAGGTTCCGGTGGGAATAGTGGTTCCGGTGATGATCGGTCAATCAGTTTTGACTGTGCGGAGTTTGCAAAGCCGGACGGCTAGAGCCTCGAGAGTTGTGGGGTGGGATGGGACCAAAGTTTCAGAGTTTCACATGGCAAACATCCGGACCTCCCCATCGTTCCTGTCGATGATGAGGCGGTGACTTCGTAAATCTCAAGATGCTATGCCGGCTCAGTCTCTCGAAGGTGGTCATAGGGGTAGGTTGTGCGTGTGTGCGTTCATAGTGCTGAGTGTATGCGCGCATGTATGAGCGCTTGCATCTATACTTTGTTATAAAAAGGAGTACTCGGAAGTATGCAAGTTCATAAGGAACGGACGGTGTACATCACTCTTGTCGCGTTCACGTTGCACCCCGGCACGATGGACCTTGCACGTCGCTCACCAAATGGAACGTGCTTCATCTTGCATTTTCGCTCGCTTGTGGGACCACAGTTGAGAGAAAACTTTCCCCCTCCCTCCCCTCCCCCCGCGGGGTCGGACGTCCCTCCCCCTCCCCCGCCCGTGTCGGCTTAATTTACTACTCCACTCCACTAGTACTATACTCCTCCTACTACTATTGGACAGGGAGCTTCAAAAAAAAGTTGTACTATTGGACTGGCTATATGTGGCGAAATCCTAGTAGGAAGAGCATGCGCGAGAACAAGCATTCACGTGTTTGAATACAAATTGGAAACCATTTCTATTTGAATACAAATCTAGGAGTACGTACGAATCTAACAATATTGATTGGGCGTTGTTGAATGTTGATACTTTTTTCTGTAAGTTTGATAAAAGTAGAGATACTTTGACTACACACAAAACTTATATGTAAACTAAAAAGGACTGGAGGGAGTATATTGTACGTTCAAAAGCGAAACGAACATTGAATACCCTAAATCTGGGCACGGACCGGGCACACCTCAATTATTCCTTCAAACAGTCAGACACCTAAATTAGCACACCTTCCGGCTACTTAATCAAGTGTTATGCTTCACGAGTTGAAAAGGAAAAGGGTGGTACTGTACCCAAAACCACCACACTTGGGGCTAAGGTAACAATTTGGTACTGTATCACATTTGAACCAGGGCACAAAAACCACCTGTTCTTCGCCTAATGCGTAACGCGGAGCACTGACGCTCGAATTTGGCTGGGAAAATAGGGAAACCGACATGTGGGGCACACTTGTCGGGATGATGTGGTGCAGACTAGTCCAATGGAGGAGCTGGCCCACGACCTCCTCGCCACCGACAACCATTCATGTGCGTCGTGGGGGCCAGCAATGTGGCGCAGCTCCTGCACCGCCTCTGGACACGGCAACCGTGGTGAGTGACACACTCATCGTCGCTGGACACGCTCGGCTTCAGAGTGCCGAGGGTGGCGCTACCGTTGTGGCACGACCAGCAGATCAACACCCAGCTCGTCGAGGATGCACGGGGTGCCGAAGTGCGTGCGCGCCGTGACATGTCCGCGGAGTGTTGTAGCGCGGCCAACTGCATCCCCAGGACCTGAGACCATGCCGGGTCTTCTTGCTTTTTCAATGACATGTGGGATCGCTTGTGAGCAAAGGGCATCTCCAACATTGCCACGACCGCAGCTGACTACCCTGGCACACCAAAAACCCTCGTCCCTCACGCCGTCGCGCGCGTGCGTTCCTAGCCGGCGCCAGCTACCCGCATTCATGCCGTTCGTCCGTATCCCGTCATTAAGCAGGCTCGCTGCCCGAGGAACCAACTTCGGCCACTTATTGACGCACTCGGATGCTTGGCCTCACCGGAATGTGCTACTTAAAGCGGCAACGCCCAGCTAAACTCCACACGATAGCGCATCCTCCTACCTGTCACCACATCCACCATGATAGCGAGCGGGAACGCTCTGCAGGAGAGCTTATCTTTGGGGATGAAGCTCGAGGTCACCGCCCTCGCTCAACTCGCCGCCCGCAACGCAATACCGGTGTAGCCGGACATGGACGCGACCGCACAACTGGTGGCCACTCTGGCGGTCGATGATGGGAGCACCGCCAGCCACGCGTCCTACTTGCTGCCGTCCAACGTTCGGTGGCGCATGAGGCAGGTGAAGCGATGGACCGTCCACGTCCATCATCATCGACCTCACGTCCATCAGCACCGCCAAGGTCGGGGACTCCTCTGAGGATGAGTATGGCATGGGAGGCGGCAGGGCATGGTGTGCCAACTGGCCGGTCCATCTCCCGTGTTCTACTCTTCCTCACCGGAGTCCGCACCTTCACTTCATGGGTCTTGAACCCCGCCGCCATTCATGGAGACGGAAGATGGAGGACGTCGTCGCCGATGCGGAAGTACAAAGGAAAGTGGACGTCGGTCACCGCCGTAGAATAGGTTTAGGGTCGGGTTTCTTTTCTTTTTCTGTCCTATAAAAGTTCGAAATGTAATGAAAATCTGCCATGTTTGCATGAATCTCGTCCGGTGTGTATGAACTTTCACAATAATAGTAAGATATATTGTATGAAAATATATGGAATGATGATTCGTTTTTGTGTGTATAAACTTCGTTTAAGTTTAGAAGGTTTGACCCGAGACAAAGCTAACATGCGAAGTAAATAAACACATAGGGTCTACATACACAATTTATCTTAGGCACTCCAATAGTAAGTCCACTACACATTCACGCATTTCACATCTTTCTACATCTACGGGAACCTACAAAAGGGTTAACGTAGATTGCCTAACTAACTCTCTCTCCCCCCTGATTTTCATGGTGGTGGGCCCCTCCCTCCTCCCAATCTCCAATCAACAGCCCACATGTTTCACATTACGTTAATATTACGTAACTGGGATTACGTAGGTGTAGCATTACTCGTCCTAAAAAACCAACTAAGCCAACCTCCCAGCATGTCGCGCGAGAAAAGACCCGGCCGTGCCGTTTTAGTCATGATTACCGGATTACTAGTAGTATCGATGGATCGCGCGAAGCACCAAGTTTAAAAGGAAAAAGGCGGTACACTCACAGCATGCCTGTCGCGGTCGCATTACACCCCTCACACGGTCGGTCCTACACACGGCTCACCCAAACGGAACGTGCTTCGACTTGCCTCTTCACTGACACGTGGGACCGCATTTGGAGAAACCGACCATGCGCCAAACTCCCCTGCCCACCACGCGAAAATTCCCCCCAAATCCCAAATTCAACTGCCCTTTGGCCAACTAGCCAATAATATTCCCCAAACCCCCCTCCCCCGGCCCCCTCCACTCCATTCGCTCTGCCATAGCCGCCCTCCCCACCGCATCGATACGTCGGCGCAGCGGTTCGTCGAGGGGACGCACGACGATCCTCTCGCTCCCATAGTATGCTCTCATAGACTGCCGTCCTACAACCGTGCCGCCACCGCTGGTGACGTTCTTGTGGAGACGCATGGCGGTCAGCTTCTCCCATGGTACGCGCATTCTAGACTGAGGCCCCGTGCATGTCGGAGTAGCACTGAATGTTAGCTGATAGACGCTGTTAATCTCACTGCTTGCGAAATAGTTTATAGTCAATATGCTCTGCTTAAGAAGCTTCCTTGCCCTGTTCTGCACTCAATCTGCTTTGCTGAGATGCCATGCCACGCACGATTAGTTGCTAAAATATTCTACCATATATTAGGACCATGTATGTATTGTGAAGTAGATTGCCATGGTCTAGTAGCCAATCTGTTAGGTGAAATAGCTCGACACCGTTTTATACTCAATCTTTGTTGCTGAGATGTCCTTTGATGGCTGTGTGCTCGGCCTCATTGATTGCTGAAATAGCCTACCATAATTTAGCACTCAATCTATTTGCTGAATTAGCTTTACATATATTTCATTACTTAGATATGCTTGTCCAAATATCTTGCCATAGCTTTAGACATCGACCTAGGTATTTTTTCTGGACTTTATAAAAAAACATATATGCTTTTACTGTAATATCTAGTAGAAAAACTAATTTGTATGTCTAACATATGGACAAGACTTGGATAACTTTTGCTCAAAGATTCTCCCCTGCATATGTCGAGGGGGTTGAAAACTTCATGAACTTTATCAGAGCTGAGTACGGTGGTCCGAAATCAGATGCGCTCTGCCCGTGTAGTAGTTGTATGAATTCAGTTTCAAGACCCCAGTTAACTGTGCAAAATCATCTATACTTGTATGGGATGTCGGTCACATATACTAGGTGGGTTCATCATGGTGAAGCTGTGAACGTCAATGTTACTGACTATGTGGAAGCAGCAGATCACCATCTTGATCTGCCTGATGCTCAGGAGGAAGAGGAGGAGGTGGTGGTGGTGGCGAAGCTAGTGAGTTTGACCAACATTGAAACAACGCTACGAAATGCTCATGCATTTCGTCAACTTTCACCTGCACAAGAAAAATGGTGGGCCCACATGTTGGAACAATGCAACGTGGCAATCACCCCAGGAAATAAGCTGTCAGTATTCTCAGCTATGGTCATCTTTCTTCAGGTGAAGACATCTAAGCGGATGACCAAAAAATCATTCGATGCGATGTCGGCTGCTTTCCGCAAATCTTACCCAAATGCGTCTGAGCTGCCACACACCTACAGTAAAATGAAGAATTTCCTTCATGCAGTTGGAATTGGATATGATATGATCCATGTTTTTAAGAATAATTGTGTTCTGTTTCGGAAGGATTATGCCAACTTAAGTGAATGCCCCAAATGCAGATCATCAAGATGGAAAGATGGCGATGCTGTGATGAGGATTCCTCATAATGTTCTGAGACATTTTCCAATTGTACCAAGATTGCAGAGGTTGTTTCATGATGCTAAAACAAGAGAGGATGTACTATGGCATTCTAGGAACCAGGAGTACAGAGATCAGAATATAATGAGCCATCCATCTCATGGTAGTGACTGGATAAGCTTCAACCAAAAACACAAAAAGTTTGCTGCTGAGCCGAGAAATATTAGACTTGGCTTAGCTACAGATGGATTCAACCCATTTGGCCACCAGAGCTCCACATATAGCATGTGGCCAATGCTTGTTATCCCTTACAACATGCCACCAAATGTCTGCACCAAAAAATCAAACTACATGATGGCCTTGCTCATCCCATGTCCAAAAAGTCCTGGAAACGACTTTGATTTATTCATGGAGCCTTTTGTGGAGGAACTTCAACAGCTATGGAGGGGTGTTCTCACTCGAGACCTATATAGCAGCCCACCAGCTGATTTCTTTCTGTGTGCTGTTATAATTTGGTGAATCCATGATTATCCGGCTTTGGGCACTATGTCAGGACGAACGGCACATGGTTACAATGCATGTGTTCGCTGTGACAAGAATCCGCTGTCATACGCAATACTTAGCAAGATCTGTTACATTGGACACTGCCGTTTCCTTGCCAAGGACAAGCCGTGTCCTACAAAATACCGAAGACATGTGTTCAATGCAAAGCATGAAAACCGTGATGCGCCAAAGAGGCTCACCAACGATGAGTTGCACGAGGAATTAGAGAAGGTTAGGCATATTACACCAGGAAACCATCCTGATAATGGTAGTGGGAAAAGGAAGCGTGGCAGGGTAGAAGAGAGATTATTGTTTACCCGCGGGTCCACTTTGTGGGACTTGGAGTATTGGAAAGATTTGGATCTGCGATATAATCTTGATGTGATGCACATCGAGAAAAATATATGTGACAACATTATCGACACACTTCTTAATATTGAAGGCAAGACGAAAGATACCTTAAAATCTAGGATTGATTTGACACACCTGGGTATCAGATCTGATTTGCAGGCGGAAGATGATGGTGCATCACGGGATATGGCACCAGCTGTGTACATCTTGGACAAGGTAAAAAGAAAAGAATTCTGTAAGGTCCTGTCACATGTGAGATTCCCACATGGATTTTCTTCCAACCCTGAAAGGAGAATCAGTGCAGATGGAAACAAGGTACAAGGGTTGAAAGCTCATGACTGCCATGTCCTACTTCAAAGGGTTTTACCTGTTATCCTTAGAGGATTGGGCCGCCCTGACTTATACAGAGCAGTTACAGAGTTGGGACAATTCTTCAGGGAACTCTGCAGTAGAAATATTAGGATAGATGCTTTAGAGCGTCTTAGAGACAAGATACCAACTATCCTATGCGACCTTGAGAAGATATATCCTCCAACCTTCTTTGATGTGATGGTGCATTTGACTGTTCATGTACCTGATGAGGCACTACTTAGAGGTCCAGTACAGTATGGTTGGATGTACCCTATTGAAAGGTGACTAGGCACTTTCAAGGGCTATGTTAGGAACAGAGCTAGACCTGAGGGTTCCATTGCAAAGGCCTACATTGCTACAAAAGCATTGACATTCTGCTCAAAATACATGAAACAGCTGATCAGCTTAGCAAAAAGGTGGGTGAAGACAATCCGGAGCTCAATGTTTTTGATTGTTCTGTTCGAGTTATAGGGAAGAGTCGACAAGATGACAAACCTAAAGATTTGGACAAAATGGTTAGGTATGTGTTGAATAACTGTCCCGAGATTCTACCTTATATCGAGTAAGTGCTAAGTACTGCAGCTTATACATCGTAATAATCTACTAAACTTGCAGCACATTCTTATATATTTAGATGTTTGACACGATCACTATGTTGTGCATCATCTACAAAAAGGAGTTACTGGCGCAAAATCCAAGAAACATTGACAAACTAGTTATGGCAGGATTTGCGAAATGGTTCAAGAGCCGTGTAAGCTTTTGAATTGCACTGTCAGTTTTTTTAATATATTAAGTACATAAGATGACCAACTTGTCTATTTTCTAACCATAGGTTAAGAAGATGCGGGAGGATGGGCAAGCAGTTAATGATGCCCTTTACGCGCTAGCAATGGGTCCTGATACTCGGGTAAGACATTATGAATTTTGCGTTGTTGGAGATGTGCGCTACAACACCCTTGCACGCGTCGAAGCAGGAAGACAGAAAACAGTGCCATCATGAGCATGGATACGTACGGCAGAGAGACAACTGAAATGTATGCTAACATAACAGACATTGTTCAGTTGCAGTATATCTCCAGTTTCGAGGTTCATTGGTGTGTGGTTCTGTTGTGCTGTCATTGGTATAACCTGTTTTCCAGGATCACAAAACCCAAAGCTGATGATTATTTCAAATCCATCAATGTCAAGGCGGCGTACCACACCAACGAGCCTTTTATTTTGGCAAATCAAGCAACACAGATTTTTTCTTGGAAGAACCATATGCATGTAGCGATGACTGGAGAGTATTGCAAAGGTTTGAGCAGAGGAATTCGTTTCATGAAGTTGCACAACAAGATGATGCTTACACTGCTCCTGATGTGGAAGATTCCATAGATGTTCGTAGTATCTTTGAGAACCATCACATCAATAATGCCGGTGAAAAGATTCCCTGTCGGGCTATGGACATACGAGAGTTGATGGATAAGAGGCCAACGGTCGAGGACATTGAGGATGAAGAAGAAGATGACACTGGGGGAATTACGATTCAGACTGATACACATGGCGAAGATGTTGACGCTGCTGCTGCGGATGATGATTAGATTGCTTTTGTCGTATTTGCCTGTGAGAAGATGACTTTTTATCTACTATGTGAAATTGTATTTTCTATGACAACTGAAACCTGATGAAGTCGTTGTTTAGTATTTTGCTGTGAGAACACCACTTATTATGTATGTTGATTTATGTTTGGTGATTGTATGACGACTAAAACATGATGACATTGTTGTTTAGTTGTACTCATATTTGGCCGTAAAACTTGTATTTGATGACATAGTTTGCCGTTGGACTGCAACTTTCTCTACGTCTTCCAATAGGATAAAGCTGACCTGACACGGCCTCTGCTAATTTATTTATTTATTAGCAAAAGGGCCTCTGCTATTTATTTATTTATGAGCAAAAGGGGATACACCCCAATTTTTGTTAATAGAAATCATTAGGTGTACCACATAGGTGTGGTCAGCCCTTCATGTTGATGAGTATTTGAAATGATGTTTGGAGGAGAAAGAAGAAAAAGGACAAGAAATCATTAGATATTCACAACACTTCGCCCAGCCTGCTAAACAGGTTTCATTCATTACTAGTTTTAGCAAAGTGCTCATGTCATAGCCACTGAATACATCACGAGTGCTACATACACTGCAAATAAAGAGACAATCATCCTACAGAGCACAACGATCTTGCCCATTATCTTCACAAGCTCTTTCATCTCCTCATTGCTGCCAAGGTCATTCAGCAGCTGTTGCTTGGCCATGATTAGATGAACTGCATCTTTAACCTTCTGCTCTGCATCTTCCTCTTCTGCTGTTCCTTCAGTTACTTGTCCAACACCCCAACCTGCTGGTATTGGGATTCCTCGGCTAACCAAATAATCAGCGTAGTTCCATTCCCCCACATCAACAACTTCCCAGAAATACAAATCACATGAATCTTCCCTTTTCTGCATGAATCAAATTGGAAGATCATCAACCAAACTATAAAAAAAATCAGCAACTGAAAGCAGGCGAACAACACTTAAACATATTATTACCCCATGATTCAGGCATTTGTAGAAGACTCAGCCAGGGTTGAGGATTGTAGTTGAGACACGACGGTTGACTCTGCGTGATTTGCAGCAGTGGCACCACACCAACGGCAGCGGGTTGCGATGAGCAACCGGCTGCGGTGACTGTGCCGACGGGGGTGTCATGAGACCCACAAGCGATGGTACGGGTGGCGACTTGGCGCATATCTGGTTGTTGCCTGCTGAAGAGTAGGTGGACGAGCCGCCAGCAGACATGGTTGCTGCGGCCGGAGCTTCTGATGCTAGGCAGAGTAACTAGAGAAGAGGAGATGTGAACGTTAGATATGTCAGTTTCATTACTTGCAGAGTAGCATATCACTATATATAGTCATAGTCTAGGTTTGGATTCGAACCAGCTACAGGAACACGTCTCTCTTTTTTCTAAAACTCAGCAACGTATCTTTACTGGTACACTACCTTGTTCTGTACGCCTTCTCAAGTCTTTGATTTTCGGGAATGTTATGTGGCGAACTTTCCCTGGGAGGAGGACGGCAAACGAACGCATTTTCCTGGAAGTTTTAGTTGCGACGCAAGATCAAATGGTGGTAGTTTCCAAAATGTTATCTGGCGAACGAGCCCAGTTTTTCTTTTCTTCCTATAAAAAAGTATGCTACGTGGTGTCGGCTTAGTCAACAAATGATTGTGCCAACCTTGACCATTGGATTGACATTCAACGTCTGTCATGTTTCTTCAGTCTCTTCTTCCTCCAGCCGCCAAAGCCAAAGCAAAACCGCCGGCTCCCGCCTCCCATGGCTGGCTGTGCTGCCGCACACGCATCACGGCCACATCGCACCCTAAAACTCTGCGCATCTTCCCCGGCTCCTGTTCGTTCCCGTCTGAGGCCTCACCATCGTCCTCCGCCTTGGTTCACTCGCCACGGCGTCGCCCTCCGGTGTTGTCAACATGGTCAACAACCAAGAGGAATAAGGAGATGACTGTACTTGGTGATGATGACAGTAGGGACCCACTAGGATCATGGCAGTAGGCAAGCAAGTGCCTCCTTTATTACAAGAAAAAAAATGGTTCCTCCTGATGGTTTCCTGACATCTGGGTCGCACTCCACTGTCAACGTAGTCAATAAGTGTGATAACTGCACAAGGAACGGCTGACACCCGGGACCCAGCAGCTCGCGTAGTAATTTTTTTTGTTTTCGGCATGGAGCAGGTTATCAACTGGGTTGTGTGGGAGCTGTTTCATATGTTTACCACATGACCAGCCCAGTTTTTTTTCTTCTGAAAATGGCTAGCCCAGCTATTTTGTTTTTCCAGAATACCCAACGGAGGTCTACTTGCTTTTCTATGCCCTGCTGGGCTGGAAATCTTTCAAGACGAGGAGGGATGCATTCGGCTTGCCTAGAAAATGGGCTATAAGTAATAAGAAATGGGCTATAAGTAATAAGAAATGGGTTGTAAAATGAAAAAATACAGCAAACAGTTCTTTCGGATTTTGATATTTTAAACTTCATTGTTTTTGTGCGGGTAAAATTTCATTGGATTTTAAATTAAGGTATGTTTAATTTTAAAATTAATTTGAATCTAGCTAGAAATTTCGGGCTGTATGCTGTTTGGGACAGATTTGGAGGCTGACTTGTGGGTCTACTAGGTTGACGTGTACGCAAGGCTTTGTCAACTTAGTCCACAAATGATTCTAGCAGCAGTGACCGTTGGATGTTAATCCAACGGCCGTGTTGCTTATTCAATATCTGATCTTCTTGCTCCAGCCGCCCAAACCAGCGCTGGTGGGACCGCCTGCTCCCGCCTCTCGTGGTCGGTTGTGCTGCCGCGTAGGCTGCACCGCCCCACCCTACTCCATCGCTGGCCAGGCCATTCCTCTACTCACCCACACCTCCTGTTATTTTCCGGCGATGGCAGCCGAACCAGTAAACCCTCGTACTCCCCACCGCGTGGGCAACCACTGCCAAGTCTTCCCCGGCTTCGGGTCGTTCCCTTCCTAGGCCTCGCCATCGTCCACCGTGTTTCTGCTCTCGACGCGGCGTGGTCAACGTAGTCAACAAATAACAGCCATCAGAAGAGGGATGTACATGGAGCGGCTGACAGTAGGGACCCACATGGTCCATGGCCGCACGTAAGCAAGTGCCTCCTTATTATGCGAAAAAAATTATTCCTTCCACTGACAGGCTAGACCCACCAGCTACATCCCCGCACGCAAGCAACTGCCTCCTTATTACGCAGAAAAAAAGTTTCCTTTCCCTGATAGCCGAGGCCCACCAGCTACATCTTCGCACGCAAGAAAGTGCCTCCTTAGTATGTGCAAGAAAAATGATTCCTCCCGCTGCTAGCTGGGACCCACCCAATTTGGAGGCTGACTTGTGGGCCTACTAAGTTGACGCGTACACATCGCTTTGTCAACTTAGTCAACTAACGATTCTACCAGCAGTGACCGTTGAATCTTAATCCAACCGCCGTGCTACTTCTTCAACCTCTGATCTGCTTGCTCCAGCCGCCCAAACCAACTCCGGCCGTACCGCCTGCTCCCGCCTCCCGTGGTCGGTTGTGCTGCCGCGCAGGCATCACCGCCCCATGATACGTCTCCATCATATCTATAATTTTTTATTGTTTCATGCCAATATTATACAACTTTCACATATTTTTGGCAACATTTTATATGATTTATTGGACTAACATATTGATCCAGTGCCCTGTGCTAGTTCCTATTTTTTGCATGTTCTTTTGTTTCACAGAATATCCATATCAAACGAAGTCCAAACGCGACAAAAATTTACGGAGAATTATTTTGGAATATATGTGATTTTTGGGACTTGGAATCAACGCAAACGGGGGCCCACAACCACCACAAGACACCTGGGCGTGCCAGGCAGCCCAAGCGCGTGGTGGTGGGTTGTGCCCTCCTCGTACATCGGTTGGAGCTCTACTTTGGGGGCAAGGAAGCTTATATCCAGAAAAAAATCATGTTAAAATCTCAGCGCAATCGGTGTTACGGATCTCCGGGAATATAAGAAACGGTTTTTGGCCAGAAAACAGGAACGCGAAACAGAAGAGAACAGAGGGATAGATCCAATCTAGGAGGGGCTCCTGCCCCTCCGCCCCCATGGAGGCCATGGACCAGAGGGGGAACTCTCCTCCCATCTAGGGGGAGGCCAAGGAAGAAGAAGAAGAAGAAGGAGGGGGCTCTCTCCCCCTCTCTCCCAGTGGCGCCGGAGTGCCGCCGGGGCAAGGATCGTGAAGGCGATTTACATCAACATTCTTGCTACCGTCAACACCAACTTTCTCCCCCTCTATGTAGTGGTGTAACACCCCTTCTCCCTGCTGTAATCTCTACTTAAACATGGTGCTCAACACTATATATTATTTCCCAATGATATGTGGTTATCCTATGATGTTTGAGTAGATCTGTTTTGTCCTATGGGCTAATTGATGATCGTGGTTGGTTTGAGTGTATATTTTATTTATGGTGCTGTCCTACGGTGCCCTCCGTCTCGCGCAAACATGAGGGGTCCCCGTTGTAGGATGTTGCAATACGTTCATGATTTGCTTATTGTCGGTTGCCGGAGTGACAGAAGCCTGAACACGGATAAGTGGGTTGTTGCGCATGGGAGTAAAGAGGACTTGATACTTAATGCTATGGTTGGGTTTTACGACCTTAATGATCTTTAGTAGTTGTGGATGCTTGCTAGAGTTCCAATCATAAGTACATATGATCCAAGTAGAGAAAGTATGTTAGCTCATGCCTCTCCCTCATATAAAATTGCAAGAATGATTACCGGTCTAGTTATCGATTGCCTAGGGACAAATGACTTTCTTGTTGATAAAAGCTATCTACTTTTATTGTCTTGCATTTTATTCATAGTTTTATTCTTGCAAAGTACTCATAGTTTTATTCTTGCAAAATAGTTTTATACTTGTTCTACGTAAAGCAAACGGAAAATGTGCATAGAGTTGTATCGGTGGTCGATAGAACTTGAGGGAATATTTGTTCTTCCTTTAGCTCCTCATTGGGTTCGACACTCTTATTTATCGAAAAAGGCTACAAATGATCCCCTATACTTGTGGGTCATCAAGACCTTTTTCTGGCGCCGTTACCGGGGAGCAATAGCGCGGGGTGAATATTCTCGTGTGTGCTTGTTTGCTTTATCACTAAGTAGTTTTTATTTTCTGTTCTAAGTTGTTCTCTATCTTTAGTTATGGATATGGAACATGAAACTCCAAAAAAATTAGTGGTACTTGCTACTCATGGAGATGGGGAACCTCCTAAAACCCTTGATACTCGTTATGTGAAAATTATTAAAAACTACTTTGATAATGCTGAGAAAACCCCATTCAACTTGATAATGGGAGTAACGTTGGATCAACGTGAATACTTTAGGGATTATCGCTTGACTCAAAAAGGAAAACTTTTATAGGATCAAATTGAAATGTTGCAATGGTATGCTTGGAATTTATGCTCGAGATATGATTATACTTGTTGCTCTAGGATGAAGGCTCGACACCTTCCCTTTTCATGTGAATTTAGTGATAATGAAACCTTGGCTTCTTATGCTAATGGTAGATATGATTATTATGATGTGGAACGAATAGAAGAATTTGTTGCTTTTAAGGGTGCTTATGAAATTGAATCTCTGTTTGAAAAGTATGATGATTCTATTTATAGACCTGAAAATTTTGCTATACTTAAATATTTCTATGAAAATTATAAATATAATGTCGATATTGATGCGTTTATTGAGAAAGTCTTCACTGTCCAAGAAGAGACTAATATTTTGCAGGAAACTATGGAAGAAGAAATTAATGAAACTTTGAGCTCATTGGATGAAAAAGACGAGGAGGAGAGCGAAGAACAAAAGGAGGACGAGCGGATTGATCACCCGTGTCCACCTTTTAACGAGAGTAACTCTTCAACTCATACATTGTTTAATGTCCCTTCGTTCTTACCGAAGGATGAATGTTATGATAATTGCTATGATCCCGTTGATTTATTTGAAATATCCCATTTTGATGAACTTGATGCTTGCTATGCTTGTGGCCAAGATGCCAATATGAATTATGCTTATGGAGATGAATTTGCTATAGTTCCTTATGTCAAGAATGAAATTGTTGCTATTGCACCCACACATGATAGTCCTATTATCTTTTTGAATTCTCCAAACTACACTATATCGAAGAAGTTTGCACTTATTAAGGATTACATTGATGGGTTGCCTTTTACCGTTGCACATGATGATTTTGATGAATATAATATGCATGTGCTTGCTGCTCCTACTTGCAATTATTATGAGAGAGGAACTACATCTCCAACTCTCCATGTTTCCAACACGATACAATTGCAAGAAACTGCTTATGCTATGTATTGGCATTTACTTGATGTGCATGAATTGTTCTTGTATGACATGCCGATGCATAGGAAGAGAGTTAGACTTCGTCATTGCATGATATATGTTGCTTTGTGCTCATGCCAAATCATTGTTAATTAAAATTGGCTTCGATATACCTTGGGATCCGGGTGGATCCATTACTTGAGCACTTTATGCCTAGCTTAATGGCTTTAAAGAAAGCGTTGCCAGGGAGACAACCCGTAAGTTCTAGAGAGTCATTTTATTCTGTTGAGTGCTTTTATAAAGTTTAAAAAAAAGGGGAACCTAAAACTTCAAAAAAGGAAAAGTGAAAGTGAGAAGGACAAGCACCATGGAAGCGGGAGCATGCCTTGAACTTTGTTCATGCCCTTGGAAACTTTGTGAATCTTGAATTACAGAAACTTTTCAACAAAAATAATTATCCCCTTGTACAAATCCATTGTATTATAAAAATAATGTGCCAAGATTTTCCTTTAGGATGATTAGATTGCTTGTTAGTATGTGCGGTGCAAAAATAGAAACTTTGGCTGTAGTGCATGATTTTACATTTTTTACTGGAATGTTAAAAGTTTCTGAAACTTTTTGCACAATATTTCTATAGAATTTTTTTTATTTTTTTCCTAAATTTTCAGAATTTTTGGAGTACCATAAGTATGGTGAATGTTCAGATTATGACAGACTGTCCTGTTTAAGACAGATTCTATTTTTGATGCATTATTTTGCTTGTTTTGATGAAACTATCAATTTTATCGGTGGTATAAGCCATGGAGAAGTTATAATAAAGTAGGGATAATACAAAAATAAAATATGAATGGGTTTGCAACAGTACTTAGAGTAGTGATTTGCTTTATTATACTAACGGATCTTACCGAGCTTTCTGTTGAGTTTTGTGTGGATGAAGTGATCAAAGATCGAGGAGGTCTCGATATGAGGAGAAGGAGGAGAGGCAAGAGTTCAAGCTTGGGGATGTCCATGGAACCCCAAGTAAATATTCAAGGAGACTCAAGCGTCTAAGCTTGGGGATGCCCCGGAAGGCATCCCATCTTTCTTCAACAAGTATCAGTATATTTTCGTCTTCGTTTCGTTCATGTGATATATGCAAATCTTGGAGCGTCTTTTGTGTTTACTTTTCATTTTTATTTTATGCACCATACTGGTATGAGATAGTCCATGGTTGATTTATAGAATGCTCATTGCACTTCACTTATATCTTTTGAGTATGGCTTTATAGAATGCTTCATGTGCTTCACTTATATCATTTGAAGTTTGGATTGCCTGTTTCTCTTCACATAGAAAACCATTATTTGTAGAATGCTCTTTTGCTTCACTTATACTTATTAGAGCATGATCTTTTATTGAAAGAATTAAACTCTCATGCTTCACTTATATCTATTTAGAGAGTCAACAGGAATTGGTCATTTGCATGGTTAGTCATGAAATCCTACATAAAACTTGTGGATCACTGAATATGATATGTTTGATTCCTTGCAATAGTTTTGTGATATAGAGATGATAATATGTGGGAGGTACTAGTAAACGATTGTGGTTAGTAAGAATATTGGTGTTAAGGTTTGTGATTCCCGAAGCATGCACGTATAGTCTCTCGTTATGCTATGAAGTTGGAGCATGATTTATTATGGATTGTCTTCCTTATGAGTGGCGGTCGGGGACGAGCGATGGTATTTTCCTACCAATCTATCCCCCTAGGGGCATGCGTAGTAGTACTTTGCTTCGAGGGCTAATAAACTTTTGCAATAAGTATATGAGTTCTTTATGACTAATGTGAGTCCATGGAATATATGCACTCTTACCTTTCCGCAATTTGCTAGCCTCTTCGGTACCATGCATTGCCCTTTCTCACCTCGAGAGTCGGTGCAAACTTCGCCGGCGCATCCAAACCCTGTGATATGATACACTCTATCACACATAAGCCTTATTATATCTTCCTCAAAACAGCCACCATACCTACCTATTATGGCCTTTCCATAGCCATTCCGAGATATATTGCCACGCAACTTCCACCGCTTCCGTTTTGATGACTTGAGCATTCATTGTCATATTGCTTTGCATGCTCATATAGCTGACATAGTAGTTGTGGCTAAGCCACCGTTCATCATTTTTTATACATGTTACACTAGATCATTGCACATCCTGGTACACTGCCAGAGGCATTCATATAGAGTCATATTTTGTTCTAGGTATCGAGTTATAATATTGAGTTGTAAGTAAAAAAGAAGTGTGATGACCATCATTATTCATTATTGGAGCATGTCCCAGTGAGGAATGGATGATGGAGACTATGATTCCCCCATAAGTCGGGATGAGACTCTGGACAAAGAGAGAAAAAAAGATAAAAAAATAAAAAGAAAAAAAATGAAAGAAAGAAGGAAGAGAAGGGGCATGCTAGTTCCACACTTGTGCTTCAAAGTAGCACCATGTTTTTCATATAGAGAGTCTCCTATGTTGTCACTTTCATATACTAGTGAGAATTTTTCATTATAGAGTTTGATGCACACCCACTTAGTTTTCATATTGAGCTTTCATACACTTATAGCTCTTAGTGCATTCATTGCATGGCAATCCCTACTCCTCGCATTGATATCAATTGATGGGCATCTCCATAGCCCATTGGTTAGCCGCGTCGATGTGAGACTTTCTTACTTTTTTGTCTTCTCTATATTTACCCTTATCATCATACTCTATTCCACCCATAGTGCTATATCCATGGCTTGCACTTATGTATTGCGCGAGGGTTTAAAAAGCTGAAGCGTGTTAAAAAGTATGAACCAATTGCTCGGCTTGTCATCGGGGTTGTGCATGATGAATACTTTGTGTTAAGAAGATAGAGCATGGCAAGACTATATGATTTTGTAGGGATAGCTTTCTTTAGCATTGATATTTTGAAAGACATGATTGTTTGTTGGGATGCCTGAGTATTAATGTCTTTATGTAAAATTATAGACTATTGCTTTGAATCACTTATGTCTTAATATTCATGCCATGATTAGACATATGATCAAGATTATGCTAGGTAGCATTCCACATCAAAAATTATCTTTTTTATCATTTACCAACTCAAGGACGAGCATGAATTAAGCTTGGGGATGCTGATACGTCTCCGTCGTATCTATAATTTTTGATTGTTTCATGCCAATATTATACAACTTTCACATATTTTTGGCAACATTTTATATGATTTATTGGACTAACATATTGATCCAGTGCCTAGTGCCAGTTCCTGTTTTTTGCATGTTTTTTTGTTTCACAGTATATCCATATCAAACGAAGTCCAAACGCGATAAAAATTTAAGGAGAATTATTTTGGAATATATATGTGATTTTTCGGACTTGGAATCAACGCAAACGGGGGCCCACAGCCACCACAAGACACCTGGGCGCGTCAGGCAGCCCAGGGGCGTGGTGGTGGGTTGTGCCCTCCTCGTATGTCAGTTGGAGCTCTACTTCGGGCGCAAGGAAGCTTATATCCGAAAAAAAATCATGTTAAAATCTTAGTGCAATCGGAGTTACGGATCTCCGGGAATATAAGAAACAGTTTTCGGCCAGAAAACAGGAACGCGAAACAGAAGAGAACAGAGGGATAGATCCAATCTAGGAGGGGCTCCTGCCCCTCCGCCGCCATGGAGGCCATGGACCAGAGGGGGAACTCTCCTCCCATCTAGGGGGAGGCCAAGGAAGAAGAAGAAGGTGGGGGCTCTCTCCCCCTCTCTCCCGGTGGCGCCGGAGTGCCGCCAGGGCAAGGATCATGACGGCGATCTACATCAACAATCTTGCTACTGTCAACACCAACTTTCTCCCCCTCTATGCAGTGGTGTAACACCCTTCTCCCCGCTGTAATCTCTACTTAAACATGGTGCTCAACACTATATATTATTTCCCAATGATATGTGGTTATCCTATGATGTTTGAGTAGATCTATTTTGCCCTATGAGCTAATTCATGATCGTGGTTGGTTTGAGTGTATATTTTATTTATGGTGCTGTCCTACAGTGCCCTCCGTCTCGCGCAAACATGAGGGGTTCCCGCTGTAGGGTGTTGCAATACGTTCATGATTTTCTTATTGTCGGTTGCCAGAGTGACAGAAGCCTAAACATGGATAAGTGGGTTATTGCGTATGGGAGTAAAGAAGACTTGATACTTAATGTTATGGTTGGGTTTTACGACCTTAATGATCTTTAGTAGTTGTGGATGCTTGCCAGAGTTCCAATCATAAGTACATATGATCCAAGTAGAGAAAGTATGTTAGCTCATGTCTCTCCCTCATATAAAATTGCAAGAATGATTACCGGTCTAGTTATCGATTGCCTAGGGACAAATGACTTTCTTGTTGACGAAAGCTATCTACTTTTATTGTCTTGCATTTTATTCGTAGTTTTATTCTCGCAAAGTACTCGTAGTTTTATTCTTGCAAAATAGTTTTATACTTGTTCTACGTAAAGCAAACGAAAAGTGTGCGTAGAGTTGTATCGGTGGTCGATAGCACTTGAGGGAATATTTGTTCTTCCTTTAGCTCCTCATTGGGTTCGACACTCTTATTTATCGAAAAAGGCTACAAATGATCGAAAGTACTCATGTGATCCCGAGCTCCAGTGATCTTGGATGAATAGTAAAATCCAAAAAAATAGAAAAAAATTCAAAGAAATCTGAATTTTTTTGCAAGAAACATTGTCATTTTTTCTACATGCATGCAAATTTTCATCATGAAATTACATTTGTGGAGGTGTGGGCAAAAAAAACAAAATTGATGTTCCAAAGTGCTTCCAAAAACAGTTTTTTAGAACATCAATTTTGTTTTTTTCCCACACCTCCACAAATGTAATTTCATCATGAAAATTTGTATGCATGTAGAAAAAACATCAATGTTTCTTGTCAAAAAATTCAGAATTTTTTAAAATTGTTTACTATTTTTTTGGATTTTACTATTCATCTGAGATCACTGGAGCCCGGGATCACATACTCCGTGTCCACAAACTATCCCCTATACTTGTGGGTTATCACCCCACACTACTCCCACCACTGGCCATGCCATCCCTCTACTCACCCACACCTCCTGTTATTCTCCAGTGATGGCTGCCTCACACCGTAGCCGAAGCAGTCAACCTTCATAACCCCCTCCGCATGGGCATCCACTGCCGCGTCTTCCCCGGCTCCGTGTCGTTCCCTTCCTAGGCCTTGCTATCGCCCACCGCCTTGGTGCTCTCTGTGCGGCGTGGTCAACGTAGTCAATGAATAACAGCCATCGGAAGAGGACTTTAGGCGGTGAGGTTGACACCTGGACCCACCAACTATATCTTCGGACACAAGGAAGTGCCTCCATATTAGGCACAAAAAAATGATCCCTCCCCCTGACAGCTGGGACCCACCAGCTATATCTTCGGACGCAAGGAAGTGCCTCCATATTAGGCGCGAAAAAAATTGATTCTTCCCCCTGACAGCTGGGACCCACCAGCTATATCTTCGCACTCTAGGAAGTGCATCCTTATCCTCTGTGACAGCTGGGACCCACCTGATCCAAGCGTATGTAGCGTTGTCTGTCTGGTCGCGAACGTGTACGTACATACTGGTCGATCGTTCTCTCTGCAACAATGAACCTTGGCCGAGCAAGCAGCGGCACGTGTAGTAGTAGAGCCCCCGACGTAGCAGTTCAGGCAGTCCCTTCTAAACCGTCTACACGTACGTACAACCACATGCCAAAAAATACGGCCACGTACGTACATACGGGCGGGGTCTCGAACGCGTACAACAACTGCGTCCTGTTCATTGGCAGCCAACCATCTGGGTCGGAACGGACAAACAGAGCCGTGTTCATCGGGAGGCAACCGACTGGGTCAGAACGCGTCTTGTTTATCGACTGGGAGCCAACCGGCTTGGACGGAACAGCCAAAACGGGGCCTGGCATACCGCAAAACGAAGGAAATAGACTTGTGTTTGAGCTCCTACGGTCGAAACGGGGTGCTGTTGATCGGGAGGGGTGTGGCATACCACAAAATGGAGGAAACGAACTTGTGTTGGAGTGCCTACGGTCGAAACGGGGTCCTGTTCATCGGGAGGGGTGTGGCATACCGCAAAACAGGACTCCACGGGCTACTGTTCATCCACCGTCTACTGCCTCGCTCCAGCCTCCACGGGCTAATGTTCATCCACCGTCTACTGCCTCGCTCCAGCCTCCACGGGCTAATGTTCATCCACCGTCGACTTCCTCTAGCCTCCATAGGCTACTGTTCATCCACCGTCGAATTCGTACAGCCTCCACCTGCTACTGTTCATCCACCGTCGACTTCCTCCGGCCTCCACCAGCTACTATTCATCCACGGACTACTGTTCATCCAGCCACGACCGACTACTGTTCAACCAGCCCTCCACGGAGTCCTGTTCATCCACCCCCAACCTGCTCAGGTGTGGCGGCCTCCTCGATCGGGGTCGTGTTCATCCAGCGGCAACGGCCTACTACCACGGGGTCCTGTTCATCCAACCCCCACCGGGAACTGTTCAACCAACCCCCAACAACGGTCATTGTTCATCAAGAGGCAGGTTCGATCGGCTTCAGTTAGCAGCAGTAGCGAAGGAATCACTCGGGTTCAGTTAACAGCCAAGGGATCGATCGCTCGGGTTCAGTAACGTAGGTAGTGCAATCGCTCGGGTTCAGTAAGCGAACGCTCGCTCGGGTTCAGTTAGAGCCCAAAGCCTCGCACACACGCGCGTACGTGTATGAGAGAAACACGCAAACCTCCATGCATCGCTCGGCCCCGACCACCCACCATAACCGGGAACTCCCGAAAATTTTCCTCGCCCTCGCTTCTACCATGATTTTTTCCGTCATGGACGGCCCAAAGAATGTCATGCAGGTGCATCCCCAGCCCGCCCAGGACGGAAAGCCCATTTTCTGTCATGATTTTTTGTCATAGAAGTAGGAGCCCACAACATCTATGATGATACGTGGTTTTGTCACAATTTCGTCATTGAAGTGTCATAAGCATGACAATTTTTTTTTCGTTCGGCCCATAATGTCACGGATGTGTCTTTTTTTTAGTGAACTCAATGATAGTCAGGACCCACAGTTACTGTTCACCGTTGACCAGTCAATGTTGACTGGGCTGACTCAGCGTTGACTGGGGCCCACTGGCCCCACCTGTCATCCACTGTGGCTAGTCCATAGCTGGGCACACATAGCTTTTTAGCTATTTAAATTCGAATTAAATTAATTCCAGAAAATTAGAAAATCTTTTAAAACTTCGGAAAATCATATAAAATAAACCGTAAGTCGGATGGAAATAATTTATATATGAAAATCGATCAGAAAAATGTGACGAATCTGAATATGCCATCAGTTTGTCTGTCACGTGACTCTAGCATAGCGAACATGGATCAGTCCCCTCCGTTTCATCTGTCCGAAAAATGCCAAACGCTGGGAAAACATTCCCGACTGTTTTCCATCTTCGTCTGTATCACCTAGCACTGCGTATTGCCATGTTATGCTTTGTGATGCTTTGATTGCTCTATTATTTTTTGTGTTCCCCCTCCATCACTTCTTTTCGATAGACCCCGAGACTGCCGGCGACCCCCCAGTTCGACTATGGTTTTGACGACCCCTCCTTCTCGGCAGAGCTTCCAGGCAAGCAAAACCTCCTTGATCATCCCGATATCGCCTACTCCTTCTTTCTACTGCTTGCACTAGAGTAGTGTAGCTGTTACCGTTCATCTGGTTGTTCCCATACTGCTGCATAGCCTGTCCTTGTTACTACTTTTGGTACCTTACCTGCAATCCTAAATGCTTAGTATAGGATGCTAGTATTTCATCTGTGACCCTACACTCTTGTCCGTCTGCCATACCATACTATCGGGCCGTGATCACGTCGGGTGTTGATCACGGGTACATACATACATACATATTGTGACTAAAGTCAGGTCAGCTCGTAGAGTACCCGCGAGTGATTCACGAAAGTGGGGGCTGAAGGGACAGATGGTTCCATCCAGGTAGTGGTGGACCTGGGTTCCCGACGCCCCCCTGAGTGATACCTTGTGGCGAAGCAACAGGGCAGGTTGAGACCACCCAGGAGAGAGGTGGGCCTGGTCCCTGGTCGTTGTCCACGGTTGTTTCAAAATACACGCTTAACGAGATTTGGATATTTGATCTGAGTTGGTCTTTTGGCCTATACGCACTAACCAACTAAGCGAGGACAATTATGGGCACTCAGCGTCGTAGTATCAGTCGAAGCTTTCCAGACGTCAGCGACTGAGTGGCGCGCGCCGGGTTGGACCGCATAAAGCAACCGCCTTGTAGTGTGGGTTGCCAGGTCTGCTCACCGGCCGCGTTCCCAACGTGCAGGAGTGCAAAGGGCGATGGGCCCAAGACCCCTGCGTGCTTAGGATTTAGACCGGCGTGCTGGCCTCTCTGTTGAGTCTAGGTAGGGTTGCCGTGTTGATCTTCCGAGGCCGGACATGACCCAGGAAAGTGTGCCCAGCCAGAGGGATGGAGCGTGTTGGGTAATGTGGTGCACCCCTGTAGGGAAGTTGATCTATTCGAATAGCCGCGTCCATGGTAACAGGATGCTTGGAGTTGTATTCCGACCTCTGACAACTAGAACCGGATACTTAATAAAACACACCCTTAAAAGTTCCAGATACAACTCGGTGATCTCTCTTCCACAGGGCGACGAGGAGAGGATCGCGGGGTAGGTTTATGCTATACATTGTTACTTGGTTAACTTACCAGCTACTCTCTTCTATATGCTTTAAGATGGAGGCTGCCAGAAGTGTAGTCTTCGATAGGATTAGTTTCTCCCCCTCTTATTCTGGCATTATACAGTTCAGTCCACAGATACTACCCCTTTCATTGATACCGATGCATATGTAGTATAGATCTGATGTCAGTCTTGCGAGTACTTTGGATGAGTACTCACGGTTGCTTTGCTCCCCCCTTTTCCCCTATACCTGGTTGCTGCGATCAGATGGTGGACCCCAGGAGCCAGACGCCACCACCACCGACGACGACTTCTACTACCCCGATGGAGCCTACTACTATGTTCAGGACGCCGACGACCAGGAGTAGTTTAGGAGGATCCCAGGTAGGAGGCCTGCGCCTCTTCGATCTGTATCCTTGTTTGTGCTAGCCATCTTATGGCACCTTGTTTAACTTATGTCTGTACTCAGATATTCTTGCTTCCGCTAAATCATTTATGATCAAGCATTTGTATTCGAGCCCTCGAGGCCCCTGGCTTGTAATATGAAGCTTGCATGACTTTAAATTGTGACTAGAGTTGTGTTGTTATATCTTCCTGTGAGTCCCTGATCTTGTTCATACACGTTTGCGTGTATGATTAGTGTACGATTGAATCGGGGCATCACAATCTGATTCTATGTTTCACACGTATGTATAGTCTGTAAGAAAGCTAGCTCACTCCTTTCTCCTTTTTCTTTTTGTTGGGAAGTAACTCTTTTCTTTTCCTGAAACTGAACGGTAGCTAAACTGGGAAGTTGGCATGTTTGGGTTTTATGTTTAACTAAACAACAGCTAACTTCGGAAGTTTGAATGCTTGACTTGAGTATGCCTTTTCTTAAGAGAATGCTTGGGTATGTGAACTGCGATGATGAGATTAGTGGCATGACGATGCTTGTCCATCGTTGCTGCATCTGGGTGGCGGTGCTCGGAGCATGGCTGTTGTTAGGCGTGGTGGCTTATTATTTTGTCATATAATGGACTTGTTCTCGAGCGTTGAAATCTCAACTCTTCATAAGTTATGGATGATGACCATTCTGTAGCTTAGCATACATAATTTTGCCAACAAACTTTTGCTTTTGTGTTATCACTCCCATAAGAATTGGAGTACTAGAACATAGGTTGGCCTATTTAAGTTTTGTCACTCATTTTGCTTTTGTTTAATAATCAGGTTCCCAGGCAACCAGAGAAGCAAGATTAAACAATCTGGACAAACTTTTGGTCATTCAAAAACTGGATGATCATGACATCATTAAGAGCAATTCGTCTATATGACAACATTATTTGGAGTGTAATAAAATAACTGATTATGAGCTATTACACAAGTCCTGTGTTTCATTGTGTTTGTTGCAAAATTATGGTGTTGCTGTGAAAGATCACATACGAGATATTTTTTATTCCAAGTCATGCTATTATGAGAAATCATGTTGTTGCTGTGATATAATTGATATTGTTGTGATGAGATATTGGTCCGAAGTCATGCAAAATTATGTTGTTGCTGTGAAGACATGTTGCAAGATTATTCCCTTGTAGCAAGTTTCATGAGGCCACATTTTTTGTTAGGTGACCTTTAAAATTCTGTAGCAAGCTCTTCTTAATATGATGTTTTCTTGTAAAGATTGCATTTTTAGATGTTTGCACTATCTTATCTAAATATGGCAATCCCTACCTACCAAACAAGTTTTTCATATGAAGGGAATTGTGGCCAGAGGGGTTTGGGGGTTTCAAGGGGATTTGAGAGGATTGGGTGGAAGGAGGGGATTCACCAAATCCCCTGAAATCCCCACCTCCCCAAACCTCTCAAATCTACTTCTACCAAATGAGGCCTTAGGGTTGGATCATCACAACCCCTCTGCAAGCGTTTGTTTGGACGTAATTTGTCATCTAACACGATACCTCATTTTTGCGCGGACCAGTTCGATTGTCCATTTTCTTATATACCAAACGCAAAACAGGAAGGGGGCGTCCAGACCGCCGCCACATACATGTTCGACACTTCAATCCCACCCGAAAACCTCTCCGCCCAAGAAAACTTTTTGCGTGAAGTGAATGCCATGAATACATGATGGTGTCCTGGCTAAGGGGACTCTCACCAGGCCAACTCCCATCCTGGTGGGCTGGGCTAAGGTCCCATGTTGGTTCTGTTGGGGAATGTTGCATGGAAAACAATTTTTTTTCTACGCACATGCAAGATCTATCCATGGAGATGTATAGCTACGAGAGGGGGAGAGCATCTACATACCCTTGTAGATTGCTAAGTGGAAGTGTTTATCAACGCGATTGATGTAGTCATACACCTTCACGATCTGTCCCGATCAAGTACCGAATGTACGACACCTCTGCGTTCAGCACACGTTCAGCTTGATGACGTCCTCGCCTTCTCGATCCAGCAAGAGCGGTGAAGTAGTAGATGAGTTCCAGCAGCACGACGGCGTGGTGAAACTATTTCCGCAGGGCTTCGCCAAGCACAACGGATTTAGGACGGAGGACGAACTAGAGGGAGAGGGGGCGCCGACACACGACTTGGTGAATCGTGGTGTCCCCCAGGGGCTAGCCCTGCTCCTCTATTTATATGTTGAGCCCTGGGCTCATTTCTTGGAGAAAGATCCTCCTCAAAGTCGGTTTGGAACGCAAGGAAGAGTCCTTCTCGGTTTCCAGTACCAGAAGCCAGGGTCCCTGGCATCTGGTCCCTGACCTCCGCAAAACTTCCTTTTGCACCGACCTAAAGCCCCGTGGGCCTTATCCCTTGGCCCAACCATATCATCCTATATATCAATCTTTACCTCCGGACCATTCCGGAGCTCCTCGTCATGTCCACGATCTCATCCAGGACTCCGAACAACATTCGGTTACCAACATACACAACTCATATAATACTATATCGTCAACGAACGTTAAGCGTGTGGACCATACGGGTTCGAGAATGATGTAGACATGACCGAGATGCTTCTCCGGTCAATAACGAATAGCGAGACCTAGATGCCCATATTGGTTCCTACATATTCTACGAAGATCTTTATCGGTCGAACCTTTATGACAAATACGTAGTTCCCTTTGTTCGTCGGTATGTTACTTGCCCGAGATTCGATCGTCGGTATCTTCATACCTAGTTCAATCTCATTACCGGTAAGTCCCTTTACTCGTTCTGTAATAAATCATCTTGTAACTAACTCCTTGGTCACTTTGCTTGCAAGCTTCTTGTGATGATGTATTACTGAGAGGGCCCAGAGATACCTCTCCGTCATACGGAGTGACAAATCCCAATCTCGATTCACGCCAACTCAATAGACACCTTCGTAAATACCTATAGAGCATCTTTATGATCACCCAGTTCCGTTGTGATGTTTGATAGCACACAAGGTATTCCTCTGGTATCCGGGAGTTGCATGATCTCATGGTCGAAGGAATATGTATTTGACATTTCAGAAAGCAGTAGCAATAAACTGAACGATCATATGCTAAGCTAACGGGTGGGTCTTGTCCATCACATCATTCTCCTAATAATGTGACCTGTTATCAAATGACAACTCATGTCTATGGTCAAGAAACCTTAACCATCTTTTGATCAACGAGCTAGTCTAGTAGAGGCATACTAGGGACTTGGTATTTGCTTATGTATTCACACATGTATTTAAGTTTCCAATCAATACAATTCTAGCATGAATAATAAAATTTTATCATGGTTAAGGAAATATAATAATAACCACTTTATTATTGCCTCTAGGGCATATTTCCAATAGTCTCCCACTTGCACTAGAGTCAATAATCTAGATTACATTGTAATGAATCTAACACCCATGGAGTCTTGGTGCTGATCATGTTTTGCCCGCGGAAGAGGTTTAGTCAATGGGTCTGCCACATTCAGATCCGTATGTACTTTGCAAATTTCTATGTCTCCATCCTTGACCTTTTCACGAATAGAGTTGAAGCGTCTCTTGATGTGTTTGGTTCTCTTGTGAAACCTCGATTCCTTCGCTAAGGCAATTGCTCCAGTGTTGTCACAAAAGATTGTCATTGGACCCGATGCATTGGGTATTACACCCAGATCGGATATGAACTCCTTCATCCAGACTCCTTCATGCGCTGCTTCCGAAGCAGCGATGTACTCCGCTTCACATGTAGATCCCGCCATGACGCTTTGCTTAGAACTGCACCAACTGACAGCTCCACCATTCAATATAAATACGTATCCGGTTTGTGACTTAGAGTCATCCGGATCTGTGTCGAAGCTAGCATCGACGTAACCTGTCATGGGAAAACACAGCCACCTATGGGGCCATCGGCCCCTTGTGGTTCGGCAGTGGGGAAGGATGCATTACACAAAGAGTGAAGGGCACGGAGCAGCACGACAGCGATCACACGGGCAGTTTTTACCCAGGTTTGGGCCGCTGCGAGGCGTAAAACCCTACTCCTGCTTTGGTGGATTGATGAGAGGACCGAGGTGGAGACACAGCGCTCTAGCCTGGCAGGGTCACCTCGAGGCGAGAGCAACTACGCGCGTATCGAGTGTACAAGGGTCTGAATCCTTTATAAGGTTGCCATGGCCCTCCTTTTATAGATCAAGGGGTTACCACAATGGCAAATCAGTCATTGCGTACTGATTTGACAGCAAATAGTGCTATCATACCTAACTCTGTAGACAGGACAGAGCGCATTAAATGCGCTGCTTAGTGTCACATCGTAGCGTAGCCCGGCAAGCCTTGGCGTGCCGTTCGGCCACCTTCTCACCTGCCTGCGTGACACGTCCCTGGACGGGTGTCATTTGGAGGTGATTTCCTCTGGAAGTGGCCGCCACGTGCCAAATAGCGGCCACTTAGCCACTCGGGGGCTCGACACTGCACCGATCGATGACTTGCGTTGCTGTGAGGTGGAGCCTTGGCGGGGTAATCCGCCCTCGGCGCCCCCGGCAAGCCTGCCGGGGCAATCTGGAGACTTGTCTTCGGGGCTCGTCCCCGCCAGGCTCGCCTGCCCGGCAAGGGAGGTTTTTCCTTAGTGGTATCTTGCTCCTTTGGTTGGCCTTGGTATTCTTGATCCGCCCTTTGATTTCTCAAAGAGCTGATGTCTTCTGCTTGGTCTTGTCTTGGACGCTGCAACCTTGTTCTCGAGCCTGTGTACAGTCTGGGCAACACACCTGGGGTTTATTACACCGACAGGAGCCCCCGGGCCTGGCCCAAACGCGTTGCCAAGCATCGTCGGGGTAGGCCCTGTCCAGTACATAGGCGGGGAGGCTGCGGTAGCTCATCCTTTGAGATCTTCTTTGCTTCTTCATTAATCTGAGCTTGAGTCAGTTTCCGGTTTTCCCGCGCATCGTGCAAGACGTTGTGGGGGAGATTATGAGCCACGATCCATGGGCTACCCACGTCCCACGTTCACGGGGTGGTAATTGCCATTCCATTATCTTTCCCATTTGCAGCACTTCCGCCATGTGTACTGCATGCGTTGAGCGGGGTTGGTGGCGGATGCAGAGGGCATGGAAATGCGTGCCATGGCAGAAACCCAGACGCCATGGATTGGTGCTGAGGGTTGGCCTTGATTCCACGAGCCGTTGGTGGCACAGGGAAGCCGGATTGGAGGAGTAGGGCGGCTGCCTTCAGGGAGAGGAGCCAGCCCCCTGCCCCGTTCGCCTATAAAAAGGAACGTAGGGCAGGGTGCTTCTCCACACATTTCACCCCTTCCTTCTCTTTAGCAGTTCTCGTCCACCATGGTGAGGGGCCGGGGTCATGGTGATTCTTCAGTGGTGGCGATGAGGGCTTCTACTCGACAGCGCCTCCCTCCTCCTGTTGAAAATGCAGGGGCAGAGCCCGCCGCGAGAGGAGGTGGGAGGGGGCGAGGTCACGGCCGCCGTGGTGCCCGGGGTCGAGGAGTACGGGGTGGTGCTCTGATTGCACCTCCGCCGGCCGCTCATCCCCCAATGGAAGGCCATGTCGGGGATCAACCGCTGGAGTTCATCATCAGGTTGTATAAGCCCCCGCGCGGCCGCCTCGACCTCCCTACTCCATTTGCGAGGGTGATGGAGCTTGAATAACCACGCGCACTCAAGCTGCACATGAGGGGTTGCTGTAATGGTAGCATGCGGGTGGATGTGGATTTCCCCGCCCCTCATGTCATGCTCTTCCGATGCGGCTAGAAGACTTTTGCCCGCGCCCACAGCTTGTCGGAGGGGCACGTCCTCCATTTTAAATTAATGGACGCCGAGCTGCTCTCCGTCAAGGTCTTCAGATGCTCGGGTGCTCGCTTAGGGTGCTACGCGGAGAGCGCGACCGATGACGAAAGCTCCTTCTCGAGCGATAGCGACGAGGAGGACAGTGACGGCGATGACGACGGCACCGACGGGGAGGACGACGGCTCCGACTCCGGTGGAACACCAGCCGCACCATCACCGTCAGGCGACGGTACCATCATCTGCCCCTGCATCTCCTTCCCGGCAAGGTGATTTGCCGGGGAGTTGGATGCAGAGGTGGGGGTGGTGCCCTCGGCTCCTCCAGCAGCCATCCAGCTAGACCCCGGCAGGCTTCCTCTCGGGCTGCAGCTTCGTTCGCCCTGCCGCGTCTTGCTGGCCTTGGTGGCGGTGCCTAGGGGGACCCTTCCGCCGCTCTCTTCACCATCACCTTCGCCCGTGCCCTCCCGATCATGTCGGTTTCCCTATCATGGGGCCCGACGGGGTCAGGCTGGGCTTCTGCCCAGGCACCACTTTTGCCCTCTTCTCTTCTCACCTTAGTGCCTAGGAGGAGAGGGACAAGAAAGGGGTTACGGGGCACTTATCTTTTTTCAGTTTAAAATGTGTAGGCATCGGCCAAACTTTAGTCTAAATAATGTAAACTTCTTTATCCATGTTTGTGTTCTGTAAGATCTGTACTTTCTTATCAGCATATTAATGAAAAAGACAAGCTTTCCCGGGCACTTGTGCATGTACCATATCCATGCAGAGGTGAAATGCCTCTTTACATTTAAGTAAACAAGTTTCCCCGGCAGGCTATCCTGCCGGTGCCCTCAGTTTGTTGCCGTGGGGCTAGGCCTGCCGGGCAAAAAACCGTAAAAAAGGACCGGCCCCCCGCTGAACCTTTTCCGCCAAAGGCCACTGTGACCACCCTGAGCGAAGCAGCATTCGAGTCAAAGGGTAGGAGCACCTATGTTTCGAAGGTGGCGGGGTTTTCATATGCACAAGTTTTCAAATTACAGAACAAGTATGGATAAGAAGGAACTTATCTGTTTGGTCTGCCGGGGATCGTCACGTAGGCTCGTCTTCATTTCTTCTCTTCGGGATCAAGTCCACGGCAAGAACCCTGCAACTTAGTGTAGATGAAAACAATGCCACATGCGACCTCATCTACATGATCATGCTATGCTCATGATATGCTTATGCATGCATGCAAGTTTCCGGGGCGCCCCAGCGCTTCGTTTATTTCTCTGTTGCTCAGGGTCTGCGCCTGGCTTTGTACAAAGGGTTACATGCAACTTCGGCAAAGCTTGTACAAAAGGGTGGCTGCTGGGCAGGGCCCGACAGCCGCGCCTTACGGGTAGAACTTACGGAGATGCTCAATGTTCCATGAGTTTTGCAATTGAATGCCATCTCCGGTCTCCAGACGGACTGTGCCAGGTCTGGTGACTCGTACTACCTGGTAAGGGCCTTCCCACTTTGGTGTCAACTTGTTTGCACCCTTGGCGGACTAAACACGCCTAAGGACAAGGTCGCCTTCCTCAAAACTCCAGGCATGAACCCTGTGGCTGTGATAGCGACGCAGGGCTTGCTGGTAGCGTGCAACACGCATAGTAGCCCGGAGACGGTTCTCCTCAAGTAGCACAGCGTCGTCACGCCGGTGCTGTTCCTGCACAACTTCATCGTAGGCAAGCACTCGAGGAGACCCGAATATGAGTTCCGTGGGGATAACTGCTTCTGCCCCATAGACTAGAGAGAAGGGAGTCTGCCCGGTAGCTGGATTTGGGGTCGTACGGAGGTACCAAAGAACCATCGGCAGCTCGTCGATCCATCGCCTGCCGCACTTCTGCAGCCGATCAAAAGTTCTTGTCTTAAGACCTCGCAGCACTTCAGCGTTGGCCCTCTCAGCTTGCTAGTTGCTTCTGGGATGGGCCACAGAGGGAAATGAGACCTTGCTTCTGAGGGCTTGAACGTATTGCATGAAGGCGCGGCTTGTGAATTGGGTGTCATTGTCGGTGATGATTCGGGCAGGTACCCCAAAACGGCACACCAATCCTTTCAAGAACTTGATAGCTGACTGCGCGGTCACCTTTCTCACAGGCTCTACTTCTGGCCACTTTGTAAACTTGTCGATTGCGACGAACAAGAATTCAAAGCCCCCGGTAGCACGGGGGAAGGGGCCCAAGATGTCGAGCCCCCAGACCGAAAATGGCCATGACAAAGGGATTGTTTAGAGAGCTTGAGTAGGCTGATGGATATTCTTGGAGTGGAACTGGCAGGCTTCACACTTGGTGACTAGCTCAATTGCATCTTGGAGGGCCGTGGGCTAGTAGAAGCCTCGCCGAAAAGCTTTCCCAACCAAGTCCCTTGATCCGATGTGGGAGCCACACATACCCTTGTGTATCTCTGCCAGCAGTTCCTTTCCTTCTTCCCGGCAAATGCACTTCAATTTCACACCATTGGGCCTTCTTCTGTATAGCATGTCGTCAATGAACTGATACATACTGGCCCTGCGGGCTACTCTTTCAGCTTCTTCTTGCTCTTCGGGAAGTTCTCCTGTTTGGAGGAAATGAACAATGTGCCGCGCCCAAGTTGGAGCCTGGGGCTCGGCAACAAGGACTAGCGGCACCTCCCCGTCAATGCGAGCGCATGCCTCGACCGTAAAGACTGGTAGTTCGGCGGGAGGGTGCAACTCACTGGTCGAAGGGGAGTTGTTCCCGCCAAGCTCTCTGCCGGGGGCTTCGGGAAGCTCTGCCGGGAGAGGCTTGCCGGAGTTCAATTTCCTCCTCTTGCTGGCCATTGTTGCTGGGGATACAGAGGGTTGAGTTAGATGGAGAACAAAAGTCCCTGGTTCCACAGGGAGGATTTGCGCAGCGCACTTTGACAGATGATCAGCAATGCTGTTTTTCGCACGCGATATGTGGTCTGTTTGCAATCCGTCAAAGCGCTCCTCCAACTTTCTCACTTCCTCAACGTATGCCTCCATCAATGGGTTTTGATAATCCTTGTTCACTTGTCTCACCACCAGTTGTGAATCTCCACGGATAATCAGCTTCTTGATTCCCAGTTCTGTTGCAATTCTGAGCCCGGCAAGGAGCCCTTCATACTCTGCAGTATTGTTGGTAGCCTTCTCCCGGGGGAAATGCATTTGAACAATGTACTTAAGGTGCTCCCTAGTGGGAGCAACGAGAAGCACACCAGCTCCTGCACCTTGTAGGGAGAAGGCACCTTCTTGGGGCGCTTCCTTGCCGGGGATGACTATCTCCAGTACTTCTTCATCAAGGGTCAGCGTACACTCCGCAATGAACTCTGCCAGTGCTCTGCTCTGAATAGTTGACATGATTTCAAACTTCAAACCAAAGCTGGATAACTCCAAAGCCCATTCCATGATCCTGCCAGTGGCCTTGGGGTTTCGGAGTATGCGTTGCAAGGGGAAGCGGGTGACAACCGTGATCTCGTGGGCTTGGAAGTAGTGGCACAGTTTCCTTGAGGCCACGATGAGGCCAAAAATCAACTTTTGCATGCCAGAGTACCTCGATCTAGCCCCCTGCAGCAGGGAGCTGACGAAGTACACCGGGCACTGCACCACCCTCTTCCTTGTCGTGATCTTGGAACTGTCTCCGCTGCCTTGCTCTTCTTTGTCTTGAACTGCATCTGACCTTGTCGGGACGGGTTCACTTTCCTCTCCAGAGGGGACGGCGGTGGCGACTGCTGTGTCATCTACCTCCCGCTGTGCCACCAGCGCTGCGCTAACCACTTGATTGGTCGCTGCTAAATATAGCAGCAACGGCTCTTGTGGTTTAGGAGCGACTAAGGTGGGAACAGAGGAAAGGTAGGTCTTCAAATCTTGTAGCGCAGCGTCCGCCTCCGGGGTCCACTCCACGGGTCCTGCCTTCTTCAAGATTTTGAAGAAAGGCAAGGCGCGTTTCGCGAACTTGGAAATGAACCTGCTCAGCGTGGCAACACATCCAGTCAAACGCCTCACGTCTTTAACTGCCTTGGGTGCTTGTATCTGCTCGATAGCCTTGATCTTGTCGGGGTTGGCCTCTATTCCCCGATGGGACACGAAGAAGCCAAGTAGCTTGCCGAAAGGAACGCCAAACACACACTTCTCCGGGTTCAGCTTCAAGTTGATTCTACGCAGATTTGCAAAGGTCTCTTCCAAATCCTGAATGAGAGTAACTCTGTCCTTGGTTTTGACCACTATATCATCCATGTAGGCTTCAATATTTCTGTGCAGCTGGGACTCAAAGCCAATCTATACTACTCTTACAAAAGTGGATCCAGTGCTCTTCAACCCAAAGGGCATTCATACAAAACAGTACGTGCCACATGGGGTTATGAACGCGGTCTTCTCTTCGTCTTCCTTGGACATGAAGATCTGGTGGTATCCAGAGTAGGCATCCAGGAAGGAAAGCAGGTCACACCCGGAGGTGGAATCCACAATCTGGTCGATGCGCGGCAAGGGGAACGGGTCCTTCAGGCATGCTTTGTTCAGATCTGTGAAATCTGTGCAAAGCCTCCATTTCCCATTCGCCTTGCGCACTACCACTGGGTTTGCTAACCATATTGGATGCAACACTCCTCTGACCAGGCCAGCTACCTCAAGTTTCTTGATCTCCTCGGCAATAAACTGCTGCTGCTCCAAAGCTTGCTTCCAGACCTTCTGCTTGACGGGCCAAGCATGTGGGTAGACAGCAAGGTGGTGCTCGATTACCTCCCTGGGAACACCGGGGATGTCAGATGGTTGCCAAGCAAACACATCGACATTCGCCCGCAGGAAGGCAAAGAGCGCGCTTTCCTATTTGTCGTCGAGGGTGGCACTAATGGTAAACGTACCGTCAGCGCCAGCCAGCCCTGCCGGGACCTTCTTCACAGTGGGTGCAGTAGCCTTGGACCTCTTGCTATTGGAACTCTCCGGCAAGTCATCAACAGGCACAGCGCACTCCGAAGAGGTACGCTTCCCGGATTCCTTGTTGGCATCCTTGCTGGCTTTCTTCTTTTTCTTGATTTCCTTGGCCGGAGCAGTGGCTTCCGTGGCCTCTGCAGCGATTGCTTCCCGGTACATCTTATCCACGCATATGATTGCGTCTTTCTTGTCTGATGGAATGGAAATGACGCCCATTGGCCCTGGTATCTTCAAAGTGTTGTAGGCATAGTGGGATGCCGCCATGAATTTGGCCAGGGCAGGGCGACCAAGGATTCCATTGTACTGTAGGGGGAGGTCAACCACATCAAACACGATCTTCTCAGTCCGGTTGTTTAACTCCCCCCACCCCCCGAATGTTACCAGTAGTGTGATCTTCCCCTTAGGACGACTCCTGCCGAGGTTGATCCCTTGGAACGTACCAGTAACCTTTAGCTCTTCATCTGCTATCTGGAGTTTGCTGATGACCTTTGGAGAAATCAGATTCAACCCGGCCCCAACGTCAACCAACATCTTTGTGACCTTGAGGTTGCGGATCGTTGGTGAAACCAACAACGGCAAACACATTACTGCGGTAGTGCGGTCGGGGTGATCCTCCTCATCAAAGATGATGGGCGTGCGGGACCACTTGAGCGGCTTCTGAGAATCTGCCACTGGCTCCACGGCATTGACCTCACGCGCCCATATTTTGAGTTGGCGGTGAGAGGAGTGTAAGGATGCACCCCAGTCAATGCATAGGGTGTCAGTGGCTTTCTAGAACTCCTGCTCGCTGCTTTCCTCTTCATCTCCTTCATCACTCTCGTCCTCGCAATCCTTCTTCTCATGGCCTTTGGCGGGTTTCCCCTGATACTGAGGAGCCTTGCCGGGGCGACCTGTTCTACTGCCTCGGCCCTTCCCACCAGCGCCATCTTGGTCTTTCTCCTTATCACGCTTCTCGTACTCAGCCCTCTGCTTCTTGACGAGTTGCTCAACCTGATGACACTCCTGAAGATCGTGGCCCTTGGTCTGATGGATCTTGCAGTACGGCCCATCACTCTTCCCAGCCTTCTCAGCAGCCGCGGCTTCCCGACAATAAGTGCACGCGGCAACTTCCTTGTTGGGAACCTCGGTCTTGGCCTTCTTGCCGGTACTAAGTGTACTCGATCCTTCAACGGTCATCACCGCTTTATCCTTGCGCTTCTTGTTCTTCTTCTTTTGGTTGGTGGCGTCGTTGTCGTCCTCTGAGTCGATGTCGAGAGCCGTCTCCCCTCTTCTACTCGGGCACACTTATCCACCAGAGTGTATAGCTCATTCACAGTCTTAGGCAATCGAACGTTCATTTTAGAACGTATCCTCTCTCCTTCGTTCTGTGGAAGGAGCTGCAAGTCGCTGGGCCACCCTGGTTCTTGATGGCCGCCCGTGAAGGCGCCAACAAACTCACAGCACAGGTCAGCCCAGGTCGAGATGGAATTCTCTGGCAAATACATCAGCCAAGACCTCACATTTGGCTTGAGTGCCAAAGGGAAGTAGTTGGCGAACACCTTCTCGTCTCTTCCCCCGGCAGCTTGAACGGTGATGGTGTAGATGCTCAAGAACCCTATCGGGTTCAATCTTCCATCGTACTTCTCTGGTATTTCTGGCTTGAATGTGCGAGCAGATGGCCAACGGACTTGCCGCAGCTCGCGAGTGAATGCGGGGCACCCAACCTCGAAAGGTAGGTACCCACCTTCACCGGGCGTGGGCTCTTCGACGTCGGGGCCATTGCGCCTATCAGACTGGCGTTGGGTTTCGCGGCGTCGTTCGGTGGTGGCGCGCGCGTCTTCCCTTCGCCTGTCTGCTAGGACTCGCCGCTGGTCTCGTCGTGCTCGAGGATCCGACGAAGCCATCGATACGTCGTTGGGTTGTTGGTCGCGTGGCTCTGGCTGCGGCCCCTGCGCTTGCTGCCGCGGAGGGGATTGCGCCGTGGGGGTGGCCCCTTCGGTACGGCCAGTGGCTCGGGCTGTTGTCGCCGCCTGCGGAGGCCGTGACGGGCCCGCTCGCTGTGATCCTCCCGCCTTGGCGAAACCAATCAGGCTCTGAATGGTGTCTCTCCACTCATCCATCTGATCGGCCACCGGCAAAAATCTCAACATGAGTTGGGCCCGCGCCATGGCCTCCGAAGCAGTGCTCGGCATGGATGACGATGTAGACCGTAACGTCGCCTGGCTTCTGACAGTGCCGGTAGTGGCAGCACCGTGCTCTTGTCGCCGTGAGCTAGTCGCCAAGGTGGCGTGGTGACTAGATGGTTGTGCTTGGGGATCGGTGGCTCCGTTCGGCGCATCGGCTTGGCTAGCCCGTTCCGGGGGTGGCGCGTGCCCTGTGGCCGCACCCGCAGCGGGGGCGGCCGGAGGGTTGCGGTTCGCCCCAGGGCGAGCGCCACCACTGTGGCTGCGTCCTTCGGTGGGGCGGAGAGGCACAGACAGGATGATCTCTCCACCCGCACCTTGTGGAGCATGGCCGCTGGGAAGTTGTTGGCGCTGTCCTTCTCCGGTGTCTCCCGCTCCCGTTTCGGCCATAGGGGAGGTGGTGATGATGCCGCCTGCACCGGCCACGTCCCCCGCAGTGTCCACGTCCCCGTGCGCCCCCGTAGCCCCCATGGCGTCGGCGGCCGCGTGCGAATGGGCCTTCGAGGTGGACGGGTGAGCTGCGGCACCGGGTTTCTTCTTGGGCACCATGGATGATGAAGCCGTCGATGAAGAGAATAATGATGAAGATGACACGCTACGTACGCTCTCGGGTTTGCGCAAGCGCTTCCCCCTACCTGGCGCGCCAAAGATGTCGTGGGAAAACACGGCCACCTATGGGGCCATTAGCCCCTTGTGGTTCGGCAGTGGGGAAGGACGCATTGCACAAAGAGCGGAGGGCGCGGAGTAGCACGACAGCGATCACACAGGCAGTTTTTACCCAGGTTTGGGCCACCGCGAGGCGTAAAACCCTACTCATGCTTTGGTGGATTGATGAGAGGACCGAGGTGGAGACGCAGCGCTCTAGCTCGGCAGGGTCGCCTCAGGGCGAGAGCAACTACGCGCGTATCGAGTGTACAAGGGTTCGAATCCTTTCTAAGGTTGCCATGGCCCTTCTTTTATAGATCAAGGGGTCACCACAATGGCAAATCAGTCATTGCGTACTGATTAGATAGCAAACAGTGCTATCATACCTAACTCTGCAGACAGGACAGAGCACATTAAATGCGCCACTTAGTGTCACATCGTAGCGTAGCCCGGCAAGCCTTGCCGTGCCGTTCGGCCACCTTCTCGCCTGCCTCCGTGACACATCCCTAGACGGGTGTCATTTGGAGGTGATTTCCTCTGGAAGTGGCCGCCACGTGCCAAATAGCGGCCACTTAGCCACTTGGGGGCTCGAAACCGCACCGATCGATGACTAGCATTGCTGTGAGGTGGAGCGGTGGAGCCTTGGCGGGGTAATCCTCCCTCGGCGCCCCCGGCAAGCCTGCCGGGGCAATCTGGAGACTTGTCTTCGGGGCAACCTCGTCCCCGCCAGGCTCACCTGCCCGGCAAGGGAGGTTTTTCCTTAGTGGTATCTTGCTCCTTTGGTTGGCCTTGGTCTTCTTGATCCGCCCTTTGATTTCTCAAAGAGCTGATCTCTTCTGCTTGGTCTTGTCTTGGACGCTGCAACCTTGTTCTCGAGCCTGTGTATAGTCTGGGCAACACACCTGGGGTTTGTTGCACCGACATAACCCTTTACAACGAGCTCTTTGTCACCTCCATAAACGAGAAACATGTCCGTGGTCCTTTTCAGGTACTTTAGGATATTCTTGACCGCTGTCCAGTGATCCACTCCTGGATTACTTTGGTACCTCCCTGCCAAACTTATGGCAAGGCACACATCAGGTCTGGTATACAGCATGGCATACATTATAGAACCTATGGCTGAGGCATAGGGAATGACTTTCATTCTCTCTCTATCTTCTGCCGTGGTCGAGCTTTGAGTTTGACTCAATTTCACACCTTGCAACACAGGCAAAAACCCTTTCTTTGACTGGTCCATTTTGAACTTCTTCATAACTTTGTCAAGGTATGTGCTTTGTGAAAGTAAGCGTCTCGATCTATCCCTATAGATCTTGATGCCCAATATATAAGCAGCTTCATCGAGGTCTTTCATTGAAAAATTCTTATTCAAATATCCTTTTATGCTATCTAGAAATTCTATATCATTTCCAACCAGCAATATGTCATCCACATATAATATCAGAAATGCTATAGAGCTCCCACTCACTTTCTTGTAAATACATGCTTCACCATGTCTGTATAAAACCATATGCTTTGATCACCTCATCAAAGCGTATATTCCAACTACGAGTTGCTTGCACCAATCCATAGATGAATCGCTGGATCTTGCACACTTTGTTAGGACCCTTAGGATCGACAAAACCTTCTGGTTGCATCATATACAACTCTTCTTTAAGAAACCCGTTAAGGAATGCAGTTTTGACGTCCATGTGCCAGATTTCTTAATCATAAAATGCGGCAATTGCTAACATGATTCTGACAGACTTAAGCATCGCTACGGGTGAGAAAGTCTCATCATAGTCAACCCCTTGAACTTGTCGAAAACCTTTCGCGACAAGTCGAGCTTTGTAGACAGTGATATTACCATCAGCGTCTGTCTTCCTCTTGAAGATCCATTTATTCTCAATGGCTTGCCGATCATCGGGCAAGTCCACACTTTGTTCTCATACATGGATCATATCTCAGATTTCATGGCCTCTAGCCATTTGTCAGAATCTGGGCTCATCATAGCTTCTTCATAGTTCCTAGGTTCGCCGTTGTCTAATAACATGACTTCCAGGACAGGATTACCGTACCACTCTGGTGCGGTACGTGCTCTGGTCGACCTACGAGGTTCAGGAGTAACTTGATCTGAAGTTTCATGATCATTATCATTAGCTTCCTCTTCGATTGGTGTAGGCATCACGGGAACATTTTTCTCTGATGTGCTATTTTCCAGTTCGAGAGAAGGTACAACTACCTCATCAAGTTCTACTTTCCTCCCACTCACTTCTTTCGAGAGAAACTCCTTCTCTAGAAAGGACCCATTCTTGGCAACAAAGATCTTGCCTTCGGATCTGTAGTAGAAAGTATACCCAATAGTTTCTTTAGGGTATCCTATGAAGACGCACTTCTCCGCTTTGGATTCGAGCTTATCAGGCTGAAGCCTTTTGACATAAGCGTCTGAAAGTGCAACTAATCCCCGGGTGGTTTTGGTAATTCATAACAACATATAGCTCATTGAACTAATATCCTTTCAAGTTAAATATTTCAGAAAGTTCAATGATTGGCATGGCACATGGACTAGAGATGTGGACCCCTCAAAATGCTAAGGACAAATATTGGCAAAAGCTCAAGACTCTACATTTCTATTTTAGTGATCCAAGATCACATTGAGTCCATAGGAAAAGCCAATACTATTAAAAGGGGATGAGGTGTTGCTTAATGGTCTACTTGCTCAAAGTGCTTAGTGATATGCTCCAAAACCCTCAACCACTTTCTCAAATCCAAATATGTCCTAAACCTAAAGTCAAACTCGGCCCCACCGAGTTCCTTTGACATAGCCACTGCCAGAAAACCTAATCAGTTCAATCTCACTGATAGGGATTTCGGTCTCACCGAGATGGGATTGCAAACTCTCTGTTTCCCTTCGTAACATTTCGGTCTCACCGAAATGAGTGATCTGTCCCACCGAGTTCGCAATGCAAACTCTCTGTTTCCCTTTCGTAATGTTTCGGTCTTACAGAAAGGAGCGATCGGTCCCATCGAGTTTGCCTCACCAACTCTCTGTTTGCTCATTGCTTAAATCGGTCTCACCGAGTTCATGAAATCGGTCACACCGAGAAGAGGTTTTGCCCTAACCCTAGCACATCGGTCCCACCGAGTTGATCATATCGGTCCCACCGAGAATCCTAACGTTCACATTTTGAACTGAATCGGTCTCTCCGAGTTCTTCTATTCAGTCTGACCGAGTTGGGTCAAATGTGTGTAACAGTTAGATTTTGTGTGGAGGTTATATATACCCCTCCACCCCCTTCTCTATTCAAGAGAGAGCCATCAGAACATGCCTACACTTCCACTACTCATTTTCTAAGAGAGAACCACCTACTCATGTGTTGAGACCAAGACATTCCAATCCAACCACAAGAATCTTGATCTCTAGCCTTCCCCAAGTTGCTTTCCACTCAAATCATCTTTCCACCATATCCAAATCTGTGAGAGAGAGTTGAGTGTTGGGGAGACTATCATTTGAAGCACAAGAGCAAGGAGTTCATCATCAACACACCATCTATTACCTTTTGGAGAGTGGTGTCTCCTAGATTGGTTAGGTGTCACTTGGGAGCCTCCGACAAGATTGTGGAGTTGAACCAAGGAGTTTGTAAGGGCAAGGAGATCGCCTACTTCGTGAAGATCTACCCGAGTGAGGCAAGTCCTTCGTGGGCGATGGCCATGGTGGGATACACAAGGTTGCTTCTTCGTGGACCCTTCGTGGGTGGAGCCCTCCGTGGACTCGCGCAATCGTTACCCTTCGTGGGTTGAAGTCTCCATCAACGTGGATGTACGATAGCACCACCTATCGGAACCACGCCAAAAATCTTCGTATCTACATTGTGTTTGCCTTCTCGAAACCCTTCCCTTTACCTTCATATGCAATGTTTTACTTTCCGCTGCTACACTCTTAGAATTGCATGTGTAGGTTGATTGCTTGACTTGTGCTAAGTTGCTAAAATCTGCCAAGACTTAAAATTGGGAAAAGGCTAGATTTTTATTTGGTCAAGTAGTCTAATCACCCCCCCTCTAGACCTACTTTCGATCCTACAAGTGGTATCAGAGCTTTGGTCTCCAATTGCCTTGATTTCCCTAGCTTTGGTGATCATAGCCTTGGTTTCACAACCTAGGAGAGTATGGCGTCTAGCGAGGGAAATTACCACCATAGAGGTCCTTACTTTGATGGTACTAATTTTGCTAGTTGGAAGCATAAGATGAAAATGCATATTCTTGGACATAACCCCGCCATTTGGGCTATTGTGTGTATTGGTTTGCAACGTGAATTCTTCGAAGATGGAAGAGAACCAAATTGTGAAGCAAACGAGGAAGAATTGAAGATGTTGCAATACAACGCTCAAGCTTGAGATATCCTCTTCAACGGATTGTGCCCTGAAGAATTCAACAAAATCAGCCGCCTTGAGACTGCAAAGGAAATTTGGGATACTTTGGTTGATATGCATGAAGGTACCGAGTCCATCAAGGAATCCAAATTGGATGTGCTTCAAAGTCAACTTGACAAGTTCAAAATGAAGGATGGTGAAGGAGTCGCTGAAATGTATTCTAGGCTTGCTCTCATCACAAATGAGATTGCCGGCTTAGGAAGTGAAGACATGACCAACAGATTCATCATCAAGAAGATCCTAAGAGCCTTGGATGGAAAATATGATACCGTGTGCACTTTGATCCAAATGATGCCCAATTACAAAGATCTCAAGCCAACGGAAGTCATTGGTAGAATTGTTGCTCATGAGATGTCACTTAAGGATAAGGAAGAGCTTCATAACAAGTCTAGTGGTGCTTACAAAGCTTCATGTGATGCTCCCACAACATCAAGTGAGAAACATGCCTTCAATGAAGAATTGAGCCTAATGGTGAAGAACTTCAACAAGTTCTACAAGAGTAGAAGCAAAGAGAGAAGTTCTAAGTCAAGGTCCTACAATGACAAAAGATCTTCTAGTCGTGATCGTAATTGCTATAATTGTGGAAGACCCAGACATTACTCTAGTGAATGTACGGCTCCCTACAAAAGAAGAGAAGACTCACCTAAAAGGAGAAGTAAAAGAGAGGAAGCACCTCCAAGAGAGAGAAGGAGTAGAGATGATCGTTATGAATGAAGACCCTCTCGCAGAAGCAAGGATTCGGAAAGGAAGGACAAGTCATCAAAGAGCTACACAAGACGAAGACATCAAGCTCATGTTGGTGAATGGGTATCCGGTTCTGACTCCGACAACCACTCCGAGAGAAGTTATCGCTCCGACTCCGAATATACTCAAGATGAAGGTGTTGCCGGTCTTGCACTTGTGTCATCCAACTCCTATGACATATTTGACTCACCAAATGAAGGAATTGGAAGATGCTTCATGGCTAAAGGCCCCAAGGTATCACACCCCTAGTATGTTGATTTCAATAGTGATGAAGATGATTTGCTAGGTGATGATGATTTACTTGTTGACAACTCTAGTGATGAAAACTATGATGAAATTGCTATTAATCATGCTAATCAAGATGAAACGAATGACAATGATAAGAAGGAGATTGAGCGTCTAACTAAAGAATTAAACACTCTTAAGTTAGCTCATGAAACTACCTTAGAGGATCATCGAGAGCTTTTAAAGACTCATGAGAAGCTACGCTTTGAAAAGCTCAATCTAGAGCAAGAGCATGGGTTCTTAAAAGCAATCAATGATGATCTTCGTAAGAAAAGTTCTTATTACATTGCCAAGCATTTACTCTTGTCTACTTACATGCCACAAGTAAAATCTAGCAACAAGAACAAGAAAGATTCTTCTTCTAGTAGTAACAATAATCATGCTAAATCCAATATTGTTGCTTCTAGTAGTTCTCTTGATTCCACTAATGATTCTCTTAGCCAAGTTACACTTGAGCAAGAAAATAGCTTATTGAAGGGAATTATAGAGAAAGTTGTTTACAAGAGCCTTGCTGGAAGTAAGCAATTTGAGGAGATTGTACGCAAGCAAGGAAGGCACCGGAAGAATCAAGGTGTTGGTTTTGAACGCAAGTTCAATGCCAATGGAGTTGAGTGGGAAGAAGATCAATACCCCAAGACGAAGTTTGTTCCTCAACAAGAGAAGTATGACCCCACTTCTTTTGATGGAACACAAGCTCAAGATGATCTTCCACCACAAGACCACAATCTAAAAGGCAAGGACAAGCTTCAAGAGGAGATTGATTCATTTGAAGAAGCTCCAAAGGCCTTGGTCAAGTGGGTTCCCAAGACTACATCAAGTTCCACTTCATCAAGTACAACTACAACTCCAAGGATCCCCATCAAGTTGATGTGGGTCCCAAAGAAGAAGAACTAGAGAGTTCTTGAGGGTGACTCCGCCAACATACTTCACTCATATTCATTTTGGCAAGGACAAGTGCAATCAACTTCCATATCTTGCACTAGTTCAAGGAGTCACAAACCCTCTTGTTGGTAAGACAAGGGACAAGGTAACCTAATGCTTTCATGGACAACATCATATGTGTATTTCACTCTATGTTTATGGATATCCTTGTGTGTTCCTTGTGGGACTAACCCATGTAGGTATTGAAAGTGCAACTCACTCCAATGGATTGCTCCAAATGATCTACATCAACATTGAGCATCCACATCTTCAACATCTACATGAAGTCATCATCGACAAAACCCAAGGTTAGTTCATCCCTCTTAGGGCGGATATCACATTTAGGGGGAGCTTTACTCTAAGAATTGAGCTAAAGCAACTCTAATGGTGTGAACACAACAATGCTTTATGTAAAAGTGGTAACCCCACTTGTGCTCTTGATAGATGCTAGAGTGTTTGTGCATGCTTTGCCACATATTTCATTTGCTATCTTATTGTGTGAGCATGTTGGTTGCATAATTTTCTCCATTCGAGGACATCCATTTGTTGTTTTGATTGATTGGTTTTTCTTTTTGCCAAATGGATGGACAAGAATGCCTAAGTACTCCCTCTAGCTATCTATGCTTTTCTCGTCTCAAACTCTATTCATGCTACATCACAAAGTTTGATCAAGTCGAATTCGGACCCTCTGGGTGAGGAGCACTTGGAGCCACCAATCCGTCAAGGGCTTAAACTTCCAAAACCACTTAATGGCTTTCGGGCTAACCGATTCATCCATCTCGGTCTCACCGAAATCATTGGGTTGATCTATGTTTTCATCTCGGTGCAACCGATTAGAATAGTTCGGTCACACCAAGTTGCAGTAACCGCTTGCGATTCTGCATCTCGGTGCCACCGAGTCGTTCCACTCGGTCACACCGACAATGACTGGGTATATATATCCGCGGGTTGAAATTTGGAAATTCCTTCAAACTCCCAACCGCGCCTGCCCAGCTCTTCCGCCCCCTCGGTCTCTAGATCGTCGCCGTCGTCACCAGCACCCTCCTGCTGCTGGTCTCCGCCGCCGTCAATGGGATTCTTCACCGCCATTGTCGCCGTAGCGAGTCCGCCACCAAGTTAGGGTACGGACTCGATCCCTTTGTGTATTCCTTAACTCCGATTCTTGCACAAAGGTTAATGCCATGCTTCTAGCCACGATTGAGATCATCCTATCCAACCAAAACTTCCTCTAGATTATTTTTGATGCAAAAACTTAGGGTTAGGTTTTCGCCGAACTCATCTCGGACCGACCGATTTGAAGTATTCGGTCTCACCGATTTGGCCCAGGCCATTGCACATGTACAACTCCGTCTGACCGAAGTGTACGAATCGGTATGACCGAGTTTACTTTCTCTGTGAAACCCTAGCATCTCAGAGTCACCGAACTACATCTCGGTCTGACCGAAACTACCTGTTTAGACTCCAAAGTTGCTTCGGTGTCACCGAGTTAGTCATATCGGTAGCTCCGAAATGCTTTCTGCAGAAAACTAAAATTAAGTTTTTGAGTCAAACTTTTTGCCAAAATAGCTGTACTTTGTGATGCTCATCTACTCTGCCTATACCTATCTATTCACAGGGTCAGTGTCAGCCATGTCAGACAACAGTGATAGCCAGAATAGGTCAGAGGAGCAAGCAAATCTCAGTGAGGGCACTAGTCCCTCCAATAGCAGTTATGATGAGGGTAGCAGAAGAACCCCAAGCAACTTGCCTAAGGCTGCAACTAGGCAAAGGAAGAAGAGAACCTCAGATTCTGAAGATGAGGACTTTGTGGTTGATGAGGAGGTCACCTCAAAGAAGAAGGCAGTCAAGAAGGAGTATGCTGCTGCTGCTGCCACCAAGCCTGGCATGAAGAAGAAAGCTCCTGCCAAGAGAGTGCCTATGTCAAAAGCCAGAGCCTCCACTCAGGAAACTATGGAGTTCACTCTTGAACCAAGAGAAGAAGAGGCTGCTGGAGGCAAGAAAAGGAAGGAAAGGGTCAAGAAGACCATGGCCAGAGTTATTGGCAGATCATCAATGATGAAAGATGCCAGATGTATCAGCTGTGAATCTCAAGACCAAGCAAGATCAGCTCACTTATCTGCTTGAGTCTACAATGAGGATTGAGAAAGGACTAGCCAACCTGACTCAAAACCAAGAAAGTCTTGAGAGGATCATTGAAACAAAATTTTATGATCTAGACTTGAAGGTCACAGAGATCCAAACCACAGTTGAGCAACTTCAAGAAGAGGCAGAGGACAGGAGAGGAAGAGTCACCACAGATGCATTTCACAGAGTGCCAAGAGCACAGAGGTCTGCAGCAGAGCCAGTTGTCACAGATTCCAGAGCTACAGCTTCAGCACCTGCAGCAACTGCCACTGTTGCACCTTCAGTTGCAACTCCTCCAGCTCCTCAGACATCAGCAGAAGCCTTTGCAGATGGACTCCTCTCAACGCCATCTACGCACACCGGAGCCACCAGCCCGAAGACCACTTCAGGAGCTCTCGGAGATCGTGCCTAGAGTGCCGAATAGCACTATGCATTTTCGAGCTTTTTGGTAACTTGTTGCCAAAGGGGGAGAAAGTGTATAGATCTTAGGCTTCGAGAGAGAGAGAGAGTTTTGCTTTTGTTTGCCTCTCTTGCTACTTGATATTTGTTCTTTTGGTTGCTACATTATTTGTGCGTGTGTGTGAGATACACTTATGATCATGTGGTTGATCATTATGCTTTAATGTGTGCTTGAATGATGCTATTTATAATACTTGTGTATGATCAATCATGTTTCCCTTGGTGATGAGTGCATGTGCTTTACATTCTATCATTTTGAGCGCTCCACCAAGATGTATGTGACATGGAAGAGTAACCCATGATCCTAATCGATTGTGCATTTGCGTTCAAAAGCAAATTTTAAATAATGCACAAATTTAGGGGGAGCTCTTGCTTATCACATACTTCTCAAAGCGACGATATATTTCATTCATATTATCATTTGTCGAAGCTTTGATCTATATGTTGTCATCAATTACCAAAAAGGGGGCGATTGAAAGTGCAACTAATCCCCGGGTGGTTTTGTTAATTCATAACAACATATTGCTCATTGAACTAATATCCTTTCAAGTTAAATATTTCAGAAAGTTCAATGATTGGCATGGCACATGGACTAGAGATGTGGACCCCTCAAAATGCTAAGGACAAATATTGGCAAAAGCTCAAGACTCTACATTTCTATTTTAGTGATCCAAGATCACATTGAGTCCATAGGAAAAGCCAATACTATTAAAAGGGGATGAGGTCTTGCTTAATGGTCTACTTGCTCAAAGTGCTTAGTGATATGCTCCAAAACCCTTAACCACTTTCTCAAATCCAAATATGTCCAAAACCTAAAGTCAAACTCGGCCCCACCGATTTGATCTATCCGGCGCCACCGAGTTCCTTTGACATAGCCACTGCCAGAAACCCTAATCAGTTCGGTCTCACCGATAGGGATTTCGGTCTCACCGAGATGGGATTGCAAACTCTCCGTTTCCCTTCGTAAAGTTTCGGTCTCACCGAAATGAGCGATCGGTCCCACCGAGTTCGCAATGCAAACTCTCTGTTTCCCTTTCATAACGTTTTGGTCTTACCGAAAGGAGTGATCTGTCCCACCGAGTTTGCCTGACCAACTCTCTGTTTGCTCATTGCTGAAATCGGTCTCACCGAGTTCATGCAATCGGTCACACCGAGATGAGGTTTTGCCCTAACCCTAGCACATTGGTCCCACCGAGTTGATCATATCGGTCCCATCGAGAATCCGAACATTCACATTTTGAACTGAATCGGTCTCACCGAGTTCTTCTATTCGGTCTGACCGAGTTGGGTCAAATGTGTGTAACGGTTAGATTTTGTGTGGAGGCTATATATACCCCTCCATCGCCTTCTCTATTCAAGAGAGAGCCATCAGAACGTGTCTACACTTCCACTACTCATTTTCTGAGAGAGAACCACCTACTCATGTGTTGAGACCAAGACATTCCAATCCAACCACAAGAATCTTGATCTCTAGCCTTCCCCAAGTTGCTTTCCACTCAAATCATCTTTCCACCATATCCAAATCTGTGTGTGAGAGAGAGTTGAGTGTTGGGGAGACTATCATTTGAAGCACAAGAGCAAGGAGTTCATCATCAACACACCATCTATTACCTTTTGGAGAGTGGTGTCTCCTAGATTGGTTAGGTGTCACTTGGGATCCTCCGACAAGATTGTGGAGTTGAACCAAGGAGTTTGTAAGGGCAAGGAGATCACCTACTTCGTGAAGATCTACCCGAGTGAGGCAAGTCCTTCATGGGCGATGGCCATGGTGGGATAGACAAGGTTGCTTCTTCGTGGACCCTTCGTGGGTGGAGCCCTCCGTGGACTCGCGCAACCATTACCCTTTGTGGGTTGAAGTCTCCATCAACGTGGATGTACGATAGCACCACCTATCGGAACCACGCCAAAAATCTTCATGTCTACATTGCGTTTGCCTTCTCCAAACCCTTCCCTTTACCTTCATATGCAATGTTTTACTTTCCGCTGCTACACTCTTAGAATTGCATGTGTAGGTTGATTGCTTGACTTGTGCTAAGTTGCTAAAATCTGCCAAGACTTAAAATTGGGAAAAGGCTAGATTTTTATTTGGTCAAGTAGTCTAATCACCCCCCTCTAGACCTACTTTCGATCCTACAGCGTGACATCCCCAAACTTTAAGAAACGATAGCTTAGGTTTATTGCCAAACCATAGTTCATACGGTGTCATCTCAACGGATTTAGACAGTGCCCTATTTAGCGTGAATGCGGCTGTGTCTAATGCATAACCCCAAAATGATAAAGGCAAATCAGTAAGAGACATCATAGAATGCACCATATCTAATAAAGTACGGTTACGACATTCGGACACACCATTACGCTGTGGTGTTCTAGGTGGCGTGAGTTGTGAAACAATCCACATTGTCTTAAATGAAAGACAAACTCGTAACTCAAATATTCGCCTCCGGAATCAGATCATAGAAACTTTATTTTCTTGTTATGATGATTCTCCACTTCACTCTGAAATTCTTTGAACTTTTCAAATGTTTCAGACTTGTGTTCATCAAGTAGATATACCCATACCTACTCAAATCATCTGTGAAGGTTAGAAAATAACAATCCCCTCCGCGTGCCTCAACACTCATCGGACCACATACATTGGTATGTATTATTTCCAATAAGTCATTAGCTCGCTCCATTTTTCTGGACAACCGAGTTTTAGTCATCTTACCCATGAGGCATGGTTCGCAAGTATCAAATGATTCATAATCAAGTGATTCCAAAAGTCCATCCGCATGGAGTTTCTTCATGCGCTTTACACCAATATGACCTAAATGACAGTGCCACAAGTATGTTGCATTATCATTATCAACTTTGCATCTTTTGGCATCAATATTATGAATATGTGTATCACTATGATCGAGATTCAATAAGAATAGACCATTTATCAAAGGTGCATGACCATAAAAGATATTACTCATATAAATAGAACAACCATTATTCTCTGACTTAAATGAATAACTGTCTCGCAATAAACAAGATCCAGATATAATGTTCATGCTCAACGCTGGCACCAAATAACAATTATTGAGGTCTAAAACAATCCCGAAGGTAGATGTAGAGGTAGTGTGCCGACGGCGATCACATCAACCTTGGAACCATTCCCGACGCGCATCGTCACCTCGTCCTTAGCCAATCTTCGTTTATTCCGCAGCTCCTGTTTCGAGTTACAAATATGAGCAAACGAACCAGTATCAAATACCCAGGCGCTACTACGAGCATTAGTAAGGAACACATTAATAACATGTATATCAAATATACCTTTGTTCACTTTGCCATCCTTCTTATCTGCCAAGTACTTGGGGCAGTTCCGCTTCCAGTGACCATTTCCTTTGCAGTAGAAGTAGTCAGTTTCAGGCTTGGGTCCAGCTTTGGGCTTCTTTACAGGAGCGGCAACTTGCTTGCCATTCCTATTGAAGTTTCATTTCTTTCCCTTGCCCTTTTTCTTCAAACTAGTGGTCTTGTTAACCATCAACACTTGATGCTCCTTCTTGATTTCTACCTCCGCTGGTTTTAGCATCGCGAAGAGCTCGGGAATCGTTTTCGTCATCCGTTGCATATTATAGTTCATCACAAAGGCTTTGTAGCTTGGTGGCAGTGACTGAAGAACTCTGTCAATAACACTCTCAACTGGAAGATCAATTCCCAGCTGAGTCAAGTGGTTATGATACCCAGACATTTTGAGTATGTGTTCACTGACAAAACTGTTCTCCTTCATCTTACAGCTATAGAACTTGTTGGAGACTTCATATCTCTCAACCCGGGCATTAGCTTGAAATATCAACTTCAGCTTTTGGAACATCTCATATGCTCCGTGGCATTCAAAGCGTCTTTGAAGTCTCGGTTCTAAGCCGTAAAGCATGGCACACTGAACTATCGAGTAGTCATCAGATCGAGCCTGCCAGACATTCGTAACATCTGCATCAGCTCTTGCAGCAGGTCTATCACCTAGTGGTGCATCAAGGACATAATTCTTCTGTGCAGCAATGAGGAAAATCCTCAAGTTATGGACCCAGTCCATGTAGTTGCTACCATCATCTTTCAACTTAGCTTTCTCTAGGAACGCATTAAAATTCAAGGGAACGGAAGCACGGGCCATTGATCTACAACATAGATATGCAAAAACTATTAAGACCAAGTTCATGATAAATTTTGGTTCAAATAATCAAATTACTAATGAACTCCCACTTAAATCAACATCCCTCAAGTTGTCTAAGTGATACATGATCCAAATCAACTAACCAATGTCCGATCATCACGTGAGATGGGGTAGTCTTCAATGGTGAACATCTCTATGTTGATCATATCTACTATATGACTCACGTTCGACCTTTCGGTCTCCAGTGTTCCGAGACCATGTCTGTACATGTTAGGCTCGTCAAGTTTAACCCAAGTATTCTGCATGTGCAAAACTGTCTTACACCCATTGTATGTGAACGTAGAGTCTATCACACCCGATCATCGCGAGGTGCTTCGAAACGACGAACTTTAGCAATGGTGCATACTCGGGGATAATACTTTTATCTTAAAATTAAGTGAAGGGATCGTCTTATAATGCTACCGTCGTTCTAAGCAAAATAAGATTCATAAAGGATAAACATCACATGCAATAAAAATATGTGAGATGATATGGCCATCATCATCTTGTGCTTTTGATCTCCATCTCCAAAGCATCGGCATGATCTCCATCATCACCGGTGTGACACCTTGATCTCCATCGTTGTGTCGGGGTCGTCTCGCCAACTATTGCTTCTACAACTATTGCTAACGTATAGCGATAAAGTAAAGCAATTACATGGCGCTTAGTGATTGACACGTAGGTCATACAATAATTAAAGACAACCCTAAGGCTCCTGCCGGTTGTCGTACTCATCTACATGCAAGTCATGAACTTATTAGAAAACATGATCATCTCATACATCAACATATATCAAATCACGTCTTGACCATATCACATCACAACATACCCTGCGAAAACAAGTTAAACGTCCTCTACTATGTTGTTGCAAGTTTTACGTGGCTGCTACGGGCAACTAGCAAGAACCATTCTTACCTAGCAAAACCACAACGGTGATTATCAAGTTGCCTTTTAACCTTCTGCAAGGACCATCGTAGTCAAATTAGATTCAACTAAAGTGGGAGAAACAGACACCTGCCAGCCACCTTTATGCAAAACAAGTTGCATGTTAGTCGGTGGAACCGGTCTCATGTACGTGGACATGTAAGGTTGGTTCGAGCCGCTTCATCCCACAATACTGCCAAATCAAAATAAGACATTGGTGGTAAGCAATATGAACATCACCGCCCACAACTCCTTTGTGTTCTACTCGTGCATATCATCTACGCATAGACCTGGCTCATGATGCCACTGTTGGGGAATGTTGCATGGAAAACAAAAAAAATTCTACGCACATGCAAGATCTATCCATGGAGATGTATAGCTATGAGAGGGGGAGAGCATCTACATACCCTTGTAGATCACTAAGCGAAAGCGTTTATCAACGCGGTTGATGTAGTCGTACACCTTCACGATCAGCACATGTTTAGTTCGAGTACCGAACGTACGACACCTCCGCGTTCAGCACACGTTTAGTTCGTGTCGGGGCCGGATTTCGGGGACACAAAAATCCCAGAAATTAACCCCTCGTGTCATCACCAGCCCAAGATTACTGTTACTGGTGGACACATCCTTGTTACAGAATTACCAAGCTACTACAAGAATTGGATACAAGATCATAAAGGTCTAATGATACAACAGTGATTCCGGTGGTGGATGACGGAAATGACTCGTGGTTCTCCAGCGTCGATGGGGCTCCATTCCCACAGGAACAGCTGACCCAGATAATTCCTATCCGTGTGGCTGCTATCCTAGGCTCAGCACGGTCGTCGCTGTGGTACTCCACGTAGAACTTCTGACCTGGCCAAGTAAATAGCCAGGGACAAGCCTGTGAGTACGTTTGAATATACTCGCAAACATCATGAACAAAAGATATACCAAATGCAGCAGATAAAAATATATGATCATGATGAGCCAAACCATATGCATATGCTCATGCTGACTGAAATTTAGATCATGACAATAAAATGATATGAACGTGAACATATCATGTTAGTCATGATCAAACTTATTAGAAATAAAGCAAATGAATGCCACGGGTAGTCTAGCCAGCCCAAGTGACATTCAGCAAAATAAAAGAAATGCTAGTCGGGTGTCAAGTGACACCACGGTCGGACTTGAAGAGAAATGCTAGTCGGGTGTCAAGTGACGCCACAGTCGGACTTGAAGAGAAATGCCAGTCGGGTGTCCACAAGAGTAGTGGCGGGACTGCCTGTAAACTCGAGGGACGCCACGAGAGGTCTTGAAAATAAAGTTGAGTGTCCGGGGTAGTCTAGCCAGCCCCTGAGACACTCAGGAAATAAAATAAGAGAAACGGGTTAGTCCACAATAATATGCATAACCATAATAATACTAACATGCATAAAATATTCATGGTAGCATCAGGGTGTCAATAATTATCCTGCAAAATATTTCAGGCTCAATTTAATTATTTTCCTCCGAAGACCGACACTTGACCAACCCAGACTGTAGCCCTTAACCGCGGACACGGCTATTCAAATAGGTTTAAAACTCTGCAGAGGGTGTACTCTTTACCCACAAGTAAAGGATTTCTTTAGTCAGTACCATGACACTGACTAATTCCCTTTACGGTCTTTGGGTTGAAAACACACCTAACCAGCACACACCAGATTAACTTTCCGGATGCCAGGAATCACCCAAAGCATCGTTCAAGAGAAACTCTAAGACGGAGAGACCAACGTCCTGCATGGGATCACTATTAATACACGCGGATTCCAAGGGGTGCCCCCCTCTCAGTCACAACTGGAAACACCCATGCCCCCTGACCCGATGACAGGATTTAGTCCGCGGCCGCGGAAATCCTCATCGTGGCCCTCTGTACGGTGTGTGCATGGAAAGGGGTTATCAACTTACTGAACCATACCCTACCTGTGGCAGGGACCTGTGGCAGCACGGAACAAGTATGGGGGTTACCGGAACAAGACTCGATCTACGGTCGACTCAGGAGGTTGAAGTTTTCCTGCAGTGGTTAGCTCAACAAAGTATCCTTTTAATAGTAATGCCAAAACAGGGCCACAACCCTTGCATGCTCCAACATGCATAGCCAACAAGGCATGATCACGCTTCAACGTGGTCACCCTTCTGCCCGTACTGTATTTTACTTATACCTGCTCCTGCAAGTTAGTCATGACAAGCACACGATGCATGGTACGAGGAAATATGCCATCACTACATGCATGCAAATTTTATTCGAACTCAACCTATGGATGACTTCATTTATTCTTGCAAACAATATAAACATGCAATGCACCATATCAAGTGTTCACAATGCTTGCCTTAAGTATGCAGAAGGACTAGGGCACTCCAAAAGTTTGAAAAATTTATCTCCCCTCCAATTCCTATTTTCAAAAATATTTGAATTACCACATTTAGCAACAAAAGTGCTAAAAAGTTGTCTGGAAAATTTATGAAATAAATACTAAAATAAACTAGATGAAAAATGAAAAATAACAGAGAAAGAATCAATTTATTTGGGGTTCATATGAATTACTTATGAAATTTCTAAGTTAAAAAATGATTAAATGGACTATTTAATTGCTCCAACAGAAACAAGGTTTAGGAAAAATGTTCACCTAGGCTGGAATAATAGAGCATGATTTTATGAGTGCAAAGAAATTTGAATCATCAAATTTGGATTTGAAATGAGTTCTGTGGAATTAATTGAAAACTGCTGAATAAGAGAAAAGGAAAAGGAGCAGAGCAGCGCCCTGTGCGCTATTTAGCCGCCTGGTGCTACTGGGCCGAGCCTAGCTGATCAGTTGTGCGGGAGGACCGATGACGTCGATGGCGTATTTCCAGGAATACGCTTGCTAACAGAGAAGACGTACTTTCAGAAAAGCGCCTTCACTTAAAACAGAAACCGGTGACGTGGTGGTCACTAACGGTGGGTCCCACTGGGCCCACCGGTCAGGTTGGACCGGTCAAATCGGCCACCTCCTTCCTCTCGCGTGCGTAGGAACAAAGGAGGGAAGCAGGGGACTCCGGCGACGGCCATCACCGGCGATAGGCGAGGCCCCCGTTGACGGAGACCACACGGGGAGGACCGCTGCACCTCCCGCTCCTCGGCAAGGTAGCTCACAGCCGGCGAGGGCCTCTGGTGGCGACGCCCCCTTCTTCTCCGTGCACGGTCATGGCGGCTCGGGGTCGAAATCATGGCCAGAGCAAGTGGAGCTTCATTCTGACCGCGCCAAAATCCTTCTATAGCCTCACTTATTCTGCCTATTCACTAATTTTGCCAGGAGTTCTCTCGGTTGGTTCGGAATCGACTGGAGATTGCCGTCGGCCCCTTGTCTGTAGGTGAGGATACCGGGGTCTCCACTCGTTACATCAGCCAAGGAAGCACTGGAGGGGAAGAGGGGAGGTGCAGTGCAGCAAAACGAGCTCGGGAGTGAGCTTTATAGCAGCAGCTGAGGTCGGTTCCGAGGCGGCCACCCAACCGGAGTTCGCCATGGCGGCAGAAGCCATTGATGGCGCCGGAAAGGTAGGTGTGGGCGGTGGCGATGGTCGGCGAGCTACGGATAAACCCGAGCAGTTGGCCATTAAGGTGAGGCGTGCTGGCTGCCTCGGATTCGGCCAGGTAGTTGGGCGGCGCCGTGACAGCGACGTGCGGCGGTCGGTGGCGGTGGTGGCCGGCGCTAGGGGACGAGGGAAGGTGTCGGAGGGAGTGGTGGCTTGCCCGTGAAGCTATCTGGACGGCTTACGCGCGAGTAGGAGCAGCAGAGGGGGTGGCAGAAGCTCGATGCCAATGGTGCACAACGTGCGCTCTGGACGCGCTCTGTGCACGCGCACAACATGCTCGATGCAATGCCAGTGGCATCTAGAAGAGTTGGTTGCAAGAGAGACTTAGCAGGGTGGGACTCCTCTAGATGGCAAGGCTGGTGGACATGTTGAAATGGCCAGGAGAGCAAGTGTGCAATGCATGACAAAAACTTTGCCAAATTCTGCCATGCACTCTAGGTGTTTGACAAAATGCCAAGGCCACCTAGGGGACTACTTTGGCCACCAAAATTACCAGGTTGGGGTCTCTTTAGGTGCAAACTAGGATGGCAAGGTTAGTTTGGAAAAATAAAAATCTTAATAGTGCAAGTTTTTGAGAAAACCATTTCTGGACAGAAACTGGAGGGCATTATTTGGTGAACTAAAAGGATTCCAATGGAGCTAAAATTTTGGACTTAAGGGTTTGGTTGGAGGGACAGTAAGTGGGAAAAATTTCAGAATTAATGGAGCAAGGAAAATAGGGGTTGTAGTAGAAACTCAAATTCAGGATAGAATTGAAAAGAGGTTGTTTCACTCAAAATTTCCAAAACACCAGGTTGGGTTTTTACATAAAAGTGATATGTGGGCATCACATGACCCCCCATATTTTTTGTGGAATTTAAAAATTATTATTTAAAATGGTTGTAGTGCAATAGAGGCATTTAAAATATTGAAATAGCTATTAAAAGAATTGTTTTGGGGCAATTTTTATTATGAAAATAATTCCTACCGTTATCCAAGTATAGATGAAAAGTTTTAAGAAAACTACCAAAGCCACAATATTATTTTAAAAAATTTCTATATGGAGGGAAGAATATTGAAAAACAGAAACAGAAAATACTCTGAAAACAATAAAGGACTTACTTATAAATCAAAAAATTTATTTCTGGCCAAATTTTATTTAGTAGAAACATGATTAAATTTTTGGGGTGTTACAGTTCGATGACGTCCTCGCCTTCTCGATCCAGTAAGAGAGGCGAAGTAGTAGATGAGTTCCGGTAGCACGACGGCATGGTCACGGTGGTGGTGAAACTATTTCCGTAGGGCTTCGCCAAGCACAACGGATTTAGGACGGAGGATGAACTAGAAGGAGAGGAGGTGCTGGCCCACGGCTTGGTTAATCGTGGTGTCCCCCAGGGGCTAGCCCTGCTCCTCTATTTATATGTTGAGCCCTGGGGTCGTTTCTTGGAGAAAGAGCCTCCTCAAAGTCGGTTTGGAACACAAGGAAGAGTGCTTCTCGATTCCAGTTGTAGTATCGAAAGTATGTCTAGAGGGGGGGTGATTAGACTGCTTGACCAAATAAAAATCTAGCCTTTTCCCAATTTTAGTTGTGGGCAAATTTTAGCAATTATCACAAGTCAAGCAATCAACCTACACATGCAATTCTAAGAGTATAGCAGCGGAAAGTAAAACATTGCATATGAAGGTAAAGGGAAGGGTTTGGAGAAGGCAAACGTAATGGAGACATGAAGATTTTTGGCATGGTTCCAATAGGTGGTGCTATCGTACATCCACGTTGATGGAGACTTCAACCCACGAAGGGTAACGGCTGCGCGAGTCCACGGAGGGCTCCACCCACGAAGGGTCCACGAAGAAGCAACCTTGTCTATCCCACCACGGCCATCGCCCACGAAGGACTTGCCTCACTCGGGTAGATCTTCATGAAGTAGGTGATCTCCTTGCCCTTACAAACTTCTTGGTTCAACTCCACATCTTGACGGAGGCTCCCAAGCGACACATAACCAATCTAGGAGACACCACTCTCCAAAAGGTAATAGATGGTGTGTTGATGATGAACTCCTTGCTCTTGTGCTTCAAATGATAGACTCCCCAACACTCAACTCACTCTCATAGATTTGGCTATGGTGGAAAGATGATTTGAGTGGAAAGAAACTTGGGGAAGGCTAGAAATCAAGATTCTTGTGGTAGGATTGGAATATCTTGATCTCAACACATGAGTGCGTGGTTCTCTCTCAGTAAATGTATGGTGGAAGTGTAGGCACGTTTTATGGCTCTCTCACAAATGGAGAAGAGGGTGGAGGGGTATATATAGCCTCCACACAAAATCGAACCGTTACACACATTTGACCCATCTCGGTGAGACCGAATGATTAAAATCGGTGGCACCGATTAGTTCAAAATGTGAACGTTAGGAATCTCGGTGGGACCGACTGGAACAACTCGGTGAGACCGATGTGCTAGGGCTTTAGGGCAAACATCATCTCGGTGGCACCGATTGCATCAATTCAGTGAGACCGAAGTGAAGCAATAAGGCAACAGAGAGAATGTCAAGCCAACTCGGTTAGACCGATCGCATAACTCGGTGATACCGAAATAAATGCAACAAGTCATAGAGTGTTGGCAGGGCCATCTCGGTGAGACCGAGACCCGTATCGGTGAGACCGAACTGTTAGGGTTTCTAGCTGTGGCTATGTCATATGAACTCGGTGGCGCCGGATAGAAAGAATTGGTGGGGCCGAGTTGGCGTTTAGGGTTTTTGACATATTTGGATGGAGAAAGTGGTTGAGGGTTTTGGAGCAATATCACTAAGCATTTGAGCAAGCAAGCCATTAACCAACACCTCATCCCCTTTTAATAGTATTGGCTTTCCTATGGACTCAATGTGATCTTGGATTACTAAAATGAAGATGGAGAGTCTTGAGCTTTTGCCAACACATGTCCATAGCATTTGGAGGGGTCCACATATCTAGTCCATGCCATGCCATTCATTGAACTTCCTGAAATATTTATCTTGAAAGGATATTAGTTCAATGAGCTATATGTTGTTATGAATTACCAAAACCACCCGGGGATTAGTTGCACTTTCAATCTCCCCCTTTTTGGTAATTGATGACAACATGTAGATCAAAGCTTCGACAAATGATAAAATGAATGAAATACATTGTCGCTTTGAGAAGTATGTGATAAGCAAGAGCTCCCCCTAAATTTGTGCATTATTTTAAATTTGCGTTTGAATGCAAATGCACAATCAATTAGGATCATGGGTCACTCTTCCATGTCACGTACATCTTGGTGGAGTGCACAAAATGATAAGAATGAGATAACATGCACGCATCACCAAATACAAGTGAATGATCATACATAAGCAATCATAGGAATAGGCATTCAAGCACACATTAAACAAAGTATGATCAAACACATCACCACACAGAGAATCTCACGAGCATAAGACAATAAGTAGCACAACCAAACGAAGTAGCAAGGCAATAAAAACCAACAAAGAGGCAAAAGACTCTCTCTCTCTCTCTCTCTCGAAGCCTATGATCTATACATTTTCTCCCCCTGTGGCAACAAGTTACCAAAAAGCTTGAAAATGTAAAGTGCTATGCGACACTCTAGGCATGATCTCCGGGAGCTCCTGAAGGGGTCTTCTAGCTTGTTGCTCCGTGTGTGTATATGGCGTTGAGAGAACGGCTTCTGCCAATGCTTCGGCTGATGTCTGTTGAGCAGGTGGAGTTAACACTGGTGGTGGCACTGTGGCTGTGGTGGCAGGAGCAGAGTGAGTAGGCCTCGTGTCTGCAACTGGCTCAGCAGTAGACCTCTGTGCCCTTGACACTGTCTGAAATCTGTCAGTGGTAGGTCTGTCATCACTATCCTCAGCATCATCTCGCAACTTCTCAACGATGGATTGGATCTCAATGACCTTGACATCAAGATTATACATCTTATCTTCAACAATCCGCTCTAGGCTCTCCTGATTCTTGGTTAAGTTGGCCAACCTCTTCTCAATCCTCAGAGTTGCTTCTAGCAGATATGTCAGTTGGTCTTGCTTGGTCTTGAGATTCACAATGGATGCATCTGGAGCACTTGTTGCCTTTGCTACTTTGGCTGCCTTTGCTTTCTCAGCCTTCTCATGGTCCTCAACTGAAGTTCGATGGGAAGCATCCATCACTACTTCATTATCCTCAAATTCTGGCTGAAGAGAAAGGTGCTCTCTGTCAAGCAGATATGTGCCTGTACAAACCTTGGAGTTGATAACCATCTGTATATGTGGTGCATATCCACATGACCTCTTCTGATCAGCAGCAGTACATTTGATTGTCTCTACAATAAAGCTCAAGACCTTGAACTTCTGTGGTATATCAAACAAATGCAGCAGGTTGATGGAGTGGCCACGGATCATTCTCTCATCTCCAGACTTAGGCAACAAGGTTTGCCTCAAGATATAATTTGTTGTGGCCAAACCAGCAAGCAGAAAGTATATGGAGCCAAACTTTTGAGTTTCCAATGCTTCATCAGGAATGGTCTTGTACATGTGAGCCATTGTATTGTGATCCATTCTGGGTTTGCCATATACATCAAGGTCATTCTCATCTTCTTCTGGGGCATTGATAAGAGCAGCCCACTCTAAGATTGATGACTTGTATCTAGTGTCCTCAGTCATCCACACAATCTTACCATATGGATAGAAGTGTGCAGTGGAGTAAAATTGCATCACCATTTCATCATTCCACTTTGTTAGCTTTTGTCCCACAAAAGCATCTGTGCCTGTCATCCTAAAACTCTCATGAACATGGGGGAAGTAATCTTCGTTGTTATCTATGTACTTCCAATCCACCCAATTCATGTTGCTTATAATTGGCTTCTTGTCAAGCAAAACTGTCTCATAGGAATCTTGTTGTTCTTTGGTATGGAAACGATAATCAACAATAGTTCTTCTCCTTGTAGCATAAGGATCAACTTTCCTCCATTGTCTCAGTCCACTCTCTTTCCTCAACTTCATGTTCTCAGCCACTGGATGTCCATCATCATGGTCTGGAATCTTGGGCTTTAATTTCTTGAGCACTTGGGACTCCTCATCTTCTTGAACCTCTGGCATTGGGGCCTTGTTCTTCTCTGCAGCAGGGATGTTTCTAGTAGATCTCTTTGGAGCAGTAGTCTTAGGTGCAGGAGCTGGAGCACTAGGCTTGGGCTTGGAGGTTGCACCTGCAGACTTCATTGCATCTGCCATCAACTTCTGAGACTTGGCAGGAGGTGCAGCTGGTTCCTCTTCTTCCTCTTCTTCTTCATCCCTCATCATGGATGGTCTGCCAATCACTCTGGCAATGGTTTTGTTGACCCTTTCTTTCCTCTTCTTCCCATCAGCAGCTTCTTCCTCTCTTCGCTCAAGAGTGAACTCCATAGTTTCTTGAGTAATAGTTGACTTTTTGTCCTTTGACATGGGAGCTCTCTTGGCAGGGGGTTTATTCTGGAGACTTGGCTTTGTGGTAGCAGCAGTAGCATACTCTTTCTTTAGTACTTTCTTCTTTGAGGTTACTTCCTCTTCAACCACAAAGTCTTCATCCTCACTCTCTGAGGTTCTCTTCTTTCTCTGTCTAGTAGCAGCTTTGGGCAGATTGCTAGGAGTGCTTCTGCTGCCCTCATCATAGCTTCCACTAGGGCTTGTGCCCTCACTGAGATTCACTTGCTCCTCTGACCTGTTCTGGCTGTCACTTGCTTCAGACATCATTGCAGACAGACCCTATGAATAGATAGGTATGGGCAGAGTGGATGAGCATCACAAAAAGCAACTGACTTTGCAAAAAAAATTGAGTCAAAACCTTAGTTTTAGTTTTCTGCAGAAAGCATTTCAGAGCTACTAATATGAAAATCTCGGTGACACCAAAGCACTAACAAAGTTTAAACACACAACATCGGTCAGAGCGAGTTGCAATTTGGTGACTTCGAGATGCTAGGATTTTACTGAGATTTTGCTTTCAGTCTCAGCGATCAATACACTTCGGTGGCACCGAGTTGTATTAAGTGCAATGGCCAGGGCCAATTGGTGGGACCGAAAACTTCATTTCGGTCGGTTCGAGATGAGCTCGGCGGAAACCTAACCCTAAGATTTTTCGTCAAATCTAATCTAAAGGAATTTTTCTGTGGATAGGAAGTTCTCATTCGTGGCAAGAATCTAGGCATTGTCTTTGTGCATTGAATCAGAGAATGGAATTAGCACAAAGGGGTCGAACCATACCCTAACTTGGTGACGATTCTCTACGGCGGCAACGGCAGTGGAGAATCCCATTGACGGCGGCGGAGGTGCACAGGCAGAGATGATGACGATCCGAAGACCAAGGGGCGGCAGCAATGGGGCGCGAGCTCGTGCGATTTGAAGGAATTTTCAACCGTACGGGTACGCAGAGTATATATACCCAGTCGGTGGCACCGAGTGGAATGATTCGATGGTGCCGAGATGGAAAACTACGTGCAGTTAGTGCAACTCAGTGGGACCGAGTCATTCTAATCGGTATCACCGAGATGAAAACCTAGATCAATCTGGTGGTTTCGGTGGGACCGAATCTGAGTGTGTTGGTCTGACCGAAATTCACAAGAAGGTTTTGGAAGGCAACCCTTGACAGATCGGTGGCTCCGAGTGCTCCTCACCCAGAGGGTCCAAAAAAGACTTGTTTAATTTTTGTGATGTAGCATGAATAGAATTTGAGAAGAGGAAAGCATAGATAGCTAGAGGAGGTTCTTAGGCATTCTTGTCCATCCATTTGGTCAATAAAAACTAAGACAATCAAAACAACAAATGGATGTCCTCGAATGGAGAAATTATGCAACCAACGTGCTCACACAATAAGATAGCAAATGAAATATGTGACAAAGCATGCACACACAATTCTAGCATCTATCAAGCAATTGGCGATGACTAGGTCATCTATATATGAGTATATTGACTGAGGAGTTAGATGAGAACATTTGATCGTAGGTCATACGCATCGTTTAAGCACAAGTGGGGTCACCACTTTTACATAAAGCATTGATGTGTTCACACCATTAGAGTTGCTTTAGCTCAATTCTTAGAGCAAAGCTCCCCCTAGATGTGATATCCCCCCTAAGAGGGATGAGCTAACCTTGGGTTTTGTCGATGATGACTTCTAGATAGTGAAGATGTGGATGCTCAATGTTGATGTAGATCTTTTGGAGCATTCCATTGGAGTGTTTCACTTTCAATACCTACATGGGTTAGTCCCACAAGAAACATACAAGGATATCCATAGACATAGAGTGAATTGCACATATGATGATGTCCATGAAAGCATTAGGTTACCTTGTCTCTTATCTTACCAACAAGAGGGTTTGTGACTCCATGAACTAGTGCAAGATATGAAAGTTGATTGCACAAGTCCTTGCCAAAATGAATATGAGTGAAGTATGTTGGTAGATTCACCCTCAAGAACACTCTAGTTCTTCTTCTTTGGGATCCACATCAACTTGATGGGAATCCATGGAGTTGTAGTCGTACTTGATGATGTAGTGCTTGACGTAGTCTTGGGAACCCACTTGACCATGGCCTTAGGAGCTTCTTCAAATGAGTCAATCTCTTCTTGAAGCTTGTTCTTGCCTTTTAGCTTGTGGTCTTGTGGTGGAATATCATCTTGAGCTTGTGTTCCCTTGAAAGAAGTGGGGTCATACTTCTCTTGTTGAGGAACAAACTTTCTTGGGGCATTGATCTTCTTCCCACTCAACTCCATTGGCATTGAACTTTCGTTCAAAACCAACACCTTGATTCTTCCGGTGTCTTCCTTGCTTGCATACAATTTCCTCAAATTGCTTACTCCCGGCAAGGTTCTTGTAAACACCTTTCTCTATAATTCCCTTCAATAAGGTATTTTCTTACTCAAGTGTAACTTGGCTAAGAAAATCATTGGTGGAATTAAGAGAACTACTAGAAGCAACAATATTGGATTTAACATGGTTATTTGTAGGATCGAACGTAGGTCTAGAGGGGGGGTGATTAGACTAATTGACCAAATAAAAATCTAACCTTTTCCCAATTTTAGTTGTGGGCAGATTTTAGCAATTAGCGCAAGTCAAGCAATCAACCTACACATGCAATTCTAAGAGTGTAGCAGCGGAAAGTAAAACATTGCATATGAAGGTAAAGGGAAGGGTTTGAAGAGTGCAAATGCAATGATGACACGGAGAATTTTGGCATGGTTTCGATAGGTGGTGCTATCGTACATCCACGTTGATGGAGACTTCAACCCACGAAGGGTAACGGTTGCGCGAGTCCACGGAGGGCGCCACCCACAAAGGGTCCACGAAGAAGCAACCTTGTCTATCCCACCATGGCCATCACCCACGAAGGACTTGCCTCACTCGGGTAGATCTTCACGAAGTAGGCGATCTCCTTGCCCTTACAAACTTCTTGGTTCAACTCCACAATCTTGTCGGAGGCACCCAAGCGACACCTAACCAATCTAGGAGACACCACTCTCCAAAAGGTAATAGATGATGTGTTGATGATGAACACCTAACCAATCTAGGTGGAAAGGTATTATTTATTCAGAACATGACAGAAGAATATATAGTGCGCATAAATTGATAAATAGAATTTGTTACTGCCTAGGAACGGAGTCAGAAAATGAAATCACAATTGGTTGCTTAAATAGTGATCAATTAGTCGGAACAAATACCCTGATTTTGCTAAGTAATATGCCGGCATGGAGAAAGTTGAAAGGACACTAACCTCGATCAGACTTTGATCAGCTGATGATGTTGGGGAAGTAAACATCCATGTTAATTAGACCAGGCTGTGGTGCACACACTATAATTTTATTGCCAGCTTTCAGTTCATAACACTTAGACATTTTTCTCCAAAGGTCCGCATCAAAATAGGAGTGACCATCTTTATCAAGTTTTACGCTAACCGTCATTGTAAATCCGTGCTGCGTTGTCAATATGACATCCATGGAGTCATCAACAAAGTAAAGCCCAAGATTTCCTTCTACTCCTGTTCTTGCAAAGCAAGGGATGTACTGCTTGAAATGAAAATTAAGATTGTAAATTAGATATATTGAAATAACAGAGCAAGATGCAAATATGGGAGTAACTGATAGAACAGATCAATATATAGATGAAAGCAAAGTACAAAAATAGATAATGTAACAAAGATTTGATGCAAATATGAGAGTAACTGAATGAACAATACATCATATATTTGCCTAATCTAGGGGAGGAAAATCGGCTTCGACATCTAGGCTGCACGTGGCACCATACCTTTTATCCAAATGTAGCAACAGACGGTATATGTTCACAAATTTAGGCCATGTCGACCGTGGTAGGTTGAGATTGAACATACCGAGCGCTCCCTGAAGTCATCCGGAATGGTGAGATAGAACTTCGTTCCCGACTGGCCGCGACCACACTTGCCCGATTTGTGCTCGCACTGTGGACACATGAATGAAAACCCTCGAATCAGCTAGAAGAAAAATGAATCCACGGCGATTTCCGCTGGTTGATTAATAGCGACGGACGGACTGCGATAAGAGATGAGTGAATATTTTGCTAACTTGATTACCTTCTCCATGAGAAAAATCCCCGGCCCAATCCCGTAGAAAACCCTAATCGACCAGAGTCTAGAATGTCGGTGCAGATAGGCGGCGAAAAGTGGTAGGGGCGAAATCCCGTGCCGTTTGGAGCGCGACCTCCGCCCGCCGACGACAACCGTCGAGCTTAGGGTGGCTGCCACGATAGAAGTTGATGAGGTGCAGAGTTGCGGAGGAGTCCACGGCGAGTGGGTGGGGACGAAGTGGGCGAGGGTTTTCTTTTTCCTTTTGCATGTGTGGGTGAACACACACGATTTGCAGAGGCGACGGAGATGAATCATGTGCGATAGTAAATCACCGAGATTGAAGGGGAATCCAAATTTCCTTTGTCCTTTGTCCATGAGTTTTTTTCTACGATGAACATAAGCCCTGCAAATCACCGTGTTCAAATTTGGCACTTTTCCGGGTTCATTTACAATATTTAGGGGATTATGTGCATTTTCTAGGCATTTAGCGCATATAAATCCAATCTAGCTACAGCTACACGGGTGTGATGTGAGGGACGTGGATTGCCGTTCGATCACGGCGCATCCTACGGTGCACATGCGCGATCCGCGTGGCTGGGGTTCCGGCCAATCATAACACAACACACAATAGGCTCAGCGCACACTGTTTCCGGAGGTGACGGAGATGAACCGTGTGCGATAATGAACGAGCAAAATTGTAAGGGAAGCCAAATTTCCTTCGTCATTTGTCGTTGAGCTCTTAAAAACCACCACACTGTAGGGCTGCCTGGCCACTCCGTCCCAAAGCTCTCTCCAAGCGTCGTTCATGGCACCGCGGCGCACAGTAACTGGTAAGGAAGCGATGGCATCCCGCCGCGCCGCGTTCCTCACTGCCCGCGACCGCACACACGGTAAGGAACCGATGGCATCTCGCCGCGCCGAGTTCATCGCCGCAGGCGGCCACACAGTTACGTGGGCAGACTTTGAGGCTGCCATGGCCGAATGGGCGGTGGATCTAGAGGCGGCCAAAGCCGCACAGAAGGAGCGGAAAAGGCAGAAAGCAGTCAAGAAAAGAGAGTCCCGCCGCCGCAAGAAAGAAGAGGCCGCACGCCGTGCTGAGGAGAGCTTGGCGGAGATCGCCGGTGTCTGGCCAGCATGCCCCGATGGCAGCATGTGAGAAGTAGTTAGTGCGTGTGTCGCCCGTAAGTTTGTATAATTAATTATGAGAATCTACCAGTACTACATTCGTACTAGTCCTAGAGCAAATTACCGATGATTGCTCACCGGGTGTCACCTTGCCTCATTCATGTACATTGAATAATCCTGATACAATGAAAGAGATTTTTGAAATTAGGTGCGGTTGGAGATGCTAATAGATATAAGAATTATTAGAAGATCACAAACACACGGTTTCTATGGCGTACCCGTATGCATTTTTTTGCATTAATGATCCATAAGTTAGTTACCTGTGCAATGTTTCCTAATAAACCAGGCATACCACTGACCGAAAAAATCAACTACACGTGTACATTTTTTTGGAGACGGGATCTGCCAATTTTCTCTTTTCTCGCACACGAGTATTTTACGCGCTTCGTCTGCGTTGTGTGTTTCCCCCACCCAAGTTTCAAGTTTCACAGCAAAATTTTCATTAGGCGTGTGATTTCAGAATTTATTCCTCCCACCACATCCCCACCCATAAAATTTCCTCAGTATCTCCCCCCTTTCCCCCCTCCCCCCTCCCCCTACCGGCAGCTCAAACTGCCGCCGCCGCAACCACAGCTTCAACCACATCTACGTTCTGCTCGGATCCAGTCAGGTAACCCACCGATCTCTATCACGGCCCCGACCTGATTGCTTAAATGGCGCCTGCGAAACATCCTCATGCCTCCAAATCTCCACCGCCCCTACCTCCAGAGCATCGCTGCGCAAGCCCAACCACATATCACGTGGAGGTCGAGGAGCTGATGGCAGTCCATGGCGCGATGGCCGCTGTGCGTGTTGACCCAGAGGAACACCTCGCCTCCGCTGCCGCTGACTTGGTGCAGGCTCTGGCCCAGATGAAGTGCCCCAGCGACTACTCCCCAGGACTTACCAGGTATGATCTGACCAGCTCAATCTTACCAATACCACTTGCAATGGCTATGTTTTGTACGGTTAATGTATTAAGCATGTTCGTGCCTTGTTTATTTCAGTACTGCACACTGTGTGATGTTCAAGTATTAACTATCCAGCTCAATTTCACCAATACCAGCAACAAACTTACAATACACGACTCAGGATATCACTAGAGATGCTGCCCATTTGCTATTTTTGGTGGATGCTAACCCGGTTGTACTTAACATGCCTGTCCATGTACTTACGCAGGGTCATAACGGCCGATGCTATTGTTTGCCGTCGAGGTTAGCTGCATCCCATGTCTTACAGTATTTCACATCATTTGTGCAATTGCAGTTTAACTTCTAACATTTACTGGTTGCCTGTAGGTACACATGTCAGTGGCACTGATCCACGCTTCGACCCGGAGGAACAGCTCGCCTCCGCCACCGCTGACTTTGGGCGGGCTCTGGCCAAGATGAAGTGCCCCAGCAACTACCTCTCAGGACTTACCAAGTATGTACTCACCAGTTCAATCTTACCAATACCAGTTGCAATTAATGGCTATGTTTTGTACGGTCGATGTATTAAGCATGTTGTAGTAAACATGCCTAACACATTTTAGCTATTTTCCCTACCTTTTTATAGACAACTAGGCCATTCTCTACTCTGGTAGCACCTGCCTTGTGATGTTTAACTCTGCCAATTGCATTTTTATCAGTACCGGTTTCAATGGTTATTAAGCCCGTTGCAATTAACAGTTGTATCCATTTTTAAACAGTTGTATTTCAATGGCTACAAACTTACAAAACATGACTTATGATGCTGTTAAGCCTGTTGCAATTAATAGTTGTATCCATTTTTTAATATGTCCCTTTGCTACCATGCTACTCTCCGCAATGAAGATATACTAGAGATGATGCCCATTTGCTATTTTTGGTGGATGCTAACCCTATTGTACTTAACATGCCTTTCCATGTACTTACGCAGGGCCATAACGGGCGATGCTGTTGTTTGCCGTCGAGATTAGCTGCATCCCATGTCTTACAGTATTTTACACACTATTCAAAAAATCTTCCAATTCAGCGATTAATCTTTTGATTTATCGCTAATTGGGGGGTGACCGATAAGATTATGCCTTATCTTCATCGTTTATCTTTTGGACTGATAAATCGGACCTATTCATAGCACTATGTTTGCAAAAACTATGTTTATTTATGTTTTGTGGACCTTGTTACGCAATATGTACTGTTGTCCTATTCTGTTTTTCATTATACGAGGATTCAAAGGCTAGGACTCAAGGTAACACTTCTGTCCAATATTGTTTTGGTGTTGAATATAGCGTATTTTAGTGTTGGGAACATGAGATTTGCAAAAAAATACCCGATTAATAGTCGACCTATAAAATCGATTAATCGGCCGATTTGCCATTAATCTCTAACCCCTAGCTGACCGAGACGATAACGATAAGCGATATCCTCAACATTGATTTTACATCATTTGTGCAATTGCAGTTTGGCTTCTAACATTTACTGGCTTCTTGTAGGTACACATGTCGGCGGCACTGATCCACGCTTCGACCCGGAGGAAGAGCTCGCCTCCGCCGCCGCTGACTTTGGGCGGGCTCTGGCCAAGATGAAGTGCCCCAGCAACTACCTCTCAGGACTTACCAAGTATGAACTCACCAGTTCAATCTTACCAATACCAGTTGCAATTAATGGATATGTTTTGTATGGTCGATGTATTAAGCATGTTGTAGTAAACATGCCTAACACGTTTTAGCTATTTTCCCTACCTTTTTATAGACAACTGGGCCATTCTCTGCTCTGGCAGCACCTGCCTTGTGATGTTTAACTCTGCCAATTGCATTTTTATCAGTACCGGTTTCAATGGCTGTTAAGCCTATTGCAATTAACAGTTGTATCCATTTTTAAACAGTTGTATTTCAATGGCTACAAACTTACAAAACATGACTTAGGATGTTGTTAAGCCTGTTGCAATTAACAATTGTATCCATTTTTTAATCCGTCCCTTTGCTACCGTGCTACTCTTTCGCAATGAAGATATCACTACAGATGCTGCCGTTTTATTACCATTTGCTATTTTTGGTGGATGTTAACCCTGTTGTAGTTAACATTGGCTTTCCATGTACTTAAACAGGGCTACAATGGGTGATGCTGTTGTTTGCCGTCGAGGTTAGCTGCATCCCATGTCTTATACACCATCTGTTCCTAAATATAAGTATTTTTAGAGATTCCAATATAGACTACATAAGGAGCAAAATGAGTGAATCTAGATTCTAATCTAAACTATATCTATAACTCTATATACATCCGTATGTAGTTCATATTGAAATCTCTAAAAATACTTGTACTTAGGAACGTAGGTAGTTGTATTTTACATCATTTGTGCAATCTCAGTTTAGCTTCTAACATTTACTGGTTGCTTGTAGGTACATATATGAGCGGTACTGATCCACGCTTCGATCCCTTTTGCGTATGGGGCAATGAGATATTCATGAACAAGCGTCAAGTGAGGAAACTAAGAAAGATTGTTAGGTGAAAGAAACGGGTGATGGGAATTAAGCTCTTTATTTACACTTTGTCCAAGACAACAGTGAACTTTAGGATGGTAAGTAATGTGTTGCCTTTTCCCCCTGCCCACAACAAGTTACTCTATTAGACCTCAATATCTGAAATTTTTCTCTTTTCAGTGGTTTCCGAAGCTATTTACTGATGATTACCTTGCAAACTACATGACTGGAGTGGAGGCAACTAAGGTTAAAGTATATAATTCATGCTACCATGATAATGTTCTAGAAGTCTTCCTGAAGGCGGTGAAGGATGGGCGGGCGATCGTCACAAGGGGTTGGACAAAAGTTGTTCGTGCCTATGGTATGCAGGAAGGCACATTATGGGCATTCCGCTTCTTCAACACCATCGGCAGTCAAAATGATTTACACTTGTCTCTTCACCTTTACCGCCTCTAAATATTGTGGTTCATCATAGTTAATTGTTGTCTAATTCTGTAGTTACTGAACATATTGTACTGACAATTTTATTTATGGATTCCTTGTTGAACCATTGTGCTGAGAATTTGAATTCCATGTTTCATATTTCAAAATTTCTAATTCGAATAATAAATTACAGGGAAAAATAAAATTATACAGGAGCGAATAAAATAATATGCACACGATTAGAAAGAAAACAGCGTGTGCGATAAAAAATAGAGAACAGACAGTTCTTTGACGTGAAACGTTTGCGATGCCCGACGGACGCACACACGGTATCGTCTCATATGCGTGTGTGATTCATGGTAATACGGCAAACATTTCAAACCAGTGTGCGTGTGTGATAGGAATACCAATCGCACACAGTTATGAAAATGGACACGTTGGCGTTAGTAGAGGCACCGCACACATTTTACATTCTTTAACCATGTGCGATAACGTACCTATCACAAACATATCGGTAGATTAAATGCTGATGTCCATCTTTTCACACGACTATAGCGGCGTAATCGTTTGGGATGTCTCTCTGATCAGAAACATAGTGTCGAGATGTAATGTGTGGGACTGGGGCGGCTTCTCATACGTTTATTTTATGGTGATCGTCAGTAGCCGCTCGCCTATCCCCGACGGTTTCTGGGTCGTGTGGGAAGGACTCCCCTATCGCAGTCACTCACTAGGCGATGGTTCCAAATGCCATCACGGAAAGGGGTTAAAAACCGTTTGTATAGCACCTTACGGTACCAGTGTTATGACCAAGAATATGCATTTTCATCTTATGCTTCCAACTAGCAAAATTAGTACCATCAAAGTAAGGACCTCTATGGTGGTAATTTCCCTCGCTAGACGCCATACTCTCCTAGGTTGTGAAACCAAGGCTATGATCACCAAAGCTATGGAAATCAAGGCAAATGGAGACCAAAGCTCTGATACCACTTGTAGGATCGAAAGTAGGTCTAGAGGGGGGGGATTAGACTACTTGACCAAATAAAAATCTAACATTTTCCCAATTTTAGTTGTGGGCAGATTTTAGCAATTAGCGCAAGTCAAGCAATCAACCTACACATGCAATTCTAAGAGTGTAGCAGTGGAAAGTAAAACATTGCATATGAAGGTAAAGGGAAGGGTTTGGAGAGTGCAAACGCAATGATGACACGGAGATTTTTGGCGTGGTTCCGATAGGTGGTGCTATCATACATCCACGTTGATGGAGACTTCAACCCATGAAGGGTAACGGTTGCGCGAGTCCACGAAGGGCTCCACCCACAAAGGGTCCACGAAGAAGCAACCTTATCTATCCCACCATGGCCATCGCCCACGAAGGACTTGCCTCACTCGGGTAGATCTTCACGAAGTAGGCGATCTCCTTGCCCTTACAAACTTCTTGGTTCAACTCCACAATCTTGTCGGAGGCTCCCAAGCGACACCTAACCAATCTAGGAGACACCACTCTCCAAAAGGTAATAGATGTTGTGTTGATGATGAACTCCTTGCTCTTGTGCTTCAAATGATAGTCTGCCCAACACTCAACTCTCTCTCAGAGATTTGGATATGGTGGAAAGATGATTTGAGTGGAAAGCAACTTGGGGAAGGCTAGAAATCGAGATTCTTGTGGTAGGATTTGTATATCTTGATCTCAACACATGAGTAGGTGGTTCTCTCTCAGAAAATGTATGATGGAAGTGTAGGCACGTTCTGATGGCTCTCTCTCAAATGGAGAAGGGACTGGAGGGGTATATATAGCCTCCACACAAAATCCAACCGTTACACACATTTAACCCAACTCGGTCAGACCGAATAGAATAACTCAGTGAGACCGATTTACTTCAAAATGTGAACGTTAGGAATTTCGGTGGGACCAACGGGAACAACTCGCTGGGACCGATGTGCTAGGGCTTAGGGCAAACATCAACTCGGTGGCACCGATTGCATCAACTCAGTGATACCAAAGTGAAGCAATAAGGCAACAGAGAAAATGTCAAGCCAACTCGGTGTGACCGATCGCATTTTCGATGAGACCGAAACAATTGCAACAGGCAACAGAGAGTTTGCAAGGCCATCTCGGTGAGAGCGAGATCCGTATCGGTGTGACCGAATTGTTAGGGTTTCTGGCAGTGGCTATGTCATATGAACTCGATGGCGCCAGATAGAAAGAATCGGTGAGGCCGAGTTTGACTTTGGGTTTTGGACATATTTGGAATGAGAAAGTGGTTGAGGGCTTTGGAGCAATATCACTAAGCACTTGAGCAAGTAGGCCATTTAGCAACACCTCATCCCCTTTTAATAGTATTGGCTTTCCTATGGACTCAATGTGATCTTGGATCACTAAAATATAAATGAAGAGTCTTGAGCTTTTGCCAATATGTGTCCTTAGTATTTTGAGGGGTCCACATCTCTAGTCCATGCCATGCCAATCATTGAACTTTCTGAAATATTAAACTTGAATGGATATTAGTTCAATGAGTTATATGTTGTTATGAATTACCAAAACCACCCAGGGATTAGTTGCACTTTCATTATTGTTACTACGAGAGGAAGAATCTTTCTTGCTCTTGTTGCTAGATCTTACTTGAGGCATATAAGTAGACAAGAGAAGACGTTTGGCAAGATAAGAAGAACTCTTCTTTCAAAGATCATCATTGATAGCTCTTAGAAACTCATGCTCTTGCTCTAAATTTAGCTTCTCGAAGCGTAGCTTCTCGTGAGTTCTTAGGAGCTCTCTATGAACCTCTAGAGTTGTTTCATGAGCTAACTTAAGAGTGTTTAGTTCTTTAGTTAGACGCTCAATCTCCTTCTTACCATTGTCATTCGTTTCATCTTGATTAGCATGATTACTAGCAATTTCATCATAGTTTTCATCACTAGTGTTGTCAACAAGTAAATCATCATCACCTAGCAAATCATCTTCATCACTATTGAAATCAACATACTCGGGGTGTGATACCTTAGGGCTTTTAGCCATGAAGCATCTTCCAATTCCTTCATTTGGTGAGTCAAATATGTCGTAGGATTTGGATGACACAAGTGCAAGACCGGCAACACCTTCATCTTGAGTATAGTCGGAGTCGGAGTGATAGCTTCTCTCGGAGTAGTTGTCGGAGTCGGAACCGGATCCGGATACCCATTCACCAACGTGAGCTTGATGTCTTCATCTTGTGTAGCTCTTTTATGACTTGTCCTTCCTTTCCGAATCCTTACATCTACGAGAGGGTCTTCGTTCATAATGATCATCTCTACTCCTTCTCTCTTTTGGAGGTGATTCATCTCTTCTACTCCTCCTTTTTGGTGAGTCTTCTCTTTTCTTGTAGGGAGCCGTACACTCATTGGAGTAGTGTTCGGGTCTTCCACAATTGTAGCAATTACGATCACGACTAGAAGATCTTTTGTCATTGTAGGACCTTGACTTGGAGCTTCTATCTTTGCTTCTATTCTTGTCGAACTTGTTGAAGTTCTTCACCATTAAGCTCAATTCTTCATTTGAGACTTGCTTCTCACTTGATGTTGTAGGAGCATCACTTGAAGCTTTGTAAGCACCACTTGACTTGTTGTGGAGCTCTTCCTTATCCTTAAGTGACATCTCATGAGCAACAATTCTACCAATGACTTCCGTGGGCTTGAGATCTTTGTAATTGGGCATCATTTGGATCAAAGTGCACACGGTATCATATTTTCATCCAAGGCTCTTAGGATTTTCTTGATGATGAATTTATCGGTCATCTCTTCACTTCCTAAGCCGACAATCTCATTTGTGATGAGATCAAGCCTAGAGTACATTTCGGTGACTCCTTCACCATCCTTCATCTTGAACTTGTCAAGTTGACTTTGAAGCACATCCAATTTGGATTCCTTGACGGACTCGGTACCTTCGTGCATATCAACCAAAGTATCCCAAATTTCCTTTGCATTCTCAAGGCGGCTGATTTTGTTGAATTCTTCGGGGCACAATCCATTGAGGAGAATATCGCAAGCTTGAGCATTGTATTGCAACATCTTAATTTCTTCTATTGTCGCTTCACGATCCGGTTCTTTTCCATCTTCAAAGAAATCATCTTGCAAGCCAATACGCACAACAACCCAAACGGCGGGGTTATGACCAAGAATATGCATTTTCATCTTATGCTTCCAACTAGCAAAATTTGTACCATCAAAGTAAGGACCTCTATGGTGGTAATTTCCCTCGCTAGATGCCATACTCTCCTAGGTTGTGAAACCAAGGCTATGATCACCAAAGTTATGGAAATCAAGGCAAATGGAGACTAAAGCTCTGATACCACTTGTAGGATCGAAAGTATGTCTAGAGGGGGGTGATTAGACTACTTGACCAAATAAAAATCTAGCCTTTTCCCAATTTTAGTTGTGGGCAGATTTTAGCAATTATCACAAGTCAAGCAATCAACCTACACATGCAATTCTAAGAGTATAGCAGCGGAAAGTAAAACATTGCATATGAAGGTAAAGGGAAGGGTTTGGAGAAGGCAAACGCAATGGAGACACGAAGATTTTTGGCGTGGTTCCGATAGGTGGTGCTATCGTACATCCACGTTGATGGAGACTTCAACCCACGAAGGGTAACGACTGCGCGAGTCCACGGAGGGCTCCACCCACGAAGGGTCCACGAAGAAGCAACCTTGTCTATCCCACCACGGCCATCGCCCACAAAGGACTTGCCTCACTCGGGTCGATCTTCACGAAGTAGGCGATCGCCTTGCCCTTACAAACTTCTTGGTTCAACTCCACATCTTGACGGAGGGTCCCAAGCGACACCTAACCAATTTAGGAGACACCACTCTCCAAAAGGTAATAGATGGTGTGTTGATGATGAACTCCTTCTCTTGTGTATCAAATAATAGTCTCCCCAACACTCAACTCTCTCTCACAGATTTGGCTATGGTGGAAAGATGATTTGAGTGGAAAGCAACTTGGGGAAGGCTAGAAATCAAGATTCGTGTGGTAGGATTGGAATATCTTGATCTCCACACATGAGTAGGTGGTTCTCTCTCAGAAAATGTATGGTGGAAGTGTAGGCACGTTCTGATGGCTCTCTCACAAATGGAGAAGGGGTGGAGGGGTATATATAGCCTCCACAAAAAATCCAACCGTTACACACATTTGACCCATCTCGGTGAGACCGAATGATTAAACTCGGTGGCACCGATTAGTTCAAAATGTGAACGTTAGGAATCTCGGTGGGACCGACTGGAACAACTCGGTGAGACCGATGTGCTAGGGCTATAGGGCAAACATCATATCGGTGGCACCGATTGCATCAATTTGGTGAGACCGAAGTGAAGCAATAAGGCAACAGAGAGAATGTCAAGCCAACTCGGTGAGACCGATCGCATAACTCAGTGAGACCGAAATAAATGAGACTGAGACCTGTATCAGTGAGACTGAACTGTTAGGGTTTCTGACTGTGGCTATGTCATATGAACTCGGTGGTGCCGGATAGAAAGAATCGGTGGGGCCGAGTTGGAGTTTAGGGTTTTTGACATATTTGGATGGAGAAAGTGGTTGAGGGTTCTGGAGCAATATCACTAAGCATTTGAGCAAGCAAGCCATTAAGCAACACCTCATCCCCTTTTAATAGTATTGGCTTTCCTATGGACTAAATGTGATCTTGGATCACTAAAATAAAGATGGAGAGTCTTGAGCTTTTGCCAACACATGTCCTTTGGATTTTGAGGGGTCCACATCTCTAGTCCATGCCATGCCATTCATTGAACTTCCTGAAATATTTATCTTGAAAGGATATTAGTTCAATGAGCTATATGTTGTTATGAATTACCAAAACCACCTGGGGATTAGTTGCACTTTCACCAGTACCAAACGCCACGGTCCTTGGTGTCTGGCTCAGACGCCATGGACCTCGGCGTCTGGTCCCTGACCTTCGCAAAACTTCCTTTTGCACCGACCTAAAGCCCCGTGGGCCTTACCCCTTGGCCCAACCATATCATCATATATATCAATCTTTACCTCTGGACCATTCTGGAGCTCCTCGTCATGTCCATGATCTCATCCGGGACTCCGAACAACATTTGGTCACCAACACACATAACTCATATAATACTATATCGTCAACGAATGTTAAGCGTGTGGACCCTACGGGTTCGAGAATGATGTAGACATGACCGAGACGCTTCTCCGATCAATAACCAATAGCGGGACCACGATGCCCATATTGGTTCCTACTTATTCTACGAAGATCTTTATCGGTTGAACCTTTATGACAAATACGTAGTTCCCTTTGTCCGTCGGTATGTTACTTGCTCGAGATTTGATCGTCGGTATCTTCATACCTAGTTCAATCTCGTTACCGGTAAGTCTCTTTACTCGTTCCGTAATACATCATCTTGTAACTAACTCCTTAGTCACTTTGCTTGCAAGCTTCTTGTGATGTTGTATTACCGAGAGGGCCCAGAGATACCTCTCCGTCATACGGAGTGACAAATCCCAATCTCGATTCATGCCAACTCAACAGACACCTTCGGAGATACCTATAGAGCATCTTTATGATCACCCAGTTCCGTTGTGACGTTTGATAGCACATAAGGTATTCCTCCGGTATCCGGAAGTTGCATGATCTCATGGTCGAAGGAATATGTATTTGACATTTAAGAAAGCAGTAGCAATAAACTGAACGATCATATGCTAAGCTAACGGATGGGTCTTGTCCATCACATCATTCTCCTAATGATGTGATCCTGTTATCAAATGACAACTCATGTCTATGGTCAGGAAACCTTTGCCATCTTTTGATCAACGAGCTAGTCTAGTAGAGGCATACTAGGGACTTGGTATTTGCTTATGTATTCACACATGTATTTAAGTATCCAATCAATACAATTCTAGCATGAATAATAAACCTTTATCATGATTAAGGAAATATAATAATAACCAATTTATTATTACCTCTAGGACATATTTCCAACATGTTTTGTCCTGGGCTACTTCAAGCATCTCATGACGATTAGAAGAAAGATCCAAAAGATTTGACGCATACTCCAAGACGCTGGATCCGTGAAGGACTGTCTCCCCGTACATAGCCGACTATGAACTTTTCCGTAAGACCCCCCCTCTTTATAAACCGAGGGGTCTAACTCGTAGACAACACATTACAATCTCTTGATAGTTAACATGTACTTTATACACACTCTAACATAATGAAACACAAGCAGGACGTAGGGTATTATCTCTTCGGAGAGTCTGAACCTGCATAAACCTTGTGTCGGTTTATTTATTTAGATGAGCAAGCGAGGGAAAAATATGAGTGAGGCAAGCGGATGCTACTGGGTTGGGTCGTTACTTTTCATGTCTGCTCATTTCCCATTTTTTAGGGGAGGTGCTCATTTCCTGCTAATAGTGGAGTATTCCACACCTTAAGTTTAAAATAGGAGGTTCCTAGCATAATACCCTAAAGAGAAGTCATGGTTTTTTATGCACCCGGCCTAGGTATATTGTCTCACACCCAAGGTAAGTATGAAGGGCTGAGGCCGCTAAAAGACCTGCTTTGTGGCAGGTTAGTATGAATATGGTGTTTTTAGTGGGTAGCAATGGTCCGGGCAGCTGCAATTTACCTTCAAAAACGGAAAGTAACTATTCTTTTAATGAATCAGAGGTTTTAATTAAACATTGAACAACATTATAGAGTTCATGTTGAATGTAGGGACATAAAAAAGCCTGCACATGAGGACACCCGCTCCTCTACAAAAAGCATCTATCAACCGAACTAAACTCTCTATTAGGCTCGGGAGTTTGTTTCGGGATCAGATGAATGTGCACTCTTTTGTTCTCTCTGGTCTTCCAAAGCTCGACCGGAACTTGCAATCAGTTTTTAGAACAAATCATCTAAGAACGGGAGAAAAAAATCTAATGATATGGCTATGTAATGATCTCATGAACCCATGCATTATATGTCGTTCGTTTTTCGCTTGATGGTAATTTTGTACATCGAACCCTAGATGTTTCTCACCTCTCATGGTCCACACATTTTCGTTGCAAAAAAACCATCTCATCTCATCGATTTATGATCAAACCATGGGACTAGATAAGTAAGTCTATGTATGAGTCCAACAATTTGTTTTAGAACAGGTGAATCTAAGTTGAAATTTCTTCATCTTTATTAGTTCCTTTTTCCTGCAGCTCTATGAACGACATTTGAGGTAGCATAAAGGTATATTGTTAATTAAGGAGGCATGTGTTAACCAAAACATGCATGTGATAAATATATTATTAAGTAAGGAGGTAAGACTAGACGCATAGCAATTCTCTCAAAATGAACTACTCGATAATCACGACCAACCCCCCCCCCCCTCTTTGTTGTTGTGTTGGTCACTTCTCGTGAAAAGTCACGTAGATTTTTTCCAACCATCAAATGGCGCTTTTGTAGCGTGACACGTAGCTTTTCAAATCACTTGTGTCAACGTGGCAGACATGGCGTGATGAAAACTGATGGAGTGTAAAGAAATATGGTGCCAGTTCCTTCAGTTATATGTTTCTTAGGGAAGGACATATGTTTCATGAATCAGAGTTTTTAATTAAACATTGAACAACATTACACAGTTCATGTTGAATGTAGCGACCAGGTCACTGTGGCAACCTGTCTTTATTTTTTTATTTTGGACATTTTTTAAGATTTCCAATTTTTTTTTGAAACTAGGAACATTTTGAGAGATTGCATTTGTTTTAAAAAAATCAAACATTTTTTGAAAATCTTGAACAAAATTTGAAAATGGGACCATTTTTGAACTGGTGATTAAATTCTAGAAACTGAAAAAAATGAAATTCTGAACGGTTTTTGAAAACACAAATATATTTTTAATTTCTAAACAATTTTTCAAATTCTGAACAATATTAGAAAACATGAACATTTTTTGAAATCCCAAACAATTTTTGAAAAATTCAAATTTTATGAAAAAAGTGAACATTTTGAAAAACATGAAATAAAAAATGGAATCAAAGAAAATCATTAAAAGCAATGGCAGAAGAAAGAAAAACAAGTAAATGGCATGAACAGGCCAAGAACCTTTTAGAAGGTTCCCAAAACCATTATATGTGGAGCACTAAACAGGTCCACATAATTAGTTGCTCGCCTCGCTTGTTCTGTGCGTTTGCTCGACAAATCGGATTTTTTTTCAAAACTATGACATATTTTATAGCAAATTTGAAATCTATAGGGTTGAACGCAAAAAAATCAAAACTATAACCCCGTCGGCCTGCTGGAGGCCGAAGAGGGGCCTGTCGGCCCGCGGTGGGCCGAAGTGAGGCCCGTCGGCCTTCGGGCAGCCGAAGAGGGGCCTGTCAGCCTCCAGGCGGCCGAGGGGTGGCCCGTCGGCCTCCAAGCGGCCGAAGAGCTCCTGGATAAGGCCGACGGCTCCCTTTCTTCTTCCTCTATTCGCTACCTCCTCTCTCTCTCGTTTGCTCTCTGTATGTTTCACCCCCGTGCCGATCTCTTCCCTCGTCCACCCATTTTCCTATCCAACCCGCAGAAACAATAGATCATAGCATTCTTCGCCGGCCTACGGTATTTTTTTTTGCTATGGGGTAGTTTTTTGTGCGTGAGGAGGAGCCATGGTAGGGTGGAAGAGGTGTGGCTGGTCAGGAGGTGGTGGGGTGGAGGAGGTGCGGGTGTGGGGGCAGTGGTGGTGAGGAGGAGGAGGTGGTGGTGAGGAGGAGTTCCGGTGGTGTTGTCCGGTGGTGCAAGGAGTCCGCGAGGTGGCCGGTGCCGCTGAGTTGAAGAGAGGACGAAGAAGAAGGGGACACACGCGTCGAAGGTATACCAATGTCGTCACAAATTTTCTATGAGTTGTACAGTTTATTTAGTGTACATAGTCATTTTAGCGGATAGTTAGTGTAGCCGGTAATAATTATGTTCGTTGCGATTAATGAGAAGGTGGCAATGTCTGACAGGTGAAAATGTCTGAATCAGTAAATTTGACTGTTTACTACGGCCCTGGTAATGTTCGATATAATGAGTTGGGGGTTGATCTTAGCGAGTTTAAAAATGGTGTCATGACACTTTCAGACCCGGACAGACTGGACATTAGACAGTTGAAGCACTGGTTGACTACTAGTTTTGGGTTGGATCCTGAAGTATGTTCCGTCAGTATTCATGCATTGTGGACCAAATCCTGTAAAAATGTCAAGTGGGAGTTGATGCCGATAGATAGGAGCCATCATTGGTTGACCCTGTTAAGTCGTTGCCGATACCGAAGAATCCACCCATATGCCCTAGTGCAACCAGTGGCGAAGGAGGAGAATACCGTACAACTCCACGTGGGGTATGAACCCGGCCAGGGTAGTCAAGTGGCTAACGAGATTTATTTATCCGGGTCACAGCCACTGGATGTGGATGCTAGTCAAGAGTCAGACTACATGCCACACAATGTTTGTGGTCATGATACTGGGCAGAGTCAGTCGATAATATTAGCTGGTTCTGGTGTTGCTGATGGGGACGAGGAAGGCGATGAAATGCAGAGGGTGATGGAGGAAGAGGACAAGGATGGATTTGCGGAGGATCTGGATTCTAAAAATTCCGAGGATGAAGTGGAGGTACCGATTCCTTCTGCATGGGATCAGGACATATCCACCGATCTTACTGTCAACGATGGCCATGAGACTCCATGGCAATATAATCTGAACCAAGTCCAGATAGGGGCTATGTTTGATACAAAGAAAAAATTGAAGTATGCGGTGATAAAGTGGGCTATGTCTACGCAGAGGGTTTTCCGGACACACATATCAAGTCCAACAAACTATACCGTGAAGTGTGTTGAAACAGGTTGTCCTGCGAAGGTGCACGGGCACGTGCCGAAGTATAACATCCACTGGGTTGTCACCAATGTGGTCCCACATAATTGTGTGAGGAAAAACCTGTTGATTCATCATCCAAACCTGACTTCAACTCTCATTGCGCAACTCATGTATACTGAGATAGTGGAGAAGAAAGATATGGAAGCAAAACACATCCAGACAGCAGTGAAGGTCAGATGGAATTATGAGATTCCTTATGGGAAGGCATGGAGGGCTAAGGAGAAGGCTATGGAGGAAAGGTTTGGGACGTTCTTCGACTCATATGATAATGTTGTCCGTCTCCTTGACATACTGAAGGAGAGGAATCCCGGCACTTATGTTAACATACAACACACGAGGTTGGAGAGTATACCAGATTTCAAGGTGTTGAAACGAGTATTCTTCTCTTTCGCTATGTGCATCGAAGCTTTCCGGCATTTTCCTCCTGTGATGTTTGTGGATGGTACATTCCTGACTGGTCAGTACAAAGGGCAAATCCTGACTGCTATTGGTGTGGACGGGAACAATCAAATCATCCCACTTGCCATGGCATTTGTGGAGGGTGAGAACTTTTTGAGCTGGGTATGGTTCTTCCGGCAAGTTAAAATTGCGATCGTGAAGGACCGACCAAACGTGTGTGTCATTCATGACAGACATGCTGGTATATTGAAGGCCATGAATACACTAAGGAATCCAACAGCTGACGAACCAACACCTTGGAAGGACTTGCAGAGCCGGTGGTGCATGCGCCATCTTGGGGCTAATTTTTTCTCACAGTTCAAGAACAAACGGCTGATGAACTTGTTCAAAAAATTATGCAAGCAGAACTAGCAGCGCAAATACGAATTTATTTGGTCAAAACTAGATGAGTTTACTAAGAAGCAGGTCCGTGTGAGGAAGAAAATGGAAAAAGATCAGGTTAAATTAGCAGCACTCATCGTGGAGCTAGAGGAGCCAGTAGGTCTTTGTGACTTGCCAGCAATTGACCCTCCTAATACTCAGAGAAAGAAGGGCAGGGCAATAAAGAATTTTTCTGAGTGGACAGAGAAAGAGCCTCTGGTGAATTGGTCTTTGCTACATGACACCCATGGAGCTAGGTATGGCCACATGACAACCAATCTTCCAGAGGTGTATAACTTTGTACTCAGAGGGAATAAAGCATTGCCACTCACAGCTATTGTGGAGGCTGTATTCCATGGCACTTTGAGATATTTCAGAGAAAGGCACGAGTTAGCAAAGAAGCATATTGCAGATAAATAGAACACACCTTATTGTAGCTGTGTCATGGAGTACATGGCAAAGAAGATAGAGAAAGCAAAGAAGCACACTGTCAGACTCATAGGTAATCAGGAAAGGAGGTATGAGGTTCAGCTTCCTACAGATGGTTTTGGTTCTGCAAATGAGGTGAAGACGCATGAGGTAAAAATTGGAACGGAATTTTATCCAACTTGTGAGTGTACATGCAACAAACTGAAGTTGTTGCACCTGCCTTGCTCACATGTGTTGGCTGCCTGTGGCCAGATTGAGTTGGACGCTATCTCCTTCGTGTCCCCATACTATTTAAAAGATGCAGTACTCAATGTCTGGACAGGTGAGATGACAGGGTTTAGAGTCGTCGGCAATTTCAACAAGGTAAACGATGGGGAGAGAGTATACATCCCGGATCCAGAACTTCGGCTAACAAGCAGGGGCAGACGTAAGGTAAAGCGCATCCGAAACGATATGGACCAATCTGAAGCTGGTGGAGCAACCAGACAATGTTTGCTATGCGCGGCTTATGGGCATAGGATGAAGTATTGTCCTGACTTGAACAAAGACGGTGCTTCCACATCGACGAGTGCTTCCACATCGACGACTGCGACAATAGTAGGAAGAGGCGGACATGGTTGTGGCAGTCATGGTGGTCGTGGCAGTCGAGGCCGAAGGGGCGGACGAGGAAGAAATAACTCACAAGCTATATATTGTGTTGGACTATGTTTTAATTTGTAATATGTCTGGACTATGTTTTAATTTGTAATATGTCGGACTATGTTTTAATTTGTAATATGTCGGACTATGCTTTAATTTGTAATATTATTTGACTATGTTTTAATTTGTAATATGTCTAGACTATGTTTTAATTTGCATATGAGATTTGTTGTCATAATTGCAGATATGGCTTCGTATCCGTTGCTTAATGGTAATATCGATAGAGGGCACCGGGCCGCACTTATGGAAGCGGGCAAGAACTTAGACGTGTTGGTCACTCGCACCCCAAAGACTAACTGGATAATACACGACTCATGGGTTAATAGGTATGTGTCGGTATAATGACTTACTATGTTTGACATACTTTTGATAGCCGGTATAATGACTCTCTTTATTTTGTAGGTTAAGTTGGGCTGGACTTCTACCCTTGGCACGGCTGATTGAGGGTACATTGGATGAGTGGGTTGAACATCCGCAATTGAATGAGACAGGTGAACCAATGCAGTTACACAAGAGGCAAGTGAAACGTTTCTCTTACGACAAGTCACTCCTTGCCTGCTTAGTAGATAGATGGAGACCAGAGACACATACGTTTCATTTTCCTTGGGAGAGATGGCGCCTACTTTACATGATGTGTCTTACTTGTTGGGATTACCTCTGGCCGGTGCTGCCATAGGTCCTTTAGAGGCAGAACCTGGTTGGCTAGCATCGATGCAGGCCCGTTTTTTGGCTGCGGTGCCAACTGCTACGGGCCTAGAAAACGATCCTCACGGGCCTCGTTTTAAGTGGTTGAGCCAGTTTCAGGTAACCTTCACGGCCAGTTTAAAAAATGTTGTTTTCATTGTTGTCCTCATTGCATAGTTCATACAATCATTTGGTTTCTATGTAGATTGTCTCCTTAGGATATCCCGATGTTCAGTTGTCAGAGGCACAGATTGACCAATCCCTAGAGGCATATATTATGTGGTCGTTCGGCAAGACGATGTTCACGGAGAACCACGTGACCACTGTTGATGCACGACTCATCGGTATTGCACGGGAGATAGCTAACGCACGTTGCCCTGGGGACATTCTGCAAAGGAGTTTTGGTTCTACTGTGTTAGCGGCTACGTACAGAGGCCTGTGCAAAGCTTGCTTGTTGAAGTCTAGAAAATCAGATCTTGTTGGATGTCCACTATTGTTGCAGCTCTGGTCATACGAGAGATTCCCTATTGGTCGACCCTATGTCTGCGTTGATAAACCTTTTGGTTTGGAGGACATAGCTGGGACTTACGTGCCTTCTATCGGCGACTTGCCTACTATGGGATCTGTTTGGACACGGAGTGAGGTATTTTCATATTAAGTAACAATATGAATTATTAATGTTTATTTCTTGTCATTCAATAGTATTACTAATGCTTATTTGTTGTCATGCACAGAGACAGTTTGCGCATAGCCAGGTGAGGGGCTGCTACCCCTCCTTCACGACATAGTTTATTTCTTGCCATTCAATATTATTACTAATATTTTTACAATGTTTATAAGACGGGCAATCGTTGTACATCATGAATAAGTCAAATTAAAAAAAAACATTTCGGCCTACCAGAGGCCTACAGGCCACCCCTCGGCCGCGTGGAGGCCGACAGGCCGCTCGTCGGCCAGCCAGAGGCTGACAGGCCTCTCTTCGGCCCACCGCCGGCCGACAGGCCTCCCTTCGGCCTACCGCAGGCCGACAGGCCCCTCTTCGGCCTCCAGCAGGCCGACAGGGTTATAGTTTTGATTTTTTGCGTTCAACCCTATAGATTTCAAATTTGCTATAAAATATGTCATAGTTTTGAGAAAAAAGTCGACAAATCGACACAAAAAACGTCATCTAGGATTTGCCCTTTTTTGGACAATCTAATCAAACAGCTGGAGAGAACAAGATGAAGCCACTGGCACAGCTGGACACAAGAGCAGGAAGGAAGGAAGAAGCCCAAACAGTTGTACGATCTAGAGACCAGGGAGATGCGCGGCGACTATATCTCGCCTTAATCGAGACCGAACAGATCTCTCACGTTGAAGCTACAGTAACGGGCCAGCCCAATAGCGGACACTTAAAAGAAATAGGAGTAACGGGCCAGGCCAATAGCGGACACCTTAAAAGAAATAGAAAGAGAAAGAAAAGAGAGCACCGCGCCCACGAGATTTCGAACCTGGCCCCTAGTTAATTGTGAGGGCAGCTAGCCAGTGTGATCGATTCCCGTTCGGGAATAAATAGTAGGTCGGACCTTCTTAAATCGAAACGAGTTGTGTTTTCACTATTTCTTTTTAGTTTTTTCCAGTTTTTCTTTTCTTTTTTTCACTCTTTTCATTGGTTTTTTCTTTTCTGTTGTTTTCCTTTTGTTTTCTTTATTACTTTCTCGGTTTTCACTTGGCTTTTTTTTTTCCTTTTTCCTTCGGTTTTGTTTCTTTCTTTCTTGTTTTTCATCGGTTTTTTGTTTTCCTTTTTCGTATTTTGTTTTCTTTATTACTTTCTCGGTTTTCACTTGGCTTTTCTTTTTTCCTTTTTCCTTCGGTTTTGTTTCTTTCTTTCTTGTTTTTCATCGGTTTTTTGTTTTCCTTTTTCGTATTCTTTGTTTTTTGTTTGGTTTTCTTTTTTCTTCTTCCATTTTTTGCTTATCTTTTCATTTTTTTTTTTAGTTTTTCTTGGTTTCTTTGGTTTCATTCTACATTTTTTGTATTGTTAGCAACATTTTTCGAATACATGTCTGAATTTTTTCCAATACAATTTATATTTTTTAATACATTGTCAAACATTTTTTAATACATATTTGTTTTTTAAAATGCTTATTATAATTTTTCAAATGCTTCATTACATTTTTCAAATACAGATTAACATTTTTTGATACATGGTCAACATTTTTCCTATACACACTTGTAAAATTTTTATATGTTTCTATTAATTTTTTAAAATACATGATTAACATTTTCTAATACATGGTCGACATTTTTTCTATGCACATTTAGTATTTTTCAAATACTTAATTAACATTTTCTAAATGCAATATTAACATTTTAGGAACACAGTTAATATTTTTTCTATACACATTCAACATTTTACCAATGTTTGATTAACATTTTTCATACTTACTTGTTCAACATTTTGTCAATTGATTCATTAACATTTTTTATATGATGGTAAAAAAATCATCATTTTTTTAATACATGGTCAACATTTTTTATATCCACATTTTACATTTTTCATGCTTGATCAACATTTAAAGATACTTGTTCAATATTTTTCAAATGCTTGATTAACATTTTTATATACATGATCAAGAAATTTTATTATTATTTAATACATTGTCAACATTTTTCTATACACATTTAACAGTTTTCAAATGCTTGATCAACATTTTTACAAATACTTGTTCAATATTTTTTCAATGCTTGACTAACATTTTTATATACATGATCAAGAAATTTCATCATTTTTAATACATGGTCAACATTTTTTCTGTACACATTTAACATTTTTTAGATGTTTTGTCTATTTTTTAATAATTTTTCAACATTTTTTTGAAATGCTTTGATTAATATTTTTATGAACACGATCAAAGGATTTTATTATTTTTTAATACATGATCAACATTTTTTGTATACACATTAAACATTTTTCAAATGCATGATTAACATTTTTCAAAATATTATGTTTAGAATATTTGAAAGTGTAAACAAAACTAATGGAATTCAAAAATGAAATAAAAACGTGAAAAAAACAGAAAAGAAACGAGGCAGTGTACTACCGGGAACTGGGCCGGCTCATATGCTCCGCGCTTCAGCGAGTCGAGGCCGACTCGCTGAACGCGAGACATATGGTTGGTAAGCAGTAGAATGGGCCGGCCCAATATGGTTGGTTTTAGGAAGCTTGTACGCGGGGGTTTTCGGGTTTCTTTACCGATGTTCGTCTGGTTTATCTTTTTTTCTTTTTTTTTCTACACATGTCTACTTTTTTCGATACACGTTGTACATTTTTGTATACATGTGGAATTTTTTTGATACACGTTGAATATTTTTCACATTTTTTGAATATATGTTAAATATTTTTGAAACACAAGTGGAACATTTTTTTGAGGCACAAATTATTAGAAAAACTGGACGAACATTTTTTTTAGTGTCATGAAGATATTTTTGAAACAACAGAATATTTTTAAGAAATCCTGTACATTTTTTTAATGGTGTGAAAAACATATATTTTTTTAGTTATGCGAACACTTATACATTGTATAAACATTTGAGAAATATGGCATGAGCATTTGTTTGAAACACGTAAACATTATTAACTACCATGAACATTTATTTAATTCTATCAACATTTTTTAAAAGTTACGTCAACTTTATTTATGCTTCATGAACATTTTCCAAATGTGCAGTGAACGTTTTTAAAAAATCTATTAAATTATTTTTTGAAATGTATGTATTTAGAATATTTCAGAAATAAGAAAACGAAGGAAACGAAACCGCATAACAAAACCACGCTATCCAATTTTCCCGGCCTACTGTAGCCTCGCTTCTTACCTAGTCGCTGTGTGAGTGCTTAGGGCAGCCCTAATGCGTCGACTCTTTTCGTCCGCTCGCGTCCGGTGGAGTCTGCGCAAAAGAAACATGATCCAACACACTGATGCAAACGACGCATGTTTGTTTTGCTGTCCGCTTGGACCCATTTTCTGACCAAATTTGGGCTGGACTTGCGTCCTCGCGGACACCCGACATTCTCCCCTGACCTGCCCATTGGTGGAATACAAGTCATTCTTTCGCCAGCAACACCCCCCGCCTCTTCGCCATTGCCGCTACCACCCGACTTCTGGCATCTTCGCCACCACCGTCGCATCCACCGGCGGCTCCACCGCTGCCGCATGCACCGACGCACACTCTGCCGTCGTTGTGGCTACTCTTTTTCTTCCAATGTATTTGCTACAATCTTAAATTAATTTGGTTGTAAACTATGTGACTATCATTTGTTTAATAATGTGCAATGAGCACTCGTTTGTTATTTGGTTGTAAATGATAATTCAAAAAAAAAGACGGGGTGGACTAAACGGGTTGCCTCGTTTGGTTCGTTGCTAGGAAACATCAAACAAGGGGGTGGGCTCTGACCAAACTAGCGACCCAGCCGGACAAAAAGAGGACAAAATCCGCGTCCATTTGGGTCGACGCGTTGGAGTTGCCCTTAGGTTTGGCAAGGGCCACTAGTGAGGGTGCGATGTTGGATCACTCAACATTGTTACTCTTCCCCCTTCCGTTTTGCCCCAAACCCCTTCTCCTCTTGCCTCTAGAACCCTAGTTCCTCGCTAATCGTGAGAGCTCGTGAAATTGAGTAGGCAAACATGGCGGGAGGAGGCATTAAGAGTAAGGAAAGTGGTAGAACATTGTATTAGAGAGTCTAATATGGTTGCGCATGAGCTAGGTCAGTGGGGCGGTGCCAATACTCCTACCTTTTGGGTGGAGGCTCCGCCGGATTTCCTCTTTAAATTTTTAGCTGATGATGTAAGTGTCATTTGAGTTTTAATAAAGCTAGCCATGATGGCCTTCCCGTAAAAAAAAGAGTAAGGAAAGTGGTTTTGGGAAAGTTGACACTTACTCCCTCCGTTCCAACTAAAACCACGACACTTATTTTGGAACGGAGGGAGTAGTACCGTGGCAAGGGCGAAATCGTCGAGAATTTGTATAAGGGAGTGCCTAACTAAGGTTGATATTGTAGATGTTGATATTCTTTTTGACTTAGAACAATACCTTGGATATATATATATATACTATTCTGATCACGGGATCAGAATAATATTCTGATAACTACCTGACCTGTCCAGCGGTAGTAGTTGAACTTCCCCTAGTGCTAGGTTGAACTTCCGCAAAAATTGCCCAAATGGGGCATGCGATATACCGTTGGAAAGCTATGGACATGAGTATCATGACCCAAATTAAATTTTTGGCAAAATCTAAGCAATTTCGAAAACCGTTTTTCTTCATACAAAAAACGTGAATCGTATTTTCGATCCCATTTCTAAACCGTTTATCGGAATGAGGCAAATAATATGGCGTTGGAAAGCTGCTGCAAATGCGCTCGTTCCACGTGTATAAAATTTTCTCTAATTCCCTATGGTTAAAGAGTAATTCAAAAAATCGTAGAATTTCACAAACGGAACAGCTGAGTTCATATTTTCGGTGCCATTTCTAAACGGCAAATCCAATTGAGGTAAATGATATGTCATTGGAAAGCTGATGAAAATGCGCTTCTTTTTCATGTACAAAGTTTTTTCTAATTTTGAAGGATTTAAGAGTAATTTAGAAAACCATCCAAGTTCCACCGAGTTTGTATTTTTGAGTTAATTTTTTAATCGTACGTCGGAATGCAGCAGATGATATGGCGTTAGAAAACATGAAGAAATGCGAACCTTTTTGGTATATAATTTTTCTTTCAATTCTTTACGGTTTTAAGTCAATTTTGAAAATGGTTAAAAAAGTTCTTTGGCTCTAATTTTTGCAAACTTTATCGGAATGGGGCAAATAATATACCGTTGGATATCTATTGAAAATGCGAAACTTTTTCGTACATAAAGTTTTATCTAATTCTCAGCCGTTTTCATGTAATTTAGAAAATGGCGAGATCATGATTTCTGCCTTCATCGCTACAGGAAATGCATTGCGTGAAGTACTTGAACTTCTGTGGCAGTTCTATTTGAACTTCACTCTGTTTTTGACGTGATGTTTTTTGCCCGTAACTCCCAAACCACTTACCGGAATTGAGCAATTGATATACCGATGGAAAGCTGTTGAAAACACGCAACTTTCCCGTATTGATCAGTTTTTCATACTCGCGATGGTTCAAAAGAATTTTTTTGAATACGTAAAAACGTGTTTTAAATGGTATATATAAAAATTTTAAACCGTTCATCAAAATGTAGCATATAATATACCGTTGGAAAGCTTATGAATAGCAGCAAGTTTTTCATGTAGACAGGTGTTACAAATTCATTGCCGTTTGAGAGCAGTTTTTAAAATTGCAAAACAACGTTGTTGTTTTTTTTGCCTTTTTTCAACATGTAAATGAACGACGGATGTCTCTCACATGAATTTTGAACTATGCTAGGAGGAGCACGTGAACTTCTTGCAACAAACCTTTTAAGCTTTTAGTTTTCTATTCTTATATTGTTATCTGAAACGCATTCCGTGTAGTAGTTGAACTTCCCGCTATTTTCACTTTGAACTTCTGTCACGTATTTTTGTTCAATCTCTCTCACAAGAATTTTTGAACTTTCTCTGGCCGAGCACTTGAACTTCTAGCAACAAAACTTTTAGCCTTTGCCTTTTCATTCTTTTTTTTCATACAAAATGCACACCGTGTAGTACGTGAACTTCTCACAGTTATTAATCTGAACTTCTCTCGGTTACATGAAAATATTAGAGTTTTTTATAGACATTGAACCGCTCTACCTTTTTTATTTGAACTTCATTGTGTATTTTTAGAAATGTGAAAATTGGAGATTTTTTAGAAACATCGAACTTCTTCGTTATTTCGAATTGAACTTACTTGTTTTATTCTTTAGTAACTGGAAAAATCCAATTTTTTTCAAATAAATATCAAACTGCTCCGCTTTTTCAAATTGAACTTCTTGGTTTTATTCATTAGTAACGAGAAAATCTGAGTTTTTTTTTATACATTGAACTGCTCCTTTTTTAAAATTGAACTTCTTGGTTTTATTTTTTGGTATTGGGGAAAATCTAAGATTTTTATAAACATCAAACAACTTCATTTTTTAATTAGGACATCTTGGTGTTATTCATTAGTAAAGGGAAAAGTCCTAGTTATGTAATAAACATCGAACCGCTCACTTTTTTAAATTTGAATTTCCAGATCTTAAAAAAACACGGACAAATGGCTCTTGGTTTTTTTTTATTTGACCTTCTTTGTTTTGGAATAAACATTTTGAACTTCTATATTATTTAAATTTGAACTTCTCCAATTGTTTTGTAAAATGTAGAAACACCATTTTTATAAACTTTTTGAACTGCTCCATTTTTTATTTTTGAACTTCTTTGTTTATTCTATAGTAGTGGGGAAAATTACATGTTTGTAATAAACACTTAACCACCCTATTATTTGAATTTGAATTTCAAGGTATTTTTTAGAAATGGTTAAACTTACAAAACAAAATTATGGTTTTTTCCACCTTTCGACGAACTTACTATTTTATATCTTGTGAAGTTTTTTTTTGTCTCGTGACATTTTTAGGCATTTTTTTGCTGTCGGTGAAATGGCCTAGGCGGTCCTTTTTTTCATTGTTGAATTTCTTCAGTAGTACACGTGAACTTATGAATTTCTAAAACATGAACTTCGCATGCTATTGAAATTCAAGAAATTACACACAACAATACACATACACTTCGTGTGCTACATGGACAAAGTTATCATACACATCGGATCACACACCCAGCAAAGACACATGGGGGTACCACACAGCAAGTACGCGTGCTACAATACACACACACGCACACACATTCAAGTAGTCACACAACACCAAGAACGCACGCACCAAAACACACTAACGCAAGCCCGTACGTGGCATTTGGGTTGGCCCACAATCCTCCAACACGCTGACGCGCGCGGTCCTTCGGCTCTCTGCTCCATAGTTGAACTTCAGCTGCGCACGCGCATACATGGATCCATCAAGAGTCAACACAATCTTCAGTTAATTTCTTCAAATGTTTGTTCTCCAGCGCATGGCCTCCATCAATTTTGCTCAATAATTCGGCATGGAACCACAAAGCCACACTTTTCTTTTGTTCTGCAGAACGCAAGTGCAAAAGCTTGCCAACATTGATGTCCAGAGAGTGTCGGTGTTCCAGAAAATATACTTTAACATACTTTTGACCTTCTCGAACATTTCTTTTAACCTTCAGCTGTTTTTCTTTATTCCAATATAAGTGAGCCAACTTGACAACAACGTATAATGCTCATTTTTTGTAGCTGAACCAACGCTTCTGGCAAAGCCGACCTGAAACAATTGCCAATTTTTAAGAGGATAAACACAAACAAATGTGATGCAACTGGAGTTTTGCTGCAGACAGCTGAGTTCTGCTGTAGACACTGTAGACACAAACAACATTAGCTTATGTAGGCCAAAGATATCAACTAGCAAGACACGAAGACACATCAGCTGGGCATCGGCGGTTTCAAGGAGTTGAGTGTGCTTTGCACAGAAATACAAAACTACACAAAACAGTTTCTGTTGAGGCATTAACACGGACACTTTGAAGTGCATCTTACAGTGCCATTGCTCCTCGCCGGCTGCCGCTTCACCACTGCTACACCACCCACCTTTTGGTCCCCAGAAGTGTTCAGAGAGAAGCACACTTGTAGCCTGAAAATGACCAGGCGCACAAAAATGTTCAGAGAGAAAAATGTTCGGAGACAATGAACAGCCATAGCCTGAACACATTTAGATGAAAGTTCATAGAAAAATACCATCGCCGTTCTTCTTCTCTATCGGCAGCAGTAGAATGCACAAATTAAATAAAGCATAAGTGAAAATCTAGTTGTTCCCGTAGCCTCCATGGCCCGTCCATGGAGCTCCTGCGCACGCATTCCAGTAGTTGGTAGTTGGAGGAGCTGCGAGCCAAGCGAGGCGACAGACTTCTTGTGCGGAGGGAGAAGGCTACGATGGTGGTTGCCCGGGCGAGTGGCAGGTCGCGGCGGCGTAGCGGACGGCGCACTGGCCGCACGGCGCCATTGGACTGCCCAGAAACTTCACCACTAACTCCCAACTCCGGTCTAACAGCGCCGGCGACCTTGGATTGCAAGGATGGCGTGTCTCAAAATCACGTACCGGCGGCATCGGGGGATCCGCCGGGTCACGCGCCGGAGCTTGGTTGCAGCAGGCGACGTCAGGACGAGTCTTGGGGGCGCGACGACCGGATCCAAGGGTCGAAGGCAGCGCAGCAGCCGGACCCGGAGGTGGGGGTGGTGTGGCGGGGGTGCGGGATCCTGGTGGTGGGTGGCGGCGCGCGTCGTTGGGGCTGAAGGATCCAGCAGAGGGAGGGGCGCCGCCGCGCTCGCCGAGGCTATTGGGAAGATGGTCGGTGGTGGCCGGCGTGGTCGTGGCGGAGGCGAGGTCCTGGCGGAGGCGGGGTGCGGCAGCGGCGGCGGTAGCTAGGTCGGGTCGGCGCGCGACGGCGGGAGGTCTGGGAGATGGCGCGGCGGCAGGGATTCCGAGAGGCCACACGGTGGTGGGTGTCCCGGCGGGTCGCGCGGCGGCGGGGTCGTCCGGGCGGCGATGGGATCAGGGGATCGGGGAAGATGGTGTGGTGGATCGAACAATTCCTGGTCGTGGTGTTTCTTTTTCTTTTCTTTTTGTCACTGTCGGTTCCGGGAGTTCAGGAAAGTCTCCGCGTCTCCTTATATGGGCGAACTGTCGTCAGAATATTATTCTCATCCTGTGATCAGAATAATGTTACAGGAAGGATACTTTCTACCATAGCTTGCCCCGGTAATAGCTATCAGAACCGTTGGCGTCTGCATCACGATTCGAACTGCTTGCTTCTTCCGGTACCTTATCCAACCTATTTGATGAATTATGGGAGGCCCATGGCAGTGCACATACTGACAACTTTCTGCCTTAGGTGCTGACTAAAGCTGCGTCCGGGTGACCCTGGTCCACGCACTCGTTTGAATCTTGTCACAAGCTTGTCTAGCAGCGGTTCCACGACCTCAAAAAAATATGTGCAGGTTCTGCGTTCAACAGGACACCCTACGGCGCCGTTTTGCACCCACGTGACATCCTACCGCCGTGAGTGTATGCAGAGGTTCGGTCGAGCTAGGAGACGGATCCGGATGCCCCGTTCGACTGGACCTGGAGACACCCGTTGTAGAACCTATTCATGTTTGTACCTACTTGACTCGCATTGGACCATGCCGTGTACGTGACGCCCACAGTACCTTACGATGGTGCACTCTCTGTAGGTAAAGAATACTGTACGTATAAGCTTTTTTTTATCGATGTACACCCTCCATCCCAAAATAAGTGTCTCAAGCTTAGTACAACTTTGTACTAAAATTAGTACAAAATTGAAACACTTATTTTGGGACGGAGAGAGTACGTGTTTGCCTAGCTTTGGTCCGCATCCTGTTCTCAAAAGTAATATAGGTGTCCATACGCGGGGGCACTCGCAGTCGCAGGCGTGGAGATAACTATATTGATGCAAAAAATAGGTAACCACTGTATTGTAATCCCAGTTTAAGATGTTGGGATGACTGACCGACAAGCAAGTGTTGTTCTTCACCCTGTCGGACGGGACATGATATGTGGATGTCCTTTTATTTTTGGATGGCTGCTATGCACCCTGCATACCCCATGGTCCTCACAAGGGCTCCACCGGCAGCACATGTGTCCAACAGGTTTCAGTGCACATGCGCGAGCGTCCACCGGTCCATGTAAGGGCATCGAATGTACATTTGACGGTTCTTCATGATAAAAGCCTCGTGTTGTATCAGACAAGAATTCCGCGAAGGCATTGGTTCTTCACAAAAAATATCTGTTTTAGTTCTGAATATACATTTTACTGTTCTTCATGACAAAACCAAACCTTAAAAAAGGTCAAATAAAAAGTACTTGTTTCAAATTCTAACCTTAATTATTGTGTAATTGCATTTAGCCTTCAGAAGTCATATTTTGAGTGTGTTACTCACAATGATTTTTTTTTTCAAAAGGCTAATTATTAAAATACAGTTGTCACACTTCAATAAAATGGTTGGGTGCAAACAATAGAGGAATCTTTTAATGGCATGTGAAGATGGTGCTTCTGGTTCCAATGTTTCCATCGACGGTGCTTCCATGGATCCCTTTCGCGTCCTCCGGTTCCAATGTTTCGATCGACGATGCTTCCGTGGACCCCTTTCGCGTCCTCCGGTTCCACGAGTGTGATCGAACGGGCCATGACTGGGATAGTATGCTTCCGGTTCCAATGTTTCGATCGACGATGCTTCCGTGGATCCCTTTCGCGTCCTCCGGTTCCACGAGTGTGATCGAACGGGCCGTGACTAGGATAGTAGGCGTCCGGTTCCAATGTTTCCATGGACGGTGCTTCCGTGGATCCCTTTCGCATCCTCCGGTTCCACGAGTGTGATCGAACGGGCCGTGACTAGGATAGTAGGCGTCCGGTTCCAATGTTTTCATCGACGGTGCTTCCATGGATCCCTTCCGCGTCCTCCGGTCCCACAAGTGTGATCGAACGGGTCATGACTGGGATAGTATGCGTCTGGTTCCAATGTTTCGATCGACGATGCTTCCGTGGATCCCTTTCGCGTCCTCCGGTTCCACGAGTGTGATCGAACGGCCATGACTGGGATAGTAGGCGTCCGTTCCAATGTTTCCATCGACGGTGCTTCCGTGGATCCCTTTCGCGTCCTCCGGTTCCATGAGTGTGATCGAACGGGCCGTGACTGGGATAGTAGGCGTCCGGTTCCAATGTTTTCATCGACGGTGCTTCCATGGATCCCTTCCGCGTCCTCCGGTCCCACAAGTGTGATCGAATGGGTCATGACTGGGATAGTATGCGTCCGGTTCCAATGTTTCGATCGACGATGCTTCCGTGGATCCCTTTCGTGTCCTCCGGTTCCACGAGTGTGATCGAACGGGCCATGACTGGGATAGTAGGCGTCCGATTCCAATGTTTCCATCGACTGTGCTTCCGTGGATCCCTTTCGCTTCCTCCGGTTCCACGAGTGTGATCTAACGGGCCGTGACTGGGATAGTAGGCGTCCGGTTCCAATGTTTTCATCGACGGTGCTTCCATGGATCCCTTCCGCGTCCTCCGGTCCCACCAGTGTGATCGAACAGGTCATGACTCGGATAGTATGCGTCCGGTTCCAATGTTTCGATCGACGATGCTTCCGTGGATCCCTTTCGGGTCCTCCGTTTCACGAGTGTGATCGAACGGGCCATGACTGGGATAGTAGGCGTCCGGTTCCAATGTTTTCATCGACAGTGCTTCCATGGATCCCTTCCGCGTCCTCCGGTCCCACAAGTGTGATCGAACGGGTCATGACTGGGATAGTATGCGTCCGGTTCCAATGTTTCGATCGACGATGCTTCCGTGGATCCCTTTCGCGTCCTCCGGTTCCACGAGTGTGATCGAACGGGCCATGACTGGGATAGTAGGCGTCCGGTTCCAATGTTTCCATCAACGGTGCTTCCGTGGATCCCTTTCGCGTCCTCCGGTTCCATGTGTGTGATCGAACGGCCGGTGACTGGGATAGTGAAACGAGAAACTTCCATTGTTGTAGTTTGAACAGCGAGCTGGGATTTTTAGTTGAACACGAGCTAGTTGGTATTGTCATTCCCGAGCACAGCTAGTCTTTAGATCACCTTCTAGAAAACAAAACTATTAATCGGTAGCAAACTAGCATCGATAAGAATAGCGACGAGCACTGTAGCAGCGGCGTCTCGTTCGGATAAAATAGCGACGCATGTGGCGGAAGCAACATGCAACGAGCTCAGCTGGCCTTGCAGGTAGATCATCGCTGTTTAAACGAGAGATTCTGCCACTGACACGGGAGGCAACCACTCGGTTACGAGCATGCACTCCTTCTGACATAACCAGATTATTTCGCCAAGCAGGAACTGTGTGGCAATGTTTTACTGAATATGTTTTCTGCCTCGACACAAGACGTACGCATCTGGTTAGCCGCAGAACCTCTAACACAACCTACTGTCGAGTTGAACACACTAAAAAAAATGGGATCCTATACTTATTCCACGAGTACACGGCTAACCAACACCACTGGCATGTCAACATATACTGATCTATCTTAGACGAGAAAAAACACAAACTAGTATTGTGGGCGGCCAGTACGAACCACACGAAACGCAGAGTGTTTTTTTAGGGGCACAGGAAACAGACGGCACGGTTGTACTCTTTTTTTAGATGGTCTGTACAGTAAAACCCACTGCACATGACTTATCACGGGATCTGCTCCTGGCGCGCTCGGTTGGAACCATGGGAGCCATATCCCGTTTGAGCTAGAGGTTCCACTGGGGTGTGTGTGTCGTTCACGTGCATTCCCAAACCCCATGTCAATCTGGACAGGCCAGTAGGACCACCTGACGTTGTCCCCACCACTTCAGACTTTCTCTGACGAAGAGACCGCAGAAACTCAGCAAAATCCCTTCACCACTTTCAACAGCTCCGCCTTGCACGAATCACGGCACACTAGCCTATGGCTCAGATAGCTATTTCTGTAGGAAGCTAGGATAGACACAATTTTGCCTATATATATATATATACACACATATATATTTATGACAAAAGGGAGTAATTGTAGTGTTCCTACATATTAAGCGTCATTGATTTCAACCCTATTAGATAAATACATGCCAAAGATACATATAATTCCTCCGTCCTAAAAAGCTTGTCTTAGATTTCTCTATATACTTCTTCCGTACCTTCATGTGTATCACGGATACACTGTCATCAATCATGCGTTTTGCTGCTGCTCTACGGCTGCGGCCCCAGCCTCAATGTTGATGATGTACTTGATCTCGTCGACGAGTTCCTTCATGGACATCCGGTTCTGGCGGCGATCCTTGAGGCAACCGAGCGCCAGGAACCCGAGCGCCTTCACTGTGTCGAGTTCCAGCTCCGTGGTGTGGTTCTTCATTACCGAGTCCACCACGTCCAAGTGCCGCTCCTCGTCCGCCGCCCGCTGCACGTGCACGGCGAGGTTGACATCGTCCTCACCGCAGCCGAAGTCGCGTGAGCAGCTCCATTAGCGCCACCCCGAAACTGTACACGTCGCTCTTGTCCGTGAGCTGGTAGTTTTAGGAAGCTTCTATTATCCGTCTGGGCCAGTTTTAAAAGCTTGTACGCAGTTTTTTCGGGTTTCTTTTCTGATTTTCTTCTGGGTTTTCCTATTTTTATTTCTTTCTTTACTTTTTATTTTTTCTACACATTTCAACTTTTTTGATGCACATTGTATTTTTCTATACACGTGGAATATTTCTTATACACATTGAATATTTTTCAATATATATTTTAAACATTTTTTAATACATGTTAAACCTTTTTCAAATACACATGGAACATTTTTTGGAGGCATGAAACATTTTTTTAAAACTAGGCAAGCCATTTTTTAAAATTTCATGAAGATATTTTTGAAACGGGTGAACATTTAAAAAAATAATATCATGTACATTTTTTGAGTTATGCGAACACTTATACATTGTATGAAATTTTAGGAAAATGGCATGAACATTTGTTTGAAACACGTGAACATTTTTAAATGTCATGAACGTTTACTTAATGCTATCAATATTTTTTTAAAGTTACACCAACTTTTTTTATACTCCATGAACGTTTTCTAAATGTGCAATGACCGTTTCTAAAAATTCAAGTAAATTAATTTTTGGAATATATGTATTTAGAATATTTCATAAATAAAAACAATAAACGAAACACATCCGCGTAACAAAACTATGCTATCCTATTTTGCTGGCCTACTGCTTTGTGAGTACTTAGGGCAACTCCAACGTGTTGACTCATTTCGTCCGCTCGCACATACATCTGAGTCTGCGCGGACAAAAAGCACGGTCCAACGCACTGATGTAAAACAGGTGCACATCTTTTTTGCTGTCCGCTTGGACCCATTTTCGGATCAATTTAGGCTGCATTTTGTGTCCTCCCCTGGCCGCGCATCGTGGTGGAACACAAGCCACTATTCCCCCACCAACACCCTCGGCATCTTCGCCGTCGCCACCACCACCCGACTTCTGGCCTCTTCGCCACCGCCATCGCATCCACCGACGGCCCCGCCGCCGCAGCATCCACTGACGCCCACTCTGCTGTCGTTGTGGCTACTCTTTTTCTTCCAATGTATTTGCTATTTTAAATTCATTTAGATGTAAACTATGTGGCTATTATTTGTTTAATAATTTGCAATGAGCATTCGTTTGTTATTTGGTTGTGAATGATAATTTGAAAAAAATTAGACGAGAGAGACCAAATGGGCCGCCCCGTTGGGTTCGCTACCCAGAAAATGACGGACAGAGAGCGGACGTCGACCAAACTGGCGTTGAGTACCTCTACCGACCCACAAGCTGCTCCCTCCCCATGTATACCTTCGCTGGACTCTAGGGCTCCCCGGCCTGGGAGTTTCGCGCTAGGGTTTCTAGGGAAGGATAGTTCCGTTTGGTGGCTAGGTTTCTGTCTGTTCTTTGGTGGGCGTCCAGCTGTTCCGGCAGCGTGCGCCGCCCGACCCAATGAAGATCTTGAGCTGGAACTGCCGGGGGATCGGTGATCCCGCAACAGTCAGAGAACTCCGCGATCTAGTGGAGATTAGTGCGCCGACGATCCTCTGCCTAGTTGAAACTCAGCTGCAGAAGAGTCGTGTTGAGGGTCTCCGTTCCACTCTTGGTTATGATTTTAGTTTTGGTGTCGGAAGCAGTGGCCGCAGTGGCGGCATATGTATCTTCTGGAAGAATTCTGTGGATGTGGCTATTAAAAATTATTCGCAGTATCATGTGGATGCGTGGGTTACAGAACCGCGGAAGGAACAATGGCGTCTCTCATGTTTTTATGGTGAAGCAACTCGAAGCCTTCGGTATAAGACTTGGGACACCATGAGGCGATTGAGAGGAGAGAGTACTCTTCCTTGGGCATGTATTGGTGATTTTAATGAGATTCTCAGGCCAGAAGAACAGATTGGTCTGAATGAGCGTGATAGTGCCCAAATTGATGCGTTCCGAGAAGCCGTGGACGTCTGCGGTCTAGCTGACCTAGGCTATAAAGGACTTGACTGGACGTGGGAGAAGAAGGTTGCTGGTGGCAGTTATTGCCGGGTGCGTTTTTTTTTTAACAGAGAAAGGCACCAACAGGTGCCAAATACATTAAGCTCTCAACAAGAGAACAGCAGATGATACAATGGCTGGAAAGAGCAAAGAAAAGAGTAGAATACAGCCATAGACAGAGAGCTTAAACCTAGAAAGGTTGTACAGGAGTACAAACCTTGTGAGCTACAGAAAATGAGAACAAGAGTATCAAGAGTACAGGGAGAGAAGCCCAACTTGGAAGAAGTAAGAGATGGAGACTATATTGATCATCTTTCAGCTTGCATTCTCCTCCAAGCACAAACAACCACAATTATTCTTATGCAAATCAACACAGGTCCTGCAATCTTGAACTTGTCATGGCTTACAAATTCTCCATGCGCAAGTAGGCACATTTGTTTGTAAGCAAATCATCAGAAGACCTGCGAAGCAGATGAAGCAAAGAGCAAAAAATAATAAAATCTGGCCAAGTTCCCCCCTGAAATTGAACATAGACCCCCAGATTAGAAGCAGTGAACAGCATGTATTGTAAAGCCCAAAAACTGAGAATTAGAAAGTTGGGAGATAATGGGGCAAGCAATGTTTTTATGAGCAGAAGCATAGCAGCAGAATGCAGGTCTATAGACTTGTTTAGCCACATTGTGAGCAACACCATTAACCTCTCTAGAAATATGAAAAACTCTAGAATGAAGATCAGAGGTGAGAAGAATGTATTCAGCAATCATCTTCCTCAAAGTCCAAGGAACAGATGCATCCATCACATTACGAAGAGCTGCTATGGAAGCCAACTTAAGACAATCTGTAAGAAAAACTGGATGAATGATGTGAAGATGATGCACCAAATGAGCTGCGAGAAGAAGAGCTTCTGCTTCAGCTTGCAAGGGAGTGTCCGTGGCCGCGGCAGAAGCCTGAACCTGAATATTAACCTCAGCACCTTGTAAGAAAAATGGTAGGCGCATATAAACTCCAATACCAGTACCTACTTCACCTGAGGACAATCCAATTTTTTTTTTTTTGCATCTGAAAGCAGCATCAGAATAAACCTTAGGCCCAGAGAGAATAAAATCAGATTTTAAAGAAGTTCCTTGCACAAGGCTACTGCCAGCAGAAGTAGTGTTATGAGGCACAGAAGTAGGAAGGGAAGCTTCCAGTTGATCATTGAAAACGTTAGTCAAAGCCAAAGCTGCTGTATGAACATGACAAGGATGAGCTTTCTTCCTATTAAAAAGGTAATCATTTCTAGCTTTCCAAAGTGACCAAAGAAAATTGAGAATATTAGGAAGAGAGGCATAAGGATGATTCATGACAATTAAAGTTTGGAGAATACTAGAAACAGAAGGATTGTCACTCACAAAAGCATCCATTCTAATGCACCAAGGAGAAGCAAACCAGGCAGCTCGAGAAAAATCGCAGAGGAAAAATAGGTGCATCTCATCTTCCTGCTGACCACATCTACAACAAAGCTGAGAAATGTGAGAAGAGAAGCGACCTGCTCTTAAACCTGTAGGAAGAGCTTTCCGAAGTAATCTCCAAGCAAAGGTTTTAACCCTGGGAATGAGAAGCTTTTGCTTCCAAATGAGTTTAAGCAAATTTTTTGTTTGCACTGAAACTTGGTAAGGAGCATGTCTCGGTTCAGACTGAATGTCCTGCAAGCACAACTTGTAAGTTGATTTAGAAGAACATGATCCATTAGGAGTAAGGTCCCAACAAAGAACATCTGGTCTGTCATCTTGAATAATATCAGTTTGGATGATAGTAGAGGCTAGAGGTTGCTGGAAAAGAGAAAAGATGAGATCATTGTTCCATATTTTCGTACCCTGCAACCAAAGATCTTTAACATAAGAAGGGTAAATATATCCTGCAGGCTGAATAATTAAACTAGCATAAATGGATGCCCAACCAACACACCAAGGGGTACTCCAAATAGACAAATTTCCTTGAGTGAGTTGGTAAGAAGAGTGAGCATGTAGTTTGGGCATAAGCTTAAGAATAGCACACCAGAAAGCAGATTTCGGAGTATTAGAAGAAGCTCTCCAAATAGATGTGTCATGGAAATATTTAGACTTAAGAACCAAGTGAAGATGAGAACAAGGGTCTTTAGCCAATCTCCAAGCTGCTGCAAGAATTAAACCTTCATTAATAGCTTTGAGATTTCGAATACCAAGACCCCCTTCATCTTTAGAATTGCAAATGTCTTTCCAAGCATGAAGACACAGGCTTTTGCTAGAATTATCCTCCTTAATACCTGACCACCAGAAGTTTCTAATAATAGCCGTGAGTTTAGCAATGAACTTCTTAGAGAAAAGAATATTAGACATGTAGTAAACAGGAATAGAGGAGAAAACCGAACGAATGAGCTCCAGCCTAGCAGCATGAGAGAGCAGATAAGCTTTGTAAGTAGGCAGCTTGTTTTGAAATTTATACAACACAAAATGATAAGCTGCAGATCTATTGTTAGCAGGAAGAATAAGAGGATGACCCAAATGAGAGAAAGAAGCATCCATATTAGCCACAGGAAAGAAGGATTTAATATCTTGCATAATGGCCTGGCTAACATTAGAGCTAAAAAGAATTGCGGATTTGTTCCAATTGGGAGTTTGTCCAGAGGCAGAACAGAAATGGTGAATGATCTGCGCCATTGTACTAGCCTCCTGAACCGAAGCACAACCACAAACAAGTAAGTCATCCGCAAACAGAAGAGAATGAATCGGGGGGCAATTTGGTCCAAGGGAAATGCCCTCCAAATGATGAGCAGCTAGGGCATCATTAAGAGCAAGCGACAATTCATTAATGGCCAAAACAAACAAGTAAGGGGACATAGGACAACCTTGTCGGATACCCCTTCCACTTTTAAATTTATGAGACGGTTGGCCATTAATGATGACAGAAAAAGTCGGCGAAGAAATACAAGCATAGACCAAATTTATAAAATGAGCATGCAACCCTTTACGAGTAAGGGCTGAAACTATGAAACTCCATTCCAAACGGTCAAAAGCTTTAGCAAGATCGATCTTAAGCATGAACGCCGAATGATTCCAGGAGCGAAGAGCAAAATAATGAGCTATTTCTTGAGCAATAATAATGTTATCGCTAACTCTTCTGCCTTCAATGAAAGCTTGCTGAGCAGGGTCAATAAAATCCGGAAGATGAGGTTTAAGACGATTAGCTAAAGATTTTGCAATAATTTTATAAATCACATTGCAAAGACTAATGGGTCGGTAATCCATAGGAACTTGGGGAACCCGTTTTTTTGGAATCAAAGCAATATTGGTATCACTAATGTGAGGTGGCAAAATACCTGTTTTATAAAAATCAACCACCAACTTGGTAACATCATCCCCAATCCACTCCCAAGTTGCAAGATAGAATTCAACATTAAATCCATCAGGCCCTGGCGAGGCATTCCGCTTCATGTCCTTGAGAATCTGCAAAACCTCATTTTTATCTGGAATAATATAAGTAGGATCCAGAGATCCTTCTGGCAAGTGAGAATTAAGAAAAGGTCGATTAGAGGCTGCATTATGAGAAGAGAAAATGTATCTAAAATAGTTGACAAAAGTATTAGCAATGAGAGCAGGCTTAAAGTGGACAACTTCATTTTCATCTTTAACCGAGCAAATAGTATTACGTTTTCTACGCTTAAGCACAGCTTGATGAAAAAACTTAGTGTTGCGGTCACCATCGGAAGCCCAACCTTTCTTACTTCTTTGCTTATAAAAGATATTAAGCTGAGAGAGAACATGTTCAAAACGGAGAATGAGCTGAGACTCTAGAGCATGGTTCTGTTGATTAAACGGGAGCATCTGAATTTGGTTAATACGGCCCTCTAACTCTTTAAGTTCTTGTTGAAAAGGCTTCTTTTTTCTACACCAAATTTTAAGAGATTTAGCTAGGGAACCCGTTTTAGCAACAAAAGAAGCAGACGAGGTATTAGTCCAAACAGAATTAGCAAAAGTATTGAAGTCCTTTTCCATTAACCACCAATTCTCAAATTTAAAGGACTGCTTAGGCTTCTCAAATTTACCGTCAGTAGAGAAAAGTATGGGTGCATGATCACTCAAAATAATAGGCAGATTGAGAACTTTAGAGTTGGGATAAAGAGCACACCAATCAGCATTCACCAAACAACGATCTAACCGCCTATGAACAGGATGGGCAGTGTGCTGTCTATTACGCCAGGTATAAGCAGGACCACTAAACCCAATATCAAAGAAACCACAATTCTTAACCATAGCACGAAAATCAGATATACGATAATAATTAACATAACCACTACTAGCATCGGTATCATACAACAAGTCGTTAAGATCGCCCATACAGATCATGGGTTTACCTAGGTTATCATACACAAAATTAGAGATTTGTTCCCAAATCTCACTGGTCTGCCTATGGTAGGAGTCACCATACATACAAACTAAACAGAAGGTAATACCCGAGGCTAGATGAACTACATTCGCTAAAATATAATGGAAAGTAGCAGAGTGAACAGACACTTTAAGCTCATCGTTCCACATAAGCCAAAGCCCTCCTGAAGCACCTCTAGATGGCACAACAAAACCATTAGTAACATCAAACCTATTAACAAGATCAGTAGAACGGACTTTGGAAGACTTGATTTCAGAGACAAAGATTACCTGGGCTTTAGTAGAGCGAATGAGGTTGGCCAGAAAGAGCATCCGATCATTACCAAGGTCCCGGCCCATACCTCGACAATTCCAGGCGATAGCCTTCATGGCGCCCGAGGTGCTCCTGATGTAGAACGGAGATGGCCACCAGGAAGACGACGTCGTCGGAGAAGAACATGAGGTCGGGGATGACCCTCTTGACGAGAAGCGCGCACAAGAGACCAAGGCTCAGATCGCAAGCCTCTCCACCGCCCGTCCCCGGCTCCCCCTCAGCAGCGACAGCCGCCCCCCTCTCCGCTCCAAGGATGAAGGGTGGACCCCTACTCCGTGAAACTCCCGGTCCCTCTACTGGAAACACCAGCTGAAGATTGAACGGATTGTGGATAAGCTCTCAGATTTCTTTGAATGGAGTGGGGATATTCTGATGCAGGACCACGAAAGAGAAGCGGCGAAGGAAGGATATGAAACGAGAAAGAACCAGAGCGAGCAGTGATTCGGGAAAAACGCGGGAGAGAGAGAGGAAGCGCTAGTGGAACCAGGAAGCAGAGCCAAAGGGGAAAAGCGGCAGGGATCGGGAAAGAAAACAGCAGGCCAGCAGGAAGGAAAGGGGATCTGGGAGGAGGAGGCCAGGGAAGATTGGGGAAGAAAGAAAGGAGAGGGGAAGCGGGATCAGGGGGAGGAACACGGCATAGAGCCAATCACCGGCATGTCGCCACCGTCGCCACCATGGTATTCTATCTTCGGCGAGTCGACATCAGACTGCCGGGTGCGTTTGGATCGTGCGTTGGCAACGGTGTGCTGGTCTTTGATGTTTCCTTTTGCTAGCCTAGAGCACCTAACAGCAGCAAAATCTGACCACTGTCCTATTCTGATTTGCAGATGTGCTCGAGGAGGCATGGAATTCTTCTGGGCGTGCTACCTCAGTGGCTGATTTTAAAGACAAGCTAGCTACTGTTGCCGGCAGTTTGCAGCGCTGGGGTCGAACCACTTTTGGCTTGGTCCGGGCAGAGCTGCGTCAGCTGCGCCGCCGGCTAGAGGAAGTACGGGCGGTTCCTTCACGGACCGCTCCTACTGATGAAGAAAGCCGAGTCGAGGCACGCATGGTTGAGCTATGCTTGAGGGAGGAGATTATGTGGCGTCAGCGTGCGCGCATCCAGTGGCTTGCGGAGGGCGACAGTAATTCAATTTTTTTTCATCGAAAGGCTAGTGCACGTAAGTCAAAAAACCGTATTACTGTATTGCAACGGGCTGATGGATCAGCCTGTACAGACACACATGAGATGGCATCCATGGCGAGTAGTTTTTATGAGAACTTATATGCTTCGGAGAATACAATTGGCATTGAAGAGGTATTATCGCACATCCCGGTTAAGGTGGACGGCCAGATGAATAGTAAGCTCAATGCACCTTATAGTAAGGAAGAGGTCAAAACAGCATTGTTCCAAATGTTTCCTACAAAGGCCCCTGGGCCCGACGGTTTTCCGGCGCACTTTTTTCAGCGGCATTGGGATTTATGTGGTGATGAGGTGACTGATATGGTGCTACGTGTTCTGAGTGGTGATGATTCTCCGGAGGAGATTAACAAGACGTTCATTGTATTAATTCTCAAGATTGCAAGTCCAAAAACTTTAGGACAGTTTCGACCGATAAGTCTATGCAATGTGATTTTCAAGATCGCATCAAAGGTTCTGGCTAATCGGCTCAAGCTAATTCTCCCCGTTATCATCTCTGAGGAACAATCTGCATTCGTACCAGGCCGTCTTATTACTGACAATTTTATTTCCGCCTATGAGTGTTTGCATTATATGAAGACGAAGAAGATAAAGAGTAATAGATTTTGCGCTCTGAAGCTGGATATGATGAAGGCGTATGACCGCCTTGAGTGGCAGTATTTGAGGGAGGTTATGTTGAAGCTTGGGATCAGCCCACGTTTTACTGAAACTGTCATGAGGTGTGTTACTTCTGTATCTTTTGCAGTCATGTTTAATGGGGGCCAATGTGACGCCCCCGATTCAATCGTACACTAATCATACACGCAAACGTGTACGATCAAGATCAGGGACTCACGGGAAGATACCACAACACAACTCTAAAAGTAAAATAAGTCATACAAGCATCATAATACAAGCCAGGGGCCTCGAGGGCTCGAATACAAGTGCTCGATCATAGACGAGTCAGCGGAAGCAACAATATCTGAGTACAGACATAAGTTAAACAAGTTGCCATAAGATGGCTAGCACAAACTGGGATACATATCGAAAGAGGCGCAGGCCTCCTGCCTGGGATCCTCCTAAACTACTCCTGGTCGTCGTCGACAGCCTGCACGTAGTAGTAGGCACCTCCAGAGTAGTAGGGGTCATCGTCGACGGTGGCGTCTGGCTCCTAAACTCCAGCATCTGGTTGTGACAACCAGAAAGAAAGAAAGGGGGAAAAGGGGGGAGCAAAGCAACCATGAGTACTCATCCAAAGTACTCGCAAGCAAGGAGCTACACTACATATGCATGGGTATATGTGTAAAGGGCCATATCAGTGGACTGAACTGCAGAAAGCCAGAATAAGAGGGGGGATATCTAATCCTGTCGAAGACTACGCTTCTGGCAGCCTCCATCTTGCAGCATATAGAAGAGAGTAGATGGTAAGTTCACCAAGTAGCATCGCATAGCATAATCCTACCCGACGATCCTCTCCTCGTCGCCCTGTGAGAGAGCGATCACCGGGTTGTATCTGGCACTTGAAAGGGTGTGTTTTATTAAGTATCCGGTTCTAGTTGTCATAAGGTCGAGGTACAACTCCGGGTCGTCCTTTTACCGAGGGACACGGCTATTCGAATAGATAAACTTCCCTGCAGGGGTGCACCACATTACCCAACACGCTCAATCCCTCTGGCCGGGCACACTTTCCTGGGTCATACCCGGCCTCGGAAGATCAACACGTCGCAGCCCTACCTAGGCCTAACAGAGAGGTCAGCACGCCGGTCTAAATCCTATGCGCGCAGGGGTCTGGGCCCATCGCCCATTGCACACCTGCACGTTGCGTGGGTGGCCGGAGAGCAGACCTAGCAACCTCCATTACAAAGGAAGTTGCGTTACGCGGTCCAACCCGGCGCGCGCCGCTCAGTCGCTGACGTCTAGGAGGCTTCGGCTGATACCACGACGTCGAGTACCCATAACTGTTCCCGCGTGGTGGTTAGCGCGTATAGGCTCGTAGCCAGACTCAGATCAAATACCCAATCTCGTTAAGCATGTTAATTTGAAGTAACCGCGGACGCCGACCAGGGCCAGGCCCACCTGTCTCCTAGGTGGTCACAACCTGCCCTGTCGCTCCGCCACAAAGTAACACTCGGGGGCCGTCGGGAACCCAGGCCCACCACTACCTGGATGGAACCACCTGCCCCTTCAGCCCCCATCTCCGAACAGTAACATAGGTAATGTAAAAGTATATAGTATATGTACCCGTGATCACCTCCCGAAGTGATCACGGCCCAGTAGTATAGCATGGCAGACGGACAAGAGTGTAGGGCCACTGATGTAATTCTAGCAACCTATACTAAGCATTTTAGGATTGCAGGTAAGGTATCAACAGTAGTAGCAAAGACAGGCTATGCAGCAGAATAGGATTAACTGAAAGCAGTAACATGCTACACTACTCTAATGCAAGCAGTAGAGAGAAGGAATAGGCGATATCGGGTTGATCAAGGGGGGGGGGGCTTGCCTGGAAGCTCGGCAGAGAAGGACGGGTCGTCAACATTGTAGTCGTACACGGCAGCGTCGTCAGCGGTCTCAGCGTCTATCGAGAGAGAAGGAGGGGGGAGGGAACAGTAAATACAAAGCAATCAATGCTACAATGACATGACAATATGCAGTGGCGGGTGTGCTCTAACGTGGGGTTGCATGTTACCGAGAAAGGGGGATTCCATCCGGGAAAGTATTCCCGGTGTCCGGCATTTTCGGGCAGAGGGACCGGAGGGGGACAAAACAATGAATACACGGTAATGATGCAACAGGGATGCATGACATGTCTGAACGCAGTGCTAGGGTGGTATACTGCCTATCTGAGTGTATTAGTTAATTTACGAATTTATTTGGATTTATTTTATTAAGGTCATGCACTATTCACCTACCAGAAACAGGCAAAAAGCACACACGCAAACGTGTACGATCAAGATCAGGGACTCACGGGAAGATATCACAACACAATTCTAAAAATAAATAGGTCATACAAGCATCATAATACAAGCCAGGGGCCTCGAGGGCTCGAATACAAGTGCTCGATCATAGACGAGTCAGCGGAAGCAACAATATCTGAGTACAGACATAAGTTAAACAAGTTGCCATAAGATGGCTAGCACAAACTGGGATACATATCGAAAGAGGCGCATGCCTCCTGCCTGGGATCCTCCTAAACTACTCCTGGTCGTTGTCGACAGCCTACACGTAGTAGTAGGCACCTCCAGAGTAGTAGGGGTCGTCGTCGACGGTGGCGTCTGGCTCCTGAACTCCAGCATCTGGTTGTGACAACCAGAAAGAAAAGAAAGGGGGAAAAGGGGGGAGCAAAGCAACCGTGAGTACTCATCCAAAGTACTCGCAAGCAAGGAGCTACACTACATATGCATGGGTATATGTGTAAAGGGCCATATCAGTGGACTGAACTGCAGAAAGCCAGAATAAGAGGGGGGATATCTAATCATGTCGAAGACTACGCTTCTGGCAGCCTCCATCTTGCAGCATGTAGAAGAGAGTAGATGGTAAGTTCACCAAGTAGCATCGCATAGCATAATCCTACCCGACGATCCTCTCCTCGTCGCCCTGTGAGAGAGCGATCACCGGGTTGTATCTGGCACTTGAAAGGGTGTGTTTTATTAAGTATCCGGTTCTAGTTGTCATAAGGTCGAGGTACAACTCCGGGTCGTCCTTTTACCGAGGGACATGGCTATTCGAATAGATAAACTTCCCTGCAGGGGTGCACCACATTACCCAACACGCTCGATCCCTCTGGCCGGGCACACTTTCCTGGGTCATACCCGGCCTCGGAAGATCAACACGTCGCAGCCCTACCTAGGCCTAACAGAGAGGTCAGCACGCCGGTCTAAATCCTATGCGCGCAGGGGTCTGGGCCCATCGCCCATTGCACACCTGCACGTTGCGTGGGCGGCCGGAGAGCAGACCTAGCAACCTCCATTACAAAGGAAGTTGCGTTACGCGGTCCAACCCGGCGCGCGCCGCTCAGTCGCTGACGTCTAGGAGGCTTCGGCTGATACCACGACGTCGAGTACCCATAATTGTTCCCGCGTGGTGGTTAGCGCGTATAGGCTCGTAGCCAGACTCAGATCAAATACCCAATCTCGTTAAGCGTGTTAATTTGAAGTAACCGCGGACGCCGACCAGGGCCAGGCCCACCTGTCTCCTAGGTGGTCACAACCTGCCCTGTCACTCCGCCACAAAGTAACACTCGGGGGCCGTCGGGAACCTAGGCCCACCTCTGCCTGGATGGAACCACCTGCCCCTTCAGCCCCCATCTCCGAACAGTAACATAAGTATGTAATGGTATATAGTATATGTACCCGTGATCACCTGCCGAAGTGATCACGGCCCAGTAGTATAGCATGGTAGACGGACAAAAGTGTAGGGCCACTGATGTAATTCTAGCAACCTATACTAAGCATTTAGGATTGCAGGTAAGGTATCAACAGTAGTAGCAAAGACAGGCTATGCAGCAGAATAGGATTAACCGAAAGCAGTAACATGCTACACTACTCTAATGCAAGCAGTAGAGAGAAGGAATAGGCGATATCGGGTTGATCAAGGGAGGGGCTTGCCTGGAAGCTCTATCGAGAGAGAAGGGTCGTCGACGTCGTAGTCGTACACAGCAGCGTCGGCGGTGGTCTCAGCGTCTATCGAGAGAGAAGGGGGGGGAAGAAATAGTAAATACTAAGCAAACAATGTAACTCAAAGAATAGCATGGCAATAGGCTGCCGGGTGTGTTCTAACATATGGTTACACGGTATCGAGGAAGGGGGAGCCCATCCGGGAAAGTATTCCCGGTGTCCAGCATTTTCGGGCAGAGGGACCGGAGGGGGGGCGAAACAATGAATACACGCTAATGATGCAACAGGGATGCATGACATGTCTAAACGCAGTGCTAGGGTGGTATACTGCCTATCTGAGTGCATTAGTTATTTTGGGAATTTATCTGGATTTATTTTATTAAAGTTGGGCACTATTCATTTATTGAAATCGGTCTAAAAGTTCAATGTTCTTATACCTAGAGGCATCTGACGGGAATACGGAGGGCGTATTCGGGTTCGTATCGAAATTCTGAGCAAGTTTCATGTATAAAGTATTTTCATCGGAGTTACGGATTATTTAATATGATTTTCTAAAGTTTTTATTAATTTCTGAAATTTAATTATTTATTTAAATTCGAATTATCCAAAACAGTGTTGCGATGACATCAGCATGACATCATGCTGACGTCAGCAGGCGTCCTGACAGGGTGGGTCCCACCTGTCATAGACTGTTAGATTAATTAGGATTAACTAATTAGATTACTGTTTAATTAACACTAATTAGCTAATTAAATTAACCTAATCAGGATTAATTAACTAATTAATTTAATTATTTTTATTTTTATTTTTTATTTTCTTTTTATAACAACGTTCTGGGGGTGGGCCCCCACTGTCATAGGCCCTGGGGGCCAATCGGGCAGCGGGCGCGCGTTAACGGGCGCCGGGGCATGCGGGTGCGGGCGCCCGAACTGGACGCGGCCAGTAGGGGCCACGGCGAGGGGGAAACGCCGGCGCGGCACCGGCGTGGCAGCGGCGAGGCCACGGCGGGGCAAAAGAGGATGAGCAGGGCGGGCGCCGGAGCGCCGGAGGTGGCCGCGGGCGTGGCGACGCAGGTCAGGCGACGCGGGCGCGGGGAGGGGTCGCGATGCGCGGGCGCGTGCGCGGTCGAGCGGGCGCGGCCGGGGCCGTGGTGGAGACGGGGCGCGGCGCAGGGAGGAGCTGGGCCGCGCGAGCGGCGTGGTGGAGCGGGCGGCGAGCGAGCGGAGCAAGCGGCGGCAGGCACGGGCTTCGGGCGCAGCTGAGCAGCGCGATAGCGGTCAGCGCCGAGCGGTCGGGGGGGGGGGAAGGCGGATGCGGGCGGCGACGAGCAGCAGGAGCGACGGCAGGCACGGGCGCGGCATGGCTGGAGGTGGTGGCGCGGGTGGAGTCAGGGACGGGCGCGTGCTCACACGAGCGCGGGCGTGCAGGGGGCTGCGGCGACGGTGACGGGAAGAGAGAGAGAGAGGTGCTCACGGCGGGGCCGTAGGGGAATGGCAGCGGGCTTGGGGAGGAGTCGGGTCGGTGCGACGAGGCGGCGAGGTGTAGCGGCGTGCGTCGACGGCGTCGGCGACGTCGGGGTTGGGGAGGAGTCGGGGACGGGCGGTGGCGTCGCGGCGATGCGGCGCGGTGGCCTCGGGCGAGGTCCAGGCGGCTGCGGGGTCATCGTGTCCTTGCCCCCGATCCAGATCGGGCGGGGGGGAGGAGCGAGAGAGTGGGGGAGAGTGTGGGGTGGTTGGGTTAGGGTTTGACCGGGGTGGGGGATAGGGAACAAGGGGGGCGGCGGCTGGGCCAGGTGGGCCGGCCTGGCGCAGTGGCCAGCTGGGCCGACAGGCCCGGGGGGGGGGGGGGGGGGGGGGGGGGTTCCCTTTATCTCTTTTCATTTTGTTTTATTTTCCTTTTCTTATTTCTTTTTCTCACATTTTCCTGTTATGTAAATAGTTTGGCACCCAAATGAATTTTGTAAAATATGTGACCTGGTCCATAAATCACAGTGCACTGTAAACCTAGCACCAAAACTAGTTTGGGAGTACAAAGACATTCATATTTATTTTGTATTAATAAAAAGGTTATTATTTAATGCTCTCAGCCACTGTTTGAGGTTGTTCAAGTCATTTATCAAATTCCAACAATGTTGTTTACAATTTTAACATAGCCTCAGATTTATCTACTATTTATTGAACATTTTAGTTTCTGGGTTGAACAACTTTTATTTTCCACTTTCATTTAAATTTTGAATTTGAGTTAGGAGTTGAAATGCAATATGATGCTAATGATGATTTGACACTGTTAACCTTGCTGACTTGTCATTATCAAAAGTGATTACTGTTGCTAATCACCGGGGGTGTTACAGCCAATCGGAGGAGTTTAAACCCACTCGGGGTATACGACAGGGTGACCCAATTTCACCCTATCTTTTTCTGCTAGCAGGGGAGGGGCTTTCTTGCTTGCTAAAATCTTTCAACCCGACTGAGAATATTCATGGTATTACTGTGGCTCCGGGGGCTCCACAAGTTAATCACCTTCTTTTCGCTGACGACAGTCTTTTGTTCTTTGATGCTACCCCTGAGATGGCCATGAGGGTTGATTCTTTATTGCAGAGATATTGTGCAGCCTCAGGTCAGCGGATAAATAAAGACAAGTCCTCGATTTTCTTTAGTAAGGGATGCTCTGACACATTAAAATAGGAAGTCAAGCAAGTACTGAATGTACAGAATGAGAAGTTATCTGAGAAGTACTTGGGGCTCCCATCTGATGTGGGTAGATCGAAGGAAGGTTCATTTAAATACCTCAAAGATCGTATTTGGAAGCAAGTGCAGGGATGGATGGAGAAAGTTCTTTCTGTAGGAGGTAAAGAGGTGCTCATTAAATCCGTGGCTCAAGCGATCCCTACCTATTCTATGGCCTGTTTCAAGCTTCCGCGTGGGTTGTGTCAGCACATCAATGGTTTGTTGCGGAAGTTCTGGTGGGGCTCGAAAAAAGGTGAAAGGAAGACGGCCTGGGTCTCATGGGAGGTTATGTCATAGCCCAAGTTCATGGGAGGGATGGGATTCCGAGACATAGAATTGTTCAATCTGGCACTACTGGCACGCCAAGCATGGCGTCTCCTGCAGGATCCTAGCTCTCTAAGTGCCCGTATTCTCAAAGCAGTGTATTATCCATCAGGCTCGATACTAGAGGCAGAGTTGGGCAAGTGCCCATCGCAGGTATGGCGTTCCATTTTGGAAGGGAGGGACACCCTCAAGCTGGGTATTATTAAGAGGATTGGCTCTGGCGTTGACACGGATATATGGCATGATAATTGGATCCCGCGTGATTTTAGATTGCGTCCGGTATGTCCAAAATCTCTCAATCCACCCCAGAAGGTTTCTGAATTAATTGATCATGTTTCTTTCACCTGGGACTTGGCCGCTTTGGATGAGCACTTTTATGATATGGATAAGGCAGAGATCCTCAATATTCCTCTTAGTTCAAGGGTGCAAGAAGATTTTTGGTCCTGGCATTATGAGAAGAAGGGTGTTTTCACTGTCAGATCAGCCTATAGGCTCCTATCATCCACTAAACAGCAGTGTACGGAATGGCTCGAGCACAACCCGGGTCACTCCAATTCTGAGGCCGACGGACGCTCTTGGACCAAACTTTGGAAGGCGCCAGTTCCATAAAAAATCCGAGTCTTTGACTGGCGACTTGCAAAAACATCACTGCCGACCGGTGACGTTCGGAAACACAGGAGTATGGCGGACACACCTGAGTGCTCACTCTGTCACGCGGCGACAGATACTTGGCGACACTCTCTTTTCGACTGTCGGATGGCAAGGTGTGTTTGGGCTCTAGCAGATGAGGAACTAACGGATGTCATTATCTCCAACCGCTCGGAAGACCCTAAGATTTGGGTACTATGGCTTGTGGACTCACTCCCGCCAAATGATCTAACATGGGTTTTAGTCACGATGTGGGCGATATGGTGGGCCAGGTGACGAGCTATCCATGACAATCAATTTCAAAGCCCCATGAGCACCCACTGTTTCATTGAGAAATACTTGAAAGATCTTGATCTTGTCCCTACACTCAACGCCACTAATTCAAAGGATTTGCATGCAACGTCGGAGTGCCTGCATGTGAACACCAGGGACATGCATGTGACAGATTCTACTGTCTCTAATGCTTGGCTCCGGCCTGGAGCTCATGAGATGAAGATTAACGTGGATGGTGGCCTCTCTAGGAACGGTGCCCGAGGTGCGGCGGCGGCAATTTGCAGGGACAAAAGAGGCCAGTTTGTGGGCGCATCCGTCGTCGTCTTCGACGGCCTCGTGGACCCGGCCACACTTGAAGCTCAAGCTTGTAATGAAGCGATGTCCCTTGCAACTGATCTTCACTTAGATTCTGTGTGCGTTGCTTCAGACTGTGTGGAGGTGGTGGCCAACATTGAGACTGGTGCTCCTTGCCGATATGTTGCCATTTTGAAGGAGATCAAGCATCAACGGAGGTACTTTCGGGATCTTCAATTCATCCACGAGAAGAGAAAACATAATGGAGAGGCGCATGCACTAGCCAAAGCAGCTTCTACTCTTCCTACCGGGCGCCATGAGTGGCTTTCTGTTTTGCCCGAAATTATCTGTATCCCCATGAACATTAACATTTAATAAAGGGTGCAGTTTCTCAAAAAAAAAACTGGCGACCTAAGCGGACAAAATCCACGTCCGTTTGCTTCGGCGTGTTGGTGTTGCCCTTAGGCTTGGCCATAGTTTCGAATTTCGATAGCAAGAAAACTTCGATGACCCTTGAAACCTACGAAATTTCCGAAATTTCGTAAATTTTGAAATCTGTTTCAAACAAATGAACGAAATTTTTAATTAAATTTGAAAAAAATTAAATTTAAGCAAAGGAATATATTCTTGTCATTGCCGACCATGTACATGAGAACACACGTATCCCAGTGGTGCAGTTCTAACTTTAGTTTTCGCAGACCCAAGTTCGACTTCCGGCAACGTCAACCTTTTTGATTTTTTCCCACAGTATGCAAAAATTTGAATAAACAAAGAAAAAGCGGTGGTGGGTTTCGAACCCTAGACCTAGGACCTGAGAACTTAACAACCTGCCATGGGGCTATGGAAACTTTGATGACTACAGAAGGGATTCCGTCATTTTATACACAAACATTGAAAAATAACGAAATATTTCAAAAGAAATGCAAATATTTCGGTCACCCTCGAAATGATCGAAATTTTGCAAAATTTCGGAAATTTCGTCGAAACTCAAAACTATGGGCTTGGCCAAGGGCCACCAGTGAGGGTGGGATGTCGGATGACTGAACATTGTTAGTCCTCTCCTTTCTGTTCTGCCCCGATCCCCTTCTCCTCTTGCCTCTAAAACCCTAGTTCCTTGCCAAATCATGTACCACGGCCAAACATGACCTGGGGGGGGGGGGGGGGGATGGAGGGAGTAGTTGTTGGAATTTTTGGGCTATACGGTCTGCAGGAATTAGAGGGTAGACCGTATAGCCCACAAATTCCAACAGTAATACCGTGGCAAGGGCAAAATCGTCGAGAATTTGTTCAAGGAAGTGCCTAACTAAGGTTGATACTGTAGGTGTTGATATTCTTTTTGGCATAGAACAAGACCTTGTATATATAGATGACAAAGTGAGAAAATGTATTGCTCCTACATATTAAGCGTCATTGATCTCAACCCTATTACCCTTTTTTGAATAAATCAACCCTATTACCCTAGCGTACAACATCGAAGACATGCCAAAGATACATAGTAGTACATGATTAGATCGATGTATCACGGATTCCCGGTCATCGATCATGCGTTTTGCTGCGGCTCGACGGCAGCGGCCCCAGCCTCAATGTTGATGATGTACTCGATCTCGTCGGCGACTTCCTTCATGGACGGCCGGTTCTGGCGGCGATCCTCGAGGCAACCGAGAGCTAGGAACCCGAGCGCCTTCATCGTGTCGAGCTCCAGCTGTGTGGCGCGGTTCTTCATGGCCGGATCCACCACGTCCAGGAGCCGCTCCTCGTCCGCTGCCCGCTGCACGTGCACGGCGAGGTTGACATCGTCCTCGCCGCGGCCGAAATCGATGGCGCGCTTTGCGGTGAGCAGCTCCAGCAGCACCACCCCGAAGCTGTAGACGTCGCTCTTGTCCGTGAGCTGGTAGTTCCTGTAGTACTCCGGGTCGAGATAGCCCAGTGTCCCCTGAGCGCAGGTGGAAACGTGGCTCAGCCCGGGCTCCGCCAGCCGGGACAGCCCGAAGTCGGAGACCTTGCCGTCGAGCTGTTCGTCGAGGAGAATGTTGCTGGACTTGATGTCCCGGTGGTAGATGGGCGGCGAGGCGGAGAAGTGCAGGTAGGAAATGCCCTCCGCCGTCTGGCGAGCGATGGCGAGGCGGCGGCGCCACGGGAGCGGCGGCTGGCTCATGGCGCCGTAGAGGTGGTCGGCGAGCGTGCCGTTGGGGACGAACTCGTAGACCATGAGCGGCTGCTGGAGGTCGACGCAGCAGCCGAGGAGGCGGACGAGGCTGCGGTGGTTGACCTGCGACAACACGCGCACCTCGTTGAGGATCTGGTCCGTGGACTTGGTGTTGCCTAGCTTGGCGCACTTGACGGCGACCAGGGTGCCGTCGGCGAGCGCGCCCTTGTAGACCTCGCCGTAGCCGCCGACGCCGAGGAGGTTGTCGCGGGAGAAGTTGGCCGTGGCGCGCTTGAGCTCGCGGCTGGTGAAGTTCTTGGCTGTGCGGCCGCTGGAGTTGTTGGCGTTCAGGATGCCCTCGCGCTCCTTGGTCAGCCTCTCCCGAGCTAATTGGATGCGCCGCTGCCGCCGATAGAGGAACAGCCCTGCCGCTATCAGTAGCAGGGCGCCGCCCAGGCCGCACACTATCCCTGCATTGCAAATTTACTGCTCAGTTTGATCCAATCCAGTGATTTAACTCAGAAAGGAAATTCTAGTCGATTGAGTTAAAAGCAGTTTTGTGTACGTACTAGACAGCAATCCGTGCACTGCACGGGCTAGCAATTTGGATATACATTGTATGTCTAAAATTGTACACATCAGAAATGTCAGGGTAAAATTAGAACACACTCAACAAAGTCAACTTACACGTTTCTTGAGGCTCGTGAACCTTCGCTCCTGCCCACGTGCGAACTCCCATCTAGGGTTTCCTTGCCTCTCGCCGGCGCTGCCGGTCCGCCTCATCTTCTATGATCCTTGGATCATGGAGGCACGGTGGATCCCGGTCTTTGCCGGCGGGAGGGCTTCGTTTTTATATGCTTTTCTGAGTTTTGTTAGGGTTTGTGCCATGCTCAAGAAGATGAGGCGGCGGCGGCTTCTTAAGGATGGAATAAGGTCCTCCCCGCCTAGCCCCCGTCCCGGTGATGTTTCAAGCATCGTCGGAAGGCGTGTGGAGGTTTGTCTCCGGCGGATCTCGTGGGATCCGGTCGGCGTTTGTCTTCGGTGGATCCGACTGGATCCGGTCTTCGTTCGTCTACGTCTGTGTGTCTGCAGGTTGGATCCTTTCGGTCTATGCTTCTCTTCATCGGCGGCAGTTGCTATTCTGGTGCGCTGGTTCTATGGGGCCTTATTACGACGACTTCCCGACTGTCTACTACAACAATGTTTGTCCGGCTCCAACGAAGGAGGGGCGATGACAGCGGCGCGCCTTTGGCTCTCTCCAGTGTTTGTAGTCGTCGTTAGGTGGTCTACGGACCTGGATGTAAATTTTACTTCTAGTGTTCTTTGTAATACCTTGACAGTTGATGAATAGATCAAAAGTTTTCTCGCAAAAATAAAATAAAATAGAACACACTCGTTTGAAATAGAGAAATGCATGTTACTGTTTTTCATGGTTAGATTTGGATGTTGAATGAGTTATATTCCTTCTATATACGTATTGTGCCATGGCGCACTTGACCTCAGATTGATAGATGTTACGCCCTCTGTTTGTAAATATAAGATGTATTATATATAGGAACAGAGGTAGTAGTTAATATGAGGGTGAAACTTTGTTGAGGTTGTGCATACGTGGTCAACATGCATAGGTGTGAATGGAAAAAAAATCATGTTTGTTCAATTCATTTATAAATATCCCATGAATTTGTAGAAGTTCTAGAAAAAGAATGAATGAAAGTCTAAATTTCATCTTCAGTTAGTGTTTGTGACATCCATGCAGAAGTGCGCTATGTCGATGAGATCATTTAGTTTCATGTTCGACCATATAGCGAACAGTATTTTATAAAATGTCAAAGTAATATTCTATACATTGAACAGAAAAATAACATTGTCATGTTTTATTTTTCAAATCAAAGCATGTAGGATGGATTATTTGTATGGTTTTTTTCTTAATCATGTAACTTAAATAAATTTTTATATGAATATCAAAACGGATGTTTGAAGTATTTTAGGTCAAAATGGAGTTTCCACTATCAACATCACTCTTTAGAAGTCGCGAGCAGTTTTGAAAAAAAAAAGATATACTCCCGAATATTAAAGTGCAGTAGTTCATATAATTATTATAAGAAATATTTCACACTTTTTCCTTTTTCTGGTCACAGCGCATTCTATAGAATAACTGATTGGTACATATGTGGACGTTAGTATCAGTAGTTGCATGCTTCCAGAGAAAATACGGAACTCATACTCTAAAAATATAATTCACCGCTCACGCATGCATCACGCAAATGTAGTAAACAAAAAAGAGAAAAGTTAGATGGTGCTCATGCTTTATTTTCAAGGGATAATGCTCAGATTTTTTATTTTGAAGAAAACAAAGAGCGACCAGAGGACTCCTGTACGTGGGATAGGAGAGCTGGTCTCCTGTTTTTTTTTTTTGTGAACAATTAGCTGGTCTCCTGTTTCATCATACGACTATAGATAAATGATATATTAATCGGATGGTCAAAATTTATTAATTGTAAGGATTAAAGTGGTGTCTCGTATGGTGCTTCCAATTAGTAAATACTCCCTCCGTCCCAAAATTCTTGTCTTAGATTTGTCTAGATACGATCTTATATCTTATCTTATACTCCCTCCGTCCCAAAATTCTTGTCTTAGATTTGTCTAGATACGACCGTATCTAGACAAATCTAAGACAAGAATTTTGGGACGGAGGGGTCGTATCTAGACAAATCTAAGACAAGAATTTTGGGACGGAGGGAGTATAAGATAAGATATAAGATTCCTGGTCTCCAATTTTGTTCCGAACAGAGCAACGGCTGCGTTTAGCAAGCCGTGCTGAATCTCTCTCTTTTTTTTGTCTCGTCTATCCAGCAGTTTGTGCTGATGAAATGTTATACTTCCTCCATTCTATAAAGCAGTGCATATAGATTTTCTCAAAAGTCAAGCTCACCATGTTTATAGAGAAAAAAAATATATTTAGAATACCAAATGCATATCATTGCATACGTCGTGAGTTAAATTTTCTTATTGTATATGTTTGGTGTTGTAGATATCGATAGTTTTCTTCATAAACTTGGTCAAAGTTTGCTAAGTTTGTTATTTTAGAAAATCTATATGCCAATAATTTAGGAGTACCAGTCCATTAACAGTTTTGGGTGCTAGGTGTAAAAAAAAGGTCCAAAAGGGCACCTAAACCCCCCAAAATGACTATCCACTCAATTTTCACCCTATCCCGCTTTCGTTGATATTTCGATGAAATTCACTAAATTTCAGTAATTTCAGTAGGCATTGAAATATTTAACTTTTGGCCAAAATATTTCAACAATTTTAGTAATACACATGAATTCAAATATGGGGGCGGCAATCAAGTCTTAAACAAGTGACATAAACATTAAGAAAGAAAAAGGAAAAAAACTGAAAAGAAAATTTTACATGGATCTCAATGTAAGATCTCACTGAGACATTACAAAGTCTCAGTCGACTAAGATTTAGCAAGACGATTTAAATATTTTTCTAGAAAATATTTTTTAATTCAAATTTTTGGTTGAATTCAAATGAATATTTGGCCGAAACGCAAACCAAAATCGGTGAAATTTACTATATTTCAAAGATTTTTGTTGTCGCTGAAATATTTCTGAAACTGAAAGTTGAAATGACACTCCAACTGAACAACCATAGATGGGTGGAAAATTTGAGCTCCGTGCCTCCCTCTCCTGCGCCGTTGTGCTTGTCTCAGCCCTCCATTGCCGGATATGTGCCCATTTTGTCGTCGCTCTGCGTCTCCTTCTCAGTCCAATATGGCGATTGTGCTAGAGTTGCTCTTATGGACTTTTGGGAGGGGACAAAAGAAAGATAAGAAAAGAGAAGACTTTTTTTTATGTGTTTCAGATTAACCCAATGACAGATGGATCTCATGTGCCAGGAAAGACACTGAGGCTGAAGGATGGTGGCAGCCGATGGAATTGGAGCCACTATTTGGCCTTAGGGGCTCCGTTCCATCTAGTTTGTGGAGCCCAATATATGTTTATCTCTAAATTGACCGACAAATTCCTTATTTCTAAGTTGACCATCATCTTAAACGTTGATTCTTTTAGTCTCAGTCAAAGTTTTGAAATCAGCATCTTTCTTCTAATCCTAGCTGTTCCCTTTCATCCCACGCGAAAATATCGTTTTGGTGTCCGGGATTGCTGGTCTGGCCTTGGTCAAACCGGGGTTGTTCCTTGTAGCTTAACATGGCGCGTCAATATTCAATCTTAGGACCAGATGTTTAGGGTATGCAGGGCCTGGCACTTCCATGATGCGACCGGTGTTCGCGCCGCTCGTCCGTCCATGTACAAGTCAGGACGGCACGGCAGCACGGAGCACACAGCAGCAGTCGCTGCCGAAGCCCAAATTCAGCGCACAAGGATCCAACGTAGGGCTGGCCAGTCAATGCTTGTTTTTCTAAGAGAGGAAGCCACCAATGTTGACCAAAACTGTAGTGGATGCGGCGTTTTCTTTAGTCAAAGCCGAACACATCTACTCGTCGCTTGACATGACACCAGTGATCTAAGCAAACCGCAACCGGAGAAAATAGATTTGCAATTGCAAGTAACGATGAGACTGAAACAGGGTAATCAGAGAGACGTAATACCTGCGATGAGAGGCGCGCGGTTTGATCCCTCGCAGTCTCCAGCGCGCTCGCAATCAGAAGGAACTGCACTCCACAAAAAGCATATGATTCGATGAGCCGATGACCAAAATGAACCAGCTCGAGCTCAGTTCGGCGCTAGTAGCTAGATGGCCAGATGATTCGTAAGCAACGTACTCTGCTGGCACGCGCCGGTGACGGGGTCCCACGCGAGGCCGGGGACGCAGAGGCAGCGCCGTACCGCGCCGGCCGCGACCGGGTCGCCGGCGCACGTGGCGTTGGCGCCGTCCTCGCAGTCCGCCTGCGTCTGGCAGAGCGGCTCCCTCGGCGTCGCCCACTGCAGCTCCAAACCGAGGCGGCCGCTCCACGTCGCCGGCGGCTGCGCGGGGTCGAGATTCACGAAGCTGGTGTAGGCGCTGCAGAGCTCGGGCGAGGCGCGGATCCGGTGCGACGTCGACGACCCGCCGGCCACGAACGTGCAGCAGAGCGGCAGCGGCGCGCAGGGCGAAAGCGCGGCGTCGGCGTAGGCGTGGCAGAGCGAGCTGGACGAGCAGTTGAGGGGGGAGCGCAGCAGCGCGGAGGTGCAGTTGAGGAGCATGATGGTGTTGGAGGAGCTGACGTTGAACGGCAGCGACGGGTTCAGCTGCACGCCGCGCCCGGCGGGGGCACCCACGGACACGCACGTGTCGTTGGACACCAGCGGCGCCGGGGCGACCACCAGGCGCTGCGCCGCCGGGGAGACGGAGGTGATCTGGTAGGAGGTGCCGTTGAGCGCGTCGAAGAAGAGCGTCGACGCGCCAGCCGCGCACCGGACCTTGTACGCCGGGTCGCCGCACCCGTCCGCCGTGCTCAGCGGGTACGGCACCGCCGTCGCGCCGCACGGGGAACAGACCCGCGCATGGCCGCCCAGCGGCAGCAGCGCCGCGAGGATGGCGACTGCTGCAACCTCGAAGAAGAACAGAGGAAGACGCAAAAACTGTGCGCTCGTCATTGCTACAAGCTTCTTTGCCGTTGCTGTACGGGTGGCTGATCGATCCGCGAACGATTTAAGGTGTGGTTGAATCTCTCTGGTTGCGTTGAGTGGAAAGTCGGAAATGTTTGACTCGTTTGGCAGCCGCCTTGACTTGTGCCATTTGGAGGCTTATCTTGGAAACCAACAAGGCATGTGTTTGCATCTGTTTGAGGCTTATTATCCGAGGACCCATGTGGAGTGTCGCGTTACGTGGAGCAGTATCTTCGCTTCACTGACGACTTTGCCACTCTACCTTAGTCCAGCACGAACAATGTTGAGTCGTCCATTTAGAAAGATGTGATTCAGTCGACTGAAGCAATGATGTTGTCACTCTTTCACCCACATGGATAATACTAGTAAAGATTTTTGAAAGCATCTTGAGTCGCCCATTAAAAAAGATGAGAGGCCTACTTGGGCTCGGATGATACCACCGAAAATGCTACACCTACGGCCGTTACGCATGCTTTACGTAATCTTTCAATTTATCTAGCCTCCCCCTCCCCCCCAACCCCACGTCAAACAGTACGTAACCTTCGTGAAAGAAATTACTTAGGTGTAGCAAAGCCCGGATGATGCCCTAGAAGTCTAGGTTGTTCAATCACAATACTTTAACCATGATGTCAATGTAAGATTTCACCTCCACAAGAATTAAATCAACAAAAAGAACTTGACACACTAAGATAAAGTGATAAACTCATCAGATCCGAGCAATTAGATCTGCGAGGACACAAAACTCTTTAACCCCATGGCACCGCAAAAAAGAGAGTAATTTTGTTCTTAATAAGCTACAATGATCACTAGACGTTGACGAAGAACATGGAACTCTTAAAGGTCCGAGGTCCCCCCACCTCTCAACGTCAAAATGGCAGCCACAGGCTCAGAATTTCCCTGACAGCGATGGTGGCTGTTGTAGTCCTTCGAGAAACCCTCTTTCTGGTCAGGTTATTGGAATTAGGAAAAAAATCACTCGCCGAACGCCCAGTAGGGATCGGATGAGCCGACCCACTTAGGTTGAGCCATTGTAGCGATGCATTTGCTCTTCTTTTTGTTTTGCTAGTTTTCAATTGAATTTTTTTATTTTGTTTTTCCTAAACTTATTTTAAAAAGATATTGTAATAAAGAAATGTGATTTACTTTAAAATGATTTTCTAAACTTTTTTTAAAATGTGAACGTTTTCTGAAAATAGCATGTACATTTTTTAAAACTTTATAATCATTTTTTGAGTATTTGTAAAATTTTGTAAGTATTTTTGAAATTCCAAAGTTTCTTTAAAAACTATGACCATTTCCTCAAATTTCAGAACATTTTGTGGAAAAGTAAAATACTAAAAACCAGTAAAGAAGAGAGCAGAAAAACAAAACATGAAAAAAGCAGGCAAAAGTCTTCTAGACCTTCCTAAGGGCTTATAGTTGGCTATGGAAATAAGCTACCCCTTTTCAGATTATTATAGAAGCCCAACCTACATTTTTATTTTAATATCCTACTAATTACGTTTAACTAGGGGCACGACTATTTGTCGCGTTACGCGAGCCACGAGCTTCCCTCGCTGAAGGAATCGCCAGACTGGGCCGCAGACAGCCGGCCCAGCCACGCGGGAGCCACAGCCCGTTTTTTACTTTCTGTTTTCTGTTCTTATTTTTTGTTATTTTTGTATTTTTTATACTTTAATATATTCTACATATATTTATTTATATATTACGGAAAACACTCTTCGAATACACATTTGAAAAAATGTTGAATAAGTATTAAAAAATGTTGAACAAGAATTTTAAAAATACTGAACAAGTATTTGAAAAATGTTGAATAAATATTCAAAATTTTGAACAAATATTTTAAAATTGTTGAATAGGTATTAAAAAATGCTGAACGAGTTTATGAAAAATGTTGAACAAGTATTTACAAAAAGTTGAACAAGAATTTGAAAAATGTTCAACAACTATTTGAAAATATTGAAAAATTATTCAAAAAATGTTGAATAGGTATTAAAAAATGTTGAAAGAGTATTTAAAAATGTGAATAAGTATTAAAAATGTTGAAAAAGTATTTTAATTTTTTTTGAATAACTATTAAAGTGTTGAACAAGTATTTGATAGATGTTGAAAAGGCGTTCGGACAATGTTGAAAGTGTATACAAAAAATGTTGATCACTTGTTAATTTTTTTTGACATGTAAGAAAATGTAGAGTGAAAAAATAAACATAAGAAAACACACAATAAAAAGAAAAAATGTAAAAGAAAAAAGAAAACCAAACAAAGAATGGAGAAAAAAGGAAACAAAAAAGAATGAAACAAATATGATCTGAGAAGAAAGAAGAAAGAATGTGAAAAGCGGTGAAGAAAAAACAAATGAAACAAAAAAAAGAAAAAGAAAAAGGGAAAAAATGGAGAATACCGGTCGGTCGCTTCTAGTAGATCGCGATCCTACTACTAACAATTAACTTGAACTATGGGGAGTGGTTAGCTGCGCAGCTAAGAAGGATGTAGACCAGGGTTCGATCCCAGCCGGAAAATATCTAGTGCACCCGAGCTTGTGGTGCTACCGGTGCACCGAATTCACATTGTGCTTTTAAAATGTTCAAAAAAAATTGAAAAAAAATTAGCACACTCACACAACATCAATGTAGGTTGTCACAAAATTTCAAGTCAAAATTTGAAATATAACTTGAAAAAAAAATGACAAATTCAACACTAAATAGTACATAACATAACTTGGGCTTTAGGTTTGACCCATTATCACATTGATGTCAAATTTGTCATTTTTATATCTCAAAAAATATTTTATATTTTTATACGAAATTTTGTGACATCATACATTGATGTTGCGTTAAAGTGCTAGATTTTTTTTCCAGATTTTTTAAAGCATTCAATGGCATCCGGTGCACCAGTAGCACCACAAGCGCGGGTGCACCGGATATATTCCCGATCCCAGCGGGCGGTACCTTTATTCCTGAGTTTTTTTGAATATGCGCGCGCTACACGGGCCGGCCCGACACCGTTCGCATCGACGCGAAACATCCTTGTGGAATCGCATAATGCGATAAATAGTCCCTGTGTTTAACTAGTATGCTTCTAAGATATTATTGTACCTAATTGGGCCGCAAAAACACCTTTAACCCTATGTTATTGTACCTAATTGGGCCGGACCACTCTGCTTGCTCAGTTTGCGGGCATGAGCCAAAGGTCAACTATTTTGCCGCAATGAGCGACAAATAGGAATTACCGCATTTTTGTATAACAAGCAATTAACGCATGTGAGAGCTATAATTTCCCTAGCGCGAGACTAACTTCCGCCCCGCCTGAAGGGTTTGTGCATATTAGTCGGCCCGTTAGCGTGGTCACTCACTTAGTCGCTTGCTCGCTCGTTCTACGTGGTACTTTCCTCCGGTTTGTTTTCTTTTATTTTTTTCTTCCGGGTTATTTTTTTCTTCCGGGTTACATTTTCTCTATACAAATTTAACAATTTTTAAATGCATGATCAATTTTTTTCCAGAAAATATTGAACACTTCATATGTTTATATTTCTACTTTTTTATATCCACTCTGTAAATTTTTGTGTACATCGAAAACATTTTTATACACATTTAACATTTTTAAATGCATGATTAACATTTTTCAACTTTTCTATATAAATTGACTTGATAGATAAAGTAAAAAATAAAACAAAAAAGAATGAAAAAGTGTGGAAAAAGGAAGAAAAACTGCGTTGAAAGGCTGTATCCGCGCTGGGCTGGCCCCATCGGGTGGCTGCCTGAAGCGAGACATCCTACTGTCTCGCGTCAAGCGAGACATAGGGATTCCCTTACCGCATCTGCTGCCATTCCAAGCCTCCGAAGGTGGGCTTTGTGTAATTGTATTGCTGGTTTTTGGCCTGCTAATGTTGGAGGACTTGGGCTTTATGTTGCATTAGGGAGAGTGTTTGCCTAATAAATGTTTAGAAAAAAAAGTGTATTTAGACTTACTTAGAATTAGGTGGAAAATGTGTTTTTTTTTTCAAGTTTTAGGATCTAGCTGACACCCAGTTTGAGGACTTCCTATGCATTTAATCAGATGAAATATTTTAAGACCTTTAGAGTGTAATGTGCTTTTCTTCTTGACAAGCATTATATATTTTGATCATATTTGATGACCTACCATTATCTGTTGTCGCGAAATTGAGAAGAATCTACACAAGAAGACCTAGACGAAATCTTGTTTCTAGAAGAAGAAAGACGAATCTGCAGAAGAAGGCTATACATAAAGAATCATGTTTCATGAAGAAGAAAAATCTAGAACAATGCCTTACACCGGGATGAGGCGATTCGGTACCCAGGCTCAGCTGCACCTGCGATGAACAAAAAAAATAGTACTAGAAAATTCAAAAAAATCTGATTTTTTTTATGGAAGATAATTTGGTGCGATGCGCTCCAAATTTCAGATCATTTGTACATCTGAGTAGCCCTCGGCAAAAAAGACAAATTCGGGGTCTATGAAAAAGTTTTTGTTCATGTGTTGTTCATACCCAATTTGTTCTTTTTTTGCTGAGAGCTACTCATATGTCCAAATGATCTGAAATTTGGAGGCACCTCACGCACCAAATTATCTTCCATGAAAAAAAATCAGATATTTTAGAAAAAAATTAGTATTTTTTGTGAATTTTCTCTTCACCAGGTGCAGATGAGCCTGGCCTCAGAAATGGATATTCGCTTAGACCTAATAATCTTCGCATGTTTCTCAACAAAGAATGATGTTGGGAAACATTGCATGGAAAACAAAAAAATTCTACGCACACGCAAGATCTATCAAGGAGATGCATAGCAACGAGAGGGGGGAGTGTGTCTACGTACCCTCGTAGACCGTAAGCGAAAGCGTTTCACAATACGGTTGATGTAGTCGAACTTTCTTCGCGATCCAACCGATCTAGTACCGAATGTACGGCACCTCCGCGTTCAGCAAACGTTCAGCTCGGTGACATCCTTCGCCTTCTTGATCCAGCAAGACGGCGAGGTAGTAGATGAGTTCCGTCAGCACGACGGCGTGGTGACGGTGATGGTGAAGTGATCTCCGCAGGGCTTCGCCTAAGCACTACGAAAATATGACCGGGGGTGTAAACGGTGGAGGGGGGCGCCGCACACGGCTAACAATTGATCTGGTGTGTGCTAGGCGCCCCCCTCCCACATATATATAGGTGGGAGGGGAAGGGGAGGCAGCCTGGTGCACCACATAGGTGGTCGGCCGGCCCTAGGGCTCCTGGCCTGGCCGCACCCCTCCTTTCCTTGTATGAACAAGGGGGAAGGAAAGAGGGGGGGGGGGAGGGAAGGAAGCGGGAGTCCTACTCCACACTTTCCTTTCCCTCCCCTCTTTCCTTCTCCGCCTAGGTCGGCCTGCTATGGGGGCGCACCAGCCCCTTGTGGCTGGTGCGTTTCCTCTCTTGGCCCATAAGGCCCATAACTTTTGCCGGGGGTGCCCGGAACCCCTTCCGGTGACCCGATAAGTACCTGGTACCCCCCGAAACACTTCCGGTGTCTGAATACTATCGTCCTATATATCAATCTTTACCTCTCGACCATTTAGAGACTCCTCGTCATGTCCGTGATCTCATCCGGGACTCCGAACAACATTCGGTCACCAAATCACATAACTCATATAATACTATATCGTCATCGAACGTTAAGCGTGCGGACCCTACGGGTTCGAGAACTATGTAGACATGACCGAGACACCTCTCCGGTCAATAACCAATAGCGGAACCTGGATGCCCATATTGGCTCCTACATATTCTACGAAGATCTTTATCGGTCGAACCGTTATGGCAACATACGTAATTCCCTTTGTCCATCGGTATGTTACTTGCCCGAGATTCGATCGTCGGTATCTCTATACCTAGTTCAATCTCGTTACCGGCAAGTCTCTTTACTCGTTCTGTAATACATCACCTCGTGACTAACTCCTTAGTCGTTTGCTTGCAAGCTTATGATGTGTATTACCGAGAGGGCCCAGGGATACCTCTCCGATATTCGGAGTGACAAATCCTAATCTCGATCTATGCCAACTCAACAAACACCTTCGGAGATACCTGTAGAGCATCTTTATGATCACCCAGTTACGTTGTGATGTTTGATAGCACACAAGGTATTCCTTCGGTATCCGGGAGTTGCATAATCTCATAGTCGAAGGAATATGTATTTGACATGAAGAAAGCGATAGCAATAAACTGAACGATCATTATGCTAAGCTAATGGATGGGTCTTGTCCATCACATCATTCTCCTAATGATGTGATCCCGTTATCAAATGACAACACATGTCTATGGTTAGGAAACCTTAACCATCTTTGATCAACGAGCTAGTCTAGTAGACATGAAGAAAGCGATAGCAATAAACTGAACGATCATTATGCTAAGCTAACGGATGGGTCTTGTCCATCACATCATTCTCCTAATGATGTGATCCCGTTATCAAATGACAACACATGTCTATGGTTAGGAAACCTTAACCATCTTTGATCAACGAGCTAGTCTAGTAGAGGCTTACTAGGGACACGGTATTTGTTTATGTATTCACACATGTATTTAAGTTTCCGATCAATACAATTCTAGCATGAATAATAAACCTTTATCATGAATAAGGAAATATAAAATAACAACTTTATTATGCCTCTAGGGCATATTTCCTTCAGTCTCCCACTTTCACTAGAATCAATAATCTAGATTACATTGTAATGAATCTAACACCCATGGAGTCTTGGTGCTGATCATGTTTTGCTCACGGAAGAGGCTTAGTCAACGGGTCTGCCACATTCAGATCCGTATGTACTTTGCAAATTTCTATGTCTCCATCCTTGACCTTTTCACGAATGGAGTTAAAGCGTCTCTTGATGTGTTTGGTTCTCTTGTGAAACCTGGATTCCTTCGCCAAGGCTATTGCTCCAGTGTTGTCACACAAGATTTTCATTGGACTCGATTGTAGGATCGAAAGTAGGTCTAGAGGGGGGTGATTAGACTACTTGACCAAATAAAAATCTAGCCTTTTTCCAATTTTAAGTCTTGGCAGATTTTAGCAACTTAGCACAAGTCAAGCAATCAACCTACACATGCAATTCTAAGAGTGTAGCAGCGGAAAGTAAAACATTGCATATGAAGGTAAAGGGAAGGGTTTGGAGAAGGCAAACGCAATGTAGACACGAAGATTTTTGGCGTGGTTCCGATAGGTGGTGCTATCGTACGTCCATGTTGATGGAGACTTCAACCCACGAAGGGTAACGGTTGCGCGAGTCCACAGAGGGCTCCACCCACGAAGGGTCCACGAAGAAGCAACCTTATCTATCCCACCATGGCCATCGCCCACGAAGGACTTGCCTCACTCGGGTAGATCTTCACGAAGTCGGCGATCTCCTTGCCCTTACAAACTCCTTGGTTCAACTCCACAATCTTGTCGGAGGCTCCCAAGTGACACCTAACCAATCTAGGAGACACCACTCTTCAAAAGGTAATAAATGGTGTGTTGATGATGAACTCCTTGCTCTTGTGCTTCAAATGATAGTCTCCCTAACACTCAACTCTCTCTCACAGATTTGGATGTGGTGGAAATATGATTTGAGTGGAAAGCAACTTGGGGAAGGCTAGAGATCAAGATTCTTGTGGTTGGATTGGAATGTCTTGGTCTCAACACATGAGTAGGTGGTTCTCTCTCAGAAAATGAGTAGTGGAAGTGTAGGCTCGTTCTGATGGCTCTTTCTTGAATAGAGAAGGGGGTGGAGGGGTATATATAGCCTCCACACAAAATCTAACCGTTACACACATTTGACCCAACTCGGTCAGACCGAATAGAAAAACTCGGTGAGACCGATCTAGTTCAAAATGTGAACGTTAGGAATTTTGGTGGGACCGACATGATCAACTCGGTGGGACCGATGTGCTAGGGTTAGGGCAAAACCTTATCTCGGTGTGACCGATTGCATGAACTCGGTGAGACCGATTTCAGCAATGAGCAAACAGAGAGTTGGTCAGGCAAACTCGGTGGGACCGATCGCTCCTTTCGGTAAGACCGAAATGTTACGAAAGGGAAACAGAGAGTTTGCATTGCGAACTCGGTGGGACCGATCGCTCATTCGGTGAGACCGAAACGTTACGAAGGGAAACAGAGAGTTTGCAATCCCATCTCGGTGAGACCGAAATCCCTATCGGTGAGACCGAACTGATTAGGGTTTCTGGCAGTGGCTATGTCAAAGGAACTCGGTGGCGCCGGATAGATCAAATCGGTGGGGCCTAGTTTGACTTTAGGTTTAGGACATATATGGATTTGAGAAAGTGGTTGAGGGCTTTGGAGCATATCACTAAGCATTTTGAGCAAGTAGACCATTAAGCAACACCTCATCCCCTTTTAATAGAATTGGCTTTCCTATGGACTCAATGTGATCTTGGATCACTAAAATAGAAATGTAGAGTCTTGAGCTTTTGCCAATATTTGTCCTTAGCATTTTGAGGGGTCCACATCTCTAGTCCATGTGCCATGCCAATCATTGAACTTTCTGAAATATTTAACTTGAAAGGATATTAGTTCAATGAGCTATATGTTGTTATGAATTACCAAAACCACCCGGAGATTAGTTGCACTTTCAATCTCCCCCTTTTTGGCAATTGATGACAACATATAGATCAAAGCTTCGACAAATGATAATATGAAGAAAATACATCGTCGCTTTGAGAAGTACTCCCTCCGTTCCAAATTAGTTGACTTGGATTTATCTAGATACGGATGTATCTAACACTAAAACATGTCTAGATATATCCGTATCTAGACAAATCTGAGTCAACTAATTTGGAACGGAGGGAGTATGTGATAAGCAAGAGCTCCCCCTAAATTTGTGCATTATTTAAAATTTGCTTTTGAATGCAAATGCACAATCGATTAGGATCATGGGTTACTCTTCCATGTCACATACATCTTGGTGGAGCGCTCAAAATGATAGAATGTAAAGCACATGCACTCATCACCAAGGGAAACATGATTGATCATACACAAGTATTATAGATAGCATCATTCAAGCACACATTAAAGCATAATGATCAACCACATGATCATAAGTGTATCTCACACACAAGCATAAATAATGTAGCAACCAAACGAACAAATATCAAGTAGCAAGAGAGGCAAACAAAAGCAAAACACACTCTCTCTCTCGAAGCCTAAGATCTATACACTTTCTCCCCCTTTGGCAACAAGTTACCAAAAAGCTCGAAAATGCATAGTGCTATTCGGCACTCTAGGCACGATCTCCGGGAGCTCCTGAAGTGGTCTTCGGGCTGGTGGCTCCGGTGTGCGTAGATGGCATTGAGAGGAGTCCGTCTGCAAAGGCTTCTGCTGATGTCTGAGGAGCTGGAGGAGTTGCAGCTGAAGGTGCAACAGTGGCAGTTGCTGCAGGTGCTGAAGCTGTAGCTCTGGAATCTATGACAACTGGCTCTGCTGCAGACCTTTGTGCTCTTGGCACTCTGTGAAATGCATCTGTGGTGACTCTTCCTCTCCTGTCCTCTGCCTCTTCTTGAAGTTGCTCAACTGTGGTTTGGATCTCTGTGACCTTCAAGTCTAGATCATAAACTTTTGTCTCAATGATCCTCTCAAGACTTTCTTGGTTTTGAGTCAGGGTGGCTAGTCCTTTCTCAATCCTCATTGTAGACTCAAGCAGATAAGTGAGCTGATCTTTCTTGGTCTTGAGATTCACAGCTGATATATCTGATATCTTGGAAGTCTTTGCGGCCTTAGCTTGCTCTCGCTTCTCCTGAGCCTCTACAGATGTAGGATGTGATGCATCCATGACAACAACACTGTCCTCAAAGTCTGGCCTCAGGGGAAGGTGTTCTCTGTCCAGTAGATATGTGCCTGTTCCCATCTTGGAATTGATGAGCATCTAAATGTGTGGGGCATATCCACATGACCTCTTCTGATCAGCAGCAGTTCTCTTGATGGTTTCAACAATCAATGTCATCACCTTGAACTAACCTTGGGTTTTGTCGATGATGACTTCATGTAGATGTTGAAGATGTGGATGCTCAATGTTGATGTAGATCATTTGGAGTAATCCATTGGAGTGAGTTGCACTTTCAATACCTACATGGGTTAGTCCCACAAGGAACACACAAGGATATCCATAGACATAGAGTGAAATACACATATGATGTTGTCCATGAAAGCATTAGGTTACCTTGTCCCTTGTCTTACCAACAAGAGGGTTTGTGACTCCTTGAACTAGTGCAAGATATGGAAGTTGATTGCACTTGTCCTTGCCAAAATGAATACGAGTGAAGTATGTTGGTGGAGTCACCCTCAAGAACTCTCTAGTTCTTCTTCTTTGGGACCCACATCAACTTGATGGGGATCCTTGGAGTTGTAGTCGTACTTGATGAAGTGGAACTTGATGTAGTCTTGGGAACCCACTTGACCAAGGCCTTTGGAGCTTCTTCAAATGAATCAATCTCCTCTTGAAGCTTGTCCTTGCCTTTTAGCTTGTGGTCTTGTGGTGGAAGATCATCTTGAGCTTGTGTTCCAACAAAAGAAGTGGGGTCATACTTCTCTTGTTGAGGAACAGACTTCGTCTTGGGGTATTGATCTTCTTCCCACTCAACTCCATTGGCATTGAACTTGCGTTCAAAACCAACACCTTGATTCTTCTGGTGCCTTCCTTGCTTGCGTACAATCTCCTCAAATTGCTTACTTCCGGCAAGGATCTTGTAAACACCTTTCTCTATAATTCCCTTCAATAAGCTATTTTCTTGCTCAAGTGTAACTTGGCTAAGAGAATCATTAGTGGAATCAAGAGAACTACTAGAAGCAACAATATTGGATTTAGCATGATTATTGTTACTACTAGAAGAAGAATCTTTCTTGTTCTTGTTGCTAGATTTTACTTGTGGCATGTAAGTAGACAAGAGTAAACGCTTGGCAATGTAAGAAGAACTTTTCTTACGAAGATCATCATTGATTGCTTTTAAGAACCCATGCTCTTGCTCTAGATTGAGCTTTTCAAAGCGTAGCTTCTCACGAGTCTTTAAAAGCTCTCGATGATCCTCTAAGGTAGTTTCATGAGCTAACTTAAGAGTGTTTAATTCTTTAGTTAGACGCTCAATCTCCTTCTTATCATTGTCATTCGTTTCATCTTGATTAGCATGATTAATAGCAATTTCATCATAGTTTTCATCACTAGAGTTGTCAACAAGTAAATCATCATCACCTAGCAAATCATCTTCATCACTATTGAAATCAACATACTTGGGGTGTGATACCTTGGGGCCTTTAGCCATGAAGCATCTTCTAATTCCTTCATTTGGTGAGTCAAATATGTCATAGGAGTTGGATGACACAAGTGCAAGACCGGCAACACCTTCATCTTGAGTATGTTCGGAGTTGGAGTGATAACTTCTCTCGGAGTGGTTGTCGGAGTCGGAACCGGATACCCATTCACCAACATGAGCTTGATGTCTTCGTCTTGTGTAGCTCTTTGATGTCTTGTCCTTCCTTTCCGAATCCTTGCTTCTACGAGAGGGTCTTCGTTCATAACGATCATCTCTATTCCTTCTCTCTCTTGGAGGTGATTCCTCTCTTTTACTTCTCCTCTTAGGTGAGTCTTCTCTTCTTTTGTAGGGAGCCGTACACTCGTTGGAGTAGTGTCCGGGTCTTCCACAATTGTAGCAATTTCATTCACGACTAGAAGATCTCTTGTCATAGTAGGACCTTGACTTGGAACTTCTCTCTTTGCTTCTACTCTTGTAGAACTTGTTGAAGTTCTTCACCATTAGGCTCAATTCTTCATTGAAGGCTTGTTTTTCACTTGATGTTGTGGGAGCATCACATGAAGCTTTGTAAGCACCACTAAACTTGTTGTGAAGCTCTTCCTTATCCTTAAGTGACATCTCATGAGCAACAATTCTACCAATGACTTCCGTTGGCTTGAGATCTTTGTAATTGGGCATCATTTGGATCAAAGTGCACACGGTATCATATTTTCCGTCCAAGGCTCTTAGGATCTTCTTGATGATGAATCTGTCGGTCATCTCTTCACTTCCTAAGCCGGCAATCTCATTTGTGATGAGAACAAGCCTAGAATACATTTCAGCGACTCCTTCACCATCCTTCATTCTGAACTTGTCAAGTTGACTTTGAAGCACATCCAATTTGGATTCCTTGACGGACTCGGTACCTTCATGCATATCAACCAAAGTATCCCAAATTTCCTTTGCATTCTCAAGGCGGCTGATTTTGTTGAATTCTTCGGGGCACAATCTGTTGAAGAGGATATCGCAAGCTTGAGCATTGTATTGCAACATCTTCAATTCTTCCGCGGTTGCTTCACGATTCGGTTCTCTTCCATCTTCGAAGAATTCACCTTGCAAACCAACACACACAATAGCCCAAATGGAGGGGTTATGTCCAAGAATATGCATTTTCATCTTATGCTTCCAACTAGCAAAATTAGTACCATCAAAGGACCTCTACGGTGGTAATTTCCCTCGCTAGATGCCATACTCTCCTAGGTTATGAAACCAAGGCTATGATCACAAAAGCTATGTAAATCAAGGCAATTGGAGACCAAAACTCTGATACCACTTGTAGGATCGAAAGTAGGTCTAGAGGGGGGTGATTAGACTACTTGACCAAATAAAAATCTAGCCTTTTCCCAATTTTAAGTCTTGGCAGATTTTAGCAACTTAGCACAAGTCAAGCAATCAACCTACACATGCAATTCTAAGAGTGTAGCAGCGGAAAGTAAAACATTGCATATGAAGGTAAAGGGAAGGGTTTGGAGAAGGCAAACGCAATGTAGATATGAAGATTTTCGGCGTGGTTCCGATAGGTGGTGCTATCGTACGTCCACGTTGATGGAGACTTCAACCCACGAAGGGTAACGATTGCGCGAGTGCACAGAGGGCTCCACCCACGAAGGGTCCACGAAGAAGGAACCTTGTCTATCCCACCATGGCCATCGCCCACGAAGGACTTGCCTCACTCGGGTAGATCTTCACGAAGTCGGCGATCTCCTTGCCCTTACAAACTCCTTGGTTCAACTCCACAATCTTGTCAGAGGCTCCCAAGTGACACATAACCAATCTAGGAGACACCACTCTCCAAAAGGTAATAAATGGTGTGTTGATGATGAACTCCTTGCTCTTGTGCTTCAAATGATAGTCTCCCCAACACTCAACTCTCTCTCACAGATTTGGATATGGTGGAAAGATTATTTGAGTGGAAAGCAACTTGGGGAAGGCTAGAGATCAAGATTCTTGTGGTTGGATTGGAATGTCTTGGTCTCAACACATGAGTAGGTGGTTCTCTCTCAGAAAATGAGTAGTGGAAGTGTAGGCTCATTCTGATGGCTCTCTCTTGAATAGAGAAGGGGGTGGAGGGGTATATATAGCCTCCACACAAAATCTAACCGTTACACACATTTGACCCAACTCGGTCAGACCGAATAGAAGAACTCGGTGAGACCGATCTAGTTCAAAATGTGAACGTTATGAATTTTGGTGGGATCGACATGATCAACTCGGTGGGACCGATGTGCTAGGGTTAGGGCAAAACCTCATCTCGGTGTGACCGATTGCATGAACTCGGTGAGACCGATTTCAGCAATGAGCAAACAGAGAGTTGGTCAGGCAAACTCGGTGGGACCGATCGCTCCTTTCGGTAAGACCGAAATGTTACGAAAGGGAAACAGAGAGTTTGCATTGCGAACTCGGTGGGACCGATCGCTCATTTCGGTGAGACCGAAACGTTACGAAGGGAAACAGAGAGTTTGCAATCCCATCTCGGTGAGACCGAAATCCCTATCAGTGAGACCGAACTGATTAGGGTTTCTGGCAGTGGCTATGTCAAAGGAACTCGGTGGCGCTGGATAGATCAAATCGGTGGGGCCGAGTTTGACTTTAGGTTTAGGACATATATGGATTTGAGAAAGTGGTTGAAGGCTTTGGAGCATATCACTAAGCATTTTGAGCAAGTAGACCATTAAGCAACACCTCATCCCCTTTTAATAGTATTGGCTTTCCTATGGACTCAATGTGATCTTGGATCACTAAAATAGAAATGTAGAGTCTTGAGCTTTTGCCAATATTTGTCCTTAGCATTTTGAGGGGTCCACATCTCTAGTCCATGTGCCATGCCAATCATTGAACTTTCTGAAATATTTAACTTGAAAGGATATTAGTTCAATGAGCTATATGTTGTTATGAATTACCAAAACCACCCGGGGATTAGTTGCACTTTCACCGATGCACTAGGTATTACACCCAGATTGAATATGAACTCCTTCATCCAGACTCCTTCATGTTCTGCTTCCGAAGCAGCTATGTACTCCGCTTCACACGTAGATCCCGCCACGATGCTCTGCTTGGAACTGCACCAACTGATAGCTCCACCATTCAATATAAATACATATCCGGTTTGTGACTTAGAGTCATCCGGATCAGTGTCGAAGCTAGCATCGACGTAACATTTTACGACGAGCTCTTCATCACCTCCATAAACGAGAAACATATCCTTGGTCCTTTTCAGGTACTTCAGGATGTTCTTGACCGCTGTCCAGTGATCCACTCCTGGATTACTTTGGTACCTCCCTGCCAAACTTATGGCAAGGCACACATCAGGTCTGGTACACAGCATAGCATACATGATAGAACCTATGGCTGAGGCATAGGGAATGACTTTCATTTTCTCTCTATCTTCTGCAGTGGTTGGGCTTTGAGTCTGACTCAACTTCACACCTTGTAAGACAAGCAAGAACCCTTTCTTTGACTGATTCATTTTGAACTTCTTCAAAACTTTATCAAGGTATGTGCTTTGTGAAAGTCCTATTAAGCGTCTCGATCTATCTCTATAGATCTTGATGCCCAATATATAAGCAGCTTCACCAAGGTCTTTCATTGAAAAATTCTTATTCAAGTATCCTTTTATGCTATCCAGAAATTCTATATCATTTCCAATCAACAATATGTCATCCACATATAATATCAGAAATGCTACAGAGCTCCCACTCACTTTCTTGTAAATATAGACTTCACCGTAAGTCTGTATAAAACCATACGCTTTGATCACCTCATCAAAGCGTATATTCCAACTCCGAGATGCTTGCATCAGTCCATAGATGGATCGCTGGAGCTTGCACACTTTGTTAGCACCTTTAGGATCGACAAAACCTTCTGGTTGCATCATATACAACTCTTCTTTAAGAAATCCATTAAGGAATGCAGTTTTGACGTCCATTTGCCAGATTTCATAATTATAAAATGCGGCAATTGCTAACATGATTTGGACAGACTTAAGCATCGCTACGGGTGAGAAAGTTTCATCGTAGTCAACTCCTTGAACTTGTCAAAAACCTTTCGCGACAAGTCGAGCTTTGTAGACAGTAACATTACCATCAGCGTCAGTCTTCTTCTTGAAGATCCATTTATTCTCAATGGCTTGCCGATCATCGGGCAAGTCCACCAAAGTCCACACTTTGTTATCATACATGGATCCTATCTCAGATTTCATGGCCTCAAGCCATTTATCGGAATCTGGGCTCATCATAGCTTCTTCATAATTCGTAGGTTCGCCTTGGTCTAGTAACATGACTTCCAGAACAGGATTATTGTACCACTCTGGTGCGCATCATGCTCTGGTTGACCTACGAGGTTCAGTAGTAACTTGATCTAAAGTTTCATGATCAACATCATTTGCTTCCTCTCTAGTTGGTGTAGGCATCACCGGAACAGTTTTCTGTGATGTGCTACTCTCCAATTCGAGAGAAGGTACAATTACCTCATCAAGTTCTACTTTCCTCCCACTCACTTCTTTCGAGAGAAACTCCTTCTCTAGAAAGGATCCATTCTTAGCAACAAAGATTTTGCCTTCGGATCTATGGTAGAAGGTGTACCCAATTGTTTGCTTAGGGTATCCTATGAAGACGCACTTCTCCGATTTGGGTTCGAGCTTATCAGGCTGAAGCCTTTTGACATAAGTGTCGCGACCTCAAACTTTAAGAAACGACAGCTTAGGTTTCTTACCAAACCACAGTTCATATGGTGTCATCTCAACGGATTTAGACGGTGTCCTATTTAACGTGAATGCGGCTGTCTCTAATGCATAACCCCAAAATGACAGTGGTAAATCGGTAAGAGACATCATAGATCGTTTCAACCCCAAACTAACCACTCAGCTTGATTTACAACCCTCATCTTTGAAACCGGTCATATTGCACCCTTAGCTTACCACAAAGTTCAAAAGACAACCCTGGTCTTGGTTTTGGGCTGGTCAACCGGTTTTGACCGAAGTCAAAGTTGTTTGGGCACTGCCAACTCAGCAATCAATGCCACCCAGGCATCTCGGAAATATCAAGCCCTCACCCGAGCGCTCACCAATCCCCGCCGCCGCCGCCTAGGTGGCATTGGCTGCTGAGTTGGCATGCCCAGTCAGCTTTGACTTTGGTCAAAACCGTTGACCAGTCTAAAACCTAGACCAGGGTTGTCTTTTGAACTTTGGGGTATGTTTAGGGTGCAATATGACCGGTTTCAAACATGAGGGTTGTAAATCAAACCGAGTGGTTAGTTCAGGGTTGAAATGTGGACTTTTCTCTATCTAATAAAGTACGGTTACGATGTTCGGACACACCATTACGCTGTGGTGTTCCAGGTGGCATGAGTTGTGAAACAATTCCACATTGTTTTAAATGAAGGCCAAACTCGTAACTCAAATATTCGCCTCCGCGATCAGATCGTAGAAATTTTATTTTCTTGTTACGATGATTCTCCACTTCACTCTAAAATTCTTTGAACTTTTCAAATGTTTCAGACTTGTGTTTCATTAAGTAGATATACCCATATCTACTCAAATCATCTGTGAAGGTCAGAAAATAACGATACCCGCCGCGTGCTTCAACACTCATTGGACCGCATACATCGGTATGTATTATTTCCAACAAGTCGTTAGCTCGCTCCATTGTTCCGGAGAATGGAGTTTTAGTCATCTTGTCCATGAGGCATGGTTCGCAAGTATCAAATGATTCATAATCAAGTGATTCCAAAAGCCCATCTGCATGGAGTTTCTTCATGCGCTTTACACCAATATGACCTAAACGGCAGTGCCACAAATATGTTGCACTATCATTATCAACTTTGCATCTTTTGGCATCAATATTATGAATATGTGTACTACAATCGAGATTCAACAAGAATAGACCACTCTTCAAGGATGCATGACCATAAAAGATATTATTCTTATAAATAGAACAACCATTATTCTCTGACTTAAATGAATAACCCTCTCGCAATAAACAAGATCCAGATATAATGTTCATGCTCAACGCGGGCACCAAATAACAATTATTGATGTCTAAAACTAATCCCGAAGGTAGATGTAGAGGTAGCGTGCCGACGGCGATCACATCGACGTTGGAACCATTTCCGACGCGCATCGTCACCTCATCCTTAGCCAATCTTCGTTTATTCCGCAGCCCTGTTTCGAGTTAAAAATATGAGCAACCGAACCAGTATCAAATACCCAGGCGCTACTACGAGCATTATTAAGGAACACATCAATTACATGTATATCAAATATACCTTTGTTCACTTTGCCATCCTTCTTATCCGCCAAATACTTGGGGCAGTTTCGCTTCCAGTGACCACTCCCTTTGCAGTATAAGCACTCAGTTTCAGGCTTGGGTCCAGCTTTGGGTTTCTTCCCGGGAGTGGCAACTTGCTTGCCATTCTTCTTGAAGTTCCCTTTCTTTCCCTTGCCCTTTTTCTTGAAACTAGTGGTCTTGTTAACCATCAACACTTGATGCTCCTTCTTGATTTCTACCTCCGCGGCCTTAAGCATTGCGAAGAGCTCGGGAATTGTTTTGTTCATCCCTTGCATATTATAGTTCATCACGAAGCCTTTGTAGCTTGGTGGCAGTGATTGAAGAACTTTGTCAATAACACAATCAACTGGAAGATCAACTCCCAGTTGAGTCAAGTGATTATAATACCCAGACATTCTGAGTATGTGTTCACTGACAGAACTGTTCTCCTCCATCTTGCAGCTATAGAACTTGTTGGAGACTTCATATCTCTCAACCCGGGCATTTGCTTGAAATATTAACTTCAACTCCTGGAACATCTCATATGCTCCATGACGTTCAAAACGTCTTTGAAGTCCCGGTTCTAAGCCGTAAAGCATGGCACATTGAACTATAGAGTATTCATCAGATCGAGCTTGCCAGACGTTCATAACATCAGCTTCAGCTCCTGCAGCAGGCCTTTCACCTAGCGGTGCATCAGGGACATAATTCTTCTGTGTAGTAATGAGGATAATCCTCAAGTTACGGACCCAGTCCATGTAGTTGCTACCATCATCTTTCAACTTAGCTTTCTCTAGGAACGCATTAAAATTCAGGGGAACGGTAGCTCGGGCCATTGATCTACAACATAGATATGCAAAACTATAAGACTAAGTTCATGATAAATTAAGTTCAATTAATCAAATTACTAAAGAACTCCCACTTAAATAAACATCCCTCAAGTTATCTAAGTGATACGTGATCCAAATCAACTAACCCAAATCCGATCATCACGTGAGATAGGGTAGTCATCAATGGTGAACATCTCTATGTTGATCATATCTACTATATGACTCACGTTAGACCTTTCGGTCTCCAGTGTTCTGAGACCATGTCTGTACATGCTAGGCTTGTTAAGTTTAACCCAAGTATTCTGCATGTGCAAAACTGTCTTCACCCGTTGTATGTGAACGTAGAGTCTATCACACCCGATCATCACGAGGTGCTTCGAAACGACGAACTTTAGCAACGGTGCATACTCGGGGAGAACACTTTTATCTTGAAATTTAGTGAAGGGATCATCTTATAATGCTACCGCCGTTCTAAGCAAAATAAGATGCATAAAGGATAAACATCACATGCAATCAAAATATGTGACATGATATGGCCATCATCATCTTGTGCTTTAGATCTCCATCTCCAAAGCATCATCATGATCTCCATCGTCACCGGCTCGACACCTTGATCTCTATCGTTGCATCGTGGTCGTCTCGCCAACTATTGCTTCTACAACTATCACTAATGCATAGTGATAAAGTAAAGCAATTACATGGCGTTTGCATTTCATACAATAAAGAGACAACCATAAGGCTCCTGCCGGTTACCGATAACTTACAAAACATGATCATCTCATACAATAACGAATATCACATCATGTCTTGACCATATCACATCACAACATGCCCTGCAAAAACAAGTTAGACGGCATCTACTTTGTTGTTGCAAGTTTTACGTGGCTGCTACGGGCTTCTAGCAAGAACCGTTCTTACCTACGGCAAAAACCACAATGGTGATTCATCAAGTTTGTTGTTTTATCCTTCTTCAAGGACCGTCCGCAGTCAAATTCGATTCAACTAAAGTAGGAGAAACACACACCCGCCAGTCACCTTTATGCAAAACTAGTTGCATGTCTGTCGGTGGAACCGGTCTCATGTGCCTGGACATATAAGGTTGGTCTGGGACGCTTCATCCCACAATACCGCCGAATCAAAATAAGACGTTGGTGGTAAGCAGTATGGCTATCACCGCCCACAACTCTTTGTGGTCTACTCGTGCATATCATCTACGCATAGACGTTGCATGGAAAACAAAAAAAAAAATATACGCACACGCAAGATCTATCAAGGAGATGCATAGCAACGAGAGGGTAGAGTGTGTCTACGTACCCTCGAAGACCGTAAGCGGAAGCGTTTCACAATGCGGTTGATGTAGTCGAACTTTCTTCGCGATCCAACCGATCTAGTACCAAACGTACGGCACCTCCGCGTTCAGCACACGTTCAGCTCGGTGACGTCCTCCGCCTTCTTGATCCAGCAAGACGGCGAGGTAGTAGATGAGTTCCGTCAGCACGATGGCATGGTGACGGTGATGGTGAAGTGATCTCCGCAGGGCTTCGCCTAAGCACTACGAAAATATGACCGGGGGTGTAAACGGTGGAGGGGGGCGCCGCACATGGCTAACAATTGATCTGGTGTGTGCTAGGCGCCCCCTCCCACATATATATATAGGTGGGAGGGGAAGGGAAGGCAGCCAGGTGCACCACATAGGTGGTCGGCCGGCCCTAGGGCTCCTGCCCTGGCCGCACCCCCCTTTCCTTGTATGAACAAGGGGGAAGGAAAGAGGGGGGGGGGGGAGAGGGAAGGAAGCGGGAGTCCTACTCCACACTTTCCTTTCCCTCCCCTATTTCCTTCTCCACCTAGGTCGGCCTGCTATGGGGGCGCACCAACCCCTTGTGGCTGGTGCGTTTCCTCTCTTGGCCCATAAGGCCCATAACTTTTGCCGGGGGTGCCTGGAACCCCTTCCGGTGACCCGATAAGTACCTGGTACCCCCCCGAAACACTTGCGGTGTCCGAATACTATCGTACTATATATCAATCTTTACCTCTCGACCATTTAGAGACTCCTCGTCATGTCCGTGATCTCATCTGGGACTCCGAACAACATTCAGTCACCAAATCACATAACTCATATAATACTATATCGTCATCGAACATTAAGCGTGCGGACCCTACGGGTTCGAGAACTATGTAGACATGACCAAGACACCTCTCCGGTCAATAACCAATAGCGGAACCTGGATGCCCATATTGGCTCCTACATATTCTACGAAGATCTTTATCGGTCGAACCGTTATGACAACATACGTAATTCCCTTTGTCCACCGGTATGTTACTTGCCCGAGATTCGATCGTCGGTATCTCCATACCTAGTTCAATCTCGTTCCTGGCAAGTCTATTTACTCGTTTCGTAATACATCACCTCGTGACTAACTCCTTAGTCGTTTGCTTGCAAGCTTATGATGTGTATTACCGCGAGGGCCCAGAGATACCTCTCCGATACTCGGAGTGACAAATCCTAATCTCGATCTATGCCAACTCAACAAACACCTTCGGAGATACCTGTAGAGCATCTTTATGATCACCTAGTTACGTTGTGATGTTTGATAGCACACAAGGTATTCCTCCGGTATCCGGGAGTTGCATAATCTCATAGTCGAAGGAATATGTATTTGACATGAAGAAAGCGATAGCAATAAACTGAACGATCATTATGCTAAGCTAACGGATGGGTCTTGTCCATCACATCATTCTCCTAATGATGTGATCCCGTTATCAAATGATAACACATGTCTATGGTTAGGAATCCTTAACCATCTTTGATCAACGAGCTAGTCTAGTAGAGGCTTACTAGGGACACGATATTTGTTTATGTATTCACACATGTATTTAAGTTTCCGATCAATACAATTCTAGCATGAATAATAAACCTTTATCATGAATAAGGAAATATAAAATAACAACTTTATTATTGCCTCTAGGGCATATTTCCTTCAAATGAAAGGCCAACGTGATACGTCTTCAATATATCTATAATTTATGAAGTATTCATGCCATGTTTACAACAATTTTATATGGTTTTGGTGCACTTTTATATGATTTGAATGAAACTAATCCGGACTGACGTTGTTTTCAGGAGAACTACCATGGTGTTATTTTTTTTTGCAGAAATAAGAGTTCTCGAATTGGGCTGAAAATTTACGGTGATTTTTATAAACCAAAAGAGAGCCCCGAAGCCTGGGAGGTGGACCATACGAAGTCCAGAGGGGCAATAAGCTCTGGGGGGCGCCCTGGGGGTAGGTCTCACTGTCCGAGCTTGTCAGTCCCTCATGGCCCCCGCTGACGTGAAACCGACACAAAAAATTCCTATAAATATATAAAACCCCAGAAAGAAACCTAGAACTTCGACGCCGCCGCCGCAAGCCTCTGTACCGAAGCGATCTCATCCGGAGGCCTTCTCTGGCACCCTGTCTAAGGGGAAAATCATCATCGGAGGCCATCTTCATCATCCCGGTGGTCTCCATGACGAAGAAGGAGTCGTTCACCCTCGGGGATGATGGTATGTACCAGTAGCTATGTGTTTGATCTCTCTCTCTCGTGTTCTTGATTTGGCACGATCTTGATGTACCGCGAGCTTTGTTAATATAGTTGAATCATATGGTGTTCTGCCCTCTCTATCTTGTTGTGATGAATTGAGTCTTGCTCTTTGAGGTTTCGTTATGTTGGATTGAATATTGGATTTGAGATCACTTGATGTATATCTTGCATGTGGATACCCGTGGTGACAATGGGGTATTCTATTGAGTCACTTGATGTATGTTTTGGTAATCAACTTTGCGGACTCCCGTGGAGACATTGGGGTAATCTAGGCACATAGGTTGATACACATTTTTGTCCTACTTTCTCCAGTAGAAACTTTGGAGTCAAGCCCATATTTAGTACTAAACTTATGAAAAGCATCGGTTTCCATAAAAGATTTAACACAATCAAACTCAAGTTTAATACCTAACTCTTTACCTTTGTCGAATTCCCAATCTTCAAAGTTGCATTTAATTCTTTCCAGAAGACCCCATTTGAATTCAATAATATTCTTCATAAAGGAACCAGTAGAAGAAGTATTGAGAATGGATTGATCATTATGAGAAAGTCGAGCATAAAAGTGTTGTATAATTATTTCATTTGAGAGATCATGATTGGGGCATGTGTGCATCATGTACTTAAGCCTCCTCCAAGCTTGAGCGATACTTTCTCCTTCACGATGCCAGAAATTATATATATAATTCTGATCACGATGAACCAAATGCATAGGATAAAACTTCTGATGAAACTCCAATTTCAACCGATTCCAATCCCATATTCCAGTATCATCCAATAGCCTATACCATGTCAATGCCTTTCCCTCCAAAGATAAAGGGAATACCATCTTCTTAACTCCATCCTCGGATAAACCTGCAAGATTAAACAATCCACAAATTTCATCCACATAGATCAAGTGCATATCAGGATGTATTGTTCCATCTCCTGCATAAGGATTAGCTAGCAGTTTCTCTAACATACCTGAAGAATTTCATAATAAATATTTTCAGTAGATTCAGTAGGTTGAGGAGCAACTCTTATTGCTTTCGGTCGAGGTGAAGATACCGCAAAACAAGCCCCTCAAAGGATTATTTTTCATAGTGATAAGTGACAGTAAATTTCAGCACGTAGTATAAATGTTTTCTTACCAAATTACACTTACCAAAGGTGCTTCACTCCCTGGCAACGGCGCCAGAAAAGAGTCTTGATGACCCACAAGTATAGGGGATCAATCGTAGTCCTTTCGATAAGTAAGAGTGTCGAACCCAATGAGGAGCAGAAGGAAATGATAAGCAGTTTTCATCAAATTAATCTGTGCAAGTACTGAAAATAGTGGTAACAGATAGTTTGATAGTAAGATAATTCGTAATAAGTAACAAGTAGCAATAGTAACAAGGGTGCAGCAAGGTGGACCAATCCTTTTTATAGCAAAGGACAAGCCAGAACGGTCACTTATAATAAGCAAAGCGTTCTTGAGGACACATGGGAATTATCGTCTACTCATTTTCATCATGTTTAGTTGATTCGCATTCGCTACTTTGATAATTTGATATGTGGGTGGACCAGTACTTGGGTGCTGTTCTTACTTGAATAGGCATCCCACTTATGATTACCTCCTCTCACAAGCATCCGCAACTACGAAAGAAGAATTAAGAAAAATCTAACCATAACATGAAACATATGGATTCAATTCAGCCCCTTACGGAATAATGCATAAACTAGAGTTTAAGCTTCTGTCACTCTAGCAACCCATTATCTACTTATTACTCCCCAATGCCTTCCCTTAGGCCCAAATATGGTGAAGTGTCATGTAGTCGACGTTCACATGACACCACTAAAGGAAACAACAACATACATATCATCAAAACATCGAACGAGTACCAAATTCACATGATTACTTATAACAGACTTCTCTCACGTCTTCAAGAAGAAAAGTAACTACTCACAAATCATATTCATGTTCAAGATCAGAGGAGTATTGAATATCATCAAGGATCTGAACATATAATCTTCCACCAAATAAATCAACTAGCATCAACTACAAGATGTAATCAACACTACTAACAACCCACAGGTACCAATCTAAGGTTTTGAGACAAAGATTGAATACAAGAGATGAACTAGGGTTTGAGATGAGATGGTGCTGGTGAAGATGTTGATGAAGATTGGTCCTCCCATGATGAGAGGACCATTGATGATGTCGATGGCTTCGATTTCCCCCTCCCGGAGGGAAGTTTCCCCGGCAAAATCGCTCCGCCGGAGAGCAAAAGTGCTCCTGCCCAGGTTTCGCTTCGAGACGATGGCGCTTCATCCCGAAAGTCTTCTTCTCATTTTTCTAGGGCAAATAGTCTCGTATAGCAAAAGATGGGCACCGAAGGCCTGCCAGGGGGCCCACAAACTCACAGGCTACGCCCAAGGGGGTAGGGCACGCCCCATGAGCTTGTCGCTCCCTGGTGGCCCCCCTTCTGATATTTTTTCACCAATATTTTTTTATATAATCTAAAACAATTCTCCGTAAATTTTCAGGTCATTTGGAGTCGTGCAGAATAGCTATCTCTGCTGTAGCCTTTTCCGGTCCAGAGTTCCAGCTGCCGACAATCTCCCTCTTCATGTGAAACTTGCAAAATAAAAGAGAAAACACATAAGAATAGTATCATAAAGTGAAATAATGACCCTAAACATAATAAATAACAGTAGCAAAACATGATGCAAAATGGACGTATCAGAAGGTGATGGAGGTGTTGATGAAGATGACGGAGTTGTTGGAGTAGATCGTCGTCACACGATGATTGCCCCGGCGGCGTTCCGGCGCCACCGGGAGAGAGAGCCCCCCTCCTTCTTCTTCTTCCTTGCCCCCCCCCCCCCCTAGATGGGAGGAGGGTTTCCCCTCTGGTCCATGGCCGCCATGGCTCCCGGAGGGCAGAAGCCCCTCTGAGATTGGATCTCTCTCTCTCTCTCTCTCTCTCTCTCTCTCTCTCTGTTTCTCTTCTGTTTCACGTGTGTTTTCGGACCCCCTTCACCATTTTTATATTACCAGAGGTCTGTAACTCCTATTGGGCTGAAATTTCGAGGGATTTTTTCTCCGAAAATTATCTTTCTTGCGGCGAAAGAAGGGCTCCAACAGACTTACGAGGGAGTCATAAGGCAACACGGCGCGCCCTACCCCCAGGGAGCGCCCTGTTGCCTTGTGGCCACCTCGGGCACCGTCTTGCGTTGATTCTTCTTCCCAAAAATCACATATATTTCAAAATAAATCTCCGTAAAAATTTATCGCGTTTGGAATTGTTTGATATTGATTTTCTGCGAAACAAAAAACATGCAAAAAAAAAACAGGAACTGACACTGGGTACTGGATCAATATGTTAGTTCCAAAAATAATATAAAATATTGCCAAAAGTATATGAAAGTAGTAGAATATTAGCATGAAACAATAAAAAATTATATATACGACGGAGACGTATCAATCACCCACGCTACATTGCGACATTACAAAGCTCGCCCCAACAACATCGTCGACGTTGCAAAGTCATCACCACACAACATTGAAGGTGTCACTATAGTTGCAGACGCCGCCATTTGCGACACTTTCGACATGGCAGAAGCATGTCAGCACCACGACACCCCCCCCCCTCCCCCGAAGCACCGGTGGTTCGCTCTATTGCGGCATCGAGCTTAGCCGGCCAGCTCATCACAGCGACCATCCAGCTAGCTATTGGTCGGCTCCTCCTGAAATACCGGGAAGGTCGCGTAAGGACGAGTTGGAACAACGCGGCGGCTCCCTTGAAAAGCACCGATGGCCGGTGGGACACCTCCTTTGCAGCAACTTACGACAGTCCTAGCAGCATTGAGCGCTAGCTCGTGGGCTTCCGTGCAGCATCGAGCGCCAGCTTGCGGTGGTCCCTGTAGCTAGTGGCGGAGCTACACCAAAATGTCTAGGGGGTGAAAGACAAAAAAAATTAACTACTACAACAAACTAGAGCTTGTATCCTTCAGGGAATTTTTTTACTACTGTTAACCCCTACAGCCAACAAACTAGAAATCCGTATTGCTAATAATAAAAAGATCCCCGATTAGATGGCCTAATCATGCAGGAGAACAACAAGAAAATCCTCAGCTAACTCGTATTGTACAGGGACCAAATCAATGAATACATGCAACGACTCAATGTCACATTGTCAATAAACTTAGAGCCAAATTCTATGAGGCGTGGCGGCCGCCGATGACGGGGCGGCTTGCTGGCTAGAGTTCAAGCAGTCGACAACATCAGCGACCTGTGGCCAGTGGCGATGCCAGGTGCGCCCTTGATCCCCCCTCCTTGGCGCCGGGTCATCGCGACGGCCCAGACGGCCCAGAAGCATGGCTCCTACTGATCTCCTCGCCTTCTCTTTGGCTGGCCGTTAGGCTGCTCTGGGTGAGATGGAGCACATCACAACAAAGGAGATGAAGGAGCAGCCGAGCAGTGTGCGTGCGTCGATGGGTTTATGCGTGTAGTGTACACTGAAAATGGGCCTAATTCCTACTTCCAACAAGCTGTAGGGGCCACTGCTTACTACCTAATAAAAGATAATAATTTAGGCTGGGGGGCCACGCGCCCCCCTCCCCCCCGCGCGATCTTCACGTAGCTCCGCCGTTGCCTGTAGCATCGAGCGGTGGCCGGCTTGAACTTGGTACAAGGATCGGTGTTTGTCGTTGTGTGCACGCGGACAAATAGAAAGAAGCTTGCATCAGTGGTGACAGTCGACTTGCCGACGCTTGGCTTGATCTAGAGGAAGGGAAAAGGATGAGGCGAGGCAAGGGCGAGTTGCAACAACGTGGCGGCTCCCTTGAAAAGCACCGGTGAGTCACCTCCTTTGCAGCAACTTACGACAGTCATAGCAGTATCAAGCGCCAGCTTGGGGGCTTCCTTGTAGCATGAAGCGCCAGCTTGCGATGGCTGGATTGAACTTGCAACAATGGCTGCAACGACCGGTGGCTGCCGCTGTGTGCACGTGGACAAATAGAAAGAAGCTTGCAGCAGTGGTGACCGTCGACTTGCCGACGTTGGCTCGATCTAGAGGAAGGGGAAAAGGACGAGGCAAGGGAAGGAGGGGGGGGGGGGGGGGAGAGGATTTGCGCTGCCGAGGCAAGAAAACAAGGGAGCTCCTATACGCCGCTCGTTGCGGCAAGGAGTCGGCACTTCGCACAGGATCAGCTCACCTGGGCCGGCCCATGTTGCGGGAGCACCACGTCCGCGAGGTAAAAAATCACGAAAAGGATTGCAGCCGCTGGGAATCGAACCCGCGTCTTCCTATTGATGTATGCACTGAGCTAGCCACTAGGATTAGCTAGTTCTTATGCTAAATTGGCAACACAAACCTAAAAGAAACTGACAGTAGCGACAAAACTAAAAATATCAGTTCGCTAAACTACAATGAACTAAAGTGTGAGTGAGGGATCGAACACGCTACCTTGCTCCAGGCAAACAAGCAGCTAGCCGCTGTAATTCCTGAGATTTCATGTCAAAAAAGGTAGCCCGGCATATCTGAACTATAAGCCGCGAAAAAGACCTCAATTTAAAAAAGAAAATCAAATGTTACTTTCTGTTTGGAAAAGGTAAATATTTTTAATAATGCAACCATTTATAATTTGTGAACAAAATTTAAAATTAGAACATTGTGTGAAAATGCAAACATTTTTTGGGGATAAAAAAGGAACAAAATTGAAAACAAGAACATTATTTAAAATTGCGAACAATTTTTGAAAAATGCGAACACTTTCAAATTTGTGAAAAGAAATTAGAACATTTTTGGAATCTAAAACATTTAAAAAAAAGGGAAAAATAAATTGAAAACCAGAACATTTTGAAAATTTCTGAATATTTTTTAATTGTACTTGCGAACAATCTTGACAAACGCGACCAAATTTTGAAAATTTCTGAAATATTTTCTTAATTTTTAACTAAATTTTAAAATCCCAAACATTTTTTGAATTTAGAGAACAAAATTTTGAAATCGAGAACAAAATTTGAACATGAACATTTTTTAAAGCACGAACATTCTTTTAATCTTGAGAACAAATTTTGAAACAGAGAACAAATTTGGAAGCGCAACAATTTTTTAAAGCGTGAACATTTTTTTGAATCTTGAGAACAAATTTTGAAACGGAGAACAAATTTGGAAGCGCGAACAATTTCTTAAAGCACGAACATTTTTTGAATATTGAGAACAAATTTTGAAATGGAGAACAAATTTGAAAAATCCCGAACAAATTTGGAAGCGCGAACATTTTTTGAAAACGGGAACAAAAAATTGAAATCTGGTACATTATATGAATTTCAAAAGTTTTAAACTTTTCTGTGTATCGAGAACAATTTTTGAATTTTAAGAACATTTTTTCGAAAACTGAACATTTTATGGAAACACAAATAAAATTTGAATATTTTGAAAAAAAAGAGAAGAAAAGAAAAAGAAAATAAATAACAAACCAAAAAAGAGAACAAACACAAAAAACGAAAAAAGAAGAAAAGAAAAAAGAAACAGAAATGACTAAAAACCGAAAGAAGAAGCAAAAAGCTTCGCTAGCTGTTGGGCCGGCCCACTGCGTCGTTCGCTCCCGCACCGCCTGTGCGAAGCGTCGACATTACGACGCCGCTCTCGACGCAGCGAGCGGCGTATAGGATTTTCCAGAAAACAAAGTCGAAAGGGTAAAACAACCTGTGCCTGTGGGCCAGGCTTCCAGAGACGATAAGGCCGAGTACATGTGCCGGGCCCGTAGGATACGTGTTGAGGCTGTCTTAAAAAAAAAAAACATGAGCAGCGAATGCACGATTCGATGTCGTCTCTCCAACCTCCAGTTCCATGCCGTCACGTCACCGCTCACGCCTGGAGCCGATCCGAGCCAACTCAGTTCATGCACGCAGGCACGCCGACGCCGCGACAGGGACCCGACGACGCACCCACCCAGCTCCCCAACCCAGACGCGAGCCGGGGACCGGAGGAACGGCGTACAGTCGTCGTCACCCGCCGCGCAGCCTCCCGGTAAGAAGCCAAGCCAAGCCAAGCAGGCCACTCCTTCCCTCCTCGTTCTCCTCGTGCGGGTAGATAGATAGATCGATCGCTCGACCGCGCGTCGCCGTGGACTCGTGGGGTTGGTGGTGCCATCCTCATCCGTGTCCGGTGCGTGTGCAGCACAGCACGGTGGCTGGCTGAGGCTGACTGGGTCTGCCTCCATCTCCGGGCCTTTTTGTTCGCACCTGGATTATACTACTGCTAGCCCCCGATTTCCCTGGGAAACGGAAAGCGTTCCTTCCTCGCCACAGATCTAGCGCCGGTGGTAGTACTACCTTCTCGGCTTCTTTATTTATAGCCTCAGCTCCCCACTAGGAGTTTGTTTCAGTCTACAAAACCTGACCATCAATTAACCAGAAATGTCTTAAAAAATAATTTGACAAGAATTGTCTGCCTCAAATGCCGCCCCCTAAATCTCGCAGCAGCAGAAATTGGACTCGCATTTTATTTTGACACCAAGCGGCTGCTAAAAACACCGCTGGCCTCTCAATAAAATTGCATGCCTTTTGTTTTATCTTAGTTAAAACACACTATTTTTCAGTCCCCAAGAAGGAGAGAGAGAGAGAGAGCTCAACGCTTATCCTCCAGCGACCCGGCTGGGCCAAGAAAGTCCAGGGGAAGAGACAGAAAAGAAGAACAAGGAAACAGTGGGAAAAAGAGGCCGGGCTCCTCGAATCTCGCTATTTCCCTCCCGTGGCTTCCTTGTCTGCCTGCCTACGCCTTGCCTTTGGGGTTGGTGAGCGAGCTCGGGATCAGTTGGCGACTACACGCCCAGAGGTTGTTGTCCCAGAATTATTTAGGCCCGCACCCTTCTTCCTTCCACGCTTTCTTAGACTCGCCTCGCCTCCCTTCTCTGCTCCGTCTTCTCGGATCTCTGGCTCAAATTTGTCTCCCGAATCCCCAGTTCCAGGTTCTTGGAGGAGGGGGAAGCCATGGGCAGCTTCGCCAAGCTGGCCAAGAGGTGCGTGGAGACGGAGGCGCCGGTCATGGTGAAGGTGATACAGCCCTCCCCACCCCACCCCACCTCGTCAACAATCTCCCGTCTTTATTATCCCCAATTTCTTTGTCTTATTTGGTGGCCTCTTCCTGGTTCCCTTTTCCTTCCAGATACAAGAGCTGCTTCGAGGGGTCACTGATGTGATGTCGCTTGCGCAGGTAAACCTGCCTCAAATTCTTGGCTTATTAACCTTTCATTGTAAGTGTTTCTTCCTGTGTTGTTTGGAAGATTCTAGGCTAATGGTATGAAAAGATTGCGGAATGGAAAGAAAGACAAATGTAAACTTACTTTTTTTTTTTGAGAATTGAAAGACAAATGTAAACTAAATGGGTCACTGAACCCTATCTTGTCTCTGTAAATCTTTCAACTTATCGCAAGGTAATTCAGGAGTACTTCACACTTGATGACTTAATATGTTTCAGATAACACGATTGTTGACTATATATCATACGCTATTCTAAAAAAAGATTATATGATACCAAGCATGGAGGATTGGATATTGATATGATTTATGCCCCTGGTTAATTAGGTTTCTTAAAATGGTGTTTGTGCAAAGTGATACACCCCACATCTGTTTGTAACAGAAGTGTGTGTGTCTGATGTTTTCCTATCAAGGCGAGCAGGTCATGCGTATTTACCAGAAATCGATCCGTTGTCTTCTTGTAATCTTGGGCAGATCTTGACTGTAGGGAATTGTTTATTGGCAACCTCCTGAGACAGCCCTGAACAAGGTCAAGGAAATTGTATGGGAACCAGCAACCAGTAAATATGGTGCTGATGATGGCCTTCCCGAGCTTCGAGAAGCACTTCTCGAGAAGGTACTTCTTTTCATCTGGAGTTATATACTGGCTTAACATTGGATCATGTCCCCATGCTAGCAAGCCTTGCACACAAAGCCGTTACCATGCAAGACAAAAACACCCATGTGCCTTCTGCTAACCCACTGTCATGTGATTTTTTTACTAGAGGTATTTGATCTTAGTGCTAGGAGTAATAGCATGAATTGCACTTTATCAATCCAAAGTATGCTTTTCTTCTCATATGGTTGATTAAAGGATAGCAGTATGCCATGTGTTTACGATAATTATTTTGTATTCATTAACTGAGAAAACAAATTGATTTTTTAGTGTACACTCCGAAAATGTGGTCTAGAAAGTTATAAAGTACCACATGGATTTCATATACAATGCGTTTATCAGCTTTCTTCGTCCCGAGTATCTTCCATAATCATGAAAATGTGATCCAGAAAGTTATAGAGTTGAAGTACCACTTGGATTTCATATGCAATGCTATCGTTTATCAACTTTTGAAATCACGAGCTAAATTGTTCCTTTGTATAAAACCTTCAATGCTTATGTAACTGTCTGTTGCTTACTGGGATAAGATTTTTTGCTGATAATGTTTGAAGGATTGCTATTATTTAACTCGACTCTTGTTAGCCCTATCCTTATTTCTCTACATTTTCTTCTTGGCACTATGAACAGTTGGTGTATCCTTTGCTGATTTTTTAGGGATTGTTTGCAGCTTCGCAGGGAGAATAAGCTAACCAAGTCATCGGTTATGGTGACTGCTGGTGCAAATCAGGTAAAGCACATTACTTTTCATCTGGTTTATCACAGCTTTCTAGTGCCTCTACTTCTTTTGCATTGTTTAGCACTTTAGCTGCCAGACCATAGGTTATTGTCCCCAATTTATCTCCCGTTTTTGTTCTATGAACTACCTGCTTACTTCCCTGTATGACTGCTACACAAAATCTTGTTTTACAACTAGGTTTGTCCAATAAAGTGATCTCTTACATTGGTTCTTTTGTGTTTTGGCAGGCTTTTGTAAACCTTGTTCTGACCCTTTGCGATGCTGGTGATTCAGTTGTCATGTTTGCACCATATTATTTCAATTCCTTCATGTCATTCCAGATGACTGGCGTCACTGATATATTAGTTGGTGCTAGTAATCCCAAGACACTTCATCCTGATATTGGTAATATGACTACCATATACCTAATGTAAAATAAGTTTCCATACCTAGCTTATGAGTGCAATGTATTTTTGGATTGTTAGATCAAGCGATGCCATAGGTCTTTGCCCTGTTATGACCTCTACATGTGGTCTGAGAAAATTTATACAGGTCGCTTGAAATTTTATTTGTTTGGGATGCATATTTTACACCGTGCTTAAAAATGCAGATTGGTTAGAGAAGGTGCTGAAAGAAAATAATCCTATCCCTAAACTTGTTACTGTTGTCAATCCGGGAAACCCTTCTGGAGCTTTTATTCCCAAGCCTATGCTACAGGTTAACTCTCTCCCCTCTCTCACTTATGGGCTCTCTTGTACGCCTGCACACACCCGCACACTTAACATGGAGTTGGCATTTATTATTTCTAATATTGAATTGTCATTTCAGAGAATTTCAGACCTGTGCAAGAATGCTGGTGCATGGCTGGTGGTTGACAATACCTATGAGTAAGTTAATACTGACATACATGCATTCGTTTGTTTGTGCTTTCTAAAGCTCCTCAATCCTCTCTCATATTAAAAAAAAAAATCAAAGAAGTGCAGACATAATGTTTTATGCAAAACAATGAGTCACACCTGAAAATTACCACCTTAAATCATGGTTAGAGTTTAGGAGGACTGGTTATTATAAGTAAACTAAATGATACAGAAATGACTTATAGTATACAATTTTAATGTGTATAAGCTATTTTGGAATACATCAGAATGTAAAATCCCATTTAGCATTGTCTTTAAACAAAAGTCGATAAGCTAATTAACTGCTAATTTTATTGGTAGAGATTCTAAGTAAAGGTACTGCTAATGAACAGATCTATAGAGTGACTTGCTAAGATAAGGGATCTATGCTGTGCAGTGGTTTGTCAAATAGTTAGACTCTCCTGCTCATAAACTTCGGAAAGTCCTCCTTTTTGGCGACAACTCTTGCAGAAGGATTGATGTTTTGGGTCACACTACACTAACAACCCGTCTGCCCCCCGTTCCTTGCGTTGAAGCGCATCTTGGCCTCATTGGTGCCTGTGACATTTGGCGGCGATAAGCTTGTCTTCCGCCATTCCATTCATGCATGTAGCATTGCATGATTGCCTCCTTGTCATGTATGGGGATCCTAGTGATTTTCATTTGCAGTATCACCGCCACAAGCCCGCTTGGTTGATCTACAATGCCTTAAGCAGGTGTGAGGGAGGTGGCTGGCACATCTATCGTTTGAACTCTGTAAAAAATTCCACCTTTTGATGGTGTTGAAAATAAGCCTTACAATTCACTTAAAGCTCGTTTAACTAACAGGTTAACCTTTAGGAGAGCGTTTTAAAAGTGAGGGAATTAGAATGAGCCCGAATCCCATGTTGAGTGAGTAGTAAAGGACTTCCCCTTTCAGCCTCCAGAAAGCAATCCCAGATTAGGCTTGTTATCGCGCAGCGTGGTGACCACTAAGTGGCATCAGAAGGAACATGACCTGTCCTTGGCCCTGTGACCATGCAATCAGTATTTGGTTTCTTTTCTCCTACTTTGTCCTTTGTCTACATCACATATCGTGTCTACATCTGTACTTGACTGGCCCAAAGAGTTGACTGATGAATGTTGATCTTGGTTTTACTATTTTCTTTCCCTGATATTGACAGATTCTTTGCTCATGAATTGCACTGATAATAACTTCATACATATAATATGGATGGACTGACACATGTAAGCATTTGATGTGGAGACGTTCAATTCCCCTATATTTTTTAGGCAATTTGTATTATATAGTGCTAGTGTTTAGTGTTTCATGCATACTCTAAATAGTGATGTAAAGAATAGAATCAAAACATCTCATCTTTTGCAATGCTTTTAGACTCATCACTGCACAGAAAATGCCCGATCTTCTATGTTCTTATGAATTAATTCTGCGTGCTACCTGCAGTTCAGTTATAGTATTTGCGCTTTGGCTATTATGTAACTTAGATCTTGAACTCAGTTACAAAATTGGTTGGTCTTTTCCAGGTACTTCATGTATGATAAAATGGAGCACTACTGCCTAGAGGATGATCATATTGTCAACCTTTTCTCGTTCTCAAAGGCTTATGGAATGATGGGGTGGCGTGTAGGATATGTAAGTGTACCATGCTCTTTTCTATCTTTTGCTTATGCTTCACTTGCTGTTATATTACTGAATACTGCTTCAGTTGCTGTTATATTACTGAATACTGAACCTTTTCGGTTTCATATATCCTGCACAAGTAATTGTTACTAAGCCAATACTTTTGGACCAGTGAATGCATTATTTATAAGTAACCAAAGCCTCTGTGCAATCTGTGTAAGTAAGAAGATGACCAGTTAGTCTTACAAGAGCTGATTAATTGGCTGCTGCAGATTGCATATCCAAGTGAAGCCGATGGTTTCCACGCGCAGCTCCTTAAGGTGCAAGATAACATACCTATCTGTGCTTCCATCATCGGGCAGCGCCTGGCTCTATACTCATTGGAGGCCGGCCCAGAGTGGATCAGGGAAAGGGTGAATGATCTCGTGAAAAACCGCGAGCTGCTTGTGGAGGCAATGTCTCCCCTTGGTGAGGATGCTGTCAAGGGTGGGGAGGGTGCCATCTACCTCTGGGCTAAGCTACCAGATAACTGTTCAGACGACTTTGAGGTTGTCCGATGGCTCGCGACCAAGCACGGCGTCGCAGTGATCCCCGGGAGCGCCAGTGGAGGCCCTGGATACATCCGTGTTTCCTTCGGAGGACTGAAAGAGGAAGACACGAGGCTCGCCGGCGAGAGGCTAAGGCGGGGCCTGCAAGAGCTGGTGACCGATGGGATGGTACAGTAACAACAGCCCACCGTATGTAAGACAGTAAGAGTACATTTCTACATTCAGATCACACAAGTCCGATTTTTTCGACGATACGATTCTGCTGGGATTAGTTCATTCAGAGGAGCAAAAGCACCATATATCCAAGTCTTTTACAGAATCACGACGCTGGAGGTGCCCAATGGGAATGGCAATTGGTGTACTGAGAATTGGGGCAAAATAAAAAGCCAGGCAGCCCCGGTGGCGTACGTAATTCTCTGTTCGGTACTTCCTGCCGTTTAATTTACCCCTTCCCCCAGCAACTGTACACAAGTGAAATACGACAATTATAAGGTGTTTTTACACGCTTTCCCCGAGTTGTCTGTGTTTCCTGTTCTTGGCTTGGCTTGCAGTTTCATCAGGGCCTGGAAACTGAAAGCACCGCAGTTTCTATAGCTGACAGAACTGATGCTTCGACGAACAAACCCACCATGTGTTTTCTGAACATGAATGCCCATGTTTAGTAACTTGGTCGTTTTGCTATGCATGCCTCTAAGTGTGCTACCTGCCTAGTTAGTTTTCTTCTTTATCGAGTTCTGTTTTACTTTAATTCTTCATAGTTCTTGCTGTTTTCAAAGAATTTGTTAAAATCTCCCATTTAACCCCCGGTCGATACTTTTGATCCTACACTGACAGAACCAACATGTGTTTACTGAACATGAATACCTGTGAGCACCAATGCAAATCCATATTTGCAATCCCAGCTCAACTATTGAATAAATGTTGTTGTGCCCTCTGAAAAAAAAGGTAATGTTGTTGCACTCTTGAAGACTAGTGATAATTCTTTTACCAAGAAGAGAAGTTCCTGTAAAGGACATACAGATTGTCCCCTGAACAGTGGTTGCAGATCCAGTTGCCTCTACATGGTATGATCCCATGACGCTGAGGCATCAGGGCTTGGTTGGGCCATACATACATGTAGGAGTATCACTTTCAGTCAGTTTCATCGTACGTACACTGAGCGGTCACAGCGACACGCTATCCGCATGCTCGTGACATCAACACCGTTCCGTGATGGGAAAAGGCCAATGGTATTTTCCGTCTCTGAGAAGGAATTAAGAGCCGTCCTTTTCCTCTCTGCACTTATGGGAAGAAGCGTGAGCGCGATGTGGTGCAGCGGCGCATCAATGGCGTGAAAACGACTGGAAGGAAGAAACGTAGCAGCATCAGCCAGCAGGTGTACCGGAGAAGTATGGTACTAGAAACACACACAATGCTAGTCCCCGCTCTTTCTCGGTCTTCCTATTGAGGATGGGTGCTAAGTTCTCGGTGTCGGCTGTTGTCGTAGTTTGCTTCTGGTTCTTCTTCTAATGTTCCCTGTTTCTTTCTTTGTGTGTTGGGTGCTACTTCTTGTTGTAGCCGTTGGGTGCTTCTTCTCATGATCTACCGAGTGGTGATGGGTGCTAAATTCTTGGTGTCGGCTGTTTGTTGTATTTCATTTCTTGGTTCTTCTCTGTTGTACCTCATTCCTTTTTGTGTGTGTTGGGTGCTACACTTGTGTAGCCGTTGTGTTTGTATCTCAATCTTACTTATGATAATGAAAATGGTTCAGGCTGGCGTAAGCCTGCCGTAGCTCCGTCAAAAAAAAAAAGAAACACACATGTTTCAATGCCAGAAACCATTATCTCTTTCTTCTTTTACAGTAGCCAGAACCATTATAAGTAGTAGTATTATCTAAACATGAGAAGGTGGTAAAAAAATGGTAGGTTGGTGTCCAAAACAAGCCTACCTATCGGTTGTTCGTTGCTAAAGTTTGGGCGTGCATACCACATATGGCAGCTTGCTCACTTTGCTTCGTTTTTCTTGCCAGCATTTGACCAAACCTTGGCTACCTAAATTCACTTTAGTTTTGTTGTTGTTATAACTTGTCCTTGGAAAATATTGGCTACCTAAGTTTTTTTATTGGGGGTAGGTTTCTGACGAAATCAAACACACACCGAAGGCCAGCGATAGTAGTACGCGCAGTGGTCAGGTCACAGCAATGGTTGCAACAGCAAAGGGCGGCCACGAGCACAAGCAGGTGGACAGGTCAAGCAAGAAAATGTTTCGTTTTTTTTCGCTGTTGTTGCCGTGTCCATCAGGCGCATTCAAGCCGTGACGGAAAAAAGCTACCACGCCTAGCCAGCCACCGTGAGTAAATGGGCGCAGAAGAAAGCAGGTGGAGAAGAGAAGCCGCAGCGATGCAAACTGCAGACTTTGCAGCTGCCCCGATTCAATGCCATCAAAGCCCCTGAATTATGGCCCTCGCAAAAAAAAAAAAAGCCCCTGAATTATGGGGTGCGAGTGCAACATGTGTTACTACCAGTAGAGATTTTATTTATGAGGTGCGGCGTGTGTAGTGTGCTGCAGTGGCCTGCGGACAGACGGACGGACGCACGCACGCAGCAAAGTGACGGCCAGGTGCGCAAGCTTAAGGGGGTCAGGTCAAGGTCAGTCAACCGCTGCCAATATCCCCAACCAACTTCCTCATATAGTGTATTATTTGACAAATCTGGCCCCTTTGACCGATTTCATGCATATCTGGCCCCTGGGCAAAACTAATTCGGAATCTGGCCCCTCAATCGACGTCACACAGGATGACGCCGAAGTTGTACAGCTCGGCGCCATGCATGCTGTGTGGCGCCGACCCCTGGTGGGCCCACAAAACCCTAGGGGGTCAGATTTGCTCGGCGCCATACACCATGGCGCCGAACATGTACAGCTCGGCGCCGCACTAGTGTGACGCCGAGCTGCACATGTTCGGCGCCATGTTTGGTGACGCCGACCCAGGGGCCAGATTTCGAATTAGTTTTGCCCAGGGGCCAGATATGCGTGAAGTCAGTCAAAGGGGCCAGATTTGTCAAATAATACTCATATAGTAGTAGTACTAAAACTCTTGAGCAGAATTGCGGGCTAATCTACAGGGACAAGGAACAAGACTTGTGTGATCAGACTGCGGATGCACCAACTTTTCCTCAAATAGCAGTTCTTCTAATACTAGTAGTACTGAATTCTTGAGCAGAATTGTGGGATAATCTACAGGGACAAGGAAACGCCAACAGTCGTGGAGCAAACTGCAGATGCATCCAGATTAAATATATGTATGTACATGTTCACGTGCTGATGCTGGCAATGCCAACCATTTCGAGTTGGTTGGTTGGATGTGTTGGTTGATGACCCCTTTGTCGATCGGCCGCGGGCTTGTAAACTGCTATTTGTATGTATGCCGATTTGCCGACTCACTGTGTACAACTCGATCTCTGCAGGGATCTGGGTGGGGGGGTACCTGGCCTGGTAGGCAAGGTCGAACAAACCAGATCGTTACTCTCCGATCATTTTGTTCCGCAGCCTGGCGGATGTGATTCCGACGCGAGTCGAGGGTTCAACGGGATCCGGTGGCACGTCAATATTCGTTGAGGCAGCCCATGGGCGTGCAGGCTCTGACTGGTAGATACGGTGAACGGCGACATCACAGAATCAGCTACGATTGTGCACTTTTTTCTCCAGAAAATGGCATGTTTTATTAGAAAAGTTCACCAGAAGTACGAAGCACCCTAGACATACGAGCGGCAGAACGGCCGTTGTGGCTGCTCCCTTGTCGGATACGGCCTGACCTTGACTATGATGGTCAGGAAGTCTTTGTACACATGCCCTAAAACCAAGTGCCCCATAAGATGCAGTCTCGCTATTGAACCTTTGAATTGAACCAAAACGCCTAGAATCGAATCTCGTCGTTTTGCACGCACAAGAAACACAAATCTCACTGCCCTAAGAAGACAACATGAATCTACGCTGGAGCTCTGCCGACGAACTCGAAAGGATCAGAGCACGGAAGACCAGCTTCAAGATGAAGCACCAACATCCTCCACAACGCCTCCCATGAAAGAACTAAAGATCTTAACTTAAACTACTAGCAGGATTGAGGCACCGGCACACCCCTCCCCCGTTGTTGGTCGCGAGCTCTCCGGCTGACAAAGGGGAGGCAGCAGACGGGTTCGCCCCTCGTCCACGGAGTCTAGAGGGAACAAAACTTTGCCCTACTACCGCCGTAGATCGATTCGCCAAGAATTTAACGAGTGTGCACTTTCACTAGTGAAAATGCTTGATCCTAGCACGGATGACTCGTGGTTGAGCTTCCTTGCAGGTGCCAAGTTTGGGGTTGGGGACACTCGACACGTAGTCCCTCCGTCCTTGAAAGAGTGTACTTCCAACTTTGTTGGAAAGTCAAACTTTTTTATGTTTGACCGTATTTATACATAATAGATCAACATTTATGCCATCAAATTAGTAGCATTAGATTCATGATAAATATATTTTCGTCATATACCCATTTGGTTTCACAAGCATTGATATATTTTTGCACAAACTCGGTCAAACTTTGAAATAGTTTGATCCTCCAACAAAGTTGAAAGTACATTCTTTCAAGGACGGAGGAGTAGGGCGGTAGTGGGTAGGGGCGCGGTTGTCGAGTGGCCTTGCGTGGAGGTTTCGATGCCGACAAACTCCCGGAGCAAGCGGTGACTTGTTCGATGAGGTGGGACGAGGGCCCGTGACAGGCGATGGCTTGACCAGATGGTGGCCAGCGACAACGGATCTGCGGGTGGTGGTTGCAAATGGAAAACTCCTTCTGCCTAATTTTCATGATTTGAGATGTTTTGGGGTGAATGTAGTTTTTCCCAATAGTTCCAACTAGCGGGGTGTTTTTTTAGCTCGCCCCTAATTCTTTGGACAACTTAAGGGTTATTGAGGACCGATTAGACCGCGCTATCTCTTAAAATGGTAGTTTAAAAAGTTAATATTTTTTGGATATATTAGAGTTTGTCCTTATACTATCATATCGATAGAGACTAACACATAACTTAAAAAATTGAAGTTTCTTTTTTCTAAAACAAGTAGTGTCATTTTTTTAGAATGAAAGCTCGAGACGAGCCCGACTTTAAATTAACAAAGATACTAACCGGTCATGAATTACATGGCCAACAATTAACGGTTGAAAGATACAAAGGAGTTTACTAATCGGCTTACAACGCAACACCCAGTACAAGCACACAAAGTATTTATGAGGTGCGGCGTGTGTAGTGTGCTGCAGTGGCCTGCGGACAGACGGACGGACGCACGCACGCAGCAAAGTGACGGCCAGGTGCGCAAGCTTAAGGGGGTCAGGTCAAGGTCAGTCAACCGCTGCCAATATCCCCAACCAACTTCCTCATATAGTGTATTATTTGACAAAATCTGGCCCCTTTGACCGATTTCATGCATATCTGGCCCCTGGGCAAAACTAATTCGGAATCTGGCCCCTCAATCGACGTCACACAGGATGACGCCGAAGTTGTACAGCTCGGCGCCATGCATGCTGTGTGGCGCCGACCCCTGGTGGGCCCACAAAACCCTAGGGGGTCAGATTTGCTCGGCGCCATACACCATGGCGCCGAACATGTACAGCTCGGCGCCGCACTAGTGTGACGCCGAGCTGCACATGTTCGGCGCCATGTTTGGTGACGCCGACCCAGGGGCCAGATTTCGAATTAGTTTTGCCCAGGGGCCAGATATGCGTGAAGTCAGTCAAAGGGGCCAGATTTGTCAAATAATACTCATATAGTAGTAGTACTAAAACTCTTGAGCAGAATTGCGGGCTAATCTACAGGGACAAGGAAACAAGACTTGTGTGATCAGACTGCGGATGCACCAACTTTTCCTCAAATAGCAGTTCTTCTAATACTAGTAGTACTGAATTCTTGAGCAGAATTGTGGGATAATCTACAGGGACAAGGAAACGCCAACAGTCGTGGAGCAAACTGCAGATGCATCCAGAGTAAATAATGTATGTACATGTTCACGTGCTGATGCTGGCAATGCCAACCATTTCGAGTTGGTTGGTTGGATGGTTGGTTGATGACCCCTTTGTCGATCGGCCGCGGGCTTGTAAACTGCTATTTGTATGTATGCCGAGTTGCCGACTCACTGTGTACAACTCGATCTCTGCAGGGATCTGGGTGGGGGGGTACCTGGCCTGGGTAGGCAAGGTCGAACAAACCAGATCGTTACTCCGATCATTTTGTTCCGCAGCCTGGCGGATGTGATTCCGACGCGAGTCGAGGGTTCAACGGGATCCGGTGGCACGTCAATATTCGTTGAGGCAGCCCATGGGCGTGCAGGCTCTGACTGGTAGATACGGTGAACGGCGACATCACAGAATCAGCTACGATTGTGCACTTTTTTCTCCAGAAAATGGCATGTTTTATTAGAAAAGTTCACCAGAAGTACGAAGCACCCTAGACATACGAGCGGCAGAACGAGCCGTTGTGGCTGCTCCCTTGTCGGATACGGCCTGACCTTGACTATGATGGTCAGGAAGTCTTTGTACACATGCCCTAAAACCAAGTGCCCCATAAGATGCAGTCTCGCTATTGAACCTTTGAATTGAACCAAAACGCCTAGAATCGAATCTCGTCGTTTTGCACGCACAAGAAACACAAATCTCACTGCCCTAAGAAGACAACATGAATCTACGCTGGAGCTCTGCCGACGAACTCGAAGAGGATCAGAGCACGGAAGACCAGCTTCAAGATGAAGCACCAACATCCTCCACAACGCCTCCCATGAAAGAACTAAAAGATCTTAACTTAAACTACTAGCAGGATTGAGGCACCGGCACACCCCTCCCCCGTTGTTGGTCGCGGAGCTCTCCGGCTGACAAAGGGGAGGCATGCAGACGGGTTCGCCCCTCGTCCACGGAGTCTAGAGGGAACAAAACTTTGCCCTAGCTACCGCCGTAGATCGATTCGCCAAGAATTTAACGAGTGTGCACTTTCACTAGTGAAAATGCTTGATCCTAGCACGGATGAGCTCGTGGTTGAGCTTCCTTGCAGGTGCCAAGTTTGGGGTGGTGGGGACACTCGACACGTAGTCCCTCCGTCCTTGAAAGAGTGTACTTCCAACTTTGTTGGAAAGTCAAACTTTTTTATGTTTGACCGTATTTATACAATAATAGATCAACATTTATGCCATCAAATTAGTAGCATTAGATTCATGATAAAATATATTTTCGTCATATACCCATTTGGTTTCACAAGCATTGATATATTTTTGCACAAACTCGGTCAAACTTTGAAATAGTTTGATCCTCCAACAAAGTTGAAAGTACATTCTTTCAAGGACGGAGGGAGTAGGGCGGTAGTGGGTAGGGGCGCGGTGTCGAGGTGGCCTTGCGTGGAGGTTTCGATGCCGACAAACTCCCGGAGCAAGCGGTGACTTGTTCGATGAGGGTGGGACGAGGGCCCGTGACAGGCGATGGCTTGACCAGATGGTGGCCAGCGACAACGGATCTGCGGGTGGTGGTTGCAAATGGAAAACTCCTTCTGCCTAATTTTCATGATTTGAGATGTTTTGGGGTGAATGTAGTTTTTCCCAATAGTTCCAACTAGCGGGGTGTTTTTTTAGCTCGCCCCTAATTCTTTGGACAACTTAAGGGTTATTGAGGACCGATTAGACCGCGCTATCTCTTAAAATGGTAGTTTAAAAAGTTAATATTTTTTGGATATATTAGAGTTTGTCCTTATACTATCATATCGATAGAGACTAACACATAACTTAAAAAATTGAAGTTTCTTTTTTCTAAAACAAGTAGTGTCATTTTTTTAGAATGAAAGCTCGAGACGAGCCCGACTTTAAATTAACAAAGATACTAACCGGTCATGAATTACATGGCCAACAATTAACGGTTGAAAGATACAAAGGAGTTTACTAATCGGCTTACAACGCAACACCCAGTACAAGCACACAAAGTAAAACAGAGTCAATGCCCGCCGCACTCCTGCACCAAAGATAGCCTAGCAGAAGAAGCATCAAGGATCAGCCTACTGCCTGAATGGATCATGATCAAGCCTGATCCGCGTGATTGGAGACACCCAACACCTGCCTTACCTAACGTCAAAGAGGATCCCCATCCAAAAGAGCTTAGTGGTTCCCATACGGTGTGTGTACCTCAACTTAAGCACAATCCTTACGAGGTTGACGGCAACCCGAGAGTCTTTCCCCATGAAGTACTTGGCCCTTCCCCTCTCAATTTGGCAATTAAAGAGAGTTGATTTCCAATTCATTGAATATAAAGTGGCTTATAGGCTTATTTCATGGGAGGTCAAGGAATCACCTCCATATGGCCAGGAGGAGACTTTTTTCCCCTAGGTCTCACGACTAGGGTTCTCCAGTCCTCCGGCGGCGCCGCCACCGTGAGTTTTTCATCTTCAAGGGTTTGACCCCGCGAATCAGGAAGCTTTCTCCCTCCCCGTCTGCCTCCTAAATCCCTTCAGGTCTTCCCGGGGAACGACGAGTGTGCGGGCTAGGGCTTTGACGGGTGTTTCTGGCCATAGCTGCAATGACCGAATTTGGTGGAAGCAGCGGATCTGTGAGCGACCGTGGGTCGGAGGAAATGGCGAAACTCCTGGAGAGTCTGAATCTTCAGGATGAGGAAACGGATGATCTAATCTGGGAAGATGAGACTGATGTGGAGGAAATCAAGCCAAAGTGGCTAGCCCTAGGTCGGCTGTTGACGACAATTTTTTTTAGCCAGAGTGCTCTGATCGCTGATATGAAAGCAGCCTGGAACCCAGCACATCAGGTTGTCTGGAGGAGAATTAACGCGAATCTGTTTTCGATCCAATTTAACTGCTTAGGGGATTGGAATAAAGCGATGCATCAGGGCCCTTGGGACTTCAAAGGTTCGGCGCTGCTGCTTGCTGAATATGATGGTTTCTCAAACCCGGAAAAGGTGAAACTAGACAGGTTGGAGACGTGGTGTCAAATTCATAAGTTACCTGATGGAGTGTTGAGGAGCAACCAACTTTAGAGAATTTGGCAAGGAGGATTGGTGAGGTTCAGGAGGTCCAAGTGACTCTACCGAACGGTTTCATAGGCGAGTTCATCCGAGTTAGGGTGAAACTGGACTGAAAAGTACTTGGTCAAATTTGAGAAGTTACCAATTTTTTGCAATGCATGTGGCTTTATGGGGCACTGCCACAAAGAGTGTGGCAGTGGAGAACATGACAAATCAAAATTTGAATGGGGGAATTTTATATTGGCACCACGGAGAGGAAGCGGAGGTGGTCGTGGAGGTCGAGGGAATGGAGGTCGACAGAGCGAGATGGATGAGGAAACCGAGGGAGGAGGTAGAGGCAATGGCTGGGGTCTGGGTAGAGGGAGGGGTCGCAATATGCAGCCATCCCCTAATGCAGGAAACATGGAGAGTTGGCGCTTTAATGCATTATATCAATCTGGAGTGAGCTTTGGAACTGATGGGGATGGGACATTGGTAATCCCTAGTACTAGTACTACCTCTGGACAGGATGTGAGAATGAAGGATGTGAACGGGGTCCTGGGCAAAAGAACTGCCGATGATAGCGTAGCTAACATCACCATGGACAAGGGGGATAATGATAGTACCCCTATAACTGCCTTAGTACCTTTCGACTCAAATGTCGAAGGAAATGATCCTATGGAAGCTACAGTAGCTGAGAAGGTAAATTTGTTTGAAGGAGAAAGGGAATTGGTGGCTCAAAGCGCGGATGTAGTAAACACCCCGCAGAAAAATGCAAATAAAAAGAAGCTTCGAGGAGATGAGGGGGAGCCAGGGAATGGTGGCCGTGGAAATGCAAACGATACAGGATCGGCGGCACCCCGCGAGGGTGACCGCCGGGAGCAATGAAACTCCTTGCTTGGAACTGTCGGGGTTTGGGCGGCAATCCGGCAGTTCGATCGCTTCTGGATATTCAGAAGCAATGCAACCCCGAGGTGGTGTTTTTGTCGGAGACCCACCTGGATGATTATCCGGCAACTTGTTTGCGACGTCGTATGAAGATGGATTTCAAGGCAATTTTTCCGAGTAATGGTAGAAGTGGTGGGCTGATTATTTTCTGGAAAAGAGAAGTAAATGTTCAAGTTATGTACGCTCATTCAAACTATATAGATGTTCGTATAATTGAAGATTCACAGCGGGAGTGGAGGTTCACCGGAATATATGGGGAATTTAGTTGGGCAAATAAATACTTGACATGGGAACGATTAAGAACCTTAAAGTCGCAATATAATCTCCCATGGCTACTAATGGGTGATTTTAATGAAATCCTATACAACCATGAGAAGGAGGGTGGTAATCCAAGACCGAGCAGATACATGCAGGACTTCCAAGAATCATTGTATGACTGTGATTTGGAGGATGTAGGTTATGTGGGAGATAAATTCACCTGGAGGCGTGGTCTCATTCGCGAGCGTCTGGACAGGGGAGTAGCAAACAATGATTGGTCCAGAATGTTCCCGGATGGAGCAGTAATTCATATGGGTCTTGGGGATTCTGATCATAGATCATTGTTACTGGATACGATGTATCATCGAGAGGGGCGGGAGCTGGCCCAAACCCGCAAACCCCGGTTCGAAGCACGTTGGCTGCAGGAGCCAACTTTTTTCAGAAGCGGCCGGTGAAGCTTGGACGGTTGCACAGCAACAAGCAGCAGGGGAGGGAATCCTAAGTAAATTAAGCAATCTGCATGAGGGCTTGCATGCATGGGACCGGTTCGTCTTAAAACAACCGATGAAGAAGCTTAGGAAGAAACAAAAACAACTAGAATGGGTCATGCAGGCACCAATGACTGATGCAAACGAAGAGAAAAAGAAGAGGTTGATGCTAGAAATAGAAGAGCTATTGGAACAAGAGGAGATTCATTATAAACAGAGGTCACGGGTTACTTGGCTGAAGAATGGAGATAGGAACACACAATTTTTTCAAGGCTTTGCATCAGAACGGAGAAAGAAAAATTTCATAAAGAGATTGAAAAATGATCAAGGGGTCTGGTTGGAAGGTACAAATTTATTAAATCCTCATATTCGAGATTATTTTACTAATATTTTCTCCTCTGAAGTACAAGATGTAGATCCCATTTTATTGGAAAAAATAGTGCCAAAAGTAGATGAGGTTATGAATGAACACCTCATGAAACCTTTCATGGTTGAAGATGTAAAACAAGCTGCCTTTAGCATTGGAGATTTGAAGGCTCCAGGTCCAGATGGACTACATGCAATCTTCTTCAAGCGCTGTTGGCATCTTATTGGAGAGGAGATCACGGTGGAGGTATTGTCTGCTATTAATAATGGGCAAATACCGGATGGCTGGAACGATACTAATATTGTGTTGATTCCGAAAGTGGATTCTCCTGAATCTATTACACAGTACCGTCCTATCAGTTTATGCAAAGTGGTCTATAAGATTATCTCAAAAATGTTGTCGGGTTGGCTTAAAGCTATTTTACCTGATATCATTTCACCCACTTAGAGCGCTTTTGTTCCAGGCAGACTCATAACAGATAATGTACTAGTTGCTTATGAATGTATACATACAATTAAGAACAAGAAGAAAGGAAAAACTGGCCAGTGTGCGGTGAAGTTGGATATGCACAAGGCCTATGATAGAGTTGAATGGATCTTCTTGAGAGAAATGATGTTGAAATTGGGCTTTAATGAGCAGTGGGTAAATCTTATTATGAACTGTGTCTCCTCTGTAAAATATAATGTCAGATATAACTCTCAGGAGACAGAACAATTCACTCCCACAAGAGGTTTGCGGCAGGGTGATCCTCTATCACCATACCTATTTTTGTTATGTTCAGAGGCTTTATCTAGTCTGTTGTTGTTCGAAGAAGAAGTTTGTGGCATCGATGGGATCAGGGTGTGCAGAAATGCACCATCAGTTTCACACCTCTTATTTGCTGATGACTCCCTTATTCTCATGAAGGCAAATATGAACAATGCAACTTCCTTACAACAGGTACTTGATACTTACTGTACAAATTCAGGACAAATGGTGAGTGTGGCAAAATGTAGTATTTTCTTCAGCCCAAACACCGATGTGGATATGAGAACGGATATATGCTTGCATCTGAATATAGATAATGAAGCTCTGTCAGATAGATATTTGGGACTCCCGGCTCTTGTGGGTATTGACAGAAGTGACTGTTTTAAACACCTTGTAGAGAATTAATGGCTGGAAAGAAAAGAACCATTCTATTGCTGGTAAAGAAACTTTGTTGAAGTCAGTGGCGCAAGCCATTCCAGTTTATGCTATGGGAGTTTTTAAGTTACCAAAAGGTATCTGCAAGGATATGATGGATGTCATAGCAAAATTCTGGTGGGGAGATGGAGAAAATGAAAGGAAGATGCATTGGTTTGCTTGGTGGAAATTGTGTTTCCCCAAATCTCAAGGTGGGCTGGGTTTTCGTGATTTCCATTCCTTCAATCTAGCCATGCTATCAAAACAAGTTTGGAGGTTGATAGAAAAACCGGAATCTTTATGTGCACAAATCTTGAAAGCTAAATACTATCCAAACCAACATATTTTAGATGTTGGTCCAAAGAGGGGTTCTTCTTTCACATGGCAAAGCATCGTCGCGGGAATCCAAACTTTCAAGCGAGGTAATATTTGGCGGGTAGGCAATGGTGAAGCAATAGATATTTGGCGTGATCCTTGGATACCAACAAGCCCTTCCAGAAAGGTGGTAACCGAGAGAGGGGGCATTTTGATTAACAAAGTTTCTGATCTGATTGATCCCGGAATAGGACAGTGGGATGAAATGTTAATTCGTGACATCTTTTCGGTTGTAGATGTGGACAGGATCTTGAGGATACCCTTGAGTCCTAATGGTTTTGATGATTTCATTGCATGGCACTACAACAAATCAGGGACCTTTTCAGTTAGGTCTGCATACCATGTGGAGTGGAAACACCGGTTTGGAAGTGCCATTTTAGCTCCATCTTCTTCACTGGGAACAAACCGTACATGGAACAAAATCTGGCAGCTATCAATACTGGAAAAAATAAAGATATTTTGCTGGCGTACTCTTCATGCTACTATCCAGGTAAAAGCAGTCTTGGTTCATCGCCATGTTGGTTCTGATCCTTCTTGCCCTATCTGTCATACAGAGTTGGAAGATATCTCGCATCTTTTATTTGCATGCACACCGGCAAAACAATTATGGAAAGACCTTAACTTGGAGGATAGAATTCTGGGAGTTTTTTCTGTGGAAATATTGGGATCACAAATGCTGGAATCAGTACAGCGGGAGTAATATCAATAGCATGTTGGTACTTATGGTGGATCAGGAGGCAAAAAACACACAATGAGAGTCTTCCCCCACAGTCCAATTGGAAGATGTCAATTCTGGCCCTTTGTAATGCTTTTGTTAAAGCAAATCAGAAGGTGGTTGTGAGGCCCTTAATGAGATGGGAGAAGCCAGGGAGAGATGTTCTCAAACTGAATGTGGACGGTTCTTTCCATGGTGATACGAATACGGGTGCAACGGCTGCAATCATCAGGGACAACCACGGCAATTTTGTGGCTACATCTTGCTCCTTCATTCCTTGGGCTTCAGATCATCAACTGTTGAGGCTTTGGCTATGAAGTTTGGTCTAGCTCCGGCATCAAATTTTGGTTTCAATAATATCATGGCAGAATCTGATTCGACAGAAGTTATAAATGCATGTACAAGCAGTACATGGTGGAGCGAAGGAGCACCGATATATACTGATTGCATGGATCTTATTGCCTCGATTGGGAACGTTCAGTTCAATCATGTCTTACGAGAAGCAAACCAAGCTGCGCATGAGATAGCTAAATATAGTTTTGAGAATAATTCTTCTTTTATTTGGGCGGATGAACCCCCTAATTTCATTCTTGGCTGTCTTGTGAACGATGTAAGCTTGTGCTAATTTTAATAAAGTACGCCATGATGGCGTTTTCCCTCAAAAAAAAACCTCCACATGGCCAGGGGTTCTTGCCAATTGGTGCTTACCTCGCAAGCGATGTATCGCATAACTGCTCTTATCCCACCACTGGGAAACATCCGCAACATCAACAAAATTTAGCGTGCTTCCCTTTGTCCCGGAACAGGCAAGATTTCCAGGAAAAAATGCATAGTCAGTTGGAGCAACAAAAAAATCCTCCCCCTTCCCCCTCCACTACTAGGGAAAAGCCTAGCATTAGCGCGGGTAAAAGACCTAGCAGTAGCGCGGGCCACCGTGCTACTGCTACAGTGCTACAACTAACTTGTAGTAGTAGCGCGCCCTAGCCCGCGCTACTGCTATCTATATGTAGCAGTAGCGCGTGCTACCCAACCGCGCTACTGCTAATAGCTGTAGCGCTTTATTTTAAAGCTCGCTGCTGCTACATACATACCCCGCGCTACTGTTATTAGTTTCTAATTTTTTTTTCTGCTGCATATTTCCTTTGTATTTTTACAGTTTTTATACAATAGTCTCTAGCATATCATACACATACAAATCTAATCATATCATACACATACAAATAGTCTCATCATCATAATCATTATCCAACACAAAATGATGTCTCTCGTCATCATCTTGAAATAGAAATACAAGTTATGACATGTCTCGAATACTTGCAACTACATCATCATCCATCTAAACAATGATATAGAAGAGAAGAGCTATCACTATGAGTGAGAGCAGAACTATGCAGTACATGAGGCGGCGTTTCTGATTCCTCTCTTGCGCTAGCGTGAACCTCACGTAACTAGCTTCTGCTTCTTGTATGCTATCGAACCCTTTATGGCTGGCGCCCAAGAACCGCTCCACTTGAGCCTGACACTCGGGCCACTCGTCGTACACTCCCGGAACCTTCCCTATGTACACGACATAGCACTTCTTCGCCACCAAGGATCTATGTACCAGTTAGAGATGCATCTTCATCAAGAGAATCAACAATAATACGCAACAAAATATACTTGAGCAACACAAAAAGAAAGGGTTAGCAAATAGATGCAACATATAGTAACATAAATAATCAACGCAGGTTCATCTTACGCAAACTAATTAACTGGAGGTACACAGGTCATCGTACCCAAACTAACAAACTAGCATTAGGCAAGTTCGGCAGGGACAGTGGACATCACAAAGTTTCATCGGTACAGAAAGTATACAAGTTCAACTGACACATCATCATCGGCATCGTCAATTGATGTCTACTACGCAACCTTTCTCCTTGTAGACGTTGTTGGGCCTCCAAGTGCAGAGTTTTGTAGGACAATAGCAAATTTCCCTCAAGTGGATGATCTAAGGTTTATCAATCCGTGGGAGGCATAGGATGAAGATGGTCTGTCTCAAACAACCCTGCAACCAAATAACAAAGAGTCTCTTGTGTCCCCAACACACCCAATACAATGGTAAATTGTATAGGTGCACTAGTTCGGCGAAGAGATGGTGATACAAGTGTAATATGGATAGTAGATATAGGTTTTTGTAATCTGAAAATATAAAAACAGCAAGGTTGCAAGTAGTAAAAGTGAGAGGAAATGGTATTGCAATGCTTGGAAACAAGGCCTAGGGTTCATACTTTCGCTAGTGCAAATTCTCTCAACAATGATAACATAATTGGATCACATAACAATCCCTCAACATGTAAGAAAGAATCACTCCAAAGTTTCTATCGGAGAACGTAGGACAAAAACGTGCATCAACCCCTATGCATAGATTACCCCAATGTCACCACGGGAATCCGCGAGTTGAGTGCCAAAACATACATCAAGTGAATCAATAGAACATCCCATTGTCACCACAGATATCCCATCGCAAGACATACATCAAGTGTTCTCAAATCGAATACTCAATCCAACATAACGAAACCTCAAAGAGTAAGACTCAATTCATCACAACAAGAGATAGAGAGGGGATAAACACCATATGATCCAACTATAATAACAAAGCTCGCGGTACATCAAGATCGTGCCAAATCAAGAACACGAGAGAGAGAGATCAAACACATAGCTACTGGTACATACCCTCAGCCCCGAGGGTGAACTACTCCCTCCTTGTCACGAAGACCGCTAGGATGATGAAGATGGCCTTCGGTGATGATTTCCCCCTCCGGCAGGGTGCCGGAACGGGATCCCGATTGGTTTTTGGTGGCTACAGAGGCTTGCGGCGGCAGAACTTCCGATCTAGGTTTATTTCTGGAGGTTTTGGCATCGGGGGCAAGTCAAGGGGGCCCACGAGGCGACGACAAGGCAGGGGGCGCGCCCTAGGGGGGGCGCCCTCCACACTTGTGGTTGCCTCGGGACTCCTCTCCGATATCTTTTCGTTCCAGTATTTTTTATATTTTCCAAAAATATTCTCCGTAAATTTTCAGCCCATTCCGAGAACTTTTATTTCTGCACAAAAAATGACACCATGGTAGTTCTGCTGAAAACAATGTCAGTCCGGGTTAGTTCTAATCAAATCATACCAAAATCATATAGAATTGTTGTAAACATGACATGAATACTTCATAAATTATAGATACGTTGGAGACGTATCAGCATCCCCAAGCATAATTCCTGCTCGTCCTCGAGTAGGTAAATGATAAAAGAAATAATTTATGAAATGTGAATGCTAGCAAGTGCACAAGTTTGATCAATGATAATTTCCACTGGTACGCGTCGGTGCTATACAAACGGTTTTCCGCGACGGCGTTCGGAACCGTCACCAAGTGAGTGACTGCGATAGGGGGTCCTTCCCACACGACCCAGAAACCGTCGGGGATATGCCCTCCTGGCACACACGCTCGGCAAAATGAGGTCGTGTGCGACCGGCGAGCGCTCAAATACAGTTATACGTACAGTAGTGCTAAAAAAAATACAATTATACAGGCGAAATCGTTTCCGGTCGTAAGTACATCCCACACAGTCAGTCCCCGCTAAACGTTTCCGTTCGTATGTACATTCCACACAGTCAATCCAAGGAATACGTTTCCGTTAGTAAGTACATCGCACACGTTCTTCTATAACAAAACGTTTGTGATGCGCACAACATCACAAACAGTCCATAATTTCGAAGCGTGTGTGATAAGGTGACTATCGCAAACATTTAATAAGAAAGAACTGTGTGCGATGTTGTTGTTAATCGCACACATTTTTTCTTGGCTGATCGTGTGTGCAGTGGAGATTGATCGCACACGTAGTGGATCCTAGAAACGTGTTTGATCTCCACGTCTATCGCAGACGTTTCGCTTTTGCAAACCGTGTGCAGTGTAATCCCTAATTAGTCCCTAATTTAAAAATCACATGTTTTGAATTTGAAAGTAGGCAATCATTTATTTCATATCCAACCATGTTTATTACAAATATATGTTCAACCACGAATGCATAATTTGATGCACAGGTACATATACTGAAGAACTACAAAAGCACCAAGTAAAGAATGATGAACTACAGTTGTACTAAAGACTGTAAAGAGAGAGGCGAAAGACATTCTGGTTGCTGGAGAAGGTGAAGCGGAATGCCCATATTGTGCCCACCTCCATGCGTAATGCGCGCACGACTCTAGGCCAACCCCTTGTGATGGATGCCCGTCCATCCTTCACTGTCTTCATTACGACTTCTCGATGCTCGTTGTAGTCTGGATGAAATACTTTAACCTTCATTTCGTGTCCACCAATCATGTACTTTGCGAGGTAATCTTGAGTGAACTGCTTCGGGAACCACTGCGAATGAAAAAGATTCAGACATTGTTGTCTAACAACTCATTATGGGCAGAAAAAGAGAAGGCTGCAGAGTTTGTAGTTACCATCCTACAGCTCACTGTTGTGTTGGATAGAGCATAAACAAATAATTTGCTTGCCACCATTCGTATCTTTTTGCTAATAATCCTTATCAGTTTCCTCACTTGATGCATGTTCATGAATATCTCATTGCCCCATACGCAAAAAGGGTCGATGCGTGGATCCTTGCCAAGGGCATATGTACCTACAAGCAACAAGTCAATATTAGAAGCTAACAAGTGTCCAGGCCTGGATCTATATGCACTACATTATGGAACGACGGGGGGAGTACAAGCCGAGGGATGAAGCTAACCTCAGCAGAAAACGGTGGCCACTCCCGTTGTTGTCCTGCATAAGTAGTGGAAAGGCATGATAAATACAGCAACCTTAACATCAAACAAATATAGCAAAGGTAAACAACATCATCTCCAAATGATAGCTTGAATGTGTTGGTTTCAGCATGCTATTAAAGCAGATATAAAATGTAAGGCAATGCTACTGACAGCAGGCTTAACAGCCATCAAATATTGCAATTCAAATTGGTATTGTTGAAAATGAATAGAACGTACGTAATGCTAAAACATCACACAGGATAAATGTGTAAAACTGAAATAAAGGGCATGTGTTAACTACACCAAGCATAACTGGAACCAAATATAGCCGTTCAAACTGGTACTGATGCAGTCGAGCGGCACAGTTCCGACTTGCATATAATGAACAACACATTGTGAATGACTGAAATAAACAAGGCATAAATGATCAGTATAACAACAAAATATAGCCATTGAAAACTGGACAGAGTCTCACTGCAACCAACCTAACAAGCAAATACAGATAAACAGGGCATATGCTTGAAAACTGGACAAATGCTCACTGCAACCAACCTAACAAGCAAATACAGATAAACAAGGCATCTGCTTGAAAACTGGACAAATGCTAAAAAAAAGCAACCTAACAACCAAATACAAATAAACAAGGCATCTGCTTGATAACTGGACAAATGCTCACTACAACCAAACTAAGAATCAAATACATATAAACAAGGCATCTGCTCGATAACTGGAAAAATGCTCACTGCAACCAACCTAACAACCAAATACAGATAAACAAGGCATCTACTCACTATAAACAACCAAATATAGCCATTCATGAAACTGAAGTGGACAATTCATACTTAAACATCACATAGCCCTATTGAACAATACATTTTTGCATAACTGAAATAATTAAACACGGCACAGTTAAAGCACCGCACGGCAAATGCTACTACAACAAAGGGTACGGGTTGGCAAGCTAGAAAAGGTAAGATTTGCTGATAGGATGTTGCCTCACATTTCATGGACGGGATCCTTCCAGTTGGAAGAGCACAGACCCATGGTGCGCTCTTTGATGTCACAGATGGACTGTTTCACCTTGGAAGAACCTTCGTGGGTGCCCTCCTCGTGGTCGTGGTCGTGGTCGATGAGATCTGACTTGGCAATTGAGGATCCCAAGCCGCCGCCGTAGAACGTGTCCTTCAGAAATGACAAAATGGGCTCGATGGCGTATAAGGATCGCAAATCCTTGACCGCTTGGCGGAGGAGATCAGCGGCAGGGCCATCGAAGAGATCGACGGCGGTTGAACCAGAGGGGTTGGGGATGGACCACTTAACCTGTGACATGGCCCGCGTGAAGCCGTCGCTGTCGACGAGCTTGATGTCGTAGCCAGCTTTCCCGAGATACAATAATACGCTAGCCCGCTGACATGAAGCCTTTGGCATGGCAACATAGTCAACGTCTTCGCCGGCTTCCACGGCGACGTGTTGCTCCGGGATCGACAGGTCAGGGCGAACGGCGGCCACCTCGCCAACGTCCGCCGGAGAGGCCATGATAAACCTCTTCTTGGCTGAACGCTCGTCGGGCTCCCCGGGATACGTGGTCGAGCTTAGGCTGCGACATTCTGGAGCAGGGGATGTGGATCTGGCGGGGAGGGACACCGCAGGCCTCATCTAAAAACTCAGGGGAGTGGGGCGACGGTATGAGAATCGCTGGGTAACCTGAACTTTATTATCTAAGCTAGGAGGAACGGGTAGACCGGCAGGGTAACCTGAACTTTAGGGTTGGCGGCGGCGGCGGCGACGGCCGCGAGTTAGGGTTCGAGGGGGGAAGGGGGCCGGGTGGGGGGACTATGGAGGGGGGGGGGGGGGTGTTTGAGGATACGCCATGGCTACTGAAAATTTTAGTAATGGTGGGTGGAGATGGTGGTGGACGAGGGAGGGCGACGGTTCAAATGCCTCGGCTACTGCAATTTTACTATAAGGTCGGTGCTGGAGGAGTGTGGGCGATGGTTGAAGTACAGCGGCTACTAAAATTTGGGTAAAGGAATTGATGCGGGGCGGGAGTGCCCAAGATCGCGCACGGTCCAATAAGAATATGCGTGCATGATAATAAGGAAAAGTGGCGGAACCACCGATTTTTGCAACACTCAAGGCGGGTTTGTTTTTATATTTCTAGCTAGCTGGTCTATCGCACACGGTTCGTCCTAATTTCTAAATAAACTTACCCGCCTTTAGCTTGCGCAGGTGGTGATTCTACAGCGCACTTGCATCGCACACGGTTAAGCCAGTACCCGCACCCTTTGCTCGCGCTTGCGCAGTCGTGGTGATTTTACAGTGCACTTGCATCGCACACGGTTGAGCCAGTACCTCCACCTTTGCTCGCGCTTGCGCAGTCATCGTGATTCACAGCGCACTTGCATCGCACACGGTTAAGACATTATACCCGTGTCCGTTGAGCGTCATCAGAGTATTTGCAGCAAAAAAAATGTTAGAGAGGGTCAGAAGACAGCCACACCAGCATGTGACCCAAATATATATGAGTGAAAAGGGTGGTCTGTGATGTTCAAAATTCCAATGCAAAACTTTGACTGCGCGGGCCCATGGTTGGGCGCGTCGTCGAAGATCGATGAGAGGGGCCAGAAGTCAAGAACCACCTGGAAGTGGCCAAATATATGTAGGAATATTGGGTGTGATGTTTAAAACTTTAAATACACAATGCACAACTTTGGTGGCACCTGCCTCGCAAACCCGAAAGCACCCTTGGATATATCTATAATGACATAATGTTGTAGCTAGCTAGGATGCTTGGCCCACCACCTCCCACTTCGTGTTAGCGGGGCGGATGCACGTAATGATACTTTGGTCATACATGCATGTCGCCATGACCTACCATAAGACGGACCAATGAATCTATCGTTTGGTCAAACGACAACAGTTGTTGTCGATAAACAGCTTGGGCCAATAGATTGAACCATCATAAAAATCGTACGAGAGGGACCACAAAACCAGCACCTCTTGCATGCGGCCTAAAATGATGTACGTTAGGAAGGGGTGATGTGTGTTTTCAATATAGAATAATGTACAATTTAGATGTGGTGCCTACCTCTCGATACAGACAACAACCATGAAGGCAAGGTAGTTAAGGACGAGATACACAGGGTACGATGTAGGTCGAACCCAGCAATCCGAGCATGTGGGAGGGAATCCTGACAACGCATGAGCTCGAGCTTTGGTTGAGCGACATGTGACGGTGACCGGCCCTAACACGAACTAGGAGGGATCCATTCATGGCCAACACATACCCCTCGTTATCGGTCAAAGGGATGATATATATACACTCGGGGAGCCCACAGATATGCATGTCGTCACAAAAAACCGCACAAGGGAGACGTGGTCGATCAGAAGATCCCGTATACACTGCATGCAGCCCGAAAATATGTATGGATACGGTGGTGTGTGATGTGTTTAAATCCCGAATGCACAACTTCGATGGGCCACCAACTACATTACAAACCGAACACCGTACCCGACTCCAAGCCTGGTTCAATACGTACGATGTCGGTTTCCTAACTTCGAGGCGTGGGGGGGGGGGTCGTCCCACCCATGCGCTCAAACTTTATTTGGTCTAGCATGGCACACATCTATGCCCCTATATAGTGTGCGAATAACTTTGAAAGTTGGTCGTTGGATGAAGCCAATCCGACGGTACAGAGATGGCAAATCCGAGCACTACTGGCCATTGGATATCATCTACATTCCACCAGATTCTGCCACATGTACAATCTAGAAGACTCCATGGTTGAACTTAAGCATAATGCACAAACCTCAAAACACAAGCACTTCTCCTTTGTTCTAGAATCTTCCATATCTTAATTGCCCAAACTTTTTTTTTTCTAAATGAATTGTCGCTATTTGTTTTTACTTTATGCTTTACAATGCACAATTCCATGAATCTTAAAATAGATTTTTTTATCAAACTAATTGATTTTGAAAGAGATGAACTATAAGAATTAAACGAACATCTACGTCATGCATATATGACTCAAAGCTTACATGCTATAGTGTGGTATTTATTCATAATTTGGTTACCAAATCTCATGCGTGCAATGCACGTGTACCTTACTAGTATCAATAGGAAACCATCATGGTCAAACCCTTCTCGTTGTTGGGTCAAAGGGATAGATTGTGTGGGCCCCCTCATTGTCGGTAAAGGATAATATATATACCTCGGGGAGCCCACAGATATGTGCACCATCTATAAACCGCACAAGGGAGACATGCTCGATCAGAACACCCTGCCCCCTATACCCTGCATGTGACCTGAAAAAGGTTTATATAATCGCCATGACAGGTCAAGTCAATCATTCTTTAATTTTTTAGAGCAAAAAATAACCAATAAAAACATAGTCTACAAATTAGCAAAACAAGGATCCCAATGTTTATATAATTGCCATGATAGGTCACTATAGAGATTTTTATATCTCTATAATGACCGTGTCATGGCATTTAAATGAAGCTTGAGATATGCAACTTCCCACCGGGTCACCCATCCTTGGACTACTCCAGCCCGAGCACGCTTAACTTCTGCGTTCTATTCAACTAGGCTAGCGGATGGGAAGCCGCCCCTTGCTGATAGGAATTGCCTCCTTGCCATTAAGGCGTTTCACGCTGGTCACCCTATGGGACCTACTCCCTCCTATCACACACATCTGTGCTTTTAGAAACTGTGTGCGATATTTACATGGCCGGTGTGTCGCCGCCTAGCCTTCAATGAGCACTGACACTGGTAGCGGGAAAACGATGGGAGAAGAGGCGGGAAACCGATGAGAGGAGTGGCGGGAAACTGTAGCCTGTTTAGAAAACGTAGTAGAGAAGGAAGCGTGAGCTAGCAAGACGCATGCGCACAGTGCTTACCCATGTACTGCATGTGCTGTCGAAAGGGCTGAGGGTTGCCGTTCGATCTGGGAGCATCCAACGGTGCAGACGTACGATCCGTGGGGTTTGGGTTCTGGCCAATCAGAACGCACGAATCAGATCACGGTTTGGTATGCACACGGCTTTCGTGAGTGAACCGTGTGCTATTTGAAAACATTTCGTGAGAAGAATCTCGGTTTTTAAATCCCCGTAAATCCAAAACTCACCTGAAAATCGTGAAACTTGGCATGGTGTCACGACATGGCACATATATGTCGAGGAATTTTTTTCGTCCATTTTGGCGCAAGTTTTATTACAAGCCTCTTACAAACCGGAGCTTCTCTCAAAGAAGCCTCGTGGTTCTGATAGGGAAACGTGTCCCCATTGTGGGCGAAACGTAATCACTGCCTCTTTTTGCCTTGTATTTTCTTCTACAGGCAACATGGAACGACAGGATATCCTTGCTGAAATTTAAACTTATTCAGGGTTCGTTTGGCCTTTTTATACACTAATTGAGTTTCCTAGGCATTTAATGTCCATAATTCAAATCTGAACTTCAAATACATGCACCAGTTCACCAAAATGGCTAGAAAAATTATACATGTGTCCTTGGGTGCATGTTTAGGTCCCATGCGAGGAATGGGAACGAATTACAACCGTACCGGCGTCCTGGCTCGTCCTCAAACATTTGGAATCTCGGTTTTTAAATCCCCGTAAATCCTAAACTCACCAGAAAGTCATCAAAGGTGGCATGGTGTCACGTCATGGCACATATATGTCGTGGTAAAAACATTGTCCAATTTGGGCCAAGCTTTATTACAAACCTCTTACAAACCGGAGCTTCTCTCAAAGAAGCCTCGTGGTTCCGATAGGGAAACGTGTTCCCCTTGTGGGTGAAACGTAATCACTGCCTCTTTTCGCCTTGTATTTTCTTCTACGGGCAACATGGAACGACAGGATATCCGTGTTGAAATTTAAACTTATTCAGGGTTCGTTTGGCCTTTTTATACACTAATTGAGCTTCCTAGGTATTTAATGTCCATAATTCAAATCTGAACTACAAATACATGCTCCAGTTCACCAAAATGGCTAGAAAAATTATACATGTGTCCTTGGGTGCATGTTTAGGTCCCATGCCAGGAATGGGAATGAATTACAACCGTACCGGTGTCCTGGCTCATCCTCAAACATTTGGAATCTCGGTTTTTAAATCCCCATAAATCCAAAACTCACCAGAAAGTCATCAAAGGTGGCATGGTGTCACGTCATGGCACATATATGTCGTGGTAAAAACATTGCCAATTTGGGCCAAGCTTTATTACAAACCTCTTACAAACCGAAGTCTGTCGCAAGAACCCTCGTGGTTTCGATAGGGAAACGTGTCCCCTTGTGGGCCAAACGATAATCGCTCCCTCTTCTAGCCTCGTATTTTCTTCTACACGCAACACGGAACAACGGGAGATTCGCGTTGAACTTTGAAATTATTCAGGGTTCGTTTGACCTTTTTTATTCATTAATTGAGTTTTCTAGGCATTTAATGTCCATAATTCAAATCCAAACTACAAATACATGCTCCAGTGCACCAAAATGGCTAGAAAAAACGTACATGTGTCCTTGGGGTGCATGTTTATGAAGGAAATATGCCCTAGAGGCAATAATAAAGTTATTATTTATTTCCTTATTTCATGATAAATGTTTATTATTCATGCTAGAATTGTATTAACCGGAAACATAATACATGTGTGAATACATAGACAAACAGAGTGTCACTAGTATGCCTCTACTTGACTAGCTCGTTGATCAAAGATGGTTATGTTTCCTAACCATAGACATGAGTTGTCATTTGATAAGCGGGATCACATCATTAGGAGAATGATGTGATTGACTTGACCCATTCCGTTAGCTTAGCACTTGATCGTTTAGTACGTTGCTATTGCTTTCTTCATGACTTATACATGTTCCTATGACTATGAGATTATGCAAATCCGTTTACCGGAGGAACACTTTGTGTGCTACCAAACGTCACAACGTAACTGGGTGATTATAAAGGTGCTCTACAGGTGTCTCCGAAGGTACTTGTTGAGTTGGCGTATTTCGAGATTAGGATTTGTCACTCCGATTGTCGGAGAGGTATCTCTGGGCCCACTCGGTAATGCACATCACTATAAGCCTTGCAAGCATTGTAACTAATGAGTTAGTTGCGGGATGATGTATTACGGAACGAGTAAAGAGACTTGCCGGTAACAAGATTGAGCTAGGTATTGAGATACCGACGATCGAATCTCGGGCAAGTAACATACCGATGACAAAGGGAACAACGTATGTTGTTATGCGGTTTGACCGATAAAGATCTTCGTAGAATATGTAGGAACCAATATGAGCATCCAGGATCCGCTATTGGTTATTGACCAGAGACGTGTCTCGGTCATGTCTACATAGTTCTCGAACCCGTAGGGTCCGCACGCTTAAAGTTCTGTGACGATTTGTATTATGAGTTTATGTGTTTTGATGTACCGAAGGTAGTTCGGAGTCCCGGATGAGATCGGGGACATGACGAGGAGTCTCGAAATGGTCGAGACGTAAAGATCGATATATTGGACGACTATATTCGGACATCGGAAAGGTTCCGAGTGGTTCGGGTATTTTTCGGAGTACCGGGGAGTTACGGGAATACGGGGAAGAAGTATATGGGCCTTATTGGGCTTTAGGGGAGAGAGAGAGGCAGGCCGCGCGCCCCCCCAAGGCCTAGTCCGAATTGGACTAGGGGGAGGGGCTGCGCCCCCTCCTTCCTCCTCTTCTCTCTTCCCCTTCCTTCTCTCCTACTCCTACTACTTGGAAGGGGGGGAATCCTACTCCCGGTGGGAGTAGGACTCCTCCAGGGCGTGCCATAGCTAGGCTGGCCCTCCCCCCCTCCTCCACTCCTTTATATACGTGGCCAGGGGACACCCCATAGACACAACAATTGATCATTGATCTCTTAGCCGTGTGCGGTGCCCCCCTCCACCATAATCCACCTCGATCATATCGTAGCGGTGCTTAGGCGAAGCCCTGCGTCGGTAGCATCATCATCACCGTCACCACGCCGTCGTGCTGACGAAACTCTCCTGTGAAGCTTTGCTGGATCAGAGCTCGCGGGACGTCATCAAGTTGAACGTGTGCTGAACTCGGAGGTGCCGTGCGTTCGGTACTTGGATCGGTCGGATCGTGAAGACGTACGACTACATCAACCGCGTTGTGCTAACGCTTCCGCTTTCGGTCTACGTGGGTACGTGGACACACTCTCCCATCTCGTTGCTATGCATCACCATGATCCTGTGTGTGCGTAGGAAATTTTTGAAATTACTACGTTCCCCAACAGTTTAGGTCCCATGGAACGAATGGGAATGGATTCAACCGTCCCGCCATCCTAGCTTGGCCACAAACATTGCGAATCTCGGTTTTTAAATCTCTGTAAATCCAAAACTCACCAGGAAATCATGAAACTTGGCATGGTGTCACTACATGGTACATATAATTGTCCAATTTGGGCGAAGCTATATTACAAGCCTCTTACAAACCGAAGCTTCTCGCAACCCTTGTGGTTCCGGTAGGGAAACATGCCCCTCTTGTGGGCGAAACGATAATCGCTGCCTCTTCTCGTCTTGAACTTTGTTTTCTACAGGCAACATAGAATAACAGGAGTGTCGTGCTGAAATTTGAAACTGTTCAGGGTTCGTTTGGCCATTGTATATATTAATTAAGTTTTTTAGGCATTTAATGTAGTCCATAATTCAAATTTGAACTACAAGCACATGCTCCAGTGAAGCAAAATGGGTGGGAAATCGTACATGTGTCATTGGGTGCATGTTTAGGCCTGATTTAAGGAATGGGAATGAATTACAAACTTCTCGTCGTCCTGAAACATTGAGAATCTCGGTTTTTAAATCCCAGTAAATAAAAAACTCACCCAAAAAACATGAAACTTGTCATGGTTTCATGACATGGCACATATATGCCGTGATAAAAAAATCGTCCAGTTTGAGACAAGGCGCACACATTAATAGCCAACGAAGTCCTTTTTGAAACAGATAGCTGACACGTTAATATCGCAAACGGTTGTATTATATGAACCGTGTCTAAATTTAACCATACTTGGTGGCATGCGTGCAGGTGTTTGATTAGACGGGACGAGCACGAGAAGTCCGCAGTGCAGGCTCGACGAGACGCGTGCGAGCAGTCCGCCGCGCAGGCTCGATGGGACGCGTGCATCCGGTCCACCTCGCAGGCTCGACGGGACACGTGCGAGCAGCAAGGCCGCCCATGCTCACCGGGAAGCGAGCTCTTTGACCTCCATGCACCAGCCGCCGCCCGCCTCGCTCACAACTTCTTCATTAATGGGTTAATTAAAGCACCTGGACAGAGGGTGTTTGCTTGTGATCCCATGACAACATTTGCTTTGTTCGTGTTTTCAACTCGTATTCTGGCCTAATTTAAATTGCCACATAGGGCAACGGATAATACGACGACAAATAAAATGGCAACGGATAATACGACGACAAATTTACAATGGCGCATATAATAATTGTCTTACATATTCCAGATTATTTAAAGTGCCACATGCGGCAAAGCCCGGAAGACACGGGGGCAAGAGAAGAAGGAAATCGCAGACAACGATCTGGGTCGCTACTGTCTCTACTCGTCGATGGATCGCCGGGCGACGACATCCTCCAGCTCCTTCTTCAATTCCTCACGACTTTGCTTGAATGCAGCCACAGATTCCTCCACCTCCTGCTCGCACTCGATCCGGAGCTTCCTCAAGTCACCCATCAGTTCCTCGACGACCGCTGTCAGCGTCATCCCCGAGGCACTGCTCTACTCATGCAGCATCTTCCAGCCGGCGGCCTCCTCCTCCTTCTTGGCGAGCGCCTTGAGGAGCTTCGCATTGTCACCCATGAGTTACTCGACGAGGCCAGTCGCCTTGTCAACCGAGGCATCGCTGATCTCGAGCAGCTTCATCAAGCCGTCAACCAGCTCCTACTGCTTAATGAGGCCAGCGAGAATGTCGTCGTCGCCGGCCAAGGACTTCAGCAACGCCAGCTCGTCACAATAGCCGACGCGGCGAGTGCGCTTGTGAGAGCCCTCGCGTGCCCGTGAGAGCTCGTTCGAGGGCTCCGCGACGCGCCGAGACATCTCTGCTATGGCTGCCGCTTCGCGGCGAGACCTCTCTAGTGCTTCCGCGGCTTTGGTCTTTGCTGCCTGGTTATATGTCCATCCGAAACTCCTCCTACCGGTCATGGCGGAACGACTTGACAGGAAAGACCAGTTTTGTGGGTGATGAGGAGAGGAACTGTGAAGTAATTTTCGAGTGGGTAGTTTTTATAGCCCGGTGCTAAGTGTGAACACATATTAGTTTGATAGGTGTGAACAGATTTGCAATTACTTATTGCGTTGTAATCTGCAATGTGACGACAAACATGGTCAAAATTTATTGATGGTTCTGGGCCTACAAAGCCCGGTCTGTTGTTCTGGCTCATCACAAACAGTTCTTTTCGATCAACCGTATGCCATGCATCGAAAGCCCGAAACGTGGGCCCACGTTCTCGGATGTACGTGTACATGTCTGCCCACTATCACACACGGTCAAGATATCACCATCGTGTCCTATGGATGCACCGTGGTGCCTCCCACGGGGTGCCAGAAGGTTGACCACGTGGTTGCTCGCCGTTGAGGCGGCCGCGGCGCCTCATATCACACACATCTTGTTAAGTTGATCCGTTTCTATTCTTTTCCCTAATCGAAAACAGTTCGTCCGAGTGAACCGTATGCCGTATATCACACACACCTTGATCTGGCTGACCGTTTCTGTTGCATTCCCTAATAGCACATAGTTCATCGGAGCGAACTGTATGCCGTATATCGCACACACATTGATATGGCTGCCTGTTTCTGTTGTTCTGAGTCATCGCAAACATTTCTTCTGGGTCAACAGCATGCCCCGCATCGCACACGTAATTAAAATCTGAACCATGTTTGATGTCTCCGCCATCGCAAACGTTTTGCATCTTTTTTGACGGTTTTTTTACATCGCCGTTTGTGATTAATGCATTGCACACAGTTTCGTCAAAGGGTCTCTGATCGTAGTGTCGCGTTAGCAGCATCCTGCAGTAGTGTTCAATCACTTTTTCTAGCATCATTATATATCATAAACAGTAGCTCATCTCATAAAACTTCTCATGATCAAGTAGCAATCTATTCACATGTTAAAGCATAGATCATAAACTTTCTTGAAAACTAACAAACTAGGTTCTCAGTCATCAAACAATTGCAATTCATCTTATTTTCAGGAAGGGTCTAATGTAAGAGCTTTGATTTAGCAAATCCCACATACTCAACTATCATATAGTCTTCCATGATTGCTACCACTCAAAGCATATTTTTTAGAACAAATAGCATCCATTGAACACAGAGAAAGATAGGGGCTTAGTATTTTGCCTCCCAACTTATTTATCATATAGATAATTGTCAACAATAATAATTCATGATCAAATATATTTGAATGGCCATATATGCTTAGATCTTTCCCCGCCACATGATGCTTGCCAACTAAAGAATAGGTTGGAATAAGAAATTAACTAAACAAAAATAAAAGTAAAAGATAGGTCCTTCGCAGAGGGAAGCAGTGATTTGCAGGGGTGCCAGAGTTCAAAGCTTTTAAAACATAGATGAACATAATTTTGAGAGGTTTGCTTTCATTGTCAACATAACAACCAAGAGTTCTCACTATCTTCCATGCTAGATACATTATAGGCGGTTCCCAAACAGAATGGTAAAGTTTTTACTCCCCCTCTACCAACAATCACACTCCATGGCTGATCCGAAACAACAGGTACCGTCCATACCAACAACAGTCCAGGGGGAGTTTTGTTTAATTATTTGAAATTTTGTTTTTGATCTTTTGATCACGGGACTGGGCATCCCGATTACCAGCCACTTTCTCGTGAATGACAAGTGAATCAGAACTCATCGTGAGAATAACCCACCTAGCATGTAAGATACTGACAGCCCCTAGTCGCTACATGAGCGATTCGGGCATACAAAACAAATTATTATTTGAAGGTTTAGAGTTTGGCACATGCAAATTTACTTGGAACGGCAGGTAAATACCGCATAAAGGTAGATATGGTGGACACTCAGGGAAGAAACTTGGTTCAAGGATTTTGGATGCACAAGCAGTACCCGCTTAGTACAGAAATTTTGGCTAGCAAAAGATTCTAAATAGCAAGCACCACATGTTGGAGGATCCATAACAATATAACTTCTATACAAATATACCCAAGCATAACTCATTACGTTGTGTTCCTTGTCCAACTTCAACTAATTTGCTCAAGTTTGAAAAAAATTAATGGGTCTAACAATCATAGAAGATGTCCAAGATAGTATATTTATATGTGAAATCTCTCTTCCTTCAATATTCTTTCATGAATTGTTCAAGTGACCAATACTATGTTTGCTAACTTTCAATAAATTTACCACCTCCACTTCTTATATGTGAAGTCATTACTCCCCATGGGATAAGCATATGAAACATATATAATTTCAGATTTATGATATTCAATTCATTCAACCATTTACTCATAGGATATAAGTGAAGCACACGAGTAAATGACAAACTACTCCAAAAAGATATAAGTGAAGATCAATGAGTAGTCAAATAATTAAGTAGCTATGTGAGGACTCTCTCACAGATATAATAATTTAGATCTTAAGTATTTTATTCAAATAGCAAGCAAAATCAAATAAAATGACATTCTAAGGATAGCACATATCATGTGAAGAAGCAAAAACTTAGGCTCAACCAAAACTGACTGATCATTGTTGAAGAAGAAAGGTGGGATGCCAACCGGGGCATTCCCAAGCTTAGATGCTTGAGACTTCTTGAAATATTAACTAGAGATGCCTTGGGTATCCCCAAGCTTGAGCTTTTGTGTCTCCTTAATTCCTTTTATATCACGGTTTCCCTAAATCTTAAAAACTTCATCCACACAAAATTCAACAAGAACTCGTGAGAAAAGTTAGTATAAATCAAATGCAAAACCTTATCAGTCTCTACTGTAGCAAATGACTAAAATTATTATTTAACATTGCATACTAAATGCCTCTGCAAATTTAATACTCCTATTCTCAAATAGAATCATTAAACAAGTAAACATATGCAAACATAACAGCAATCTGTCTAAACAGGACAGTCTGTAAAGAGTGCAATTGTACTCATACTTCCCTAACTCCAAAAATTCAGAAAAATTACAACACTGTATAAAATTTGTTGTTACTCATTTTTAAAAAAAATTCAATATTTATCATGTTCTGACTTTCCAGAAGAATTCAGACAACGATAGAAAACTTTCTGTTTTAAAAAACAGCAACATATAGACTTGCAAAATAAGCATGGTAAAGGCTATACTTGACCTTTTATTGAAATAAAAGATGCAAAACATTACTATAAATAAAATCAAGAAAATATAAACAAAATAAAATTACGCACCAAGCAAAACTCATATCATGTGACGAATAAAAATATAGCTCCAAGTAAGGTTACCGATAATGTTGAAGACGAAAGAGGGGATGCCTTCCGGGGCATCCCCAAGCTTAGTTGCTTGGATCTTCCTTGAATATTACCTTGGGGTGCCTTGGGCATCCCCAAGCTTAGGGTCTTGCCACTCCTTATTCTCCTAATATCGATATCTCACCCAAAACTTGAAAACTTCAATCACACAAAAGTTAACGGAACTTCGTGAGATGGGTTAGTATGGTAAAATAAATCATTCACTTTGGTACTGTCAAGACAAGATTCAAAATTTTTATCACATCATTTCTACAATTGATATTGAGCAATATAAGCCATAGAAACTAGAAAACAAGCAAACTATGCATCGAAAACAGAATCTGTCAAAAGCAGAACAGTCTGTAAAGCTCTGAATTAAGGTCATACTTCTGTAACTCCAAATATTCTGAAAAATTGGGAAAACATAGAAAATTTGTATATAAATCAATTGTAAAAATTTAAGAATTTTTCCACGTTCCAGTAAAACATAGGAATTTCTGTACTTGACGCAAAAGTTTCTGTTTTTGCACAGAATCAAGTCAACTATCATCCACACTATCCCAAAGGCTTTACTTGGCACTTTATTGAAGAAAAAGCTATAAAACATGATTACTACTGTAGCCTAATCATGTGAACACACAAAAACAGTAGGGGTAAATATTGGGTTGTCTCCCAACAAGCGCTTTTCTTTAATGCTTTTTTAGCTAGGCATGATGATTTCAATGATGCTCACATAAAAGATAAGGATTGAAACATAATGGGAGCATCACGAAGAATATGACTAGCACATTTAATCCTAATCCACTTCCTATGCATAGGGATTTTGTGAGAAAACAACTTATGGGAACAAGAATCAACTAGCATAGGAAAGCAAAACAAGCAAAACTTCAAGATTTTCAACACATAGAGAGGAAACTTGATATTATCGCAATACCTACAAGCATATATTCCTCCCTCATAATAATTTTCAGTGGCATCATGAAGGAATTAAACAATATAACCATCACATAAAGCATTCTTTTCATGATCCACTAGCATATAATTTTTATTACTCTCCATATAAGCAAATTTCTTCTCATTCGGAACAGTGGGAGTATCATATGAAACTTGAATACTATAAATTGTTTCCACATTAAAAGAGTAATTTTCAGTAAAAGGATATTCAAAATTATGAAAATAATTATCACTACTTTTTATAACATAAGTAACATCACAATAATCATCATAACTAGCAACTTTGTTCTCATCATAGTCAATTGAAACCTCTTCCGAAATAGTGGGATCATTACTAAATAAAGTCATGACCTCTCCAAATCCACTTTTATCATTATAATAAGATTCAACACCCTCCAAAATAGTGGGATAATTATTATCTAAATTTGAAACTCTTCCAAATGCACTTTCATCAATATAATCATCATAAATAGGAGGCATGCTATCATCATAATAAATATTCTCATCAAAACTTGGGGGGACTAAAAATATCATCTTCATCAAACATAGCATCCCCAAGCTTGTGGCTTTGCATATCATTAGCATCATGGATGTTCAAAGAATTCACACTAACAACATTGCAATCATGCTCATCATTCATGGATTTTATGCCAAACATTTTATTGAATTATTTTTCTATCAATTGTGCACAATTTTCCTTTCCATCATTTTCACGAAAGACATTAAAAAGATGAAGCATATGAGGCATCCTCAATTCCATTTTTTTGTAGTTTTCTTTTATAGACTAAACTAGTGATAAAACAAGAAACTAAAAGATTCAATTGCAAGATCTAAAGATATACCTTCAAGCACTCACCTCCCCGGCAACGGCGCTAGAAAAGAGCTTGATGTCTACTATGCAACCTTTCTCCTTGTAGACGTTGTTGGGCCTCCAAGTGCAGAGTTTTGTAGGACAGTAGCAAATTTCCCTCAAGTGGGTGACCTAAGGTTTATCAATCCGTGGGAGACGTAGGATGAAGATGGTCTCTCTCAAACAACCCTGCAACCAAATAACAAAGAGTCTCTTGTGTCCCAACACACCCAATACAATGATAAATTGTATAGGTGCACTAGTTCGGCGAAGAGATGGTGATACAAGTGTAATATGGATAGTAGATATAGGTTTTGTAATCTGAAAATATAAAAACAGCAAGGTAGCAAGTAGTAAAAGTGAGTGGAAACTGTATTGCAATGCTTGGAAACAAGGCCTAGGGTTCATACTTTCGCTAGTGCAAATTCTCTCAACAATGATAACATAATTGGATCACATAACAATCCCTCAACATGCAACAAAGAATCACTCCAAAGTTTCTATCGAAGAACATAGGACGAAAACGTGCATCAACCCCTATGCATAGATTACCCCAATGTCACCATGGGAATCCGTGAGTTGAGTGCCAAAACATATATCAAGTGAATCAATAGAACATCCCATTGTCACCCCAGATATCCCATCGCAAGACATACATCAAGTGTTCTCAAATCCAATACTCAATCCAACATAACGAAACCTCAAAGAGCAAGACTCAATTCATCACAACAAGAGATAGAGAGGGGAGAGACACCATATGATCCAACTATAATAACAAAGCTCGCGGTACATCAAGATCGTGCCAAATCAAGAACACGAGAGAGAGAGAGAGATGAAACACATAGCTACTGGTACATACCCTCAGCGCCGAGGGTGAACTACTCCCTCCTCGTCATGGAGACCGCCGGGATGATGAAGATAGCCTCTGGTGATGATTTCCCCCTCCGGCAGGGTGCCGGAACGGGCTCCCAATTGGTTTTTGGTGGCTACAGAGGCTTGCGGCGGCGGAACTTCCGATCTAGGTTTATTTCTGGAGGTTTTGGTATTTATATGAGGTGTTGGCGTCGGGGGCAAGTCAAGGGGGACCACGAGGCGACGACAAGGCAGGGGGGCGTGCCCTAGGGGGGGCGCCCTCCACCCTTGTGGTTGCCTCGGGACTCCTCTCCGATATCATTTCGTTCCAATATTTTTTATATTTTCCAAAAATATTCTCCGTAAATTTTCATCCCATTCCGAGAACTTTTATTTCTGCACAAAAAATGACACCACGGTAGTTCTGCTGAAAACAACGTCAGTCCGGGTTAGTTCTAATCAAATCATACCAAAATCATATAGAGTTGTTGTAAACATGGCATGAATACTTCATAAATTATAGATACGTTGGAGACGTATCATCAATCACTGGAAGTTCCACACATCCATATCCGGGAGGATGCACCCTAGTTTCGTGAACGACGTTAGCTCTTGACGTTGTAGGCCTATGCGAGTTCGGACGTCAGCTCGCGATATAGGGCCGTGGTGGAACATCCCCTTCTCTTTGACGACTTCTTTCATGATGATCGTTGAAATGTCCCTCTGGATGCGAAAGAAGTCATCTTTGAGTTTATAATCCGATTCTTGTCCTAGGGATTCTGCCAATTTTTGGATATGATCATCGTTTCTGGTTGTCATGCGAAGCTGTTGGTGATCCCTTCTGAACTCCATCATGAGATGGAGGAGGTAGAATCCATCGTTCTTGCTTGCTGTCGGTTGATGGATGCTGCAGAAGCTAGTTTTATGCGAGAAACCCAGCTTGCTCTTCCTTTGTTTCCTGATCTCAAGGTGGCCACCCCTCATGCTGAAGCCGTGGAGAGCATCATCTAGAATATCCATTATATGGGTGTAGTCCTTCTTCTCATAGTTTCTGAAAGGTTTGAAATACACGGCGTGGGAGACTCGCGGGAAAAGAACGATAAGGACGGCGCGCCCGTTGCTGCGGGGAAAAAACACCTCATATTTATTCTCCATATGAAGCGAGAAGGAATGATTGAAATGTACGAAAGGGTTGTCCGGCAATGACTTACATTGGATGACAAGGCAGGAGAACCGTTTCCTTGTCCTTATTCCTTATCATGAAGTTTTCGATGTACTCCCTAGCAGCTGTACGCTCAAAGTCGCCGAGACTCAAGAAGGACTCATGCATGTAGTATGAATCGACCACACAGATTTGCGAGATTTGTTCTCTTGTGATGACAAAGTTCATATGTAGTGCAAAAAGGCGGACGATTGTAAAATCGAGCCGCCTTGTGAGAAACATCTCAAAGATATGATCAAACCACAGGAAGAACACCTCCGTGGGCAATGTGTCGACGTGGCACTTCTCCTCAGGCACACGAACCGTGTACATCGGATATCCTGGATCCTTGGAGGCTAGAAGGCTTTTCTCAGTCCTCAGCACATGGTCGTGCCATCTCTTAAGATCCCCTGATATGCTCTCCAGCGGTTTCGGCGGTAGGATCGGCTCGCCCGCGACATGGTACATCGCCACACCTTTGACCGGTACACGGTCTGCAAAATCCTTCGACTGGCTGCTAGAAGCTTTGGTCTGTTTGTAGGCAGCAGAGCCTTTCTTCGGCGGTCTCTTCCTCTCCTTTTTCTTGGGCTGACCTTCCAGACCCTTCCTTAACCCCGCCACCAGTGTTGTCGGGCTAAGCATTGTACGACCCTGCTCGGCTAGTTGACCCTGCGTTGAGGCGGCATCTGGAGGCGTGTCCTGTGAGGAATGCATGAAGAGAGACTTCTTGCAATCAACCCTAGGACGTTCCTGCTCGGGCACATCATCCATCTCCTCATCCGCATGCTCATAGCCCGAGTCATATGGCTGACTCATCAGTTCTCCGGCGTCATAGGCGCCGATATTGAGGAACCGAAGAGGGTCCTCGTCCATCTCATCATCCATTTCTTGTTCCATAGGGGCAGTTCCATCATCCACTACTGGACCCCCTTCCTCGCGTCGTCCACCGCTCTCAACCGGCACGAGATCAGGCGCTGGTAATTGCGTAGGAGGGGTGGTGTTATACCTTGCTGATGTGATGTTGTCGTTGTTGTGTTCTCGTCCGCCTCCACACGAAGAAGATTCTTCGGCCACAACAGCATCCAACCCTTGCATTGACCAAGCTACATCGGGGTCTTGTCATCCTCTCTCCTAAGCCGTACTAGAGGAGCCAAATCCTCGTGGCCCGATTTGACACTCGCCAAGGAAACCCTGAAGGTGCCAACGGGGATCGGTTGGCCATGGAACAAGCTTTCCTTGGGCTTCTCTATCGTCGCGGTTCCCACGTCCACCTTCTGGCCATTGATCATGTACAGTATGGTGCACGGGGTTTGGTCGGCCTATAAAGACATGTCTGCGGCGTCAGACATCTGAAAGGCAACGGAAGCAGAAGATTATAGATATGTTGGTTGGACGCCTAATTACCGTGAGGGGGCGTCGAGCCCAGGCAAAGTCGAAGCCCCGTCTCGCACGCCAGAGATGGAGGATGGGCTGCTATGAGCGGGTGCGGGACCTTGTGCGGTAGCGGCAACAGGTGCTATTGGTGCGATGGCCATCGAGTTGCTCCCGATGAAGCTGGGCATGGGAAAGTCTTGTGGCCCTTTGTCTGGGTTTTTCTTCGTCCATTCGACAACAGCCGGAACCAAGGCCTCCACGTAAGATAGAAAATCTACTCTGCAGGCAGATACTGCTGCATCGACTGTCGCTTTGAGTAACTCAGCTTTCATGGCTTCTTGGCTCTCAGCTATCGCTTTGGCCAACTCAGCTTTCATGGCTTCTTGGCTCCCAGCTGCTCTTTTGTCAACCGCAACCGCCACCTTCTCATCGATGTTCACCTGACTAAACTTCCTTCTTTGACTTCTGGCCTCTAGGTCCTTGTTGTACTAGTAATTCCATGTGGCGCTGTCTCCGACGCTGTGCACACGTCCATACTGCGGCCGCTGGACCTTAGGAAGTCCCTTCAGTATGTTCAAGTCCCGGTTGAGAGGGGTGTCCCACTTGGGCCTCACCGACGACTGAGACGACGAGTCGCTTTCAACCGCAAGCTTATTGTGTTGATCTTTCTGCAAAAGGAACGTTGACCGTTTAGAAATGTTACTACAACATGTAGTCGAATTGATCAGAACTAATATAATTAAGGTGGTAATTACCAGTATTCTCATCAACTTCCTCGTGGGCTCGTCAGTGTAGAAAACCTTTTTGACTCTGTCCCACTTGTACCGAGCCCTGATGAAGTCATGCTCCAGCTGGTCGGTGAACTCCGCCAAGGGGTCTGGGATCCCCGCGGCTTCACGTTCCGTGTCCTCCTTATCCCATATGGGTTTCTTGCCAAGGTAACCATGGCTTTTGAGGCGGTGGTTCCCAGTGTTCCTTAGCTGAAGCCCCTTGAATATCTCGGACTTATGCTTGGCATCTTCGGTAGCGCAAGTTTTCTTGAATTTTTCAAAGTCCTCTTTCGAAAGTGTGGGATTTTGCTCAAAAATCTTGGAGTATGGTTCATTCTTGGCAATCGATCGCTTCACCCTGACTTTTCAGGCGGACAATGCGCCGCTGAACTTCCCCATGGCGGCGTTGTTTATCTTCTTCATGGCATCATCGTCCCACGGATGTTTGGCGTCATCCCGGCCGGGGAAATGGTATCTGTGATGCAACTTCGTTAGGAGGAGGTGCTCCATATTTTTTGGTTTGGCCCTTAACTCCTTGTCGTTGATGCTTGCGATGTCCCATAGGATGCATCCGAGTTGGTTGTCATAGTTCATGCGAGCTTCAACCGGCAATAGTGGCTTAAATTTCCCTGGGTGCACCTCTGTGACCACAAGTCTGCCGGTGCCGAGCTTGTTAGGTTTTCGTGTCCTCGAGCTCTTCTGCTTCGGCCCCGGTCTTGGCGCTGGTGTTGGTGCCATCGATGCCAGTGGTTATGTTAGTGTCGAGGTCGGTGGCAGTAGCACCGTCCGCTATGACGAGGGGGCCGGCGCCCTGTCCTGCCCGAGTACACAAAAAGTCGAGGTAATCATGTTCACCCTGTAAGGGACCGCTGACCTCATGATGATCAGAAGCCCCAGCTTCGTCGTTGTTCGACATGTTTCCTATGTACGGGTTAGGTGCTCGTTTAATTCTCAAACTATATATAATAAAATGAATAATGACATTAGAAAGGCCTATGGTTTGCCGGAATGCCGTTTCATTCCCGTCCCGGCAATTCCCAGGCACTCGATATGTCCTACTTTGTAGCACAAGTCATGCCGAAATTCATGGGAACTTTTGGCATGACCTTTGCTAAAAAGTGGACATATCGAGGGCCTGAAATTCGTCGGAACGGAAATGAATCAACATTCCGGCAAAACATAGGCCACTCGGAATGAGATTCCCTGGAAAGATCATATATTGCAGAAATAAAGCCATCATTTAGCACATCATTTGGCACATCATATATATGGCAAATACAACAGCCAACATCATATTGTAGAATTTGGCACATAAAAAATTCCTACTACTTATCCCTAAATCACTATGAACAGTAAAAAGAAATCCTAGGGTTCATACACTCATAATTTGAATTCTAGGACATTTTAGTACTAGGAAATTTTCTGTCCTAGCTAAATTTGAATTCTAGGACATTTCATACACTCCAAAAAATTATGTTAACAAGAACATGCTTTTTCAACCAAGTCAGGAAAGTGAGGTTGTGCTCTCTAATAACTTTGGTGTCCGTCCTGCACAGCCCCTGGTCACGGTATTTCTTTGCGATGGTTTCTTTGTGCAGTGTCACGAAAGGATCTACCATGTCTAGGTGTTGTAGCACTACTAAGTTTGCTATGTCAAAGTCATTGTGTCGACCCTCGTGGTCCACATGCAGTTCCCTCCGGCCGTTGGTGTGACCTTCACCTTCGAGCCTCCCAAGGTGCTTGTTGACGGGCAAACCAACAACAGGGTCTCCGACGCCTAGATAATTCTCGCAGAAGGAGATGCACTCTTGGGTAAGAAATCCCTAGATGATGCTTCCATCCGGACGGGACATGTTACGAACGAATCCTCTGATGACCCCATTCATCCTCTCGAACGACATCATGCTGTGCAGGAATGTCAGCCCGAGGTCGATGATGTCGTCCACAATGTGGACACACAGATGCATCATGAAGTCAAAGAACATGGGCAGGGAGTACATCTCAAGCTCATTTAGTATGAAAACGATCTCTTCCTGTAGCCTTCAGAGTTGCTTCACAATGATCGACTTTCAAGAGATAACGTTGAAAAATTTGCAAAGACCAGTAAGTGTGTCACAGACGTGCTGGTCCATTATCCCTCTAATGGCAATAGGAAGTATCTGTGTCATCATCACGTGACAGTCATGAGACTTCATCCCGCTGAACCTTTTCTTCTTCCTGTCTAGAAATCTGCTTATCTTCCCACAGTAACCGGAGCTAACTTTGATTCCAGTAAGGAGCTTGAAGAATTGATCCATCTCCTTCGGATTTAAGGTGAAGCAAGAAGGGGGGAAATATTTCTCTTCCTTATTGTTGACTTTTTTGTCCCTGTCCCCCGCCTCCGTCTCCATCTTCGTGTCCTCCGACGACTTTTTACCGGGCATGTGGAGATCTACCCTGATTTTTAAATCTTATAAGTCTTTTCTTGCCTTTGGCCCATCCTTGGTCTTATCCAGCATGTTCATCAGTGTCCCAAGAAAACTCTCGAGGACATTCTTTGTGATATGCATTTGATCAAGGCAATGAGGCATGTCGAGTTTGGGCCAATACTCCAAGTCCCAGAAAACTGACCTCGTTTTCCATACCTTCAGCAGCGGCTCCGACGCTTTTTTCATCTTTCCCGACGCGGGGCACTCTTTCCAGTTTTTCAACAACTCATAGATTTCGGTGCCGCTCTTCTTACGTGGAGGTCCTCGATGCTCGGCCTCACCATTGAATAGATCTCCACGGTTTCCCCACGGTTCATCCTTCTTGAGCCATCTTCGATGCCCCATGTACATGATTTTCCTAGACCCGCCATCTTTCGTTAGATGCTGAGACGTTGTATCATCCATGCACCGGGTGCATCCACAATATCCGTGGCACACCTGTCCTGCGAGATATCCATAACCGAGATAGTCGTGCACCATCGTCATCAGCGCTGCTCTCATATAGAAATACTCTCCTTTGTTGGCGTCCCATGTCTTGATCGGTGTCTTCCATAACATGTCTAACTCCTCTTTCAGTAGCCCCAGATACAGATTAATATTATTTCCCGATTGTGTTCGGCCCTTGAATCAGCACGCTCATGTGTATGTACTTTGCCTTCATGCACAACCAGCGGGGGATGTTGTACATCCATACAAACACGGGCCATGTGCTATGGTTTGTGTTCTAGTTGCCAAACGGATTCATGCCATCGGTACTCACGCCAAGCACTATGTTCCTTGCATCTCTTGCGAAAAATCGATATGTGGCATTGAACGCTCTCCACTGGCTTGCATCCGCGAGTTGTCTTAGTTTCGGATCATCTCCATCGTCGGGCTTTTTCCTCTCCTCATGCCAACGCATTAGCTTTGCTTCCTTAGGATCTATGAAATAACACTGCAGACAGGGAGTGATCGGTAAGTACCATACAACTTTCTGAGGACATTTCTTTCTTGCCTTCTTGTATCAAGAAGCATTGCACATCGGACAACATGTTTTTTCTGCGTGCTCCTTCCCATAAATGATGCAATCGTTGATGCATGCGTGGTATCTAACATGCGGCAGATCAAGAGGGCACACTATTTTCTTGGCCTCATCGACACTAGTAGGACACAGGTTCCCTTCGGGGAGAACCTTCTTTAGATACTTGAGAAGCTCATCGAGGCTTCTGTCGGTCCATTTGTTTTTAGCCTTCGTCTTTAGAAGTTCCAGCATGAAACTCAAGCGGGCCACCTCTGGATTGCAACCACCATACAATGGACTCTTTGAGTCTTCCTCTAGTTGCTCAAGCTTGGACTCCTCTCTAGAAGTAGCTTTGTCGCTAGTCGTCTTCTTGCGAAGCAGGTCTTGAACATGAGTGACCCCATGATTGAACTTAGTACCGAAGAAGGCTGCGACATGTTCGCGGCTTCTCCGTCATGTCCGGCCTCTTCTCCGCCTCCATGTGCAGCCTCTTCTACGCCGTCATGTCTGGCCTCTTCTCCGCCGCCATGTCCGGCCTCTTCTCCATCGCCATTATCGGTCGTCATCTCTTCGTCTGGCCCAACAATGTCGTCATTGGCTGCCCCATCGACGTCATCATCTTCACTTATCCATCGAGTATAGCCATCCATGAAACCATGCATGAGCAGGTGCGCTTTCACATGCCCTCCCTGAAAGGGGTCGTGCAAGACTCCTCCTTTGCATCTTCGACACGGACATCAAATCTCCTTTCGGTTATTTTCATACATGTCCTGCATCGCAGATCGCAACCATCTTTCCACCAGCGTTCCACTGACCTTCGTGATCGCCTGCGCGCGGTATAATTAATAAGCAAAAGGATTATAAACGCATCCATGCATGTATGCATCAAAGTCATACAAAAATTCAGCATGACCTTCCCTAAAAAAAGGACATATAGAGTTTGCCCGAAATTCGCCGAAATGGAAATAAATCGACATTTCGGCAAAACATAGGCAACTCATGTCACGCAAGATCCGACAAATACACATATATAAGCGACAACTCATGCATGCCACATGCACATTCCCACCATCATATTGCGTAACTTTTTACTCACCTATCATCGTCGCGAGAGAGGAATCGAGCACATGGTAGATGGCGGCCGATGCCACTCTCTGATACGTCTCCAACGTATCTATAATTTTTTATTGTTCCATGCTATTATATTATCCATCTTGGATGTTTTATATGCATTTATATGCTATTTTATATTATTTTTGGGACTAACCTATTAACCTAGAGCCCAGTGCCAGTTTCTGTTTTTTTCCTTGTTTTTGAGTTTTGTAGAAAAGGAATATCAAACGGAGTCCAAACGAGCTTAAAATTTACGGTGATTTTTTATGGACCAGAAGAAGCCCCCGAAGCACAAGAGTTGGGCCAGAAGAGTCCCGAGTCAATGACAAGGGTGGAGGGAGCGCCCACCCCCCTAGAGCGCGCCCCCCTGCCTTGTCGCTGACTCGTGAAACCCCCTGACGTGAAATCGACGCAAAAAATTCCTATAAATCCAGAAACCCCCAGAAAGAAACCTAAATAGGGAGTTCCGCCGCCGCAAGCCTCTGTAGCCACGAAAAACCAATCGGGAGCCCGTTCTGGCACCCTGCCGGAGGGGGAAACCATCACTGGTGGCCATCTTCATCATCCCGGCGGTCTCCATGACGAGAAGGGAGTAGTTCACCCTCGGGGCTGAGGGTATGCACCAGTAGCTATGTGTTTGATCTCTCTCTCTCTCGTGTTCTTGATTTGGCACGATCTTGATGTACCGCGAGCTTTGTTATTATAGTTGGATCATATGGTGTTTCTCCCCCTCTATCTCCTTGTGATGAATTGAGTTTTACCTTTGAGGTTTCACTATTATCGGATTGAATACTATTATGGATTTGAGAACACTTGATGTATGTCTTGCGTGGGATACCCGTGGTGACAATGGGGTATTCTATTGATTCACTTGATGTATGTTTTGGCACTCAACTCACGGATTCCCGAGGTGACATTGGGGTAATCTATGCATAGGGGTTGATGCATGTTTTCGTCCTTGTTTCTCCGGTTGGAATCTTGGTGCACTCTTTGAGGTTCTTTGTGTTGGATTGAATATTATGAATCTGAAGTTGTTTGATGCATATCGTATAATTGACCCACGGATACTTGTGGTGACATTGGAGTATCTAGGTGACATTAGGGCTGATTGATGTGTGTCATATGGTGTTATTTTCTACGAACTCTAGGGCTGTTTGTGACACTTATAGGAATAGCTCAATGGATTGATCGGAAATAATAACTTTGAGGTGGTTTCGTACCCTACAAGCAATTTCATCTTATGTTCTCCGTGATAGGAACTTTGGAGTGACTTTTGTCACACGTTGAGGGATTGCCATATGATCTAATTATGTTATCATTGTTGAGAGAACTTGCGCTAGTGAAAGTATGAACCCTAGGCTTTGTTTCTAAGCATTGCAATACCGTTTTTGCTCACTTTTGTTACTAGTTACCTTGCTGTTTTTATATTTTCAGATTTCAAAAACCTATATCTACCATCCATATTACACTTGTATCACCATCTCTTCGCCGAAATAGTGCACCTATACAATTTACCATTGTATTGGGTGTGTTGGGGACACAAGAGACTCTTTGTTATTTGGTTGCAAGGTTGTTTGAGAGAGACCATCTTCATCCTACGCCTCCCACAGATTGATAAACCTTAGGTCATCCACTTGAGGGAAATTTGCTACTGTCCTACAAAACTCTGCGCTTGGAGGCCCAACACGAGTCTACAAGAAGAAGGTTGCATAGTAGAGATCACTATCTAGGGATCGAAAGTAGTGGACAAAGATGCATGGCTTACTTCTAAAATGGCTAGATCTAGTTGGAAGGAGATGCTCTACCTAACTAGTGGAGAGGGGGGGAGAGCTAGCTAGTGAGACAAAGGTAGGAGTGGGGAATGGGAAGGAGGGAGAGAGAGACAAATAAAGTGAGGAAGAAGCTAGCTAGAAAGAGAGGTCATTAATGGAGGAGTGGATGGGGGCATTAATGGAGAGAGAAGAGAGGTAGGAGAAGGAAGAACTAAGTGAGGGAGGTAGAGGAGGGAGAGGGGAAAGGGGGAGAGGGAGAGGAAAAAAGGGTGGGGAAAAGGTGGCTGCTATGCGTAGTAGTAGCGCGGGATTGCTAGCGGCGCTACTACTAATCTCCATAGCAGTAGCGCGTGTTGGTGAACCATCGCTGCTGCTAAGTGGGGCCCACCTGCTGGCACCGTACACACATAGTGGTAGCGGTGGCCGCAGATACGCGCTACTGCTATGGCTATAGCAATAGCGCGCTTTTCTACCCGCCGCTACTTCTATGGCCAGCCACCGTCGGTGGTGATGGGACTATTTAATAGTAGCCAGGCATGGCCGACCCGCGCTACTGCTACTTTGCTACCTGTAGTGAGTTTTCTTGTACCTCGCTACTACTAATTAGCAGTAGTGCCACTCACATTCCCGCGCTACTGATAAGATTCTATCTATAGGCTTCCTCCTAGTAGTGTTCGCACTCGGTGGCTTGCGGTTCGTGAACCTTGGCATATTTGCCAGACCTTTTGGCTTCGATGGCTTCAGTTTGAATAGAAGGACCCATCAAAGATGTGGGTGGGCATGTACAGTCCTTGTGATGAGGTACATACGTGGAATTCTTCTACTACTCCACCCACATTATCATCGGTAACGATGCTTGTGTGCCCTTTTTGGAATCCACATGGATCAATGGTAAGAAGCCAGTTGGCATCGCTCCACTCATCTTTGAGCCCTCCACTAGGAAGAATTGGCATGTGAGGGAGGCTTGATGACCCACAAGTATAGGTGATCACAACAATCTTCAAGGGCATTATTTCACCCAAATTTATTGATTTGGCACAAGGGGAGTCAAAGAATATTTATAAGACTTAACAGTTGAGTTGTTAATTCGACCACACCTGAGAAACAAACTCTTCCAACAATTTATTAGTCACATAGTAATTTGATACCAGTGATAATAGCAGTAGCGATAGTAACGGTAACAGTAACAGTAGTAGCAATAGTTGTAACTTAGCAAAGACAATATGAGCAAAGTGCAGGCATTCGATCAACGATGGATATTAGGATGAAATTCAATATGTAATAGTCACAACCCAGAGCGATACACAATAGCTCCAATTCATCAATCGTATGTAGGCATGTATTTCGTATTTAGTCATATGTGAAGGAAATATGCCCTAGAGGCAATAATAAAGTTGTTATTTTATATTTCCTTATTGATGATAAATGTTTATTATTCGTGCTAGAATTGTATTGATCGGAAACTTAAATACATGTGTGAATACATAAACAAATACCGTGTCCCTAGTAAGCCTCTACTAGACTAGCTCGTTGATCAAAGATGGTTAAGGTTTCCTAACCATAGACATGTGTTGTCATTTGATAATGGGATCACATCATTAGGAGAATGATGTGATGGACAAGACCCATCCGTTAGCTTAGCATGATGATCGTTCAGTTTTATTGCTATTGCTTTCTTCATGTCAAATACATATTCCTTCGACTATGAGATTATGCAACTCCCGGATACCGGAGGAATGCCTTGTGTGCTATCAAATGTCACAACGTAACTGGGTGATTATAAAGATGCTCTACAGGTATCTCCGAAGGTCTTTGTTGAGTTGGCATAGATCGAGATTAGGATTTGTCACTCCGAGTTCGGAGAGGTATCTCTGGGCCCTCTCGGTAATACACATCATAAAGCTTGCAAGCAAATGACTAAGGAGTTAGTCACGAGGTGATGTATTACGGAACGAGTAAAGAGACTTGCCGGTAACAAGATTGAACTAGGTATGAAGATACCGACGATCGAAGCTCGGGCAAGTAACATACCGATAGACAAAGGGAATTACGTATGTTGTCATAACGGTTCGACCGATAAAGATCTTCGTAGAATATGTAGGAGCCAATATGGGCATCCAGGTTCCGCTATTGGTTATTGACCGGAGAGGTGTCTCGGTCATGTCTACATAGTTCTCGAACCCATTGGGTCCGAACGCTTAACGTTCGATGACGATATAGTATTATATGAGTTATGTGATTTGGTGACCGAATGTTGTTCGGAGTCCCGGATGAGATCACGGACATGACGAGGAGTCTTGTAATGATCGAGAGGTAAAGATTCATATATAGGACGATAGTATTTGGACACCGGAAGTGATTCGGGGGGTACCGGGTACTTATCGGGTCACCAGAAGGGGTTCTGGGCACCCCCGGCAAAAGTTATGGGCCTTATGGGCCAAGAGAGGAAACGCACCAGCCACAAGGGGCTGGTGCGCCCCCCATAGCAGGCCGGCCTAAGGAGGAGAAGGAAAGGGGGAAGGGAAAGGAAAGTGTGGATTAGGATTCCCACTTCCTTCCCTCTCCCCCCCTCTTTCCTTCCCCCTTGGGAATACATGGGAGGGGAGGGGGGGGCGGCCAGGGCAGGAGCCCTAGGGCCGGTCGGCCACCTATGTGGTGCGCCAGGCTGCCTCCCCTCCCCCTCCCACCTATATATATGTGGGAGGGGGGGGGGCGCTTAGCACACCCCAGATCAATTGTTAGCCGTGTGCGGCGCCCCCCTCCACCGTTTACACCCCCGGTCATATTTTCGTAGTGCTTAGGCGAAGCCCTGCGGAGATCACTTCACCATCACTGTCACCACACTGTCGTGCTGACGGAACTCATCTACTACCTCGCCGTCTTGCTGGATCAAGAAGGCGGAGGACGTCACCGAGCTGAACATGTGCTGAACGTGGAGGTGCCGTACGTTCGGTACTAGATCGGTTGCATCGCGAAGAAAGTTCGACTACATCAACCGCGTTGTGAAACGCTTCCGCTTACGGTCTACGAGGGTACGTAGACACACTCTCCCCTCTCGTTGCTATGAATCTCCTTGATAGATCTTGCGTGTGCGTAGAATTTTTTTTGTTTTCCATGCAACGTTTCCCAACAGTGGTATCCGAGCCAGGTTTATGCGTAGATGATATGCACGAGTAGAACACAAAGAGTTGTGGGCAGTGATAGTCATACTGCTTACCACCAACGTCTTATTTTGTTTCGGCTGTATTGTGGGATGAAGCGGCCCGGACCAACCTTACATGTCCACGCACATGAGACCGGTTCCACCGACAGACATGCAACTAGTTTTGCATAAAGGTGGCTGGCGGGTGTCTGTTTCTCCTACTTTAGTTGAATTGAATTTGACTGCAGCCGGTCCTTGAAGAAGGTTAAAACAGCAAACTTGATGAATCACCGTTGTGGTTTTGCCGTAGGTAAGAATGGTTCTTGCTAGAAGCCCGTAGCAGCCACGTAAAAACTTGCAACAACAAAGTAGAGGACGTCTAACTTGTTTTTGCAGGGCATGTTGTGATGTGATATGGTCAAGACATGATGTGATATACGTTATTGTATGAGATGATCATGTTTTGTAAGTTATCGGCAACCGGCAGGAGCCTTATGGTTGTCTCTTTATTGTATGAAATGCAAACGCCATGTAATTGCTTTACTTTATCACTATGCGTTAGCGATAGTTGTAGAAGCAATAGTTGGCGAGACGACCACGACGCAACGATGGAGATCAAGGTGTCGAGCCGGTGACGATGGAGATCATGACGATGCTTTGAAGATGGAGATCAAAAAGCACAAAATGATGATGGCCATATCATGTCACATATTTTGATTGCATGTGATGTTTATCCTTTATGCATCTTATTTTTCTTAGAACGGCGGTAGCATTATAAGATGATCTCTTCACTAAATTTCAAGGTAAAAGTGTTCTCCCTGAGTATGCACCGTTGCTACAGTTCGTCGTTTCGAGACACCACGTGATGATCGGGTGTGATAGACTCTACATTCACATACAATGGGTGTAAGACAGTTTTGCACATGCAGAATACTTGGGTTAAACTTGACGAGCCTAGCATGTACAAACATGGTCTCGGAACACTGGAGACCGAAAGGTCGAACATGAGTCATATAGTAGATATGATCAACATGAAGATGTTCACCATTGAAGACTACTCCATCTCACGTGATGATCGGACTTGGTTTAGTTGATATGGATCATGTATCACTTAGACAACTTGAGGGACGTTGATTTAAGTGGGAGTTCTTTGGTAATTTGATTAATTGAACTTAATTTATCATGAACTTAGTCTTGATAGTTTTTTCATATCTATGTTGTAGATCAATAGCTCGCATATAGCTCCCCTGTTTTATTTTGATATGTTCCTAGAGAAAACTAAGTTGAAAGATGATAGTAGCAATGATGCGGACTGGGTCTGTGATCTGAGGATTATCCTCATTGCTTCACAGAAGAATTATGTCCTTGATGCACCGCTAGGTGACAGACCTATTGCAGGAGTAGATGCAGACGTTATGAACGTTTGGCAAGCTCGATATGATGACTACTTAATAGTTTAGTGCACATGCTTTACGGCTTAGAACCAGGACTTCAAAAACGTTTTGAACGCCACGGAGCATATGAGATGTTCCAAGAGCTGAAATTGGTATTTCAGACTCATGCCCGTGTCGAGAGGTATGAGACCTCTGACAAGTACTTTGCCTACAAGATGGAGGAGAATAGCTCAGCCAGTGAGCATGTGCTCAGAATGTCTGGGTACTATAATCACTTGAATCAAGTGGGAGTTAATCTTCTAGATAAGATTGTGATTGATCGATTTCTCTAGTCACTATCACCAAGCTACTAGAACTTCATGATGGACTATAATATGCAAGGGATGACGAAAACGATTCTCGAGCTCTTCGCGATGTTGAAATCGACGAAGGTAGAAATCAAGAAAGAACATCAAATGTTGATGGTTATCAAGACCACTAGTTTCAAGAAAAGGGCAAGGGAAAGAAAGGGAACTTCAAGAAGAATGACAAGCAAGTTGCCACTCCCGTGAAGAAGCCCAAAGCTGGACCTAAGCCTGAAACTGAGTGCCTATACTGCGAAGGGAATGATCACTAGAAGCGGAACTGGGCCAAATACTTGGCGGATAAGAAGGATGGCAAAGTGAACAAAGGTATATTTGATATACATGTTATTGATGTGTACTTTTACTAATATTCATAGTAGCCCCTGGGTATTTGATACCGGTTCAGTTGCTAGGATTAGTAACTCGAAACAGGAGTTGCAGAATGAACAAAGACTAGTTAAAGGCGAGGTGACGATGTGTGTTGGAAGTGATTCCAAGGTTAATACAATCACCATCGCACACTCTTTCTACCTTCGGGATTAGTGTTGAACCTAAATAAATGTGGTGTTTGCGTTGAGCATGAATATGATTGGATCATGTTTATTGCAATACGGTTATTCATTTAAGTCAGAGAATAATTGTTGTTCTGTTTACATGAATAAAACCTTCTATGGTCATACACCCAATGTGAATGGTTTATTGAATCTCGATCGTAGTAATACACATATTCATAATATTGATGCCAAAAGATGCAAAGTTAATAATGATAGTGCAACATACTTGTGGCACTGCCGTTTAGGTCATATTGGTGTAAAGCGCATGAAGAAACTCCATGTAGATGGGCTTTTGGAATCACTTGATTATGAATCATTTGATACTTGCGAACCATACTTCATGGGCAAGATGACTAAAACTCCGTTCTCTCGAACAATGGAGCGAGCTAATGACTTATTGGAAATAATACATACCGATGTATGCGGTCCGATGAGTGTTGAGGCACGCGGCGAGTATCGTTATTTTCTGACCTTCACAGATGATTTGAGTAGGTATGGGTATATCTACTTGATGAAACACAGGTCTGAAACATTTGAAAAGTTCAAAGAATTTTAGAGTGAAGTGGAGAATCATCATAACAAGAAAATAAAGTTTCTACGATCTGATCGCGGAGGCGAATATTTGAGTTACGAGTTTGGCCTTCATTTAAAACAATGTGGAATTGTTTCACAACTCCCGCCACCTGGAACACCACAGCGTAATGGTGTGTCCGAACGTAGTAACCGTACTTTATTAGATATGGTGCGATCTATGATGTCTCTTACCGATTTACCACTATCGTTTTGGGGTTATGCATTAGAGACATCCGCATTCACGTTAAATAGGGCACCGTCTAAATCCATTGAGACGACACCGTATGAACTGTGGTTTGGCAAGAAACCTAAGCTATCGTTTCTTAAAGTTTGGGAATGCGACGCTTATGTCAAAAGGCTTCAACCTGATAAGGTCGAACCCAAATCGGAGAAGTGTGTCTTCATAGGATACCCTAAGGAAACAATTGGGTACACCTTCTACCACATATCCGACGGCAAGATCTTTGTTGCTAAGAATGGGTCCTTTCTAGAGGAGTTTCTCTCGAAAGAAGTGAGTGGGAGGAAATTAGAACTTGATGAGGTAATTGTACCTTCTCTCGAATTGGAAAGTAGTACATCAGAGAAATCCGTTCTCATGATGCCTACACCAACTAGAGAGGAAGCTAATGATGATGATCATGAAACTTCAGATCAAGTTACTACTAAACCTCGTAGGTCGACCAGAACACGATCCGCACTAGAGTGGTACGGTAATCCTGTCCTGAAAGTCATGCTACTGGACCAAGGCAAACCTACAAACTATGAAGAAGCTATGATGAGCCCAGATTCCGACAGATGGCTTGAGGCCATGAAATCTAAGATAGGATCCATGTATGAGAACAAAGTGCGGACTTTGGTGGACTTGCCCGATGATCGGCAAGCCATAAAGAATAAATGGATCTTCAAGAAGAAGACTGACGATGATGGTAATGTTACTGTCTACAAAGCTCGACCTGTCGCGAAAGGTTTTCGACAAGTTTAAGGGGTTGACTATGATGAGACTTTCTCACCCGTAGCGATGCTTAAGTCCGTCCGAATTATGTTAGCAATTGCCGTATTTTATGATTATGAAATCTGGCAAATGGATGTCAAAACTGCATTCCTTAATGGATTTCTTAAAGAAGAGTTGTATATGATGCAACCAGAAGATTTTGTCGATCCTAAAGGTGCTAACAAAGTGTGCAAGCTCCAGCGATCCATCTATGGACTGGTGCAAGCATCTCGGAGTTGGAATATATGCTTTGATGAGGTGATCAAAGCATATGGTTTTATACAGACTTACGGTGAAGCCTGTATTTACAAGAAAGTGAGTGGGAGCTATGTAGCATTTCTGATATTATATGTGGATGACATATTATTGATTGGAAATGATATAGAATTTCTGGATAGCATAAAAAGATACTTGAATAAGAGTTTTTCAATGAAAGACCTCGGTGAAGCTACTTACGTATTGAGCATTAAGATCTATAGGGATAGATCGAGACTCTTGATAAGACTTTCAATGAGTACATACCTTGACAAGATTTTGAAGGAGTTCAAAATGGATCAGTCAAAGAAGGAGTTCTTGCCTGTATTGTAAGGTATGAAGTTGAGTAAGACTCAAATCTCGACCACAACGGAAGATAGAGAGAGAATGAAAGTCGTTCCCTATGCCTCAGCCATAGGTTCAAGTATGCCATGCTATGTACCAGACCTGTTGTGTACCTTGCCATAAGTTTTGCAAGGGTCTACAATAGTGATCCAGGAGTAGATCACTGGACAGCGGTCAAAATTATCCTTAGTTACCTAAGAGGACTAAGGAAATGTTTCTCGGTTATGGAGGTGATAAAGAGTTCGTCGTAAAGGGTTACGTCGATGCAAGCTTTGACACCGATCCAGAAGACTCTAAATCTGGATACGTATTGAAAGTGGGAGCAATTAGCTAGAGTAGCTCCATGAAGAGCATTGTAGACATAGAAATTTGCAAAATACATACGGATCTGAATATGGCAAACCCGTTGACTAAACCTCTCTCACAAGAAAAACATGATCATACCTTAATACTCTTTGGGTGTTAATCACATGGTGATGTGAACTAGATTATTGACTCTAGTAAACTCTTTGGGTGTTAGTCACATGGCGATGTGAACTATGGGTGTTAATCACATGGCGATGTGAACTAGATTATTGACTCTAGTGCAAGTGGGAGACTGAAGGAAATATGCCCTAGAGGCAATAATAAAGTTGTTATTTTATATTTCCTTATTCATTATAAATGTTTATTATTCATGCTAGAATTGTATTGATCGGAAACTTAAATACATGTGTGAATACATAAACAAATACCGTGTCCCTAGTAAGCCTCTACTAGACTAGCTCGTTGATCAAAGATGGTTAAGGTTTCCTAACCATAGACATGTGTTGTCATTTGATAACAGGATCACATCATTAGGAGAATGATGTGATGGACAAGACCCATCCGTTAGCTTAGCATGATGATCGTTTAGTTTTATTGCTATTGCTTTCTTCATGTCAAATACATATTCCTTCGACTATGAGATTATGCAACTCCCGGATACCGGAGGAATGCCTTGTGTGCTATCAAACGTCACAACGTAACTGGGTGATTATAAAGATGCTCTACAAGTATCTCCGAAGGTGTTTGTTGAGTTGGCATAGATCGAGATTAGGATTTGTCACTCCGAGTATCGGAGAGGTATCTCTGGCCCCTCTCGGTAATACACATCATAAAGCTTGCAAGCAAACGACTAAGGAGTTAGTCACGAGGTGATGTATTAAGGAACGAGTAAAGAGACTTGCCGGTAACGAGATTGAACTAGGTATGAAGATACCGACGATCGAATCTCGGGCAAGTAACATACCGATAGACAAAGGGAATTACGTATGTTGTCATAACGGTTCGACCGATAAAGATCTTCGTAGAATATGTAGGAGCCAATATGGGCATCTAGGTTCCGCTATTGGTTATTGACCGGAGAGGTGTCTCAGTCATGTCTACATAGTTCTCAAACCCGTAGGGTCCGCACACTTAATGCTCGATGACGATATAGTATTATATGAGTTATGTGATTTGGTGACCGAATGTTTTTCGGAGCCCCAGATGAGATCACGGACATGACGAGGAGTCTCAAAATGATCGAGAGGTAAAGATTCATATATAGGACAATAATATTCGGACACCGGAAGTGTTTCGGGGGGTACTGGGTACTTATCGGGTCACCGGAAGGAGTTCCGGGCACCCCCGGCAAAAGTTATGGGCCTTATGGGCCAAGAGAGGAAACGCACCAGCCACAAGGGGCTGGTGCGCCCCCCATAGCAGGCCGGCCTAAGGAGGAGAAGGAAAGGGGGAAGGGAAAGGAAAGTGTGGATTAGGATTCCCACTTCCTTCCCTCTCACCCCTGTTTCCTTCCCCCTTGGGAATACATGGCGGGGGGGGGGGGGGGCAGGGCAGGAGCCCTAGGGCCGGCCGGCCACCTATGTGGTGCTCCAGGCTGCCTCCCTCCCCCTCCCACCTATATATATGTGGGAGTGGGGCGCCTAGCACACCCCAGATCAATTGTTAGCCGTGTGCGGCGCCCCCCTCCACTGTTTACACCCCCGGTCATTTTTCGTAGTGCTTAGGCGAAGCCCTGCGGAGATCACTTCACCATCACCATCACCACGCCGTCGTGCTGACGGAACTCTTCTACTACCTCGCCGTCTTGCTGGATCAAGAAGGCGGAGGACGTCACCGAGCTGAACGTGTGCTAAATGCGGGGGTGTCGTACGTTCGGTACTAGATCGGTTGGATCGCGAAGAAAGTTCGACTACATCAACCGCGTTGTGAAAAGCTTCCGCTTACGGTCTACGAGGGTACGTAGACACACTCTCCCCTCTCGTTGCTATGCATCTCCTTGATAGATCTTGCGTGTAGGTAGAATTTTTTTTTCCATGCAACATTTCCCAACAATATGTGCTTGTGATAAGAACTTGTACGACATCTTTTGTCCTATACTCCCGTGACAGCGGGGTCCTAATGAAAACTAAGGGTAATTAAGGCGCTCCTTTTAATAGAGAACCGAAACAAAGTATTAGCATATAGTGAATACATGAAATCCTCAAATTAGAGTCATTCCCGGAGAGTATCCAAACTATTCTCATTTGGGGCCTTCGGTTTGGAAATAACAGGTGCATATAACTTGCATATATGATTAAGAACTCAAATATATTCATGAAAACATAATAGGTTCAAATCTGAAATCATTGCACTCGGGTCCTAGTGACAAGCATTAAGCATAGCAAAGTCATAGCAACATCAATCTCAGAACATAGTGGATACTAGGGATCAAGCTCCTAACAAATTGACTCGATTACATAAAGGATTTTATCCATCTCTATCACCGTCCAGCAAGCCTACGAAGGAATTACTCACTCTCGGTGGTGAGCATCATGGAATTGTTGATGAATAAGGGTTGGCGATTGCGACGGCGATGAATGCCCCTCTCCGGAGCCCCGAACGGACTCCAGGTCAGTCCTCCTGATGAGGAACAGCCGAACAGGAGGTGGCGACGACTCCATACCGTAAAACGTGATAAATCTTTCTCTCTGATTTTTTTTTCTCTCGGGAAGACGGGATACATGGACTTGAAATTAGGTCAGACAACCACCCATGGGCCCACAAGGCAGCCATGCATGCCCTAGGAGGGTAGGCGCGCCCCCTGCCTCGTGGGCAGGTGGTAGCCCCCCTCCGTCAGGTCTTTGCTCCAGTATTTTTTATATATTCAATAAAAAAAATCTCCATGAAGCTTCGCCCAATTCCGAGAACATTTATTTATGCACAAAAATGACATCAAGGTAGTTCTGCTGAAAACAACGTCAGTCCAGGTTAGTTCCATTCAAATCATGCAAATTGAGTCCGAAACAAGAGCAAAAGTGTTTGGAAAAGTAGATACGATGGAGACGTATAAAGGCCATGCAGGAAGGACGCTTGGTTGTCCAAGATCAACCTCCCTCTCCAATTTAACCATGGAGCACACCCGACAAATTGTTACCCTTTTGGGTGTACATGCATGAGGTTCATTATGATGAAGGCACCGATGAGGACATCAACTGTAAGCACACAATGATTGGGCTGTAGTCAGCATCTTTGGCCTACAAGGCACATTTTTTGAGATCCACTCTTTCGCCCATGCATCACACGGTGTGGAAGGCTTGGGCACCTCCGAAGGTGAAATTCTTTGCTTGGTTGGCAATTCGAAACCGTATATGGGTGACAGATAGGTTGGAGAAGTGGGGTGGCCAAATTGTGGCTTATGTTTGTTATGCAAGCATGAGACTGAGACCATGGGCCACCTATTTTGTAAGTGCCGGTTTGCCACAAGGCTTGGGTGAATGCTCAAAGATTGTCTCTGCCTTGACAACCTCGACACTCATTCATGGGATGGTGCATGTTCCATCAAGGATTGGTGGATCAATATGTCCGATGTCAATAGAACAAATCGAAGGCCATGGCAACCCTTACCATGCTCACTTCTTGGACCATTTGGAATGAGAGGAATGCTAGAATTTTTGACACAAATCCATGCCTCCGACCATTCTTCTGGACATGATCAAGCATGACGCAGACTTTGGATCATCGTGGGTGCAAAGCATTTGGATATTTTGATGACAGGAGATTAATGCCTTGATAACCTTTTGAGTTTTGTAAAAGAACTTCTTAAACTCCTTTTGTAATTAATGAGGCAAATCTTATGCTTCTGTTTTGTCAAAAGAATAACATAATAAGAATCACATCAAGGTCCCTAGACCATCGAACGACCACTACCGGCGGCAGAATGAGCCATTATGGCCAATCCTTTACCGGGGACGGCTTGACCTTGTCAATGATAGCCGAGAAGTCTTCGTGCATGTGCCCTAAGGACCAGCGCCTCATGGATGTTGTCTTACCGTTGAACCCTTGAATTGATCCGAAACGACTGACACCAATTCTTGTCGTCTTGCACGCACGACAAGAGATCCTAACCTCACTGCTCCAAGGAGACAACTTGAATCTATGCCGAAACTCCATTGACTTTATCTCGATAGACGGACTCGAAGAGGATCAGAGCTTAGAAGACCAAATCAAAGCTGAAGTGCCGCCATGATCCACAACGCTGCCCATGCAAGACTAAAAGACCTTAACCTATGCTACATGAAGAACATAAGCCAGATGACGGAGTAGTGTCTATCCCACCGAACTCCGGCATCAAAGACGGTCAAGCAGAAGAAGTATCAAGGATCATCCTATTGACCTCGCCTAGTATAGAAGGTGCCGCACCGTAACTGTAGGATTGATCTTTATTTGAATCTGGCAACATCAAAAGTATGAGCACTCTTTCAAAATTAAATTAAAAAAATATGTTTTTCAGAGGAAAACAAATTATAGTTGCGTGTGTCTTAGAAGGCCGAGAGGTTTGCTCTTCTTCTGAAAAAGAAAAAACTGTCCTCGTTTCACGGCGGGTGGGAACGAATGGCCGGTCCGTCCATACGCAAATGCAAGCGATGCATGATCGTTTGCCCAGGACTCGAGATGTCCTCCGCACGCAGGCATGCACGGCCAACAGCTTCGGAAGAAATCGCGTGCACGCAGGAGGACAGACACAACCGCATCGATCTCCAAATCTGGCCCCTTTGCCACTTGCGTTCGGTACCACTCCTGTCGATCCATGTCCTCCAGAGGGACGGATGTGGAACGCAGTTATTGGCCGATGTAGTGTGCGTACGGGCACTAGATTAAAATCATGGGACCATGTACATACTCCTACTACAACAGCTTCATACTACCGAGCAGTATTACGTGTTACTACTAAATGGAGCCCATAGAGTGTAGTATCATCGAGGTCCTAATGTGTCCAGACTAACGATAGTGTCTTGCAGGGCATACGGGCAGGTTCCTCGACGCTCCACTGATAATTAAGAATGGACCTACATGGTTGTGCATTTGTGCATAAGTCCACTCGTGATTAATTGCAGCATGCATCTACGGTTGGGGGAGTAATGAACGACCTCCACGGCTCACTGGCCGGTCCTCTCCGCCGTTGCGTGCACCTCAATTTTCCACCAACCCATTCTTTTCTTCTTCGCATTTTCGAAGTCGAGTTCTACATCATGCGGGCTACATCAGCGAGGTAAATTATGAGAAAATATCATCGGAACAGAGGGGTGAGAACTGGAATAAAACGATTTTTCGGGTAAAATATCAACTCTCACCTTCTACTAATGGGCTCATGGGTCGCTTCGGTTGGATTGTAGTTTCTATCAAGCGAACTATAAGGCTTTCAACAAAGATAAACACAACTTCCAACCAACAAAGAAAGAGCTTTTAGAAAACAACGGCGCTCGACCTCCAAACATACGTGGTATCCTTTCAATAGAGTAATGCTATGCATACGATGAATTTCATTCAATTTGTGTACGACAAACCATTTACACCACTTGATTTGGCTTCTTCCTTTAATCTGTATGGCTTGAATTTGCGTCGTACATGAAGCGGACTTCAAACGTCGTATGCGTAGCTATTTCGCCTCCAATACCGAGCTTTTAATAACAAAACACTGAACGTTATTTAGGTTACACAATTTTTACTATAACTAAATCTTGCGTGTAAGAGCCATTTGGATCATATTCAAATTACAAAATGCATCTCTCTCTCTCTCTCAAATAAAAATGCATTATAGCTGACATCTTGAACCTACCTTTTCATATTCCCACGTTTCTATTTGTGTGATACATAGAGGCCCTCAAATTTAAACCCCAATTGTGTTCTTGACCAAATAAAGTAAGACTTTCAACCATAACAAGTATTGTACAACTCTCGGTAGACCAAATATATTTGAACACCAACACACCATTATGTAACCTATAATTTAATCTGGTAGAACCCATGACTAAAAAATCAGCCAAAACAAATTTGATAAATTTTGGTCGCCAACAAGGGCAAACTTATGTCTTTTTACGTCTTGGGAGAAGCACTAGTTGCTCCCCACCACGACGATTGTGAATGAAGTGCAAGGGGCACATGCATATGTCACAAGTCCACCCGTCCTCTACACGAACAGTGTGACGGTTCAGCGACCTCGGCTTTGTCCCATTCTTGCCCCATGCGGTCGAGGGCGGATAGACGGCTTTTACAAAGGGGGGGGGGGGGGCATGCCCCAATATTGCATGATTTGTCTCCCCAAATCGAATCATATTGGCACCTTCTGACATCTGACATTCTCTTGCTCCGCCTCGAAATCTGCATGTGCCTCCTCGTAGTGGAGTCATACGGGGTGTTCCTCTCGAGCGCTAGCCTCCAACCGTGGTGGTCTGCTTGAATATTTCGCGGGGCGAACGACCGACACGTAGGCGGTGTAGCCCTCATCCCAAGCCTCTTTAACAGTGAGGCGATGGAGAGCACATGGTGGCTCACATGAGAAGCTGTATGGATGAGTCATCTTCTGCCCATACGGTATCTACTCATAGCCGTGCTTGACATCCCAAACAACGGCGTGTGTTTGGGGTTAGAATCTAGCCACTCATTGAGGAGGGTGGGATCCTCCTGCGTGGCCTCCTCCACGTCATGACGATCCCACTCCTCCTACTCAGCGATGCCAGCGGCTTATCGTCGACCAACTGTTATTCGTCCTTCAAGAGTGCAACCTAGTCCGGCTGAGGGTCAACTAGCATCGTGAAAGGGGAGATAAATATGAGTTTTGTGAGGCATGCATGGTGGGAGTGGAGAGAGAGAAAGGGCCGGCCTTTTCTTGCGGATGTCGGTGAGAAAACGTGGCGAGAAGGGCGCGGGTAGTTGCGAACATGATGCCCACCATTAGTTGGCTCTCTTCCCGATGTCATGGCCGTCTGCGCCATTGGCAGGGAAGGAGGTGGTTCGCGTGGTAGGATGAGGAGGATGGTGAAACTTCCCTCCCGCATGAGTGGTTGCCGGATGGCGCATCTTCCAATCCAAGCATCACATCCTCCAAATAAGGAATATTGATATTTATAAATTATGGTGATTCATGGTCAGATAATGACTCTGCTATAGCGGTCTTTTTTGGTCAAAATCAACATATTGACGGTTATTACGGTGATATTCTGTTTTGTCGATTTTGCTAGAGTTGCTCTATGAGTGGATAGGAGTATGAGAAGGAATACGGAGTTTCCACATGATATTGTTGTGGGGAGTCGACCCTTGTCATGTTCATTCATAGATTATCTATTTTGCATTATAGCTGTAAGAGCATCTATAGCCAGACTCCCAATATTGACCGGACGAAAGGCCTAGTGAGTGACAATTTTATCCGACCGGAACGGCCTCCTCAATCGGCCCCTATAACTCTGGGTTGACCAGCACCCCTTGTATCTAGCCCATATATGGGGCATCCCAAACGTGTTTGCCACGCCAGTCTGGCCCACGCTGGCCCGCGCCGACCCCATTCTGCCCTCACTAAAATTCCCATCGGACCAACCCTACCTCACTCTCTCACTTATGCTCCGCTCCCCATCACTTCCCCTCCCCTCCAAGCCCCAATGCCGAGCATCGACAGCGGTGGCGTCATATCAAATAACGAGGATGATCCCATCGCCTGGGACGCCCTCGTCTCCGAGGCGGAGGCGGGCGACGACGAGCAGTTCGCGCTCGACATCTCTCTGCAACGGCTGCGGGTGCACAGGGGCAGTAGCTCGAGCTCCACTTTGTTCCCTGTCGCCCGACGATGCAGCGCAGACGCGGCCGCCGGCCCGCCGCACACCGCACGCAGCTCTGTGCGCTCGGCTGGTCCGAGGCCCTCTACACCCTCTTTGGCGGCTACTCCTCTCGACATCGGTGGATGCTTGTACCAGTGCCGCGGACGTGGATTCCCGAATCAGAGGCACGAGTCACATGCCGCGAGAGGCAGTGGGCTAGGGAGAGGGCTCAAACTGCAGAATTGGCAAAATTTGATGGTATCCCTATCATAGTATCCGCTAAGAGCATCTCTAATAGAAGATGTAGATGCAAAAATAACTACCTTTTGCATCTCTGAGGCCCCAAAACGCTGCTCCAACAGATGATGTAGATGCAAAAAAAATTACATCTCCACCTCCCGGAGATGTATCCTATACCACTTCGCGGTGAAAATTTGCATCTCCAACTCCAGGAGATGTAAAATTGCGTCCACCCGCCAACCGTCCAAGCACCACTTCCATCCCCTTCCGCGCGACCGGCCGCCGCTGCCCGACTCCGCCGCTGGCCAAATCCACTTCAAATTGACGCCGCTGCCCCTCGCCAGACGGCCGCCAGGCCCGTCGCGACTTCGCCCCCCCCCCCTCGCCGCCAGGCGCGCCACCCGGAGCCGCCGATTCAGTTTCGACCGCCGCCGAATTGAAACTTCGCCGGCGGCTGCGGCGGGCCTAAATGCCTTCGCCGGCGAGGTCTACGATGGGTAGGCTTCATCCAAGCCTAGATCCCCCGCCAGAGTTAGTGGAGGTGCGCCACTCCGCCCGCCCGACGGCTGCGAGCCTCGGCCGTTCTTCCGGCCGTGCGAAGCCGCCCGCCTGCTGCACGGAGCTCCCGACGACGTCCGACCGTATCTTCTGTTGTGCAGTCGCCGCCGCCCGCAACCGGCGCCGCCAACGGCTGCCCAACCCGCAGCCGGCCGATTTCGTCCACCCTGCAAGCAAGGTGTTCGACGAAATTCCCGAAGGTAAAAAAAAACGATGAAACTTGAGGTTTTTTTGTTGGGGGGGGGGGGAGGGGGGGGTGGAAAGTAGTTTAACGGTAATTTTCCGCATTGTAGATGAGCTCTTGCGACTCCTCTTTCGTGGACGATTCCTCGTCGGATGAGGAATTTGATTTAAACGAAGAAGAGGACATTGCAATGCTAGTGACAATGCACAAGGGGAAGAAGCGAAAGCACGGTGGTTCCGTCTATGGCCGTGCGTTCATTCAAAGAGAACGGGTGGATACACACAAGAGGTTGATACGCAACTACTTTGGTCACCACCCATTTTTCCGGAGAAGTACTTTCGATGCCGGTTCAGAATGTCCAAAGACTTGTTCATCCACATTTGCAATTCCGTGAAGCAGCATGATCGATCCTTCGAGCAGAGGAGGAATTGTGCAGGCTTGCTTGGACATAGCACCGAACAAAAGGTCACTGCCGCATTGCGCATGATGGCCTACGGTGTTCCTGCAGACTACATTGATGACAACTTGGCGATGGCAGAGAGCACTTCTATCTTCTATGTCAAACAATTTGCAAAGGCTATTGTAGAAGTGTGTGGTGCAGAGTACTTGAGAGCTCCCAATGCTCAGGACACTCAGAGGCTGTTGGAGATGAACAAAGCTCGTGGGTTTCCAGGTATTCTAGGGTCCGTCGATTGCATGCATTGGAAGTGGAAAAACTGCCCAAGAGCATGGCATGGACAGTTCAAGGGTCATGGGAAGGATGCCACAATCATTCTTGAGGCCGTTGCCGATCAAGAAACATGGATTTGGCATTCATATTTTGGCATGCCTGGATCTTGCAATGACATCAACGTGCTCGACCGGTCACCTCTTTTTGCGAAGTTAGCAAATGGAGAAGCACCACCGATGACCTTTGAAGCAAATGGCCGCACATATACCTACAGGTACTATCTTGCGGATGGCATCTACCCTAGGTGGAGTACTTTTGTCAAGCCAATTTCAAAACCCCAAGGTAAGAAAGAACTCATTTTTCACAATGCACAAGCGGCGGCTAGGAAAGATGTTGAGAGGGACTTGATGAACTATGTAATAATTTGATGTTGTGAACATGTGCAATTTTTTATTTGATTATCGGATGTTTTATTTGAATTTGTGCGACTGTTGAACAACGGGTGTACATCAGCTGAACAACGGCTGTACAGCGGCCGCGCGGCGGCCGGCCTGTTTTGCATCTCTAATTTACATCACCTATTGGAGTTGCCCATTTAAATCACCGTTTTACATCATCTGTTAGAGTTGGGTCTTTTTTGAGATGTAAAAACCACTTTTTATGATGTAAATTATATATCACCTACTTTTACATCTCCAAATTTACATATTCTATTGAAGATGCTCTAAGTTCACGGGCTGGAGTGGTGGCGGCTGCATCTTCCTCCCACCGGGTCCACGGCCAGCAGGCAGTCGATGCAGAGGAGGAGCTCTTCGTGGCAATCTTCGGTTGCTCACTGACCACGGCAGAGACAAACGTGCACCGGCTTCGCCACAAGAATGGCTCGGCATCGAGCAGTCAAAGTGTGAAGTGGCAAAGGCGATGGCCGCAGCGAAAGTTGTTCGGCTGGCGAAACAGCGAGCGCATATCGTCGAACGGACGGCCGGCTTCAATGGACGCGTGCATTTGAGAGGTGACCGGTCACTGTCCGGGACGTACAGGGGATTGGGTATGTCCGGCTGTTGGTACTCTAACAAATGTGCGTACAGTACGAGCCCACGTGCTGCACGTGTCACGGACATGTAGGGCGGCGAATTAGCTAGGTCCACAGCTGTAGACGCTGTGCGTACAGTACGCGCGCCGACGTGCCCTAGGCAGCGAGTCCCCGGCGACAAATGCAGGTCCCCCTCCCTCGTTTTCTTCTTTGCGATGAAAGTACTACTACCATAATGTAGTATTCCCTCCGTCCCAAAATAAATGTCTTAATTTTATAAGCTCTAGTGCAAAATTGTACTAAACTTGAGACACTTATTTTAAGACGGAGGGAGTAGTAACAGTAACGGGATTCCTCCTTGATCCGGTGGTAATTACCAGCTCCGTATTCGTGTACGGTTGGTGCCACTGATTGTCGTAATTAAACTTGGCCGGCCGGTGATCTCAGTATGATCACATCACTCGTACTCCACCGAGCAAGAATGAGCTGAGACTTCCCTGTCAGGCAACGTGATTACGCGACCATCAGGCATCAATTTGCTAGCTAGGCCTCGTACCGGTACCACTGCTAGTCTGCTACTCGACTGGCGTCCGATCTGGCGGTACTGTAATAAGCTGTGAAAAACATGTACGGTTATGGCCGGTAACTTCACATGCATCACTCCGTTTGTGCCAACCCCTGTTCACAGTGTCATTTACCAGCGCCATGTACATACAGCTACTACGTTGACGTACACGTATCGACGCAACAAGTTAGCATGAAGTAGTAACTGGCCGCTCGCGAGAGCGGCTCCGGAGGACCCCAAACCCTAGACTACAAGGCGACTCGATCTCCCTTCCCCGGCTGGCGCAAGCGGTGGCGGACGCGCCCGGCCGTCAAAGACGGCTAGTGGGGCGGCCCTCCTCAACGGGTCACCTTCGCGCGGAGGCTGGATGTCCCCAGGGATGTGTTGGTGGTGAGTGGTCGGCGGCGCGAGTCTGCGGCGGGCTTCGCCGGCGCACGGCGTGGTTTGTGGAGGAGCGACGGAGTTCGTGGGAAGTCTGCGGGGCCAGTGGAGCAGCGTGGCGCGTCGGCGCAACTTGGAGGCGGCAGCGGGAGATCTCGCCCATGGAGTCGGCGACACTGTCGAGGCTCGGCCAAGAAGGAGCTCTTGCCTTCATACTACCTATGTACTACTTGATAAGATCTTTGTCAATAATTAATAAAATGGCTGCATGCATCTTCCAGATGCAGAGGCCGGGGGTCATCCTCCTTTTTGAAAAAGAAAAAAGGAAGGAGCTCTTGGCGAACGGCGGCCGGCCAGCCTCCTCCTCGTTGGGGCGGGCGGTGGTGCCCTCCCGGTGGTGCTGGCGTCGGAGTGGAGCGTGGAGGGGCGGGCCAGATCTGTGACTTGCTCGGGTTTGATCTGGGCCGGAGGGGCTGGGGTCATAGTATGGATGTCCCATGGAGCGGGTGACGACAACCGTGGTGATCCTGGTCCATGCCTGAGGTGTCGGGAGGCTGCTGGCCGGGGTTGGTGGTGGATGTTTGGGCTGCGTTCCTCCCTGATGTGCATGGTGTCAGCGGACAACGGTTGTGCGGCTTCGACGACGAGGTGCTGCGATTGCAGCTGTGTGAGGCTTCAAGGGTGGTGGTGCCCCAAACCTTCGAGGTGTGGAAATGTGCGGCGATACCGATGAAAATCCTACCCGGTTCGGTGATGGCACCCGCGGATGTTGTTTCCCTCCTTGGAGGTGTCGCTGAGGTGTGTCGCCATCTCCCTCGCTCGCTTGGTGTTGATAGTAGCCTCAGGTTGAAAGCCTTCATTCGGTGTAGGATCGGCACGATGGCGGCATCCTCGCCGTCATCCCTCTGTTGGGAGCATCGTGCCTGTAGACATGGTTTGGAGGTCCTTTGTTGCGCTCCCCTGATGCTTATCGTTGTCCAGGATCGCTGTCCTGCGAAGCAATGGGCGGTCGTCGCTAGTGATTCCAAGACGATGCCTTTCTCGGATCTGACCAAGTCTCGCCATACACTTGCCACCTCCTTTAGGCAAAGGGTGGATGGTGCGTCAACAAGGGATGCTTGGTGCGAGTTGTTGTTCTTCGGAGGTGACCGGCGTCAGTTGAGATGTGGCGAGGTTTTACTGTTCTGGACAGGCTCTTTTGCGTTGTAGTTGTTTTGTCGTGGGTGGCTGTTGGACTAGTAATACGTCTTCAATGTATCTACCTTTCCAAACACTTTTGCTCTTGTTTTGTCCTCTAATTTGCATGATTTGAGTGAAATTAACCTTAACTGATGTTGTTTTTAGCAGAAGTACCTTGGTGTTGTTTTTTTGCAGAAATAAAAGGTTCTCGGAATTGAACGAATCTTTACAAAGATTTATGTTATAATAAAATGAAAAATACTGGAGCAAAGAAGTACCAGAGGAGGGACACCCAGGGCCCACAAGCCAAGGGCATGCCTACCCCCCAAGGTGCGCCATGGTAGCTTGTGGGGCCCCTGGACCTCTTCCTGGCCTAATTTCAGCGCTACATATTCCGTCTTCCCGAGAAAAAAAAAGAGAAAGAGAAGTTTCATCGCGTTTTACGATACGGAGTCACCGCCACCTCCTATTTTTCATGGGGAGCCCTGATCTGGAGTCCGTTCGTGGCTCTGGAGAGAGAGAGAGAGATGTGTCGCCGTCGTCATCACCAACCCTTCTCCATCAACAATTTCATGATCCTCATAATCATGTGTGGGTAATTCCCTTGTAGGCATACTTGAGGTAAATGGAGATGGATGAGATTTCATATGTAATCATGTCGATTTGTTAGGGCTTGATCCCTAGTATCCACTATGTTCTGAGATTGATGTTGCTATGACTTTGCTATGCTTAATGATTGTCACTAGGGCATGGGTGCCATGAATATATTTGATTTGTTGATCTTACCTACAAGTTGTATGCACCTGTGATCGTTCTGAACCTTAGACTCCCAAGGTGACACTAATTGGGATATTGACGGGGATGACTTTAACTTGAGGAATTCGTGCATTCATCATGTGTTAATGCTTTGTTTCGGATCTCTATTAAAAAGAGTGCCTTAATTACCCTTAGTTTCCGTTAGGACCCCGCTGGTACAGGAGGGTAGGACAAAAGATGGCATGCAAGTTCTTACCGCAGGCATGTATGACTATATACGGAATACATGCCTACATATGATTGATGAATTAGAGCTATTGTGTGTCTCTCTAGGTTGTGACAGTTACATATTGAATCTCATCTGAATATCCATCACTACTCCATGCCTATGCTTTAATACTATTGCCTTTGCTCAAGCTACTACTACTCTGCTAGTTAAAAATCTGCTACTACTGTTGTTACTGTTGCTATCACTATTATCATATTATTGTGCTACTAATAAATTGCTGCAAGGAAGTGATTTCTTGGGCGTGGTTGAATTGAGAACTCAACTGCTAAGGCTTATAAATACTATTTTGGCTCCCCTTGTATTGAATCAATAAATTTGGGTGAAATACTACCCTCGAAGACTGTTGTGATCCCCTATACTTGTGGGTGATCAAGACTATTTTCTGGTGCCGTTACCGGGAAGTATAGCTCTATTTATTAAGTTCACTTGGGAGTTTCCAGAACTAAGATCATGCCCTCTAAGACGAGGGAAGGTAAGGAACCGCCAACTAGCTCCATACTCGAGTCAACTTGTGACACCACCATCACATGCTTTACAATATGATATGTCACAAACAATAGGCACTTCTTTTATTATTGATAATACTCATGATGATGCTTCTACTTTGCTTGATAAAACTATGCCAATTGGTGAATTGCTAGATGCTCATATTGCTAAAGCTAAAGAAACTGAATTTACTGAAAACTACGAATCATCTGTTACACCTGGTACTCCTATTAGAACCAAAATACTTGATGTTCCTGAGGGTTAAAGTTTCGATGAGGAGATTACTAGAGAGTTTATGGCTTATGATACTAGTAAAGGATTAGATGGTTTCATTGCAATACTAAAAAAAGCAATGGACCAGATGATGAAACATGATCCTAAGTTTGCAACTTATCCAATTTTCGTTGATGATAAGGACTATGAATTCTTTGTTGATCCTAAGCTTATTACTTTGGTAGAATCTGATCCTTTCATGGTTATAAATCTGAAAAACTTGTCACACACATTACTAAATTGAATGATATCGCCACCCTGTTTGCTCAAGAGGAAAATATCCGTTACTATTACATTCTTAAGTTGCTTCATTAAGCTTCTCATTAAAGGGTGATGCTAAACCATGGTTTCATAATCTTGCTCCAGGTTGTGTGTAGTCCCCAGGATATGATTTATTATTTTCCTAAAAAAATTCATGCTCGTATGAAACAAGCTGCCTTACAGGAAATGTATAATTTTGAACAACTTGAGGAAGAGCGTCTCCCTCAAGCTTGGGGGAGGCTTCTCCAATTGCTTAATGCTTTGCCTGGTCATCCTCTTAAAAGTAATTAATTCCTTGATATCTTCTATTATGTATTAACCGATGAATCTAGGGACTACCTAGATAGCTGTGCTGGTTGTGTTTTCAGGGAAAGAACAGTTGCAGAGGCTTGAGAATTATTGAATAGCTTATTAAAAATGATGATGATTGGACACTTCCTGAACCACAAACTAAACCAACTCCGAAGAAGGGGGTATTTTATTTCTCAGTCCTATAGATACATAGGACGCTAAGAAATCTATGAAGGAAAAAGGTATTACAGCTGAAGATATTAAGAATCTACCACCTATTGAATAAATACATCGACTCGATACTCCAAAACAGCCAAATAGGTAGTAGAGGTACATTCTCTGTATAAATTTGATGAATGTGATATTCCTTACAATAAGTCTCCTAGTTAGTGCCTGGATCAATTTGATAAGTTTGTTGTTAAGCAACAACATTTTAATATGAAAATAAGTGATCACTTGAAACATAATGCTATTATTATTGAACGTTTGAGTGATGTGCTAATTAGAATATCCAATGATGTTAAAGTTTTAAATAAACACTTCTCTATGGTTCACACTCAAGTTGAACAAGTTTGTAGGTCACAACAAGATTTGTTTAGGGATATGCTTAAACAACAAAATAAACATGCTTATGGGGTGGACACTAGAGGAGGTAAATCTACTCAGGATCCTTTGTATTCTGAAGGTCATCCTAAAATAATTGAACAAGATTCTCGAAGAATTAATGATAGTGCACCTAGTTCACCTAAGAAGAAAAAGAAGAGTAGGAATAAAACTATGGATGCTTCTAGTGAACCTGTTATAGAAAACCCTGTTGAGAATCCTAGTAATGTTTCTATTTCTGACGCTAAAGCTCAATCTGGTAATGAGCATGAACCTATTGATAGTGATGTTATTGATGATAATAATGTTGATAATGGTGCTCCACCTAATGATGAACCTGATAAGGAGGAAGAAGTAGAACTTGAAGTTGAGCTTGATGGCCCAACTCTAAAAATAAAAGATATGATAAAAGAGATTATGTTGCTAGGAAGCATGGTAGAGAAAGAGAACCATGGGTACAAAATCACATGCCTTTTCCTAGTAAGGCTTTAAAGTCAAAGGATGAAGATGCTTTTAATCGCTTTGTTGGATTGCTTAGACCATTGTTTCTTCAAGTTCCTTTGACTGATGCTATGAAAATGCCTCTATATATGCTAAGTACATGAAAGATATTGTAACTAATAAAAGAAATCATGAGGCTAGAATTTCTACTATGGTTGCAGATTATTCTTTCAAAGGAAAAACACCTGAAGAACTAGGATGCAGGGATAACTACTACACCATGCTCTATTTAGAATAACTATGTTAAAACTGCTTTGTGTGATCTTGGAGTTGGTGTTAGTGTTATGCCCTTTCTATCTATAAAAGACTTGAATTGAATAAATTAGTGCCCACTGAAATTTATTTTCAAATGGCTGACAAGTCTACAGTTATTCCTGCTGGTGTTTGTGATGAGGTTCCTACTGTGGTTGCTAATGTTATAATCTTAATGGACTTTTTATTCTTGATATGCCCGAGGACGACAACATGTCTGTTATTCTCGAAAGACCTTTCCTTAACTCTGTAGGGGTTGTTATTGATTGTAATAAAAGTAAGGTTACTTTCCCAGTCAATGGCAATGAGCATACAGTTTGTTTTCCAACGAAACGAAACAAAGTAAACAGTCTCAATTCTATCAAAAAAATTATGACCATCACTATTGGAGATTTTGAATTTTCTATTACAGTTCCAAAAAAGAAATACCTAACTATTATGATTGGAACCATGCCTATTCAAGTTGAGGTAACCTAGTACTATACAAAAATTCTTTGGTTTTATGTCACCCAGAAATAATTCGTTAATAAGACTTGATCAACCTTGTTAATGGATTATTTTTTAGGAGCATATAATCGATGAATTCTATAAGCATAACTCTCTGTAATTTTAATTTATTCTCCATTTGCATTAGTTTTAATAAAGTTTAAATGCCCTAGAAAACCCTGTTTAGCCTTTTTTGAATTTTCTATGCAATAAAATGGTGCAAAAATAAAAGTCTCGGAATCCCCTAAAAATTTAGCATGAAATTTTTCTGAATATTTAAGATTTTTTGGCACTGAACACATCTCAGGGGGATGCACATGCTGGTCACAAGCCAAGGGTGTGCCCACACCACTAGGGCACGCATAGTGGCTTGTGGGTCCCACAGGCACCCACTAACTTGGTACCCGTGGCCCCCGCCTTCTTCTTCCTCCACAAATTTTCTTTCTTGCCCCATTAACACGAGTTCTTGCTCATATGTGAACAATTTTTGATATCTTTGCCATTGTTCAAGAATTCATCTGATTAATCTGTTAATTGGCCAGTTAATCGCTACTCATCGGGTGGCCGAATTGAATAACACCTATTCATCGCGTTAACTTGTCGGGCCGATTAAATGGTTTGGCAGACTAATTAAATGGTCTACTGACGGATTAATCGGTTGTCAGGGTGATTAATCATTGTCGGCTTGCTAACTCAAGGGCAAACAAAGCCCAATTATTTGACCCCTAACCCCTCATAGCGCCTTCCGCTCCTAAAGAGCTAGGGTTTATCCCTCCACCCGCCCCCTCCCGCTCCTCTCATCCCCTCCCGACTTAGATGGCGGCTAGCCAGGTCCTTATCGATGCGCCGCCGCTTCCCCTCCTCCCATATGTGTCACCGCTTTCTCTTCTCCCACTCCGCCCACTACTTCTCCTCCTCCTTCGTAACCTGCCACCTCCAACAACCGACCCGTTCAGACGCCCTGTGCGGCCGCCATCACCTTTCCTCTGTCTGTCACCATCGCGTGCCATCTCTCGGAGTTGCTTCCGAGGCGTGAATCAGCAAAAAAGTGTTGTTGTATACATGTTTGTTGATGATTTTAACGCCCACATGGATGATTGTTGTTGTATACAAGTTTTCTCATCTATTGAGAAAAGAAAATGGTGTCATTCGCTTCATATTTGCAATGTAGATTTTTTTTCTCCATACAAAATTTGCTTCTGTTGAGTTTAAAATTACATCGATTAATGGTCGACCGATTAATCCGGTTAATAGACTGATTCATCGATTAATCGTTACTCCCAAGCCGAACGAGCAGCTACCAGTTTAACGATTTCCTCAACATTGATCTTCGCTCGGAGCTTCGTTTTCGAAACTTTTCAAAGGAATTGCTCCTTGGTATGTGACTCCTCCATTGGTCCAATTAGTTTTGTTCTAGTGGTTTATACTTTGCTTATTTTACTACTGTTAGTGACCATGAAAATGAGCTTCCATGTTGAATTTACTTGGTTCTAAGTAGTTTTGATGCATGGTTTAGCCTCTAGACACTTGTGGCAGTAGTTGCTATCAATTATATTGAATTTTGTTCACTTTTTATGAGTTGCTAAAAATTTCAGAAAAGGGAAATATTGAGGAGGATGTTCTCAAGAGGTTCTTGAAACCATAGTACAGCAAGGACCGCTTATCATGAACCCGGAGAAAGCTCTTTGCGAGGTGCTGAAGTGAAAGCTTATCAATGGCCATGTGAGACTTTCATGACTGGAGCCGACATCAAACAAGAGTTTGAATAATTTGTTGAAAATTCCGGTTTGGCTGCCTTCCTCGCAGATAAGTATAGTCAATGTTATCATCTCACTGGTACTTTCATGCAAGATTTTCAATACATAACTAGCCGTACTGCACCAAGAGTCGTCTTTCGGTTATATGACAAACATTATAGCATGTCTCTTGAAGAATATTGTCATATCTGTAAGATTCCATTTGGGTTCATTCAATGAGCCTCATAAAAGAGACTACAGGCATTTCTTAGGAGTCTTTGCATTAGGGAGACTAGAGGGGTAACTCAGGGTAGAATCGAAAGCATTCATTTTCCTTCCATCCATTACTTTGCTTGTTTCATAGGAAGATGTTTAACTGGTAAACATGATTTTAGTGCTACATGTGCCCCTGATTTGAGTATTCTATATTCTGGTGTGCATGGTGATAGGACTTATAACATGGGGGGCCATTGTTGCATGTCGTCTAAGTAGAAATGCCGATAGTGGTGATACTTATGGAGGGATTTATGCTTCTCGTATAGCTGCTCACCTTGAGATACCTATCAGATTTAATGAGAACTATGAGCTCCCTACTAGTTTCCTAGATTTTGAGGCTATGCAACGTCATGGATTTATTGAATATGGAACGAGTGAATATCGATACAGACTTTTTGATATGCACCATTTTGTTACTATCACCATGCCTTCTCCTGCTCTATTTCATTGATAGGTCAAAAGAGATATTATGTCCCTCTAGAGAAATTTGAAGCGCAATAGGCAACGAAAGAAGCTGCACGTCTTGCGGTGGCTAATGCGTAGAACGCTAAACGGAGTTTTCATCATGAGTTTTCATCATGACTTTTACTCATACGAGCAGTAGCGTCAACCAAGTTAGGCCAAAAGCCTAAGCTTGGGGAGTACATATTCTCACCGATAATTTATTGATGTTATCACATATTCTTTACACTGGTGTGTGTTCATCATTTTCTTTGTATCTCCATGTTTCACTTTTATTTGCTCCCTTTTGTGTGTTTATTAAAATTTCAAAAAACCCAAAAATATTTCTCACTTCTTTTTCGGTTGTCTTTCTTTGTTTGCGAGTTTGTTTTATTAAAACAAAATCCAAAAATATTTCTCGTTTCTTCTTTTTTGGAGTCCTTCAATGTAATTTTCTTGCCTTTTGCCTTTCTTCATTTATTTGCTTTCTTCAGAAAAACCTTTCTTCATTTATTTGCTTTCTTCAGAAAAACCAAAAACTCCAAAAATATTAAGTGTGTTTCTTTGAATTTCTTTTCTTGAGTCAAAGTAAGGAGAAGGTATCCACAAAGAATCTCCACTTGGCTCTTATGCGTTTTATTGCGTATCTAATGAAAGGCCAAATATTTCCTTTTCTTCTCCTTTGTATATAGTGTTTGCAGATTTCTTCTTAGCCCGCGGCACACTTTCACTATGTTATATTGTCCACATCATTTGGTCATGCAAATGAAAGGCAATACTGATGATGATTTGATGAAGTGATCGTGGTGAAGAAGAGCTGGTATGAACTCTACTTGTTTCTTGTTTGTGTAGAATGTTTACCTTAGTAGTCTTGCTTCGGCCTATTATGAATAAACATGTGTATGATGATGATTACAGTTCACAGTTGCTCATGCAATGCTTAATTTGCTAGGAGTGGATAATATGTTATCTTAGGTGTCAACATGCATTAAATTGAATATGATGCGGTATGCTAGGATGATATCCTCCTCTGAGAAAATGAAGTGGCTTGACTTGGCACATGTTCACGCATTTAACCGATTCAGATCCAATATTGCCTCCATGATATTTATGTTCAGAGTATTTATAACCTCCTCATGCTAATGTTCAATGTTAATTATTCAAAATGCATGATTATGACTGTTATCGCTCTCTAATTGGTCGCTTCCCCGTCTATTGCTAGCCTTCACCTGTACTAAGAGGAAATACTACTTGTGCATCCAAAATCCTGAAACAAAAGTTATTTCATAAGAGTCTCCTATATCTACCTATATGCAATATCACCTTTCCGTTTCAAGTAAATTTGCATGTGCCATCTCTAAGCCTTCAAATGAATATCTGTTGTTTGTGCCCAAAGCTCATGGAGCGGTAGGGTAGTCAATATCTTCCATGCCAAGTGTGTTTACCTCATGACGAGAGTTTATTAACTCGTCAATCTTGAGGGAGGCTGGTAACAAGGATGCCCAGTCTTGAATTATTCTATAAAAAAATGCTCCCTCGGACAGTTGATTGTTCGCAGGCACCAGTGGATTCGGCTAACCATGATTTGTGTTAGTATGATGGTGGGGGAGTAAAACTTTTTTCTTGGGAATCTCCATCAACATGTTTAGCATGGAAGACATTGGGGACTCTGTCGTAAACTACAGACTGAAAAGTACATCTCTCAAAATGAAAATATTTCTGTTTTAAACAATGAACTCTAGTACATAAGCAAATCCCTGCTTCCCTCTGCGAAGGGTCTATCTTTTAATTTATTATTGATTCATCACCTTCTCATTCAAGCACCAATTTGTAGAAGTCTATTGTCATTCTTAGTTTAACATTCATTTGGTCTAATTAATGTTGGGTGTGAGCATGACTAGATGTCTTCTACCTTGAATTACAATGTTTAGTTGTTGCTTGAACTTCATAGGTGCTCTGCATTTATGCTTTGCGGTCTCAGAAAGGACTAGTGAGATACCATTCTATCATATTGTATCATAATTATTTTGACAAAGTGTTGGTATTTGAGATATAGTATTATCACTCGCTAGTTGGTTATGTTATTGACGAGTAAATATGGCCTCTAAGTATTATCATATATGTGTTTACTTCATGATATTGGTTGAAAACTTGATTACTAGTTAAGCTTATATACAACAACAAAAGCAAATGAGTTTGTAAAAGTTTTTATTTAACACTTTAAGTTTTTCAAGTGAATTGCTTGAGGAGAAGCAATTCACTTAAGCTTGGGGGGTTGATACGTCTCCAATGTATCTACTTTTCCAAACACTTTTGCTCTTGTTTTGGTCTCTAGTTTCCATGATTTGAGTGAAACTAACCTGAACTGACACTGTTTTCAGTAGAACTACCTTGGTGTAGTTTTTGTCCAGGAAAAAATGTTCTCGGAATTGGATGAAACTTTACGGAGATTTATTTTGGAACAAATGCAAAATACTAGAGCAAAGAAGTACCAGAGGGGGCTACCAACTGCCCACAAGATAGGGGCACGCCTACCTCCCAAAGCACGCCATGGTTGCTTGTGGGGCCCCTGGACCTCTTCCTAGCCTAATTCTAGCGCTATATACTTCGTCTTCCTGAGAAAAAAATCAGAGAGAAAGTTTCATCATGTTTTACGATACGGAGCCGCCACCACCTCCTGTTCTTCATCGGGAGCCCTGATCTGGAGTCCGTTCGTTGCTCCGGAAAGTGGGATTCATCGCCATCGTCATCACCAACCCTTCCCCATAAAAAAATTCATGATTCTCACAATCATGTGTGAGTAATACCCTTGTAGGCATATTGGAGGTAGATGGAGATGGATGAGATTTGATATATAATCATGTGAATTTGTTAGGGCTTGATCCCTAGTATCCACTATGTTCTGAGATTGATGTTGCTATGACTTTGCTATGCTTAGTGATTGTCACTAGGGCCAGATGCCATGATTTCATATCTGAACATATTATGTTGTCATGAATATATTTGAGTTGTTGGTCTTACCTGCAAGTTGTGTGCACCTATTATCGTTCTGAACCTTAGATCCCCAAGGTGACACTGATTGGGATATCGACGGGGATGACTTTAACGTGATGATTTCGTGTATTCACCATGTGTTAATGCTTTGTTCCGGATCTCTATTAAAAGGAGCACCTTAATTACCCTTATTTTTCATTAGGATCCTGCTGCCATAGGAGGGTAGGACAAAAGATGTTAGGCAAGTTGTAGGAACGAAGTATGTCTACCAGAGAGGGGGGGGGGGGTGAATGGGAGTTTTAAAATTTCTTCGAAAATATCCAAACTCTCGGAGCACAGCAGTGGAGCAAATGAAAAACAATTTATAGTGAGTGAATATAAACTACCGAATGGAAACTAAAGGCATGCATCAAGACAAATCACATGATTGAAACAGACCGAATGTAAATAGGAGGGACAGACTTAACCAGTAATGCTCGATGGCGACAAGAAATTTGGTAGACCAGTCCGTCCTTCTGCACAAGGACTACGTCTGGTTGGAGGGGTTGTGATTTAACACAGAAGATAAACTCTCTTTGCCCTATTCTCCTCGACAATTGGTTCGTCAACCAATGCCGATCACTCATGGTAGATATTTGAGGCGATCTCCAAACCTTTACAGACTTCTTCAAGAACCACAATTACTCTTGGTCTCTAAAGAAATTGACACCTAACCGTCTAGAGAGTTTGCAGCTCTCAAGAGTAATAGGCGGAGCGTACTGGACTTAGATTCGAGTGATGCTGAACCACTATCTAATTTTTCGGCTCTAGGGGTTTTCTCTCGGTGGATTTTAAACTCAAATCACTCGGAGAGGGGGTTGCTCAACAATCTTCTCAGAATCAAACGGAGCAGCCACTGGACAAAGCCGGTGCGGGGTGGCTACTTATAGCCGCAATCTTCCCTGGTGGGAAATGACCATTTTGGACACGCGGTCCAGCCAATGGCCAACCGACACATTCTCAATGGTCGAATTTTGGAGCAACGGTAACAATACTTGAGGAACAAGTTGTCGGTGCAACAAACCTTCACTTATGTTGCCCGGACTGTACACAGGCTCAAGTGGCAGAGATGCAAACTCCACCAAGCATTCAAGACAAAACCAAGCCAGAGAGGTAGCCCTTTGAGGAATCAAGGGGCGGATCGAGCAGACGAAGACAAGCCAAGAGAACGAGATATCACTAAGGAAAAGCCTCCTTTACCAGGCAAGCGAGCCTGGTTAGGTCGAGGCCACCCCGAAGACAAGTCCAAAGACTTCCCTGGCAGGCTCGCCGGGGCCGCTGGCGGCCTGCATCCCCGCCAAGACTCCACCGCTCCACCGCATCGCGACTCAAGTCATCCATCGATGCGGTGTCGAGCCGCCAGATAACTAAGTGGCTGTCATTTGACACGTGCCAGCCATTTAGGAGGAAGATCACCTCTATATGACACCCGTCCAGAGGCGTGTCAAGCAGACAGGTGGAAGGTGACTAAGCGGCGCGGCAGGCCTGCTAGGTTGCATCCACAGCGTGACACCTGGCTGTGCATTTAATGCACTTTGTCCTGACTGCCAGAGTTAGGTATGATAGTAATGTTAGCTATCTAATCACTGGACAATGACCGTTTTGCCATTGTGGTAACCCCTTAGCCCATAAAAGGAGGACCGTGGCAACCGTAGAAAGGATTCGGACCCTCGTGTACTCATACGCGTGTAGCTGCTCTCCCCAAGGCGACCTTGCCGGGCTTGAGCGCCGCGCGTTCTTCACGGTCCCTCCATCAATCCACCAAAGCAGGAGTAGGGTTTTACGCTTCTCAGCGGCCCGAACCTGGGTAAAAAACACCAGCATCATCACTGCCGTGCTGTCCCATGGCCTCCGCTCTTTGTGCAATGTGACCTCCCCCCTGCCAAACCACAAAGGGGCCAATGGCCCCATAGGTGGCCGTGTTCTACCACGACATCTTTGGCGCGCCAGGTAGGGGGAGCGCTTGTGCGAACCCGAGGTCGTAAATAGCACGTCAGTCTTCATCATCATCTTCTTCATCGTTGGCTTCATCATCCATGGCGCCCAAGAAGAAGTCCGGCGCAACTGCTCATCCTTCCACCTCGAAGGTCCCCTTGCATGCAGCCACAGATACTATGGGGGCTGCAGCGGCGTCGGGGGACGCGGACGCCATGGGGAACGTGACCGGCGCAGGCAGCACTGTCATCGTTCCCCCCGCGGCCGAAGCGGGAGCAGAAAACGCCGGAGGAGGGCGGCATCAACAGCATTTCGACGGCCGTGCTCCCCAACGTAAGGGTGGGGAGAACGTTGAGTCTCCACCTCCCCACCGTGCCGAAGGGCACAGCCACAGCGACAACGCTCGCTCCGTTGTGAACCACGGCCCCCTGGTTGCCCCTGTAACGGGCGCAACGGTGGGGCAAGTGCCTCCGCCGAGGCGGGGTAACCAAGACAAAGCGCTGAACGGGGTCGTCTACCCCCAGGCGCACCCTTCTAGCCACCGTACCATCATGGCGGCTGGCTCACGGCGACGAGAGCATGGCGCTGCCGCCACTGGTACTGGCAGGAGCCGAGCGACATCACGGTCTGCGTTGTCATCCATGCCAAGCACCGCTTCGGAATCCATGGTGCGAGCCCAACTCCTGCTGAGATTCCCACCAACGGCCGATCAAATGGATGAGTGGAGAGACACCATCCAGAGTTTGATCGGTTTTGCTGAAGCGGGAGGATCGCAGCAGGTGGATCCGCCGCAGCGCCCACAAGCAATAACCACAGCCCAAGCCGCTGGCCAAGTTAAGGGGGCCACTCCAATGGTGCAATCCCCTCCGCGACAGCCAGCGCAAAGACTGCAACCAGAACCACACAACCAGGAGCCCGACGAGGTATCAATGGCTTCATCTGACCCTTGGGCCCGTCGAGATCAGCGGCAGGTCCTGGAAGATTGGCGGAGGGAGGACGCGCGCGTCACCATAGAACGACGGCGCGAAACCCGTCGCCAATCTGACAGGCGCAATGGCCCAGACGTCGACAAACCCGCGCCCAGTGAAGGCGGATACTTGCCTTTCGAGGTTGGGTGCCCTGCCTTCACTCGCAAGCTGCGGCAAGTCCGTTAGCCATCTGCCCGCGTTTTCAAGCCAGAAATACCAGAGAAGTATGATGGAAGGTTGTACCCGGCAGAGTTCTTGAGCATCTACACTATCGCTGTTCAAGCCGCCGGAGGACGAGATGAGAAGGTGTTCGCCAATTACTTCCCTTTGGCACTCAAGCCAAATGTGAGGTCATGGCTGATGCAGCTTCCGGAGAATTCCATCTTATCATGGGCTGACCTGTGCAATGAGTTTGTTGGCGCCTTCACGGGCGGCCATCAAGAACCAGGACGACCCAACGATCTGCAGCTCCTTCCACAAAAGGAAGGGAAGAGCTTGCGGAAGTACATGCAGAGGTTTAGCCGGGTGCACAGGAACATTCCAGACATCCACCCGGCAGCTGTGATTGTCGCGTTCCAGTCCAACGTGCGCAATAGGAGGATACGTTCCAAGATGAAAGTCTGGTTGCCCAAGACTGGGAATGAGCTGTACACCTTGGCGGATAAGTGTGCCCGAACAGAGGAAGGGAGGCGGCTCCCCGGAGAAGAGGACGGCGTCGAAGTCGACTCAGAGGATGACGACAATGCCGCTGACCTGAAGAGGAAGAATAAGAAACACAATAAGAAGCGCAAGAAAAAGGCAGTATTGGCTGTTGAGGGCTCTGGCACTCCTAGTACCGGCAAGAAGGCTAAGACCGAAGCCGCCGGCAAGGAAGTTGCTGCGTGCACTGATTGCCGGGAGGCTGCGGCAGCCGAAAAGGCTGGGAAGGCTGACCGGCCATACTGCAAGATCCACCGGACCAAGGGCCATGATCTCCAAGAGTGTCACCAAGTTGAGCAACTTGTCAAGAAGAAGAGAGCTGAGTACGAGAAGCGTGACAAGGAAAAAGACCAAGAAGGTGTTGGCGGGAAGGGCCGCGGCGGTAGAGGAGGCCGCTGTGGCAAGGCTCCCCAGCATCAAGACAAACCTGCAAAGAGGCCGTGAGAAAAGAGAAGGCGATGACGAAAGTGATGAAGGGGATGAAGAGGAGACCGGTGAGCCAGAGTTCCAGAAGGCCACTTAGGCGCTATGCGTTGACGAAGGCGCATCTTTGCATTTCTCTCACCGCCAGCTTAAATAGTGGGCGCGTGAGGTCAACACCGTAGAGCCAGCGGCAGACTCCCGAAAACCACTCAAATGGTCCCGCACGCCCATCATCTTCGACGAAGAGGATCACCCTGACCGTACCATCGCAGTAGGGTGCTTGCCGTTGTTCGTTTCACCAACAATCCGCAACCTCAAGGTAACGAAGATGTTGGTTGATGGCGGGGCTGGGTTGAATCTGATTTCCCCCAAGGTGCTCAGCAAGCTTCAAATATCAGATGAAGAGCTCAAGATTACTGGCACTTTCCAAGGGATCAACCCCGGCAAGAGTCGTCCTAAGGGAAAGATCACACTGCCGGTGATGTTTGGAGGAGAATTGAACTACCAGACCGAGAAGGTTGTGTTTGATGTGGTTGATCTCCCCCTGCCGTACAATGGAATCCTTGGTCGTCCAGCCCTGGCCAAATTCATGGCGGCCTCACACTATGCCTACAATACACTAAAGATGCCAGGGCCGATGGGCGTCATTTCCATTCCGTCAGACAAGAAGGACGCAATCACATGCGTAGAAAAGATGTACTGAGACACAGTCGCTGCTGAGGCCGCGGAGGCTGCAGCTCCCGCCAAGGAAAGCAAGAAAGGGAAGAAAGCTAGCAAAGATACCGGCAAAGAATCCGGGAAGCGCACCTCTTCGGAGTGTGCTGCACCCGTCGATGATTTGCCGGAGAGCTCCACTAGCAAGAAGCCCAAGGTTGCCTCACCTACGATGAAGAAGGTCCCGGCAGGGCTGGATGGCGCTGGTGGTACGTTCACCATCAGCTCCACCCTTGATGACAAATAGGAAAGCGCACTCGTTGCCTTCCTGCGGGCGAATGTAGATGTGTTTGCCTGGCAACCATCTGACATCCCTGGTGTTCCCAGGGAGGTAATCGAGCACCACCTAGCTGTCTGCCCTCATGCCCGGCCCGTCAAGCAGAAAGTCAGGAAGCAAGCTTTAGAGCGACAACAGTTCATTGCCGAGGAGCTCAAGAAACTTGAAGCAGCTGGTTTGGTCAGAGGAGTGTTGCACCCAACATGGTTGGCGAACCTGGTGGTGGTGCGCAAGGCAAACGGGAAATGGAGGCCTTGCATAGACTTCACGGATCTGAATAAGGTATGCCCGAAGGACCCATTCCCCTTGCCGCACATCGACCAGATCATAGATTCCACTTTCGGGTGTGATCTGCTTTCCTTCTTGGATGCATACTCTGGGTACCATCAGATATTCATGTCCAAGAAGGACGAGGAGAAGACCGCGTTCATAACCCCATGTGGCACATACTGCTTCGTGCGGATGCCCTTCGGGTTAAAGAGCGTTGGATCCACTTTTGCGAGGGTAGTGCAAATTGGTTTTGAGTCTCAATTGCACAAGAATATTGAAGCTTACATGGATGACATAGTGGTCAAGACCAAAGAAAAATCAACTCTCATTCAGGATTTGGAAGAGACCTTTGCGAATCTACGCAAGATCAACTTGAAGTTAAACCATGAGAAGTGTGTGTTCGGCGTTCCCTCTGGCAAGATACTTGGTTTCTTTGTGTCCCACCGGGGGATAGAGGCCAACCCCGACAAGATCAAGGCGATCGAGCAGATTCAAGCACCCAAGACAGTTAAGGACGTGAGGCGCCTAACCGGATGTGTTGCCACGCTAAGTAGGTTCATTTCCAAGTCTGCCGAGCGTGCCTTGCCGTTCTTCAAAATTTTGAAGAAGGCAGGGCCAATGAAGTGGACCCCGGAAGCAGAAGCAGCGCTGCGAGACTTGAAAGCCTATCTTTCCTCTGCTCCCACCTTGGTCGCTCCTAAACCACAAGAGCCGTTGCTGCTGTACTTAGCGGCGACCAATCAAGTGGTTAGTGCAGCGCTGGTGGCGCAGCGGGAAGTAGATGAAGGAGTAGCCGTAGCTACTATCCCCTCCGGAGAAGGAAGTGAACCTATCCCGGCAAGGTTCGGTGCAGATCGGGAGAAAGAAGAGCAGAATAACAGAGATGATTCCAAGACCACGGCAAGGAAGAAGATAGTGCAGCGGCCAGTGTACTTTTTAGCTCCCTGTTGCAGGGGGCTGCTAGGTCAAGGTACTTCGGAGTGCAAAAATTTGATCTTTGGCCTCATTATGGCCTCAAGGAAGCTGCGCCACTACTTCCAAGCCCACGAGATTACAGTTGTCACTCGTTTCCCTTTGCAACGCATACTGAGGAACCCGGAGACCACTGGCAGAATAGTGGAATGGGCTTTGGAATCGTCAAGTTTTGGTCTGAAGTATGAGAGTACGTCAACCATTCAGAGTAGAGCATTGGCGGATGTCATCACGGAATGGACGCCAACCCCAGATGAGGAGACACCAGAAACAGTTATCCCCGGCAAGGAGGCCCCCCAAGAGTGGATCATGTACTTTGATGGTGCCTTCTCACTGCAAGGTGCAGGAGCTGGCGTGCTCCTTGTCGCACCCACTGGAGAGTACCTCAAGTATGTGGTCCAGATGCATTTCCCCCGGGAGAAAGCTACCAACAACACTGCGGAATATGAAGGACTCCTTGTTGGGCTCAGGATCACAACAGAGTTGGGAATTAAGAAGTTGATCATTCATGGAGACTCACAGCTTGTGGTGAGACAAGTGAACAAGGATTACTGGAGTCCATTGATGGAGGCATATGTGGAGGAAGTGAGGAAGCTGAAGGAGCGTTTTGGTGGATTGCAAACAGAGCACGTGCCACGTGTGGAAAACAGTACGTTGCCGATCATCTGTCAAAATGCGCTGCACAAAAGCTTCCTGTGGAACCAGGGACTTTTGTCCTCCACCTGACTCAACCCTCAGTATCCCCGACAACAATGGCTAGAAAGAGGAGGAAACTGGACTCCGGCAACCCTCTCCCGGCAGAGCTTCCCGAAGCCCCCGGCAGAGAGGTTGATGGGAATAACTCCACTTCGCCTGGTGAGCAGCATGATGTCTACTACGCAACCTTCTTCTTGTAGACTCGTGTTGGGCCTCCAAGCGCAGAGTTTTGTAGGACAGTAGCAAATTTCCCTCAAGTGGATGACCTAAGGTTTATCAATCCGTGGGACGCGTAGGATGAAGATGGTCTCTCTCAAACAACCCTGCAACCAAATAACAAAGAGTCTCTTGTGTCCCCAACACACCCAATACAATGGTAAATTGTATAGGTGCACTAGTTCGGCGAAGAGATGGTGATACAAGTGCAATATGGATGGTAGATATAGGTTTTTGTCATCTGAAAATATAAAAACAGCAAGGTAACTAGTAGTAAAACAGAGCAAAAACGGTATTGCAATGCTTGAAAACAAGGCCTAGGGTTCATATTTTCGCTAGTGCAAATTCTCTCAACAATGATAACATAATTGGATCACATAACAATCCCTCAATGTGCAACAAAGAGTCACTCCAAAGTTTCTATCGGAGAACGTAGGACGAAAATGTACATCAACCCCTATGCATAGATTACCCCAATGTCACCTCGGGAATCCGCGAGTTGAGTGCCAAAACATACATCAAGTGAATCAATAGAACATCCCATTGTCTCCACAGATATCCCATCGCAAGACATACATCAAGTGTTCTCAAATCCAATACTCAATCCAACATAACGAAACATCAAAGAGCAAGACTCAATTCATCACAACAAGAGATAGAGAGGGGAGAAACACCATATGATCCAACTATAATAACAAAGCTCGCGGTACATCAAGATCGTGCCAAATCAAGAACACGAGAGAGAGAGATCAAACACATAGCTACTTGTACATACCCTCAGCCCCGAGGGTGAACTACTCCCTCCTCGTCATGGAGACCGCCGGGATGATGAAGATGGCCTCCGGTGATGATTTCCCCCTCCGGCAGGGTGCCGGAACGGGCTCCCGATTGGTTTTTCATGGCTACAAAGTCTTGCGGCGGCGGAACTCCCGATCTAGGTTTATTTCTGGAGGTTTTGGTATTTATAGGAGGTGTTGGCGTCGGGGACAAGTCAAGGGGGCCCACGAGGCGACGACAAGGCAGGGGGCGCGCCCTGGGGGGCACCCTCCACCCTTGTGGTTGCCTCGGGACTCCTCTCCGATATCTTTTCGTTCCAGTATTTTTTATATTTTCCAAAAATATTCTCCGTAAATTTTCAGCCCATTCCGAGAACTTTTATTTCTGCACAAAACCGACACCATGGTAGTTCGGCTGAAAACAGCGTCAGTCCGGGTTAGTTCTAATCAAATCATACCAAAATCATATAGAATTGTTGTAAACATGGCATGAATACTTCATAAATTATAGATACGTTGGAGACGTATCAGCATCCCCAAGCTTAATTCCTTCTCGTCCTCGAGTAGGTAAATGATAAAAGAAATAATTTATGAAGTGTGAATGCTAGCAAGTGCACAAGTTTGATCAATAATAATTTCAACCACTTTTTCTGGCATCATTATATATCATAACAGTAGCTCATATCATAAAACTTCTCATGATCAAGTAGCAAGCTATTCACGTGTTAAAGCATAAGCCATAAACTTTCTTGAAAACTAACAAACTAGGTTCTCAGTCATCAAACAATTGCAATTCATCTTATTTTCAGGAAGGGTATATGTAAGAGCTTTGATTTAGCAAATCCCACATACTCAACTATCATATAGTCTTCCATGATTGCTACCTCTCAAAGCATATTTTTAGAACAAATAAATAGCATCCATTGAACACAGACAAAGATAGGGGCTTAATGTTTCGCCTCCCAACTTATTTATCATATAGATAATTGTCAACAATAATAATTCATGATCAAATATATTTGAATGGCCATATATGCTTAGATCTTTCCCCATCACATGGTACTTGCCAACTAAAGAGTAGGTTGGAATGAGAAGGAATACTACTGACTCTTGCATAAAAGTAAAAGATAGGCCCTTCGCAGAGGGAAGCAGGGATTTGCAGAGGTGCCAGAGCTCGAAGCTTTTAAAACAGAGATGAACATAATTTTGAGAGGTATGCTTTCATTGTCAGAATAACAACCAAGAGATCTCACTATCTTCCATGCTAGATACATTATAGGCGGTTCCCAAACAGCATGGTAAATTTTTTACCCCCCCTCCACCAACAATCACATTCCATGGCTGATCCAAAACAACGGGTACCGTCCATACCAACAACAGTCCTGGGGGAGTTTTGTTTAATTATTTGAAATTTTATTTTTGATCTTTTGATCATAGGACTGGGCATCCCAATTACCAGCCACTCTCTCGTGAATGATGAGTGAATAAACACTCATCGTGAGAATAACCCACCTAGCATGTAAGATACTGACAGCCCCTAGTCGCTACATGAGCGATTCGGGCATACAAAACAGATTATTATTTGAAGGTTTAGAGTTTGGCACATGCAAATTTACTTGGAACGGCAGGTAAATACCGCATATAGGTAGATATGGTGGACACTCATGGAAGAAACTTGGTTCAAGGATTTTGGATGCACAAGCAGTATTTCCGCTTGGTACATAAATTTTGGCTAGCAAAAGATTCTAAATAGCAAGCACCACATGTTGGAGGATCCATAACAATATAACTTCTATACAAATATACCCAAGCATAACTCATTATGTTGTCTTCCATGCCCAACTTCAACTAATTTGCTCAAGTTTGAAAATAATTAATGGGGCTCACAATCATAGAAGATGTCCAAGATAGTATATTTATATGTGAAATCTCTCTTCCTTCAATATTCTTTCATGAATTGTTCAAGTGGCCAATACTATGTTTGCTAACTTTCAATAAATTTACCACCTCTACTTCTTATATGTGAAGTCATTACTCCCCATGGGATAAGCATATGAAACATATATAATTTCAGATTTATGATATTCAATTCATTCAACCATTTACTCATAGGATATAAGTGAAGCACACGAGTAAATGACAAACTACTCCAAAAAGATATAAGTGAAGATTAATGAGTAGTCAAATAATTAAGTAGCTATGTGAAGACTCTCTCTCAAAACTAAAAATTTAGATCTTAAGTATTTTATTCAAACAGCAAGCAAAACAAAATAAAATGACATTCTAAGGATAGCACATATCATGTGAAGAAGCAAAAACTTAGGCTCAACCAAAACTGACCGATCATTGTTGAAGAAGAAAGGTGGGATGCCAACCGGGGCATCCCCAAGCTTAGATGCTTGAAACTTCTTGAAATATTAACTTGGGATGCCTTGGGAATCCCCAAGCTTGAGCTTTTGTGTCTCCTTAATTCCTTTTATACCACGGTTTCTCTAAATCTTAAAAACCTTCATCCACACAAAACTCAACAAGAACTCGTGAGAAAAGTTAGTATAAATCAAATGCAAAACCTTATCATTCTATACTGTAGCAAATCACTAAAATTATCATTTAACATTGCATACTAAATGCCTCTGCATATTTAATACTCCTATCCTCAAATAGAATCATTAAACAAGCAAACATATGCAGACAATGCAAACATAACAGCAATCTGTCAAAACAGGACAGTCTGTAAAGAGTGCTATTGTACTCATACTTCCCTAACTCCAAAAATTCTAAAAAATTACCACACTGTAGAAAATTTGTTGTATATTATTTTGAAACAATTTAAACATTTTATAACGGTCTCACTTTCCATAAGAATTCAGACAATGATAGAAAACTTTCTGTTTTCAAAACAACAACATATAGACTTGCAAAATAGGCATGGTAAAGGCTATACTTGACACTTTTATTGAAATAAAAGCTACAAAACATTACTATAAATAACAGAAAGAAAATCCTAATAAATAAAATGACGCTCCAAGTAAAACTCATATCATGTGACGAATAAAAATATAGCTCCAAGTAAGGTTACCGATAATGTTGAAGACGAAAGAGGGAATGCCTTCCGGGGCATCCCCAAGCTTAGTTGCTTGGATCTTCCTTGAATATTACCTTAGGGTGCCTTGGGAATCCCCAAGATGAGGGTATTTTCACTCCTAATTCTCCTCATATCGATTTCTCACCCAAAACTTGAAAACTTCAATCACACAAAACTTAACGGAACTTCGTGAGATGGGTTAGTATGATAAAACAAATCATTCACTTTGGTACTGTCAAGACAAGATTCAATTTTTTTCTCACATGATACCTACTGTAACATATCATTTCTACAATTTATATTGAGGAATATAAGCCATAGAAACTAGAAAACAAGCAAACTATGCATCGAAAACAGAATCTGTCAATAAACAGAACAGTCTGTAAAGATCTGAATTAAAGTCATAATTCTGTAACCCAAAATATTCTGAAAAAATAGAAAAACGTAGAAAATTTGTATATAAATCAACTGTAAAAATTTCAGAATTTTTATGCGTTCCAGTAAAATATAGGAATTTCTGTACTGGACGCAAAAGTTTCTGTTTTTTCACAGAATCAAGGCAACTATCATCCACACTATCCCAAAGGCTTTACTTGGCAATTTATTGAAAAAAAAAGCTATAAAACATGATTACTACAGTAGCCTAATCATGTGAACACACAAAAACATTAGGGGTAAATATTGGGTTGTCTCCCAACAAGCGCTTTTCTTTAATGCCTTTTTAGCTAGGCATGATGATTTCAAGGATGCTCACATAAAAGATAAGGATTGAAACATAATGGGAGCATCACGACGAATATGACTAGCATATTTAATCCTAACCCACTTCCTATGCATAGGTATTTTGTGAGCAAACAACTTATGGGAACAAGAATCAACTAGCATAGGAAAGCAAAACAAGCAAAACTTCAAGATTTTCAACACATAGAGAGGAAACTTGATATTATTGGAATACCTACAAGCATATATTCCTCCCTCATAATAATTTTCAGTGGCATCATGAATGAATTCAACAATATAACCATCACATAAAGCATTATTTTCATGATCCACTAGCATAGAATTTTTATTACTCTCCACATAAGCAATTTTCTTCTCATTCGGAACAGTGGGAGTATCATATGAAACTTGAATACTATAAATTGTTTCCACATTAAAAGAGTAATGTTCAGTAAAAGGATATTCAAAATTATGACAGTAATTATCACTACTTTTTATAACATAAATAACATCACAATAATCATCATAAGTAGCAACTTTGTTCTCATCATAGTCAATTGAAACCTCTTCCGAAATAGTGGAATCATTACTAAATAAAGTCATGACCTCTCCAAATCCACTTTTATCATTATAATAAGATTCAACACCCTCCAAAATAGTGGGATAATTATTATCCAAAGTTGACACTCTTCCAAACCCACTTTCATAAATATAATCATCATAAATAGGAGGCATGCAATCATCATAGCAAATTTGCTCATCCAAAGTAGAGGGACTAAGAAGATCATCTTCATCAAACATAGCATCCCCAAGCTTGGGACAAGCATTAATTGCAGCAAATAAATTCTCAAACATGTCATTCTCATCAAACATAGCATCCCCAAGCTTGTGCCTTTGCATATCATAAGCATAATCACTCTCATCATTAATAGTATGAATAGCAGCAGTAGTATAGCAATTATTATCATCACAACTTTCTAAGTTGGTGCCAAAAAGATTTTCAAGATTATAAATAGTATCATTCTTTTCCCAATCATGATCATCACAATGAGTAATAGGCATAACAATAATAGGAGCAACATCATTTGGAAGGGATACCTTTTTACCTTTGCTTCTCCGTCTTTTCTTTTTCTTCTCCACTTCATGTGTGGGTTTAATCACCTTTTTGGTGCTCCTTACTGATGAGATTGATTGAACAAAAAGCTCCTCCTCGTTACCTGATTCATCATAAGAAAAAATAGGAGGATATTGGGAAACCTCTTCCCCTTCATTAGTATTCTCTTCATCTTCTATTTGTTTTCTTGTCTTTAAGTAATTGGCAATGTAAGGATTCTCAATGCAATTTACCGCACAATACATATAAATTTCCTCTAGATCAAAATCAAGAAATCTCTTAAGGTTATATTCTGGAATATCCTTAGTTATACGTTTCATTTCTTCATACCCAGAAGCAAACTAAGTTCATTATGATGCGCAAGGGAAATCAAGTCATCACAATTTTTGGACACGATTCGATCATGAAACAATTTGCATTGGAGTTTTAAATGACCACGTTCATTGCAAAGTTCACAAGGACGGCGAGAAAAATTAAATCTTTCAGCACAAACATCTAGCCTCTCTTGCAACCATTTAGTTTCTAAATACTTATGCCTCTTGCAAAATCTATCTTCCCTTTTTGGTATGTAATTGCAAACTCTATGCACTCCACAAAAATTGACATGCTTATAAGAAACATTTTTATCATGACTAGTGCAATCATCATTAGTATCAAGAATATTCATAGCAAGCACACTAACAACATTGCAATCATGCTCATCATTCAAAGATTTAGTGCCAAACATTTTATTGAGTTCTTCTTCTATCAATTGAGCACAATTTTCCTTTCCATCATTTTCACGAAAGACATTAAAAAGATGAAGCAAATGAGGCAACCTAAATTCCATTTTTTTGCAGTTTTCTTTTATAAACTAAACTAGTGATAAACAAGAAACTAAAAGATTCAATTGCAAGATCTAAAGATATACCTTCAAGCACTCACCTCCCCGGCAACGGCGCCAGAAAAGAGCTTGATGTCTACTACGCAACCTTCTTCTTGTAGACTCGTGTTGGGCCTCCAAGCGCAGAGTTTTGTAGGACAGTAGGAAATTTCCCTCAAGTGGATGACCTAAGGTTTATCAATCCGTGGGAGGCGTAGGATGAAGATGGTCTCTCTCAAACAACCCTGCAACCAAATAACAAAGAGTCTCTTGTGTCCCCAACACACCCAATACAATGGTAAATTGTATAGTGCACTAGTTCGGCGAAGAGATGGTGATACAAGTGCAATATGGATGGTAGATATAGGTTTTTGTAATCTGAAAATATAAAAACAGCAAGGTAACTAGTAGTAAAACAGAGCAAAAATGGTATTGCAATGCTTGAAAACAAGGCCTAGGGTTCATACTTTCGCTAGTGCAAATTCTCTCAACAATGATAACATAATTGGATCATATAACAATCCCTCAACGTGCAACAAAGAGTCACTCCAAAGTTTCTATCGGAGAATGTAGGACGAAAACGTACATCAAACCCTATGCATAGATTACCCCAATGTCACCTCGGAAATCCGCGAGTTGAGTGCCAAAACATACATCAAGTGAATCAATAGAACATCCCATTGTCACCACAGATATCCCATCGCAAGACATACATCATGTGTTCTCAAATCCAATACTCAATCCAACATTACGAAACCTCAAAGAGCAAAACTCAATTCATCACAACAAGAGATAGAGAGGGGAGAAACACCATATGATCCAACTATAATAACAAAGCTCGCGGTACATCAAGATCATGCCAAATCAAGAACACGAGAGAGAGAGAGAGATCAAACACATAGCTACTGGTACATACCCTCAGCCCCGAGGGTGAACTACTCCCTCCTTGTCATGGAGACCGCCGGGATGATGAAGATGGCCTCCGGTGATGATTTCCCCCTCCGGCAGGGTGCCGGAACGGGCTCCCGATTGGTTTTTCGTCGCTACAAAGTCTTGCGGCGGCGGAACTCCTGATCTAGGTTTATTTCTGGAGTTTTTGGTATTTATAGGAGGTGTTGGCGTCGGGGACAAGTCAAGGGGGCTCACAAGGTGATGACAAGGCAGGGGGCGCGCCCTAGGAAGGGGGGCGCGCCCTCCACCCTTGTGGTTGCCTCGGGACTCCTCTCCGATATCTTTTCGTTCCAGTATTTTTTATATTTTCCAAAAATATTCTCCGTAAATTTTCAGCCCATTCTGAGAACTTTTATTTCTGCACAAAAAACAACACCACGGTAGTTCTGCTGAAAACAGCGTCAGTCCGGGTTAGTTCTAATCAAATCATACCAAAATCATATAGAATTGTTGTAAACATGGCATGAATACTTCATAAATTCTAGATACGTTGGAGACGTATCACAGCACCCTCCCGCCGAACTACCAGTTCTTGTGGTTGAGATATGCGCTCCCACGAATGAGGAGGTGCCATTGATCCTTGTTGTCGAGCCTCAGGCTCGAACTTGGGCACGGCACATAGTCCATTACCTCCAAACAGGAGAACTTCACGAAGAGTAAGAAGAAGCTGAAAGAGTAGCTCGGAGGGCTAGTATGTATCAGTTTGTCGATAGCACGCTATACAGAAGGAGGCCCAACGGTGTGAAATTGAAGTGCATTTGCCGGGAAGAGGTGAAGGAACTGTTGGCAGAGATACACAAAGGCATGTGCGGCTCCCATATTGGATCAAGAGCCTTAGTTGGAAAAGCTTTCCGGCAAGGTTTCTACTCGCCCACGGCCCTCCAAGATGCAATTGAGCTAGTCACCAGATGTGAAGCCTGCCAGTTCCACTCCAAGAATATCCATCAACATGCTCAAGCTCTCCAGACGATCACTTTGTCATGGCCATTTTCGGTCTGGGGGCTCGACATCTTGGGCCCCTTCCCCCGTGCTACCGGGGGCTTTGAATTCTTGTACATGGCAATCGACAAGTTTACAAAGTGGCCAGAAGTGGAGCCTGTGAGAAAGGTGACCGCGCAATCAGCTATCAAGTTCTTGAAGGGATTGGTGTGCCGCTTCGGAGTACCCGCCAGAGTCATCACTGACAATGGCACCCAATTCACAAGTCGCGCCTTCATGCAATATGTTCAAACCCTCGGAAGCAAGGTTTCATTTGCCTCTGTTGCTCATCCCAGGAGCAATGGACAAGCTGAGAGGATGAACGCTAAAGTGTTGCGAGGACTCAAGACAAGAACTTTTGACAAGCTACAGAAGTGAGGCAGACGCTGGATCGACGAGCTGCCGGTGGTTCTTTGGTCCCTCCGTACGACACCAAATTGAGCTACCGGCCAGACTCCCTTCTCCCTAGTCTATGGGGCAGAAGCAGTGATCCCCACGGAACTCATATATGGGTCACCTCGAATATTTGCCTACAATGAAGTAGAGCAAGAGCAGCGCCGGCATGACGATGCCGTGCTCCTTGAGGAGAACCGTCTCCGGGCTGCTACGCGTGCTGCACGCTATCAGCAAGCTCTGCGCCGCTATCATAGCTGCAGGGTTCATGCCCGGAGCCTTGAGGAAGGCGACCTTGTCCTTAGGCGTGTTCAGTCCGCCAAGGGTGCAAACAAGTTGATGCCGAAGTGGGAAGGCCCTTACCGGGTAGTGCGAGTCACCAGACCTGGCGCAGTCCGTCTGGAGACCGAAGATGGCATTCAATTGCAAATCTCATGGAACATTGAGCATCTTCGTAAGTTCTACCCGTAAGGCGCGGCTGTCGGGCCCTGCCCGGCAGCCACCCTTTTGTACAAGCCTTGCCGATGCGCATGTAACCCTTTGTACAAAGCTAGGCGCAGACCCTGAGCACAAACAATAAAACGAAGCGCTGGCGCCCTAAAAACAACTTGCATGCATGCATAGCATAACATAAACTTGCCATGATCATGTAGATGAGATCATATGTTGCTTTGTTTTCCTCTACTCTAACTACAGGGCTCTTGCCGCGGACTCGATCCTGAAAAGAAGAAATGAAAACAAGCCTACATATCGATCCCCGACAAGCCGAACAGATAAGTTCCTTTTTATCCATACATGTCTCTGTAAGAAGAAAACTTGTGCATAGAGAAACCTCGTCACCTTCGAAGCATTTGTGCTCCCATCCTTTGGCCCGAATGTTGCTTCGGTCAAGATGGTTGTAGTGGCTTTTGGCGGAGAAGGTTCGACGAGGGGCTGGTCCCTTTCCATAGTTTTGAGCCCGGCAGGGCAAGCCCCGCGGCAACAAACGAAAGGCACCGGCATGATAGCTTGCCGGAGAAAACTTGTTTACTTGAAAGTATAGAGGCACTCCTCCTCTGCATGGACGTAGTACATGAAGGGTAATGTTGCATGGAAAACAAAAAAATTTCTACACACACGCAAGATCTATCAAGGAGATGCATAGCAACGAGCGGGGAGAGTGTGTCTACGTACCCTCGTAGCCATAAGCAGAAGCGTTTGTTAACGCGGTTGATGTAGTCAAACTTCTTCGCGCTCCAACCGATCAAGTACCAAACGTACGACACCTCCGCGTTCTGCACACGTTCAGCTCGGTGATGTCCTCCGCCTTCTTGATCCAGCAAGATGGCGAGATAGTGGATGAGTTCCGGCAGCATGATAGCGTGGTGACAGTGATGGTGAAACTATCTCCGCAGGGCTTCGCCTAAGCACTACGAAAATATTACCGGGGGTGTAAACGGTGGAGGGGGCGCCGCACACGGCTAAGACAATGTTCTATTGTGCTAGGCGCCCCCTCCCACATATATATATATATATATAGGTGGGGGGAGGAGGGAGCAGCCAGGAGGGCGCCCCAAGTAGGCCGAATCCTACTTGTGCTCCTCCCCCAAGTGGCGCCCCCCTTTCCTTATTTAGAGTGCGGGAGGAAGGAAGGAGGAGGTGGCACCCCCCCTTCCTTTCTCTCCTGAGGAGGGAAAGGCAGGAGGGGCCACCCCTCCCCTTTACTTCCCCATAGGGCCAGCCAGCCAAGGGAGGGGCACGCCAACACCCTTGTGGGCTGGTCTGTCCCCTGCATTGGCCTATAAGGCCCATAACTTCCCCGGGGGGGGGGGGGGGGGGGGGTGGGGGGGGGGGGGTTGAGTGGGGTGGAGGGGGGTGGAAGGATGAGGGGGTGCCCGGAACCCCTTCCGGTGACCCGATTTCTTCCCGGTATGTCCCGAAACACTTCCGGTGTCCAAATATCATCGTCCTATATATCAATCTTTACCTCTCGACCATTTCGAGACTCCTCGTCATGTCCGTGATCTCATCCGGGACTCCGAACAACATTCGGTCACCAAAACATATAACTCATATAACACTATATCGTCAATGAACGTTAAGCGTGCGGACCCTACAAGTTCGAGAACTATGTAGACATGACCGAGACACCTCTCCGGTCAATAACCAATAGCGGAACCTAGATGCCCATATTGGTTCCTACATATTCTACAAAGATCTTTATCAGTCGAACCGTTATGACAACATACGTAATTCCCTTTGTCCATCGGTATGTTACTTGCCCGAGATTCGATCATCGGTATCTTCATACCTAGTTCAATCTCGTTACCGGCAAGTCTCTTTACTCGTTCCATAATACATCATCCTGTAACTAACTCATTAGTCACTTTGTTTTCAAGGCTTCTTATGATGTATATTACCGAGAGGGCCCAGAGATACCTCTCCGATACTCGGAGTGACAAATCCTAATCTCGATCTATGCCAACTCAACAAACACCTTCGGAGATACCTGTAGAGCATCTTTATGATCACCTAGTTATGTTGTGACGTTTGATAGCATAGAAGGTATTCCTCCGGTATCCGGGAGTTGCATATCTCATAGTCGAAGGAATATGTATTTGACATGAAGAAAGCAATAGCAATAAACTGAACGATCATTATGCTAAGCTAACGGATGGGTCTAGTCCATCACATCATTCTCCTAATGATGTGATCCTGTTATCAAATGACAACACACGTCTATGGTTAGGAAACCTTAACCATCTTTGATCAACGAGCTAGTCTAGTAGAGGCTTACTAGGGACACGGTGTTTGTTTATGTATTCACACATGGATTTAAGTTTCCGATCAATACAATTCTAGCATGAATAATAAACCTTTATCATGAGTAAGGAAATATAAAATAACAACTTTATTATTGCCTCTAGGGCATATTTCCTTCAGTCTCCAACTTGCACTAGAGTCAATTATCTAGTTCACATCGCCATGTGATTAACACCCATAGTTCACATCGCCATGTGACTAACACCCAAAGAGTTTACTAGAGTCAATAATCTAGTTCACACCGCCATGTGATTAACACTCAAAGAGTACTAAAGTATGATCATGTTTTGCTTGTGAGAGAGGTTTAGTCAACGGGTCTGCCACATTCAGATCCATATGTATTTTGCAAGTTTCTACGTCTACAATGCTCTGCATGGAGCTACTCTAGCTATTTGCTCTCACTTTCAATACGTATCCAGATTGAGACTCAGAGTCATCTGGATCGGTGTCAAAGCTTGCATCGACGTAACCCTTTACGACAAACTCTTTATCACCTCCATAACCGGGAAATATTTCCTTAGTCCTCTTAGGTAACTAAGGATAATTTTGACCGCTATCCAGTGATCTACACCTGGATCACTATTGTACCCCCTTTCCAAACTCATGGCAAGGCACACAAAAAGGTCTGCTATACAGCATGGTATACTTTATAGAACCAATGACTGAGGCATAGGGAATGACTTTCATTCTCTCTCTATCTTCTGCCGTGGTCATGTTTTGAGTCTTACTCAACTTTACACCTTACAATATAGGCTAGAACTCCTTCTTTGACTGATCCATTTTGAACTCCTTCAAAATCCTATCAAGGTATGTATTCATTGAAAATCTTATCAAGCGTCTTGATCTATCTCTATAGATCTTGATGCCTAATATGTAAGCAGCTTCACCGAGGTCTTTCATTGAAAAACTCTTATTGAAGTATCCTTTTATGCTATCCAAAAATTCTATATCATTTCTAATCAATAATATGGCATCCACATATAATATCAGAAATGCTACAGATCTCCCACTCACTTTCTTGTAAATACAGGCTTCACCATAAGTCTGTATAAAACCATATGCTTTGATCACCTCATCAAAACGTATATTCCAACTCCGAGATGCTTGCACCAGTCCATAGATGGATCGCTGGAGTTTGCACACTTTGTTAGCACCTTTAGGATCGACGAAACCTTCTGGTTGCATCATATACATCCCTTCTTTAAGAAATCCATTAAGGAATGTAGTTTTGACGTCCATTTGCCAGATTTCATAATCATAAAATGCGGCAATTGCTACCATGATTTGGACAGACTTAAGCATCGCTACGGGTGAGAAAGTCTCATTGTAGTCAACTCCTTGAACTTGTCGAAAACCTTTCACAACAAGTCGAGCTTTGTAGATAGTAACATTACCATCAGCGTCAATCTTCTTCTTGAAGATCCATTTATTTTCTATGTCTTGCCGATCATCGGGCAAGTCCACCAAAGTCCATACTTTGTTCTCATACATGGATCCTATCTCAGATTTCATGGCCTCAAGCCATTTATCGGAATCTGGGCTCATCATAGCTTCTTCATAGTTCGTAGGTTCGCCATGGTCTAGTAACATGACTTCTAGGACAGGATTACCGTACCACTCTGGTACGGAACATGCTCTGTTCGACCTACGAGGTCCAGTAGTAACTTTTTCTGAAGTTTCATGATCGTTATCATTTGCTTCCTCTCTAGTTGGTGTAGGCATCACGGGAACGGTTTTTTGTGATGTGCTACTCTCCAATTCGACAGAAGGTACAATTACCTCATAAAGTTCTACTTTCCTCCCACTCACTTCTTTCGAGAGAAACTCCTTCTCTAGAAAGGATCCATTCTTGGCAACAAAGATCTTGCCTTCGGATCTGTGGTAGAAGATGTACCCAATTGTTTACTTAGGGTATCCTATGAATACTCACTTCTCCGATTTGGGTTCGAGCTTAACAGGCTGAAGCCTTTTGACATAAGTGTTGCAACCCCAAACTTTAAGAAACGACAGCTTAGGTTTCTTGCCAAACCATAGTTCATACGGTGTCGTCTCAACGGATTTAGAAGGTGCCCTATTTAACGTGAATGTGGTTGTCTCTAATGCATAACCCCAAAACGATAGTGGTAAGTCGGTAAGAGACATCATAGATCGCACCATATCTAATAAAGTACGGTTACGATGTTCGGACACACCATTAAGCTGTGGTGTTCCAGGTGGTGTGAGTTGTGAAACAATTCCACATTGTTTTAAATGAAGGCTAAACTCGTAACTCAAATATTCGCCTCCGCGATCAGATCATAGAAACTTTATTTTCTTGTTACGATGATTCTCCACTTCACTCGGAAATTCTTTGAACTTTTCAAATGTTTCAGACTTGAGTTTCATCAAGTAGATATACCCATACCTACTCAAATCATCTGTGAAGGTGAGAAAATAATGATACCCGCCGCGTGCTTTAACACTCATCGGACCGCATACATCGGTATGTATTATTTCCAATAAGTCATTAGCTCGCTCCATTGTTCCGGAGAACAGAGTTTTAGTCATCTTACCCATGAGGCTTGGTTAGCAAGTATCAAATGATTCATAATCAAGTGATTCCAAAAGTCCATCCGTATGGAGTTTCTTCATGCGCTTTACACCAATATGACCTAAATGGCAGTGCCACTAGTATGTTGCACTATCATTATCAACTTTGCATCTTTTGGCATCAATATTATGAATATGTGTATTACTACGTGATACGTCCATTTTGCATCATGTTTTCCTACTGTTATTTATGATGTTTTTATGCATAATAATGCTTTTTGGAGTAATTCTAATGCCTTTTCTCTCATAATATGCAAGGTTCACACAAAGAGGGAGAATTCCGGCACCTGGAAATCTGGACCTGAGAAAGCTACGTTAGGCTACCTATTTGTACAACTCCAAATGAGTTGAAACTTCACAAGGAATTTTTATGGAATAAATAAGAATTATTGGAGCAAATAACTACCAGAGGGGGCCCACCAGGTGGGCACAACCCACCTGGGCGCGCCAGGGAGCCCAGGCGCGCCAGGGAGCCCAGGCGCGCCCTGGTGGGTTGTGCCCTCCTCGGCCCACCTCCGGCGCCCCTCTTCTAGTATATAAGTCATTTTGACCTAGAAAAAATAAGGATAGGACTTTCGGGACGAAGCGACGCCGTCTCGAGGCGGAACTTCGGCAGGAGCACTTTTGCCCTCCGGCCGAGCGATTCCGTCGGGGGAACTTCCCTCCCGGAGGGGGAAATCATCGTCATCATCATCACCAACAACTCTCCCATCTTGGGGAGGGCAATCTCCATCAACATCTTCAATAGCACCATCTCCTCTCAAACCCTAATTCATCTCTTGTGTTCAATCTTTGTACCGGAACTATAGATTGGTACTTGTGGGTGACTAGTAGTGTTGACTACATCTTCTAGTTGATTACTATATGGTTTATTTGGTGGAAGATTATATGTTCAGATCCATTATGCTATTTAATACCCCTCTGATCTTGAGCATGATTATCATTAGTGAGTAGTTACTTTTGTTCTTGAGGTCACGGGAGAAATCTTGTTGCAAGTAATCATGTGAACTTGATATGTGTTTGATATTTTGATGATATGTATGTTGTGATTCCCTTAGTGGTGTCATGTGAACGTCGACTACATGACTCTTCACCATATTTGGGCCTAAGGGAATGCATTGTGGAGTAGTTATTAGATGATGGGTTGTGAGAGTGACAGAAGCTTAAACCCTAGTTTATGCACTATTCTGTAAGGGACTGATTTGGATCCAAAAGTTTAATGCTATGGTTAGATTTATTCTTAATACTTTTCTCGTAGTTGCGGATGCTTGCGAGGGGGTTAATCATAAGTAGGAGGTTTGTTCAAGTAAGAATAGCACCTAAGCACCGGTCCACCCACATATCAAATTATCAAAGTAGCGAACACAAATCAAACCAACATGATGAAAGTGACTAGATGAAATTCCCGTGTACCCTCAGGAACGCTTTGCTTTATCACAAGAGACCGTTTTGGCCTGTCCTTTGCCTCAAAAGGATTGGGCTACCTTGCTTCACTTTTTTTACCATTACCGTTACTTGCTCGTTACAAATTATCTTGCTACCAAACTACTTGTTACTTATAATTTCAGTGCTTGCAGACATTACCTTGCTGAAAACCGCTTGTCATTTCCTTCTGCTCCTCATTGGGTTCGACACTCTTACTTATCGAAAGGACTATGATTGATCCCCTATACTTTTGGGTCATCAAGGCTCTTTTCTGGCGCTGTTGCCGGGGAGTGAAGCGCTCTTGGTAAGTGGAAATCGGTAAGGAAAAATTATTACTACGTGCTGAAATTTATTGTCACTTGTTACTATGGAGAAGAATCCTTTGAGGGGTTTGTTCAGGGTATCTTCACCTCGACCGGAACCACAATTAGCTACCCCTCAACCTAATTCACCTACTGAAAATATTGGTTATGAAATTCCTTCGGGTATGATAGAACAACTGCTAGCTAATCCTTATGTAGGAGATGGAACCGAACATCTTGATATGCACTTGATATATGTGGATGAAATTTGTGGATTATTTAAGCTTGCAGGTTTACCCGAAGATGAAGCTAAGAAGAAGGTTTTCCCTTTATCTTTGAAGGGAAAAGCATTGGCATGGTATAGGCTATGCGATGATATTGGATCTTGGAATTGGAATCGACTGAAATTGGAATTTCACCAAAAATTTTATCCTATGCATCTAGTTCAACGTGATCGGAATTATATATATAATTTTTGGCCTCGTGAAGGAGAAAGTATCGCTCTAGCTTGGGGGAGCCTTAAGTCAATGTTATATTCATGCCCCATTCATGAGCTCTTAAGAGAAATTATTATTCAGAATTTTTATGCTCGGCTTTCTCATGATGATCGATCCATGCTTGATACTTCTTGTACTGGTTCCTTTATGAAGAAGACTATTGACTTCCGGTGGGATCTTTTAGAAATAATTAAACGCAACTCTGAATATTGGGAACTCGACGAAGGTAAAGAGTCAGGTATTAAGCTCAAGTATGATTGTGCTAAATCTTTTATGAATACCGATGCTTTTCAAAAGTTTAGCACTAAATATGGACTTGACTCTGAGATAGTAGCCTCCTTTTGTGAATCATTTGCTACTCATGTTGACCTCCCTAAGGAGAAGTGGTTTAAATATCACCCACCTATCAAAGAAGAAATTAAAGAACCAGTAATAGCTAAAGATGAAACTATTATTTACAATGTTGATACAGTTGTGCCTACTGCTTATATTGAAAAACCACCTTTCCCTGTTAGGATAAAGGAACATGCTAAAGTCTCAACTATGGTCAACAAAAGTTATATTAGAACTTCCAAACCTGCTGAACAAATCAAAGTAGAACCTAGTGTTGCTATGGTTAAAGATCTCTTGGTTGAAAATATAGATGGGCATGTTATTTACTTCTGTGATGAAGCTACTAGGATTGCCAAAGCCGATGAAAAAGATAAACATAGACCCGTTGTTGGCATGCCTGTTGTCTCATTTAACATAGGAGATCATTGTTATCATGGTTTATGCGACATAGGTGCTAGCGTGAGTGCCATTCCTTTTACCTTATATCAAGAAATTATGAATGATATAGCACCCGCTGAAATAGAAGACATAGATGTTACTATTAAACTTGCTAATAGGGAAACTATCACACCACTTGGGATTGTTAGAGATGTTGAAGTCTTATGTGGGAAAATAAAATACCCTACTGATTTTCTTATTCTTGGTTCCCCACAAGATGACTTTTGTCCCATTATCTTTGGTAGACCTTTCTTGAACACCGTCAATGCTAAAATAGATTCTGAGAAACAAATCGTCGGTGTTAGTTGATACGTCTCCAACGTATCTATAATTTTTTATTGTTCCATGCTATTATATTATCTGTTTTGGATGTTTTATATGCATTAATATGCTATTTTATATTATTTTTGGGACTAACCTATTAAGCTAGAGCCCAGTGCCAGTTTATGTTTTTTCCTTGTTTTTGAGTTTCGCAGAAAAGGAATACCAAACGGAATAAAACTTTCGTGATGATCTTTCTTGGACCAGAAGGAAACCAGGAGACTTGGAGATGAAGTCGGAGGAGCCACAAGGCGGCCACAAGGACGGAGGGTGCCCCCCACCCTCGTGGGCCCCTCGTGCACCTCCTGACCTAATTCTTTTGCCTATATATACTCTTATATGCTCAAACCACCAGAGGCATCCACGAAAATACTTTTCCACCACCGCGACCTTCTGTACCCGTGAGATCCCAGCTAGGGGCCTTTTCTGACATCCTGCCGGAGGGGGATTCGATCATGGAGGGCTTCTACATCAACATCATTGCCCTTCCGATGAAGCGTGAGTAGTTTACCTCAGACCTACGGGTCCATAGCTAGTAGCTAGATGGCTTCTTCTCTCTCTTTGATTCTCAATACCATGTTCTCCTCGATGTTCTTGGAGATCTATTTGATGTAACACTTTTTTGCGGTGTGTTTGCCAAGATCCGATGAATTGTGGATTTATGATCAGCTTATCTATGAATATTATTTGAATCTTCTCTGAATTCTTATATGCATGATTTGATATCTTTGTAATTCTCTTCGAACTATCGGTTTGGTTTGGCCAACTAGATTGGTTTTTCTTGCAATGGGAGAAGTGCTTAGCTTTGGGTTCAATCTTGCGGTGTCCTTTCCCAGTGACAGTAGGGGCAGCAAGGCATGTATTGTATTGTTGCCATCGAGGATAAAAAGATGGGGTTTTCATCATATTGCTTGAGTTAATTCCTCTACATCACGTCATCTTACTTAATGCGTTACTCCGTTCTTTATTAACTTAATACTCTAGATGCATGCTGGATAGCGGTCGATGTGTGGAGTAATAGTAGTAGATGCAGAATCGTTTCGGTCTACTTGACACGGACATGATGCCTATATTCATGATCATTGCCTTAGATATCATCATAACTTTGCGCTTTTCTATCAATTGCTCGGCAGTAATTTGTTCACCCACCGTAATATTTTCTATCTTGAGAGAAGCCTCTAGTGAAACCTATGGCCCCCGGGTCTATTTTCCATCATATTACTTTCCGATCTACTATTTTGCAATCTTTTATTTTCAGATCTATAAACCAAAAACCCTAAAAATATTTACTTTATCTTTTGTTTAGTTTTACCTATCTCTATCAGATCTCGCTTTTGCAAATAACCGTGAAGGGATTGACAACCCCTTTATCGCGTTGGGTGCAAGTTGTTTGATTGTTTGTGCAGGTATTCGGTGATTTGTGCATTGTCTCCTACTGGATTGATACCTTGGTTCTCAAACTGAGGGAAATACTTATCTCTACTTTGCTGCATCACCCTTTCCTCTTCAAGGGAAAAACCAACACAAGCTCAAGAAGTAGCAGGCTGCCATGGAAAAGTTGGAATACAGTAGATATTACACCAATATAAATAAAGAATGAGTTCAAAACAGTACCAAAGTGGTGATTTATTTTCTTATACTAACGGAGATTATGAGATTTTCTGTTGAGTTTTGTGTTGTGAAGTTTTCAAGTTTTGGGTAAGGATTTGATGGACTATGGAATAAGGAGTGGCAAGAGCCTAAGCTTGGGGATGCCCAAGGCACCCCAAGATAATATTCAAGGACAACCAAGAGCCTAAGCTTGGGGATGCCCCGGAAGGCATCCCCTCTTTCGTCTTCGTCTATCGGTAACTTTACTTGAGGCTATATTTTTATTCACCACATGATATGTGTTTTGCTTGGAGCGTCTTTTATAATTTGAGTCTTTGCTTTTTAGTTTGACACAATCATCCTTGCTGTACACACCTTTTGAGAGGGACACACATGAATCGTGATTTATTAGAATACTCCATATGCTTCACTTATATCTTTTGAGCTAGGCAATTTTGCTCTAGTGCTTCACTTATATCTTTTTAGAGCACGGCGGTGGTTTTTTTTTTATAGAAATTGATGAACTCTCATGCTTCACTTATATTATTTTGAGAGTCTTTAAACAGCTTGGTAATTTGCTTTGGTTATAAATTTAGTCCTAATATGATAGGCATCCAAGAGGGATATAATAAAAACTTTCATATAAAGTGCATTGAATACTATGAGAAGTTTGATTCCTTATGATTGTTTTGAGATAAAAAGATGGTGATATTAGAGTCATGGTAGTGATTAATTATGGATTTGAGAAATACTTGTGTGAAAGTTTGTGATTCCCGTAGCATGCATGTATGGTGAACCGTTATGTGATGAAGTCGGAGCATGATTTATTTATTGATTGTCTTCCTTATGAGTGGCGGTTGGGGACGAGCGATGGTCTTTTCCTACCAATCTATCCCCCTAGGAGCATGCGCGTAGTACTTAGTTTTGATAACTAATAGATTTTTGCAATAAGTATGTGAGTTCTTTATGACTAATGTTGAGTCCATGGATTATACGCACTCTCACCCTTCCACCATTGCTAGCCTCTCTAGTGCCGCCCAACTTTCGCCGGTACCATACACCCACCATATACCTTCCTCAAAACAGCCACCATACCTACCTATTATGGCATTTCCATAGCCATTCTGAGATATATTGCCATGCAACTTTTCACCGTTCCGTTTATTATGACACGTTCCATCATTGTCATATTGCTTTGCATGATCATGGAGTTGACATCGTATTTGTGGCAAAGCCACCGTCCAAAATTCTTTCATACATGTCACTCTTGATTCATTGCACATCCCGGTACACCGCCAAAGGCATTCATATAGAGTCATATTTCGTTCTAAGTATGGAGTTGTAATTCTTGAGTTGTAAGTAAATAAAAGTGTGATGATCTTCATTATTAGAGCATTGTCCCATGTGAGGAGAAGGATGATGGAGACTATGATTCCCCCACAAGTTGGGATGAGACTCCGGACGAAAAATAAAAAAAATAAAAGAGGCCAAAAAAATGAGAGAAGGCCCAAATAAAAAAAAATGAGAGAAAAGAGAGAAGGGGCAATGTTACTATCCTTTTACCACAATTGTGCTTCAAAGTAGCACCATGATCTTCATGATAGAGAGTCTCCTATGTTGTCACTTTCATATACTAGTGGGAATTTTCATAATAGAACTTGGCTTGTATATTCCAATGATGGGCTTCCTCAAATTGCCCTAGGTCTTTGTGTGCAAGCGAGTTGGATGCACACCCACTTAGTTTCTTTTTTGAGCTTTCATAAACTTATAGCTCTAGTGCATCCGTTGCATGGCAATCCCTACTCACTCACATTGATATCTATTGATGGGCATCTCCATAGCCCGTTAATACGCCTAGTTGATGTGAGACTATCTCCTTCTTTTTGTCTTCTCCACAACCACCTCTATTCCACCTATAGTGCTATGTCCATGGCTCACGCTCATGTATTGCGTGAAAGTTCAAAAGGTTTGAGAACATCAAAAGTATGAAACAATTGCTTGGCTTGTCATCGGGGTTGTGCATGATTTAAATACTTTGTGTGATGAAGATGGAGCATAGCCAGACTATATGATTTTGTAGGGATAAGCTTTCTTTGGCCATGTTATTTTGAGAAGACATAATTATCTTGTTAGTATGCTTGAAGTATTATTGTTTTTATGTCAATATTAAACTTTTGTTTTGAATCATACTGATCTGAAAATTCATGCCACAATAAAGAAATTACATGGATAAATATGTTAGGTAGCATTACACATCAAAAATTATGTTTTTATCATTTACCTACTCGAGGACGAGCAGGAATTAAGCTTGGGGATGCTTGATACGTCTCCAACGTATCTATAATTTTTTATTGTTCCATGCTATTATATTATCTGTTTTGGATGTTTTATATGCATTAATATGCTATTTTATATTATTTTTGGGACTAACCTATTAACCTAGAGCCCAGTGCCAGTTTCTGTTTCTTCCTTGTTTTTGAGTTTCGCAGAAAAGGAATACCAAACGGAGTCCAAACAGAATAAAACTTTCGCGATGATCTTTCTTGGACCAGAAGGAAACCAGGAGACTTGGAGATGAAGTCGGAGGAGCCACGAGGCGGCCACAAGGACGGAGGGCGCGCCTAGGGGGGTAGGGCGCCCCCCCACCCTTGTGGGCCCCTCGTGCACCTCCTGACCTAATTATTTTGCCTATATATACTCTTATATGCCCAAACCACCAGAGGCATCCACGAAAATACTTTTCCCCCGCCGCAACCTTCTGTACCCGTGAGATCCCATCTAGGGGCCTTTTCTGGCGTCCTGCCGGAGGGGGATTCGATCACGAAGGGCTTCTACATCAACAACATTGCCCTTCCGATGAAGCGTGAGTAGTTTACCTCAGACCTACGGGTCCATAGCTAGTAGCTAGATGGCTTCTTCTCTCTCTTTGATTCTCAATACCATGTTCTCCTCGATGTTCTTGGAGATCTATTCGATGTAACACTTTTTTGTGGTGTGTTTGCCGAGATTCGATGAATTGTGGATTTATGATCAGCTTATCTCTGAATATTATTTGAATCTTCTCTGAAATCTTTTATGCATGATTTGATATCTTTGTAATTCTCTTCGAACTATCGGTTTGGTTTGGCCAACTAGATTGGTTTTTCTTGCAATGGGAGAAGTGCTTAGCTTTGGGTTCAATCTTGTGGTGTCCTTTCCCAGTGACAGTAGGGGCAGCAAGGCACGTATTGTATTGTTGCCATCGAGGATAAAAAGATGGGGTTTTCATCATGTTGCTTGAGTTAATTCCTCTACGTCATGTCATCTTACTTAATGCGTTACTCCGTTCTTTATGAACTTAATACTCTAGATGCATGCTGGATAGCGGTCGATGTGTGGAGTAATAGTAGTAGATGCAGAATTGTTTTGGTCTACTTGACACGGACATGATGCCTATATTCATGATCATTGCCTTAGATATCGTCATAACTTTGCGCTTTTCTATCAATTGCTCGGCAGTAATTTGTTCACCCACCATAATATTTTCTATCTTGAGAGAAGCCTCTAGTGAAACCTATGGCCCCGGGTCTATTTTTCATCATATTACTTTCTGATCTACTATTTTGCAATCTTTTATTTTCAGATCTATAAACCAAAAAACCTAAAAATATTTACTTTATCTTTTGTTTAGTTTTACCTATCTCTATCAGATCTCACTTTTGCAAATAACCGTGAAGGGATTGACAACCCCTTTATCGCGTTGGGTGCAAGTTGTTTGATTGTTTGTGCAGGTATTCAGTGATTTGTGCGTTGTCTCCTACTGGATTGATACCTTGGTTCTCAAACTGAGGGAAATACTTATCTCTACTTTGCTGCATCACCCTTTCCTCTTCAAGGGAAAAACCAACGCAAGCTCAAGAAGTAGCATTAGTTTTGGTGATGAGTCTGATTAGTTTAATTTTTCTAAGTTTAGTAGGAAGCATCATAAGGAAGAATTGCCTAGTAAGGATGAAATAATTAGTCTTGCTTCTATTGTTGTGCCTCCTACCGATCCACTAGAACAATATTTGGTAGACCACGAAAATGATATGCATCTGCATGAAAGAAATGAAATAGATAAGATTTTCTTTGAACATCGTCCTCTGCTTAAACACAATTTGCCTATTGAAACAGTACGAGGTCCTCCTCCACCTAAAGGTGATCCTGTGTTTGAATTAAAACAATTGCCAGACACTTTGAAATATGCTTATCTTGATGAGAAAGAGATTTATCCTGTTATTATTAGTGCTAACCTTTCACAACATGAAGAAGAAAGATTATTGAAGGTTCTGAAGAAGCACCGAGCTGCCATTGGATATACTCTTGTGATTTAAAGGGCATTAGTCCCACTCTCTGTCAGCATAAAATTAATATGGAGCCTGATGCTAAACCCGTTGTTGATCACCAACGACGTTTAAATCCTAAAATGAAAGAAGTGGTAAGAACAGAAATATTGAAGCTTCTGGAAGTAGGTATAATCTATCCCATAGCTGATAGTAGATGGGTAAGTCCCGTTCATTGTGTCCCTAAAAAAGGAGGTATTACCATTGTTCCTAATGATAAGAATGAACTTATTCCACAAAGAATTGTCACTGGCTACAGAATGGTAATTGATTTTAGAAAACTAAATAAAGCTACTAGAAAAGATCATTATCCTCTGCCTTTTATTGATCAAATGTTAGAAAGACTATCAAAGCACACACATTTTTGCTTTCTTGATGGATATTCCGGTTTTTCTCAAATACCTGTCTCACAACCTGATCAAGAGAAAACCACCTTTACTTGCCCTTTTGGAACTTATGCTTATAGACGTATGCCTTTTGGTTTATGCAATGCACCTGCTACCTTTCAAAGATGTATGTAACACCCCTGTGCATTAGTTACTGTGATCAACTGCTAATAATGCCAAGTCATATCATTTGCAGTGCTTAGTCATAGTGGTTAACCAAAATAATTCAAACTCTATTATGGAAATCAACTCAAATTCAAAAGTGCAAAATCAACTTACTCAAACACTATGGGAAAAATGTTGACTAAATAGAAAATATTCCAGAAGCACTCATAAAAATATAAACAATGATGATGGAGTTAGTTAAATGACTCAAACCACATGAAACAGCACCAAAACAGCATTATTTAAATCATTTATAATAATATCAAATCCAAAAGAAATCCAAATTTACCCAAACCAATTTTTGGTGGAAGGAAATATTGCATTGTAATATTGGGGACAACTCTCATATTTTACAAAAATGCAAAGGTGGACTAACTATTTCAAAACAGAAAATAAATAAAGAAAATAGAAAATAGAAATAAGAAAAAAATAAAATGAGGCACTGTGCACTGGGCCTAAGTGCACAGTGCCGCAACCACCAGCCCACCAGGCCCATTCCTTTCTCCCTCCTCCCCGTGTCGACTGCGCCATGGCCGCGCGCGCGCACGCCAGCCGGGCGGCGAGACGCCGGCGTCCACCGATGCTACAGGGCAACGGAGGGGATAAGGGCGAGCTCGTCAACTCCCCCTGGATCCCCCTGTCACTCTCCCCCTCTCTCCCTCGCTCAGCTGAGCTCGTTCCCCTCTCCAGATCCGTCGCCCGAGCGCCACCGTGGACACTCGCCATCGTTCCCATGGCCACCAGCCTCGCCACGCCTCGCCGTGATGACGTAGGGGTACCTCGTCAACCGCCTCGTCGCTTGGTGCCTGCAGCTGGAACCGGGGAGCACCGCAGGTAGCGCACGACGCCGCCCCCTTCTGCTTCGGCTCCGGTGAAATCCGTCGTCTCCGGCGAGCCCCTGCTGCTACTAAACTACCAAGGGCCTACGTGAGTGCCACACGGTGAGCCACAGCGCCTCCCCATCCTCTTTCTACGCTCCGGCTAGCCAGTAGACGCCGCTCCGCGTGAGCCCGAGCCCGTTGCCGCGGAGCTCGTCACCGGCGAGCCCCGGTAACCCAACGAGCTCGGGGCCGTGTCCAACACACTCACCGCATCGCGTAGAGCACACCTAGGCCTCGCGCTCGAGCTGTTGCACACCGTAGCTCCGTTTCTGTCGAAGGCCCGTACGCGTTGCCGCTTTTGCTCATCGCCGGCGAAGTTTCCGGCCGAGTCCGGCTGCGTCACCGCCACCGTTCGACGCGGCATCTTCTGCCCGTTCGAACAAGACCAACCACGGCTGTTTTAACGGTCTGTAGGCGAAATCCGACGAGCGCCCGTGTCTCCGCCGCGTTTTTGAGCTCGCCGGCGTTCAGCCGCCGGCCGGCCGACGTGGCAAGGGTGGACCCCACCTCTGGGCCACTGCTAGTGGGCCCTGGGGGCCCAGTTGACTGGGTTGACCCAGTCAACTGCTGACTTGGCGCCCACTGTGTCACTGACACGCGGGCCCCACCGCCCTGTTAATTAACCAAAACATTTTATAAATAAAAAAATAAACTGAATAAGTTAACTAGCCTATGACATGTGGGGCCAGCTGCTAATTAAATCTCTGGATTAGTTTTAATCCACTCTGTTAAGCCTCTGTCTCTGACATGTGGGTCCCACTGGACCCACATGTTAGGTTTGACCTGGTCAGCCGACCAGTTGACCTGCTGACATCACAGTGACATCATGCTGACATCATAATTCAATTCTGTTAATAAAAATAATTCCAGAAAATCATTTAAACTTTGAAAATTTATAACTTTTAAACCGTAGCTCAGATCGAAAAACTTAAAACATGAAACTTGCACAGAACGACGAGACGAATCTGATCGTGTCGTCTGTTTCCATGTCGGAACCCCCTACGTAGGAGAACTCATAACTTCAAGGTCGTATCCAGTATATGAATAGTGCTAATACACCAGTTAATAAATCCCGCGCTAATCCTATAATAACTAAAATGTCTTAGACATACTTCAGGCAACCCTGCACTGCATCCTAGTCATGACATGTTTGGTGTTGCTACGTTAGCTGTGTATTTATATGTTTCTTCCCCCTCTTCTCTCTTGGTAGACCAACGACATCGACGTAGCTCCTGAGGCCGCTGCTGCTCAGGAGCCCGACGACGCAGTTGACGACCTTGCCCTTGCCGTCGAGCAGACAGGCAAGCACCCCCATTTTGAGCATTCCGATATTGCCCACTCTCTTCTCTCTTATGCTTGCATTAGAATCTGCTGCTATTACTGTATCCTATATCTGCTGCATAGCCTGTTTACTTGTAACCTGTTGTTGATACTTACCTATTATCCTAAACTGCTTAGAATAGGTTGGGTAGAGACCATCAGAGACCCCACTTATCCCGACTGCCCCGCTGGATGATCAGAAGACCCGTGCAACGGGATTGAAGACCAGGTCCCGACACCGCACGTCACTTTCCCCCTTAGTTGCCGATACTACTGGGTTACTATCGAGTGCCGAGGGTGATACCTCGTCAGCACTTCGGATGATAACCTTGTAGGTTAGTTAATCGGTCGTGGTAAGCGAGGGTGATTCCTCCTACACCACCCCGGATAGCGACGTCGTCGTGCAACATTTCAAGTGTGGACCTCGAGGGTGATTCCTCCTTCATTCACCTTGACGTTAACATCAGAGGGAACTCCATCGAGGGTGATTCCTCCGGGTTCCCCTTGGTGTTAGACACACGGATACCGTTGATATTATGACTTTACACTGAAACAAGAAACTAAAGACGGGTCGGCCCTGAGGGGTACCCGCGCGAGCTTAATAGCGAGTGATGTGGAATCGTGTGGACCTGGATGGTGCCCGAGGGTTGAACACGAGGCGTGGCCGGGCATTCCTCGCCCTTGTCGCAAGTCCTCGAGACGGGGCGACGGGGTCACATCTTTCGTGAGTCTCTGCTCGTTTCCGCACTATCAACACACTAACGGTTTGGATATTTGATCCGAGGGGCCTCTGGCCTGATAGCACTAACCATCACGTGGGCATAGTATGGGCGTTCTGCATCGTATACTTCAGCCGGAGCTTAATGGACGTCAGCGACTGAGCGGCGCGCGCCAAGTTGGACTGGTTACGGAACTGCGCTTGTATTAAGGGCTTGCTAGGTCTGCTCTCGGCCGCGTTCGCAACGTGCAGGAGTTCCCGGGGCGATGGCCCAAGACCCCTGGGGGCATAGGTTTAGTCCGGCGTGCTGACCTCTCTGTTAGGTATTCGGTCGGGTTGCGGCGTATCGTTTGGCCGAGGCCGGGCATGACCCAAAAAAGTGTGTCCGGCCGGAGTTAATCGAGCATGGTGGGTAAGTTGGTGCACCCCTGCAGGGAAGAAAACATCTATCGATAGCCTGTCCTACGGTAACGGACACTCGGAGTTGTATCCCGATCGGTACAACTAGAACTTGAGATGATAACTGGATAGTATGGCTCTGGGATTGCTTTCTCATAGGGAGTCGAGGAAGAATCTCTGGGCGAGGTTGATGACACTACTACTACTTTATATTATGATAATCTGCACTCTTCTAATGCTGCAAGATCGATGAAGATGATTGAAGATGCTAGTCTTCGATAGGACTAGGCTTTCCCCCTCTACTCTGGCATTTCTGCAGCCCAGTCCACATATACAGCCCCCGTTGAAAATGTTGCATATGTAGTGTAGATCCTTGCTTGCTGAGTACTTCGAATGAGTACTCACGTTTGCTTTATCCGAGCAGGACCGAGATGCCACCAGGGATCGATTGGCCTGCTGCGGGAGGTCACACACCTGCACGTGGACCTCTTCTTTCAGCTCGAAACCGGGTTCTGCATCAGAGTGCACATGGAGCACAGGATCCTTCTGCGACGAACATCCATCGTCCGCACTTGCAGCTACCCTGTTTCCGTGGTTTTCTCCGACGTTGATGTAGCCTTTGCTATGTCTCGTTGTGTACTTCCTTACCGCGTGCCTGCGCGCCGCCTAGTATGTCTAGCTTTTAAATTTGCGCCGTTGTGCTGCCCGAATGTAACCGACTCTGTATGGACCTGTATGACTTAATGACTGCTAATAAGCATCTGTTGTACTACTTAAATTCCATCGCGTTACATCATGCATGTCGCTAAACACTCGCATTGGCTTCTGCTAAACTACCCATGTTGAATTTAGCAGGATGGCAGATAACAATCCACCACCGCCGCCACCACCTGACTACATGGCAGCGATGATGCAACAGTTTGAACTCAATCGGCAGTTTATGACTGGGATTATGAATCAGTTCCCTCGTCCCAATGCCAACCAGCAGCCACCTTCAATTACACTGCCAGAGTTTGTGCGCCTCAACCCATCGATATTCCGCAACACTGTTAACCCGCTGGATGCTGATGATTGGCTTTGTGACATCTTCTATGAGATGGAGTCAGCTGATGTTCTCCCTGTCAGCTATGTCATCTTTGCGACATACTTCATGAAGGGTCCCGCAGCGCAATGGTGGGCCACTCACCGACAGACCCTACCTCCTGGAACTGTTGTCACATGGGAGGAATTCAAGATTGCTTTTCGCGCCCGCTATATTCCTCAAGCAGTTATAGCATGCAAGAAGGCTGAGTTCCGCAACCTTGTTCAAGGCAACAAGACCATAGAAGTTTATCAGCGAAAGTTCCTTAACTTGTCTCGCTATGCTGAAGAAGACATCCCCACTGATGCCCGAAGGCAAGAGAAGTTTCGCGAAGGGCTGCACCATGACATTCAGTTAGCCCTGCTTGTCCAAGACTATCCTGACTTCGCCACCTTGGTGAATAAGGCTATCATGGTCGAGACTGGTCTGAAGAAGCACAAGGAAGTGACCAGACGCACTCGTGAAGCGGGCTCATCTTCGGGCTCGTCTTCCCAGAAGCGCCGCATCTGGATTCCACAGAGCATGTACCGTCCAGCAGCTCCAGTGTACAGGCCAGCTTATGCTGCACCTCGTCTGCCTCCTCCACCACCGAGGCAGCCCCGTCGAGCTCCACCACCTCGAGCTCCCGCACCTCGTCCTGACAGTGGACTATGCTTCAAGTGTGGCCAGCTAGGTCACCGTGCCAGAGACTATTCCCAGAATCAAAATCAGTTAGCTCTTCCTTCTGTTGGCCGTGGTATTCCTCAGCAACGTAACAACAATGCCAGACCATCTTATGGTCGTGGACAGAACTATCACGTCAACATGGCTGAAGCTCAAGATCAACCTGAAACTGTGATGGGTACACTTCTTGTTAATTCAGTACCAGCATCTATTTTATTTGATTCAGGAGCATCGCATTCATTCATGTCGGAAGAATTTGCATTCATGCATGGTATTAAATATGAAAGGTTGCACCATCCGTTAGCGGTAAATACTCCTGCGGGCCAGTGCCAAGCTTCCCTATTCAGCCCCGAAGTCACTATTGAAATTGAGGGGTTGAAGTTCCAGGCATTTCCCATTATTCTGAAATCCTCCAAGATTGACCTTATTCTGGGAATGGATTGGTTGAAGGCCCACTACGCCTCAATCAACTGTGCCACTAAAGTTGTTCATCTTCTTCATCCATCAAATGAGTTGGTGAATTACCATGCTCACCTCACTCATAACGCCGAGGCTCAGATTTATGCCTTAAATGCGTTGAACGCTTCTCCACTTGAGGGGATCGAAAACGTTCCAGTTGTCTGTGAATTCCAGGATGTTTTTCCAGAAGAACTTCCAGGAATACCCCCTGCTAGAGCTGTTGAGTTTGTTATCGACTTGAAGCCTGGCACCACTCTTATTGCGAAGCGTCCTTACAAGATGCCACCGCATCACCTTCTTGAGGTTAAGGAAGAAATTGATAAATCACTTAAGAAGGGCTTCATCCGTCCTAGTTCCTCTGCCTAGGGATCACCGTCTCTCTTTGTCAAGAAGAAAGATGGTACGAATAGGTTGGTTCAAGATTACCGTCCTATCAACCAGGCAACCATTCAGAATAAATATCCGCTTCCCCGGATCAATGACTTATATGATCAACTTGAGGGATCATCGGTGTTCTCTCAACTCGACTTGAGGTTGGGTTATCACCAGATCCGTGTCCGCGAAGAGGATATTCCGAAGGCTGCCTTCGTTACCCGTTATGGCTCCTATGAATACACTGTCATGCCATTTGGCCTAACGAATGCTCCAGCTACGTTCTCCCGCCTGATGAATTATATATTCATGGATTACCTCGACAAGTTCGTCGTGGTATATCTAGATGATATTCTGGTATACTCGAAGAATAAGGAAGAACATGCCGAACATCTTCGCCTTGTTCTGGAGAGGCTTGGAGAAGATAAGTTGTATGCCAAGTACTCCAAATGTGAATTCTGGCTTTCTGAAGTAACCTACCTTGGACATGTGATTTCCAAGGACGGTATTGCCGTTAACCCGGAGCGTGTTCAAGCTATTCTTGACTGGACCCCTCCGAAGAATGCCAAGCAAGTCCGAAGTTTTCTCGGCCTTGCAAGTTATTGCCGTCAATTCGTCGAGAACTTTTCCAAGATTGCCAAGCCCCTGACTAATCTGCTCCACAAAAGTGTTAAGTTTGAGTGGACAGACAAATGTCAGGAGAGTTTCTAGACCCTCAAGGACAAGCTTACTTTTGCTCCAGTGCTTGCTCCTCCCGATTCTCACAAGGATTTTGTGATATATTGTGACGCCTCTCGTCAAGGATTAGGCTGTGTCCTAATGCAAGAGCGAAAGGTAATTGCATATGCCTTGTGACAATTGCGTCCGCATGAAGAGAACTATCCAGTGCATGATCTCGAACTCGCTGTTGTGATCTATGCTTTGAAGCAATGGCGACATTACCTTCTTGGTAATCGGTGTGAGATCTATACCGATCATCAGAGTCTGAAGTACTTGTTCACCCAACCGGATCTTAATCTTCATCAACAGCGATGGTTGGAAACAATTACGGACTATGATTGTGATATTTATTATACTCCTGGCAAGGCTAATGTGATGGCTAATGCCTTGAGCCGCAAGTCCTATTGCAATAACCTCATGGTTAAGCAAGCTCAACCCCAGCTTTATGAAGAATTGCGCAAGTTGAACATCTATATCGTTCCGCAGGGTTCTCTTAATAACCTTGTGGTACAGCCAGACCTTGAGAAAGTTGTTGAAGAAGCGCAAGCCAAAGATGTTGAAATCAATCTGATGAAGAAAGAGCTTCATCTTGAGAAGTACAGGAATTTCTCGATTGCAGAAGACGGAACCTTGTATTTCAGAGACCGCATTGTGGTACCTCGTTTCGAGCTTATGACAGACAAGGTCATGAAGGAGGCTCATGATACACCACTGTCTATCCATCTTGGTAGCACCAAGATGTATCGTGATCTTCGTCAAAGGTATTGGTGGTCCAAAATGAAGCAGGACATTGCTCGATATGTCGCTGAATGTGACGTATGTCGTCGCGTGAAAGCAGAACATCAGAAGCCTGCTGGAATTCTTCAACCACTTCCTATTCCTTTGTGGAAATGGGATAAAGTGCAAATGGATTTCATTACTGGTCTTCCCAAGTCTCAGAAAGGTCACGATGCTATTCTTGTCGTTGTCGACCATCTTTCCAAGGTTGCTCATTTTCTGCCTGTCAAGGAGACTATCACTGCTAGTCAGTTAGCAGAACTTTACATCTCCAGAATTGTTTCACTCCACGGTATTCCGAAGGAAATTAGTTCAGACCGTGGCGGTCTTTTCACGTCCAAGTTCTGGGAAAGTTTCCAAGAAGCTATGGGGACTCACATTACATGGAGTTTAGCTTATCATCCCCAATCTCAAGGCCAAGTTGAGCGGGTTAACCAAGTGCTTGAAGATATGCTTCGGGCTTGTGTTATATCGTTCGGTAAGAAGTGGGAAGAATCTCTCCCGTTTGCCGAATTCTCGTATAACAACAGCTATCAAGCCAGCTTGAAAATGGCCCCCTTCGAAGTGCTTTATGGACGTAAGTGTCGAACCCCTCTGAATTGGTCAGAAACTGGGGAACGACCTCTCGTGGGACCGGACATTATCCAACACGCTGAAGAACAAGTCCGAATTGTCCGCGAAAATCTCAAGGCCGCTCAGGACCGCCAAAAGAGCAATTATGATCGCAAGCGATGGGGTCTGACTTATCAACCAGGTGATCAAGCTTATCTTCGTGTCACTCCTATGAAGGGCACTCGTCGTTTCGGAATCAAGGGCAAGCTAGCTCCTCGCTATATTGGTCCTTTCCGCATCGTGGCTAGACGTGGACAGGTGGCATATAAATTGGAGTTGCCACCACAATTCTCTCATGTCCATGATGTCTTCCACGTGTCGCAACTTCGTAAATGCTTCAAGGAATCTCCACACCGCGCAGTGGATCACGAGATGCTCCATTTGCAAGATGATCTTTCTTATAAGGAGCACCCCATCCGCATTCTCGATGAAGCTGAGCGTCGAACTCATCAGAAGACGACCAAGTTCCTGAAAGTGCAGTGGTCGAATCATACTGAAGATGAAGCCACTTGGGAACGCGAGGATCATTTTCGGGAAGAATATCCCGACCTTTTTCCTTCTACCTCCTAAATTCTCGGGACGAGAATTTCTTTTAGAGGAGGAGAACTTGTAACACCCCTATGCATTAGTCACTGTGATCAACTGCTAATAATGCCAAGTCATATCATTTGCAGTGCTTAGTCATAGTGGTTAACCAAAATAATTCAAACTCTATTCTGGAAATCAACTCAAATTCAAAAGTGCAAAATCAACTTACTCAAACACTATGGGAAAAATGTTCACTAAATAGAAAATATTCCAGAAGCACTCATAAAAATATAAACAATGATGATGGAGCTAGTTAAATGACTCAAACCACATGAAACAGCACCAAAACAGCATTATTTAAATCATTTATAATAATATCAAATCCAAAAGAAATCCAAATTTGCCCAAACCAATTTTTGGTGGAAGGAAATATTGCATTGTAATATTGGGGACAACTCTCATATTTTACAAAAATGCAAAGGTGGACTAACTATTTCAAAACAGAAAATAAATAAAGAAAATAGAAAACAGAAATAAGAAAAAAATAAAACGAGGCACTGTGCATTGGGCCTAAGTGCACAGTGCCCCAACCACCAGCCCACCAGGCCCATTCCTTTCTCCCTCCTCCCCATGTCGACTGCGCGATGGCTGCGCGCGCGCGCTAGCCGGGCGGCGACACGCCGGCGTCCACCGACGCTACAGGCAGCGGAGGGGATAAGGGCGAGCTCGTCCACTCCCCCTGGATCCCCCTGTCACTCTCCCCCTCCCTCCCTCGCTCAGCTGAGCTCGTTCCCCTTTCCAGATCTGTCGCCCGAGCGCCACCGTGGACACTCGTCGTCGTTCCCATGGCCACCAGCCTCGCCACGCCTCGCCGTGATGACATAGGGGTACCTCGTCGACCGCCTTGTCGCTTGGTGCCTGCGGCTGGAACCGGGGAGCACCGCAGGCAGCGCACGACGCCGCCCCCTTCTGCTTCGGCTCCGCCGAAATCCGTCGTCTCCGGCGAGCCCCTGCTGCTACTAAACTACCAAGGGCCTACGTGAGTGCCGCACGGTGAGCCACAGCGCCTCCCCATCCTCTTTCTTCGCTCCGGCTAGCCAGTAGACACCGCTCCGCGTGAGCCCGAGCCCGTTGCCGCGGAGCTCGTCGCCGGCGAGCCCCCGGTAACCCAACGAGCTCGGGGCCGTGGCCAACACAATCACCGCATTGCGTAGAGCACACCTAGGCCTCGCGCTCGAGTTGTTGCACACCATAGCTCCGTTTCCGTCGAAGGCCCGTACGTGTCGCCGCTTTTGCTCGTCGCCGGCGAAGTTTCCGGCCGAGTCCGGCTGCGTCACCGCCATCGTTCGACGCGGCATCTTCTGCCCGTTCGAACGAGAGCAACCGCGGCTGTTTTAACTGTCTGTAGGCGAAATCTGACGAGCGCCCGTGTCTCTGCCGCGTTTTTGAGCTCGCCGGCGTTCAGCCGCCGGCCGGCCGACATGGCAAGGGTGGACCCCACCTCTGGGCCACTGACAGTGGGCCCTGGGGGCCTAGTTGACTGGGTTGACCCAGTCAACTGCTGACTGGGCGCCCACTGTGTCAATGATACACGGGCCCCACCGCGCTGTTAATTAACCAAAACATTTTATAAATAAACAAATAAACTAAATAAGTTAACTAGCCTATGACATGTGGGGCCAGCTGCTAATTAACTCTCTGGATTAGTTTTAATCCACTCTGTTAAGCCTCTGTCACTGACATGTGGGTCCCACTGGACCCACATGTCAGGTTTGACCTGGTCAGCCGACCAGTTGACCTGCTGACATCACAGTGACATCATGCTGACGTCATAATTCAATTCTGTTAATAAAAATAATTCCAGAAAATCATTTAAACTTTGAAAATTTATAACTTTTAAACTGTAGCTCAGATCGAAAAACTTAAAGCATGAAACTTGCTTAGAACAACGAGACGAATCTGATCGTGTCGTCTGTTTCCATGTCGGAACACCCTACGTAGGAGAACTCGTAACTTCGAGGCCGTATCCGGTATATGAATAGTGCTTATACACCAGTTAATAAATCCCGCGCTAATCCTATAATAACTAAAATGTCTTAGACATACTTCAGGCAACCCTGCACTGCATCCTAGTCATGACATGTTCTGTGTTGCTTCGTTAGCTGTGTATTTATATGTTTCTTCCCTCTCTTCTCTCTCGATAGACCCCGACGTCGACGTAGCTCCCGAGGCCGACGCTGCTCAGGAGCCCGACGACGTAGTTGACGACCTTGCCCTTGCCGTCGAGCAGACTGGCAAGCACCCCCATTTTGAGCATTCCGATATCGCCCACTCTCTTCTCTCTTATGCTTGCATTAGAATCTGCTGCTATTACTGTATCATATATCTGCTGCATAGCATGTTTACTTGTAACCTGCTGTTGATACTTACCTGTTATCCTAAACTGCTTAGAATAGGTTGGGTAGAGACCATCAGAGACCCCACTTATCCCGACTGCCCCGCTGGATGATCAGAAGACCCGTGCAACGGGATTGAAGACCAGGTCCCGACACCGCACGTCACTTTCCCCCTTAGTTGCCGACACTACTGGGTTACTATCGAGTGCCGAGGGTGATACCTCGTCAGCACTTCGGATGATAACCTTGTAGGTTAGTTAATCGGCCGTGGTAAGCGAGGGTGATTCCTCCTACATCACCCCCGATAGCAACGTCGTCGTGCAACATTGCAAGTGTGGACCTCGAGGGTGATTCCTCCTTCGTTCACCTTGACGTTAACATCAGAGGGAACTCCATCGAGGGTGATTCCTCCGGGTTCCCCTTGGTGTTAGACACACGGATACCGTTGATATTATGGCTTTACACTGAAACAAGAAACTAAAGACGGGTCGGCCCTGAGGGGTACCCGCGCGAGCTTAATAGCGAGTGATGTGGAATCGGGTGGACCTGGATGGTGCCCGAGGGTTGAACATGAGGCGTGGCCGGGCTTTCCTCGCCCTTGCCGCAAGTCCTCGAGACGGGGCGACGGGGTCACATCTTTCGTGAGTCTCTGCTCGTTTCCTCACTATCAACACACTAACGGTTTGGATATTTGATCCGAGGGGCCTCTGGCCTGATAGCACTAACCATCACGTGGGCATAGTATGGGCGTTCTGCATCGTATACTTCAGCCGGAGCTTAATGGACGTCAGCGACTGAGCGGCGCGCGCCGAGTTGGACTGGTTACGGAACTGCGCTTGTATTAAGGGCTTGCTAGGTCTGCTCTCGGCCGCGTTCGCAACGTGCAAGAGTTCCCAGGGCGATGGCCCAAGACCCCTGGGGGCATAGGTTTAGTCCGGCATGCTGACCTCTCTGTTAGGTATTCGGTCGGGTTGCGGCGTATCGTTTGGCCGAGGTCGGGCATGACCCAGAAAAGTGTGTCCGGCCGGAGTTAATCGAGCGTGGTGGGTAAGTTGGTGCACCCTTGCAGGGAAGAAAACATCTATCGATAGCCTGTCCTATGGTAACGGACACTCGGAGTGTAGGGTAACGCGGCAGAAAATAAAAAATTCCAGTATAGCGAGCACGCCCAGGACCACTATGGAGACTGCATACAAGGTTTGATCTGATCCGTACCGACTCGAAGCGCAGCGGAAGAAGAGTTGGTGTAGATCGTCGGTGCAGATCCCCGCAGCTAGGATTTACAACCTCCCAACCGCGAAGATGTACTCCCTCGCCGGACAACCCTTCGGGAGGCGGTCGGACAGTCCCCCGGACGATGTCACGGACAGCCCTCCGGGAGGACCCTCGAAACTTGAACGGAGACTCGGACAGCCCTTCGGGAGGGCACTCGAATAGCCCCTCGGGCAAAAAAGGATCGAAACTACGACCTCTCTACGGGGTTGCACACATACGGTGTCAGCTATCCGGCAGGGCTTCGCCATCCAGAACTAGTTCCTGCCGGAACCCAGACAGCCTTTCGGCTCTACGAAAAACTCTTTTCGTGGGAGGGAGAGAGAGAGAGCTAGCAAAGCATAGCATGTGTATGAGAGCAAGGGATGAAGAGATGGCAGCCCTCACCTCCTCTATTTATAGGAAAGCCAAGGGGTAGTGTGCCTCCAAAAATGACCAAAAACCCATGCATTAGGTCACACCCCATGGGCATTTAGGTCATAAGGGGAGGCCATGTGGAGCTCGTTGGAGCTCCACCACATGTGGCCGGCCACCCCTTGGGCCCCCCCCCCCAAAGGGGGTTCCTTCCCTTGCAAGCCTTTCCCTTCTAGAAGCTTTGAAAAGTCCTAAAAGGTGGCTCTCCAAAAATATTCCAAAAAGCACTTTCACTATTCACGACGACATTTTTCAGCGTCTGTTCGAACTGAAAATATTTATGTGGGCTTAGAGCAATTCCAGTACCCACTAAAATAATTTTCAATGCGTTCTGGAACAATTCCAGATTAGTTATTTTCATCTGCGAAAAGCATCTGAAGTGGTTCCGGCAGCTCCGAAACATTTTCGGTTTTCATCCCCGAAAATTCCAGAAAGTTTCCAGAATAATTCTGGCGCCCTCCAAGAATTATCAGGGGCGTCCCAACACCAATTTGACTTAATGGAATACCCCAAAACAACTTTTCAGTTTCACCGAAACTCATCCGGTGTTCTCTCTGCGGAACTTTTCCGCTGTCCGAAACTTTTTCGGTGATTTTCTCTCAGACTCCCTGTCTAGTATTCAGCAGATAGATGACCCTTAAGCGTGTGACCCTATAGGTTCGGTGAAGTATAGACATGACCCGGAACCTCTTCCGATCAATGATCAACATCGGAGCCGTGGACACCCATATTGACCCCTATACCCACACGAATGAATATTCCAGTGAACCTCCAGTTGCCGTGTGCTATTCCTGTTGCTTCGCGATATGTTACAAACACTCGAGGTGAGTTATATTGCATCCCCGTGTATCAACAAATTTGTCCACTATGCAAGTTACCTCGTTACCGGTTTTGTTCTCTTTTCTCGTTTCCATGTTCCGGCATCCCAGTGATCAAATCACAATGTGTCTGGCCAGACGATGATGGATATCATTACACCGAGAGAGCCCGAGTATATCTCTCCATCGTCGGAGGAGCAAATCCCAATCTTGAGCTATCTTGTTACTTGTCATACTTTTCCATGAACCCGTAAGCTGCCATAATAGCCACCCATTTACGGATGACGTTTAACAAACCCCAAAGTTCACGAAGCAAGCACGAAGGAACTCGATACTCTCATGGTCTAAGGAATTATGAAAACATTAACTATCTCTATGATATTAACCATAAACTTGTGACGAATGTATCTCATAGCATAACATCAATCTGGGTTGATTCAACACAAGTGTTCTACTAACATTGTGCCCTCAAAATTGCCAGCACATACATGCCTATGATTAGGAAAACAGGATCATCATGCAATACTTGAGCTAGTCTTAGAGGCAAGACCAGGAATACATTTTACCATTTATTATACCACACGTGCATATGAGTTTCCCTCCGAGCCTCGTGTTATTGCAGACTTGAGAATCATAGCAGTTATAGCATGGAACATAAACATTCATTACAAACTTGGAGATACAAAATAACTGTTATTACTGCCTCTAGGGCATATCTCCTACAGACTCCCACTTGCACTAGAGTCATAATCCAGTTACATGGCTTCCCTGGCACCAATGGCTATCCGGTGCTGCTCATGCTTTGCTCGTGGTAGAGGCTTTGTCATCGGGTCTGACACGTTCAGATCCGTGTGAACTTTGTGTACTTTCACTAAACCCTCTTCGACATGATGTCGAATGAGTTTATATTTGCATTGAATATGTCTTGTCTTATGGTGCGAACTTGGCTCCCTTGCCTGAGCCACGGCGCCACTATTATCACAATAGATCTCCACCGGGTCCTAGGCACTAGGAACCACACCAAGGTCTTCAAGAAATTGCTTGATCCATACCGCCTCCTGTTGGAGGCTTCTAAAGCGGCAACATACTCCGCCTCCGTCGTAGAATCCGCCACAGTCTTTTGTTTGGAACTTTTCCAATCAACTGCGCCACCGTTCAATATGAAAACATAGCCTGATTGAGATTTGAAGTCATCTGGGTCAGTCATGAAGCCTGCATCAGTGTAACCACTTACAATGAGCTCTTCATCACCTTCGTACACAAGGAGTAAATCCTTGGTCCTTCTGAGGTACTTAAGAATACCCTTGACTGCGGCCCAGTGTTCCAAACCTGGATCACTTTGGTACCGGCTGCTAACACTTAGCGCATAGGAAACATCCGGTCTTGTACATAGCATGGCATACAGAATAGAACCAACTGCCGAGGCATATGGAACATCATTCATTTGTACTCGCTCATCGAGGGTCCGAGGACACTGATTCTTGCAAAGCACTGTGCCAGGTGACATGGGGAGTAGGCCTTTCTTGGAGTTCTCCATGTTGAACCTTTTCAACACCTTGTCTATGTACGTGCTTTGGCTAAGCGCTATCAGGCATTTTGATCTATCTCTATAGATCCTGATGCCCAATACATATGCCGCTTCGCCTAAGTCTTTCATTGAAAACCTTTTCTTCAATGAGTCTTTTATTTCGGTAAGAAAATTCATGTCATTTCCAATCAACAATATGTCATCCACATACAAGATTAGAAATGCTTTTGCACTCCCACTAAACTTCTTCTAAACACAAGATTCTTCGTCATTCCTGATGAAGCCAAACTCTTTGACCACTTCATCAAAATGAATGTTCCAGCTCCTTGACGCTTGCTTCAGACCATAAATGGCTTTCTGAAGTTTGCATACCTTTCCAGCATCCTTATGAATGACAAAACCTTCTGGTTGTATCATGTATACATCCTCTTTGAGGTTTCCATTTAGGAAAGCCGTTTTGACATCCATCTGCCATATTTCATAAACGAAATAAGCAGCAATTGCTAGCAATATCCGAACAGACCTAAGCATAGCTACGGGCAAGAAAGTCTCGTCGTAGTCCACTCCTGGAACTTGCGTGAACCCTTTCACGACAAGTCTAGCTTTGTGGATAGTAATTTTACCATCCGCGTCCGTCTTTCTTTTGAAAATCCATTTACAACCAATGGGCTTTACGCCTTCTGGAAGTTCTTCCAAGTTCCAAACTTGGTTTTCGTACATGGATTCCATCTCGGATTTCATGGCCTTGTGCCATTCCCTTGAGCTGGGCCCCGCCATCACTTCCTTGTAGTGCGCAGGTTCATCATCTTCAAGAATGAAGATTTCGTTATGAAACCACTCAGGTGGCTGGATAGCCCTACCTGATCTGCGCGGTTCAGTTACAACATTGTCTGAAGTCTCCGCATCATATGAGACAACTTCCGGCTCAGTTGTAGGGATAATTAGCGGAATTTCTTCCGGTTCCTTAGCCATATCAACGGTTGCCGAAGATTCATTAATCTCATTAAGTTGTACTGCCCTCCCACTTAATTCTTTGGCGAGAAACTCTTTCTCGAGAAAGACTCCGTTTTTAGCGACAAACACTTTGCACTCGGAGGGTTGGTAGAAGAAATACCCAACTGTTTCCTTTGGATAACCTACAAAGTTACATTTGTCTGATCGGGGATCGAGTTGGCTCGGTTGTAAACGTTTTACATAAGCTTCACAACCCCAAACTTTGAGATGCGACAAATTGGGTTTCTTCCCATGCCACAACTCATATGGTGTCGTCTCAACAGACTTAGACGGAGCTCTGTTTAATGTGTGAGCGGCAGTTTCTAGTGCATGACCCCAAAAAGATATCGGTAGATCTGTAAGAGACATCATCGACCTTACCATGTCCAACAAGGTTCGGTTACGTCGTTCCGATACTCCGTTTCTCTGTGGAGTTCCGGGAGGCGTAAGCTGTGAAACGATTCCACGATCACTCAGATGTTGGCCAAACTCATGGCTAAGATATTCGCCTCCGCGATCAGACCGCAGAAACTTAATCTTTTTGTCACGATGATTTTCTACCTCATTTTGAAATTCTTTGAACTTTTCAAAGGTTTACGAGTTATGCTTCATTAAGTAGATATAGCCATATCGACTTAAATCATCAGTAAAAGTCACGAAGTAGAAATACCCACCCCGTGCGGCTGTGTTCATTGGACCACATACATCATTATGTAATATTTCCAATAATTCACCCGCCCGTTCAGGATGACCCGTGAACGGCGTCTTGGTCATTTTTCCCATTAGACAAGCTTCACATGTGTCAAATGATTCAAAATCAAAAGACGGTAAAACTGCATTTGACTGGAGTCTTTGCATGCGTTTCTTTCCGATGTGGCCAAGTCGACAGTGCCACAAATAAGTGGTGGTGGTATCAGCCTTCTTAAGGTGTTTAGCATTCATGTTAAAGACATCATTTCCACATTCAAGATTTAGTATGAAAAGGCCCCCAACAATGGGTGCAAATCCATAAAACATATCCTTACAATAAAGTGAACAACCATTGTTCTCAGACTTGTACGAATACCCATCGTGTACTAAACATGATCCGAAGATAATGTTTCTACACAACAGTGGAACAAAATAACAGTTACTTAGTTCTAAGATAAATCCTGAAGGGAGATGTAGAGGCATAATGCCGACGGTTTGAGCGGCGATCCCAGCGCCGTTCCCGACAAGCATCATGACTTCATTCTTTGCCAGCTTGCGCACCTTCTGAAGCCCCTGTATCGAGTTGCAAATGTGAGCAACCGATCCGGTATCAAATACCCAATACTTAGAATTTTCGCTAGCAAGCAAAACGCCAATGACATTAACTTGTATAACAATTATACCTTTTCCGGTTTTCCCGGACTTCTTATCTTCCAGATACTTCTTGCAGTTTCTCTTCCAGTGTCCTGTGCCCTTGCAGTAGAAGCACTCAGTTTCATTCTTGGCTCCACCCTTAGAGTTGCTTTGGGAGCCGGTCTTACCGGCGCCCTTGCCCTTCTTTGGCTTGCCTTTCTTCTTTTTGAAACTGGCGGTTTTATTCACAAGCAACACTTGCTTGCGATTTTTCCGCAGTCCTCCTTCTGCAGTTTTCAGCATGGCGAGCACCTCTTTCAGTTCCTTCTCCATCCCACTCATGTTGTAGTTCAAGACAAAATCGTTGTAAGACAGAGGGAGTGAAGAAAGCAACATGTCCATCATATGGCCAGGTGGAAGTGGAAATTCCAGGGTTTTAAGCCTTTCAGAATAGCCAATCATTTTGACCGCGTGTTCGCCAACTGAACTACCCTCAGCCATCTTGCAATCCATCAAAGCCTTCATGATATCAAATCATTCAGACTTTGCGGTTTCCTTGTACAGAGCATCCAATTCCCGGATCATATCATGGGGTTTATGGAATTCAAAACGTTTTTGAAGCTCTGCACTCATGCAAGCTAGCATGAGGCACTGCACTAAGTTGTGATCATCATCCTTAGTGGCCCAGACATTTTGTAAATCTTCCGGGGCTTCTGCCTCCAGTTTAGCTGGAAGAGCAATTTCAAGCACATACAACTTCTTAGCACTCCTGAGGACAATCCTCAGGTTGTGGACCCAATCCGCATAGTTGTTTCCAGTCGCAGCTAACTTCTCTCTCTCTAACATCGGGCCTAGGTTGAACGCAGTGTTGCGAGCCATTTGATCTACAACGGAAAACACAGGTTTCACTTAGACTTTGTTTATAATGAAAATGCACTAGTGAATAAACAATTTTATTCTAAAGTGCGCTCCCACTCAAGTCAATATCTCTCAAAATTGATTATGAGTGATACAAGACCCACATTTCAATTCAACGCCATTGATGTGGACATCACTGATGACGAGAATTTCAATCGGTAGGCAAACTTGCCGACCACATCTCCATGTGACTCTTGTTCATCTTTCGATGGGTGTGTTACGAGCTTAGGACGATCAAGCCAGAACGTCAAGACAACCAAGTGATCTTGCTGCGAGGTCTGACCTCACCCGCCTCACACTTCTCTAATCGTTCATACCCATGTGGACATGGCGCACCCCGAAAAGTTAGGTGCCGTGACGGTGCTACACTTGGGAGAACACTAACTACTTGATATTTTTGTGAGAGATCACCCTAATAAAAAGCGACTACCGCGCAATCAAGAAGGGTGCATCAAGAGGGATAAACATCCCAGGCAATTCATAATTAGCATGATATGGTATAGCCCTTTCTAACAGAGAAGTCTTTCAATTCTTCGTCTTCGACATTTGCGTCGGTGTTCACCTTCGTGAAGATTGCCACCACCTTGTCGATGCAACAGATAATATCGCTATCTCCATAGCAGATAAAATAAATGCATTACTTAAGGTTGACACGCAGGTCATTAAAGTGCCATCATATGGCTCCAGCCATCATGCCAAATCATGACACGCAGGTCATGTTAATTACATCATATAGTCATCTCATACATAATCGAATTAATATGAGACTTGCTATACCACATCACATGCACACCATCCTGCAAAACCAAGTTAGACGCCTCTTATTGGTTTGTGCAAAATTTTATTTTACGTGGCTTCTAAGGTTTTGACTCAAACCGCAGCTACCAATGTTCATCATCAAGTATGATCATTGAAGTTGCTAGATTAACTTTCCAAGGTGTATGAAACACGAGATAATAAAATCTCGAGTCCCATACTAAACTTCGTCATACGCATGACCCCCGTGCAGATCATATCTGCATTGCCCTTTCATCTGTTAAATTTCATCTTTCCTTTAACTATGGTGGAACCCAAAGAACTGATAGCACTTCGTTGATCAATCAGGATCGCGGATTGCCAGAACTTTGTGAAATTCCACCATGCCGTTTTAGGATCAGAAATACGCAAATTCTAGGGAAGCAACAAGAACATCGGGTAACAAATTTCATCTGCCACCCGCATAAATAATTTTCAGCAATAGATCTCATCTACTCCAAAATTATATTATGCAATACCCATACATCTCCATGTATTCTAGATCGTGACCTACATCTACGCATAGCACGGCTCTTGATGCCACTGTAGGGTAACAGAACAGAAAATAAAAAATTTCGGTATAGCGAGCACGCCCAGGACCACTATGGAGACTGCATACAAGGTTTGATCTCATCCGTACCGACTCGAAGCGCAGCGGAAGAAGAGTCAGTGTAGATCGTCTGTGCAGATCCCCACAGCTAGGATTTACAACCTCCCAACCGCGAGTATGTACTCCCTCGCCGGACAGCCCTTCGGGAGGCGGTCAGATAGTCCCCCGGACGATGTCGCGGACAGCCCTCCGGGAGGACCCTCGAAACTCAAACGGAGACTCGGACAGCCCTTCGGGAGAGCACTCGAACAGCCCCTCGGGCAAAAAGGATCGAAACTACGACCTCTCTACGGGGTTGCACAGATACGGTGTCAGCTATCCGGCAGGGCTTCGCCGTCCAGAACTAGTTCCTGCCGGAACCCAGACAGCCTTTCGGCTCGACGAAAAACTCTTTTTGTGGGAGGTATAGAGAGAGCTAGCAAAGCATAGCATGTGTATGAGAGCAAGGGATGAAGAGATGGCAGCCCTCACCTCCTCTATTTATAGGAAAGCCAAGGGGTAGTGTGCCTCCAAAAATTACCAAAAACCCATGCATTAGGTCACACCCCATGGGCATTTAGGTCATAATGGGAGGCCATGTGGAGCTCCATGGAGCTCCACCACATGTGGCCTGCCACCCCTTGGCCCCCCCCCCAAATGGGGTTCCTTCCCTTGCAAGCCTTTCCCTTCTAGAAGCTTTGAAAAGTCCTAAAAGGTGGCTCTCCAAAAATATCCCAAAAAGCACTTTCACTATTCACGACAACATTTTTCAGCGTCCGTTCGAACTGAAAATATTTATGTGGGCTTAGAACAATTACAGTACCCACTAAAATAATTTTCAATGCGTTCTGGAACAATTCCAGATTAGTGATTTTCATCTGCGAAAAGCATCTGAAGTGGTTCCGGCAGCTCCGAAACATTTCCGGTTTTCATCCCCGAAAATTCCAGAAAGTTTCCAGAATAATTCTGGCACCCTCCAAGAATTATCAGGGGCATCCCAAAACCAATTTGACTTAATGGAATACCCCGAAACAACTTTTCAGTTTCACCGAAACTCATCCGGTGTTCTCTCTGCGGAACTTTTCCGCTGTCCGAAACTTTTTCGGTGTCCGAAACTTTTTCGGTGATTTTCTCTCAGACTCCCTGTCTAGTATTCAGTAGATAGATGACCCTTAAGTGTGTGACCCTATAGGTTCGGTGAAGTATAGACATGACCCGGAACCTCTTCCGATCAATGATCAACATCGGAGCCGTGGACACCCATATTGACCCCTATACCCACATGAATGAATATTCGAGTGAACCTCCAGTTGCCGTGTGCTATTCCTGTTGCTTCACAATATGTTACAAACACCCGAGGTGAGTTATATTGCATCCCCGTGGATCAACAAATTTGTCCACTATGCAAGTTACCTCGTTACCGGTTTTGTTCTCTTTTCTCGCTTCCATGTTCCGGCATCCCAATGATCAAATCACAATGTGTCTGGCCAGACGATGATGGATACCATTACACCGAGAGGGCCCGAGTATATCTCTCCATCATCGGAGGAGCAAATCCCAATCTTGAGCTATCTCGTTACTTGCCATACTTTTCCGTGAACCCATAAGCCGCCATAATAGCCACCCATTTACGGATGACGTTTAACAAACCCCAAAGTTCACGAAGCAAGCATGAGGGAACTCGATACTCTCATGGTCTAAGGAATTATGCAAACATTAACTATCTCTGTGATATTAACCATAAACTTGTGACGAATGTATCTCATAGCATAACATCAATCTGGGTCAATTCAACACAAGTGTTCTACTAACATTGTGCCCTCAAAATTGCCATCACATCCATGCCTATGATCAGGAAAACAGGATCATCATGCAATACTTGAGCCAGTCTTAGTGGCAAGACCAGGAATACATTTTACCGTTTATTATACCACATGTGCATGTGAGTTTCCCTCCGAGCCTCGTGTTATTGCAGACTTGAGAATCATAGCAGTTATAGCATGGAACATAAACATTCATTACAAACTTGGAGATACAAAATAACTGTTATTACTGCCTCTAGGGCATATCTCCTACACGGAGTTGTATCGTAATCGGTACAACTAGAACTTGAGATGATAACTGGATAGTATGGCTCTGGGATTGCTTTCTCGCTGGGAGTCGAGGAAGAATCTCTGGGCGAGGTTGATGACACTACTACTACTTTATATTATGATAATCTGCACTCTTCTAATGCTGCAAGACCGATGAAGATGATTGAAGATGCTAGTCTTCGATAGGACTAGGCTTTCCCCCTCTACTCTGGCATTTCTGCAGCCCAGTCCACATATACAGCCCCCGTTGAAAATGTTGCATATGTAGTGTAGATCCTTGCTTGCTGAGTACTTCGAATGAGTACTCACGTTTGCTTTATTTTCTTTTTCTCCCCATATCCAATTGACGCTGCCAGATGACGGATCCCCTGAGATAGCTGCCCCCATCGACGACTACGGCTACTACTACTACCCTCCCGGCGAGTACTACTACGAGGAGCCGACAGACGACCAGGAGTAGGATTCGAAGGATCCTAGGCAGGAGGCCTACGCCTTTCGATCATAGTGTTTTTATTTTGCCCCGCCTTCTTAAAGGCCTATCTCTGATTCTGTAATATATCTGTACTCAGATACCTGATGCTTCTGCTGACACTTGTATGCCATCGAGCTATGTATTCGAGCCCTCGAGGCCTTGGCTTGTAATATTAAGCTTGCATGACTTTATTTATGTTTTAGAGTTGTGTTGTGATATCTTCAAGTGAGTCCTTAGGCTTGATCATGTGCATTTGCGTGTATGGTTGGTGCACGATTAAGCCAGGGTCGTCACAATGTATGACTGCTATATTCTCTGACTTTTGTGAAAAGATTGTTGAGGTTTTCATGGATGATTTTTCCATTTATGGAACTTCTTTTGATGATTGCTTGAGCAACCTTGATCGAGTTTTGCAGAGATGTGAGCAAACTAATCTCGTCTTGAATTGGGAGAAGTGCCACTTTATGGTTAATGAAGGTATTGTCTTGGGACATAAAATTTCTGAACGAGGTATTGAGGTGGATAAAGCTAAAGTTGATCCAATTGAGAAAATGCCATGCCCTAAAGATATCAAAGGTATTCGTAGTTTCCTCAGTCATGCTGGTTTCTATAGGAGGTTTATTAAAGACTTCTCTAAAATTTCTAGGCCTCTTACAAATCTTTTACAAAAGGATGTTCCATTTGTTTTTGATCATGATTGTGTAGAATCCTTTGAAACACTTAAGAAAGCCTTGGTTTCTGCACCTATTGTTCAACCACCTGATTGGAACTTGCCTTTTGAAATTATGTGTGATGCTAGTGATTATGCTGTTGCTGCTGTTCTAGGACAAAGAGTCGATAAGAAATTAAATGTTATTCATTATGCTAGTAAAACTCTGGACAGTGCTCAACGAAATTATGCTACTACTGAAAAAGAATTTTTAGCAGTTGTGTTTACTTGTGATAAATTTAGGTCTTACATTGTTTATTCTAAAGTGATTGTTCACACCGATCATGCTGCTATAAAATATCTTATGAAAAAGAAGGATGCTAAACCTAGACTCATTAGGTGGGTTCTTTTGCTACAAGAATTTGATTGACATATCACTGATAGAAAGGGAGCTGAGAACCCCGTGGCTGATAACTTGTCTAGGTTAGAAAATATTATTGATGACCCACAACCTATTAATGATAGTTTTCCTGATGAACAATTAGCTGCAATAAATGTTTCTCATAACACTCCTTGGTATGCTGACTATGCCAATTATATTGTTGCTAAATATATACCACCTAGCTTCACATACCAACAAAAGAAAAAATTCTTCTATGATTTAAGACATTACTTTTCGGATGACCCGCATCTTTATAAAGAAGGAGTAGATGGTATTATTAGATGTTGTGTACCTAAGCATGAACAGGGACAAATCCTATGGAAATGTCACTCCGAAGCTTATGGAGGACATCATGCGGGAGATAGAACTGCTCACAAGGTATTGCAATCTGGTTTTTATTGGCCTACTCTCTTCAAGGATGCCCGTAAGTTTGTTTTATCTTCTGATGAATGTCAAAGAATTGTTAATATTGGTAAGCGTCAGGAAATGCCTATGAATTATTCTCTTGCTGTTGAACCATTTGATGTTTGGGGATTTGATTACATGGGACCTTTTCCTTCCTCTAATGGGTATTCACACATTTTGGTTGCTGTTGATTATGTTACTAAGTGGGTAGAAGCTATTCCAACTAGTAGTGTTGATCACAACACCTCTATTAAAATGCTTAAGGAAGTCATTTTCCCAAGGTTTGGAGTCCCTAGATATTTAATGACTGATGGTGGTTCACATTTTATTCATGGTGCTTTCCCTAAAATGCTTGCTAAATATGATGTTAACCATAGAATTGCATCACCTTATCACCCTCAGTCTAGTGGTCAAGTTGAACTTAGCAATAGAGAAATAAAATTAATATTACAAAAAACTATCAATAGGTCCCGAAAGAATTGGTCTAAGAAGTTAGATGATGCACTTTGGGCTTATAGAACAACATATAAAAATCCTATGGGTATGTCTCCGTATAAAATGGTTTATGGAAAAGCTTGTCATTTGCCTCTTGAGTTAGAACATAAAGCATATTGGGTAATTAAAGAACTCAACTATGATTTCAATCTTGCCGGTGAAAAGAGGTTATTTAATATTAGCTCACTAGATGAATGGAGAACCCAAGCCTATGAAAATGCCAAGTTATTTAAAGAAAAAGTTAAAAGATGGCATGACAAAAGAATCCAAAAGCGTGAGTTCAAATTTGGAGAATATGTTCTTTTGTACAACTCTCGTTTCAGATTCTTTGCAGGAAAACTTTTCTCCAAATGGGAAGGACCTTATGTTATCGAGGAGGTTTATCGATCCGGAGCCATCAAGATAAATAATGCCGAAGGTACTAACCCGAAGGTTGTTAATGGGCAACGAATAAAAAATTGTATCTCAGGTACTCCCATTAATGTTGAAAGCAATATTATCCAAACTACGACACCGGAAGAACACATAAAGGAAACCTTCCGGAACACTCCAGAATAACTGAAAAAGGAGGAGGTACGTGATACGGTAAGTAAACGGACTCCGAAAAATCCGCAAAAATATTTTTTGTCAGTTTTGGAATATAAAAAAAATTAGAAAAACGGAGTCCGGAAGGCACCCCTGGTGTCTTGTGCCCACCAGGGGTGCCTTCCGGACTCCGTTTTTCTTCCGTTTGCTTCTTTCCTAAGATAAAAAGTCTTTATATACCCCCCGAACCTATTGACCACCGTATCGCGGAGAAATCTTCTGTTTTCTTTTCCTTGCTGTTTTCTGACAGATCCAATCCACCATGGCCGCTTCAAGCTCCTCCAAGGACAAGTTCTTCGAGAACATCATCAACCCATATTTCCGGGAGGTGATGCAGCACCCTCAGGCTATCCAGATGCATGAGGGGGTGTTACATATCTGCAATGTGCAAGGCCCCAAGGGGACGGGATCCGTGGAGGCTAGGCTTGAAGCTATGGAGCAGGAAGTCTTCCGGTGCAAGGGGATGGTAGAATGTGGACTCAATGCCAATCACCTCATGATCGCGGACTACACCCATGATCTCAAGGTGGATGGCAAGTCCATGAAGGACATCATCTTCACCTTCAATGAGCAAATCAACTTCCTCCAAAGACAGATCTATGATCTCCAAAACCAAGTCTTTGAATATGAGTCGAGGTTTAAAGGTATGAGTTTGGATGTGATACGTCTCCAATGTATCTATGATTTTTGATTGTTCCATGCTATTATATTATCTGTTTTGGATGTTCTATATGCATTAATATGCTATTTTATATTATTTTTGGGACTAACCTATTAACCTAGAGCCCAGTGCCAGTTTATGTTTTTTCCTTGCTTTTGAGTTTCGCAGAAAAGGAATACCAAACGGAGTCCAAACGGAATAAAACTTTCGCGATGATTTTTCTTGGACCAGAAGGAAACCAGGAGACTTGGAGATGAAGTCGGAGGAGACACGAGGCGGCCACAAGGGCGGAGGGCGTGCCTAGGGGGGTAGGGCACACCCCCTACCCTTGTGGGCCCCTCGTGCACCTCCTGACCTAATTCTTTCGCCTATATATACCCATATATCCCCAAACCAACAGGGGCATCCACGAAAAGACTTTTTCACCGCCGCAACCTTCTGTACCCGTGATATCCCATCTAGGGACCTTTTCCGGCACCCTGCCGGAGGGGGATTCAATCACGGAGGGCTTCTACATCAACACCATTGCCCTTCCGATGAAGCATGAGTAGTTTACCACAGAACTACGGGTCCATAGCTAGTAGCTAGATGGCTTCTTCTCTCTCTTTGATTCTCAATACCATGTTCTCCTCGATGTTCTTGGAGATCTATTCGATGTAATACTTTTTTTGCCGTGTGTTTGCCGAGATCCGATGAATTGTGGATTTATGATTAGCTTATCTATGAATATTATTTGAATCTTCTCTGAATTCTTATATGCATGATTTGATATCTTTGTAATTCTCTTTGAACTATCGGTTTGGTTTGGCCAACTAGATTGTTTTTTCTTGCAATGGGAGAAGTGCTTAGTTTTGGTTCAATCTTGCGGTGTCCTTTCCCAGTGACAGTAGGGGCAGCAAGGCACGTATTGTATTGTTGCCATCGAGCATAAAAAGATGGGGTTTTCATCATATTGCTTGAGTTAATTCCTCTACATCATGTCATCTTACTTAATGCGTTACTCCGTTCTTTATGAACTTAATACTCCAGATGTATGCTGGGTAGCGATCGATGTGTGGAGTAATAGTAGTAGATGCAGAATTGTTTTGGTCTACTTGACACGGACGTGATGCCTATATTCATGATCATTGCCTTAGATATCGTCATAACTTTGCGCTTTTCTATCAATTGCTCGGTAGTAATTTGTTCACCCACCGTATTATTTTCTATCTTGAGAGAAGCCTCTAGTGAAACCTATGGCCACCGGGTCTATTTTCCATCATATAATCTTC